>JAWNOX010000160.1:0-1200000 GCA_035045555.1 Drosophila fulvimacula | reverse complement strand
TATTTTTAACTGAAAAAATTTGGTATATAACAAAAATCAAATCAGTCAATTGTATAAAATACACATAACAAATACAATTTTGGGATAATAATACATAATTTGGTTCGTGTCAAATCGGTTAATTTGTATTTTGGAATGTTTTGGAACTGGGTATTGGGGCGTGAATGAAAATTTGTAGGCGCTAGCTCCCGACTGCTACGGGATTTCATTTGTATTCGTTGGGAATACAATGAGTTGATATAGCTATGTCCGTCCATCCGTTTAAAAAAATGTGATTCTGGTGTTTCGCATTTGGAGTTTCACCTTGCCTAAGGCAAATTTGCTACTAACACTACTTGTTTCAATCAATACGTGAATAACTCTTCTTCCACGTCACAAATTATCTGGTTGATTTCTTAAGCTAAGTATTATTATCGAGTTGTCTTTCTTTGGTCTTGTGATTTAAAAGCATAATATTTACGACCTCTTTCTTGTCAGCTTTCTTGTCCTTTCAAATCAAACCACTAAGATTTACGAAGTTTCGAATCCTAACGGCCAAAATGCTTTTCGGGAATGATCAGACGGCATTATTAATAAGTAAAATCACGATAATATATCACTGCTACATCCCAAAGTAAAATATCATATTTTAATCCATCTTAGTCTATTCCCCACGAATAAAAATTAACAAGTAAGGAAGCTCTAGTCGAGACTGCTCGACTAAGAGATACCCTGAACCCTTCGAATAGCTGATATTCGAAGCCTGCTATGATTATTTTACATATATGTTGCAAGCAACACATACACATACGCACGCTCACGAACGTATTATGAGCACGAGCTCTGCTAACTGAGCAGCGACTGCGCTCGGGCTGCAATACGCGTATGATATGCGAAATTAAATGTTTAATAAATTTTTTTGCAGATGGACTTTCTTAATGAAATTCACAGTGTGTTTTTTGCAAATTGTGGGCGAAGGGGGCGTGGCATCCAAAATCCAAAAACTGCAAAATGTTCGCATTCACTAAACCTATATGCACAGTAAATTTGAAGTCTCTAGCTTTAATGGGTCACTTAATTGACAGTCAATTTATCGAAATTTATCGATAATTCCGGAACGGGAAGAGTTATCGAAAAAATAAAACAAACTCGTATAGCGTATGGTATTCACGAGTATATATGTCAAATTTCAGATCTCTGGCTTCTGTGGTTTACGAGATCAGCGCGTTCATACAGACGGACGGACGGACGGACGGACAGAAGGACAGGGCTTAATCGACTCAGCGCGTCGAGCTGATCAAGAATATATATACTTTATGGGGTCTGCGATGTCGCCTTCTGCCTGTTACATACATTTTCACAAAAACATTGTACCCTGATTTCCCATTTTCAATGGGTTCAGGGTATAAAAATCAATATTAATATGTATATGTAGATACCTATAATTGAAGAACGGCTCAGCGCCAATATATAATATTTTACATCTTACATCAATTACAATTTGCATGATCTATTTCTTTTCGCCCTCAAGCCATCCATACTGAGAACAATACTTAATTTGATGTGGACTATACTCTTTATATGAATATCCAAATTTATTTGTATGTATATTAATCCAGCTAAAGTTTCTGAACAGAGAGCGTGTCTGTCCACATAGATACTTATTTAAATTATTTCATTGCAGTTGTAATAAATTCATAGTTGGGTAATTTAGTTATGTGGTGGGGAATTGTATACATGCTACAAAAACAAAAAACCGCTGCAATACATGAATCACGTAACCTTGTTTTAGTATGTTGTTTTACCAGCCTTAACTAACACGCTTTCGATAAATGTGGTTTAATGGACAGAAATAATTAAGGAGGCAATGTTAGTCCAAAGGATATCGAAGATGTTAGTACAGGAGTAAAAATGCAAAACCAAATCCTTATTTTTATTTTTATATACCCGTCAAAGACTTTTTGATATACATATATCAGATCTGTAGATTTTTAATTTGAATAAAAAAGAAGTTATTGTACTCTATTCGAGACTGGTCGACTCGGAGATACACTGAACCCACTGAAGAGCCGCTATTCCAAACATGTTACGCTTCTTTTATATATACATATATAAATATAAGTAACATAATTATGTAATACGCAAAGACATATACACACACGCATAAGCACGCGCTCTGCCACATACTTTCAGAGCATGTATTGTGTATTGTGTAAGTCGTCCATTGGAAAAAGACTAGAATGATTTTGTGAAAATTGATATAAAAAGGAGAAGTATTTAGTGCCCCAGGAAGTATTATAGTATTTAGGCAAGTCTGCGTCGATATATCCTAGTCAGTCTGTGTCCAGCGATCTGGCAAACCACAAAAGCTAGAAGTCTCATATTTTTTTAGAATTTGATCACCCGCCCCGTTTCTTTATTACGGTATACATCGGTGTAATAAATACAAAGCTTTTGTATTTTTTTTTAGTTTGGATACCAAATTGGAAAAGCCCGTATTGATTAAGAAAGTAAGTTGGTATTAAAAGGTCTTAAGCATTTCATTTCCTACAACAGATATTGCTTTATAGGTTTTGGAGACAAGAGGTGAGATTTAGTATTTAGTATATAGTATAATGAGAGCTGGACATACAATTACTGTGGCCCAACGGTAGATGAAGGAGAAGAAGATGAATCTGAGGCGAACCCAGTATCTGCTGTAGACCACATGCACTTTGGAGTATGCAATGGCACGTACCAGGATGCGAGTAAATTATGCATGCAGCGTGAAGTGCAATAAAACAGACTTTAATGGGAATTTAATGTTGAAAACATTATCAGGCTCTGTACTAGCCGAAGTGTGTGGATTCGACAAACAAACGGGCTCATTTAAAAAAATAAGTGCGCGTTCGTATGAGGTGTGTGGGTTGGTTAAGGTTTGCCGACTGTGAGACAATTGTCGAATTTTTATAGAATAGAAATGAGTATATTGGTTTTGTGCAATGCCAGTTATTCTGTCAGTGTGTTCGTATTAACGCAAATATAATATAGGCATTCAAAAATTACAGTTACCTAACTCTTGCCCCCTTATCTTTTGACCTCCTCTATTGATTTGAATAATATTATATATTATATAAGTGAGAATATTTTAGTAAAAAATAAATAAAATATGCCCGTCATAGGGTTTCAGGTCTACGACGCCGCTACATCACATAGCACTGCTTTCCACTGTTTGAAGTCAAAGAAATTAAAATAAATAAAACAAGAGTCGGCATTGCTCGACTGGAACTCCAAACATTCTAAGATTATTATACCCATTGAAAATGGAAAATATTATACCCTATAATGTTTTTGTGAAAATTTATGTAAGCAGGAAGCAGGAAGTAGCACCCCATAAAGATACAGACTAGGTTAAAGCGACTCGCCTTGTCGCCTTGATCTAGAGTAAATATACTACATGGGGTCTCCCACGCCTACTTTCGCCTGTTACAAACATTTTAACAAAACTATTATATTCTGTTCTCCCATTTTCAATTGGTTCAGGGTACAACAATCTGATATAAAGCATATATTGTAAGACCATAAAAACCATATTGAATAGGCGAATTGAAAAATCGTATGTAGTTGTGGTGATTTCTGAGGTCGGTTCTATCCAACCGACCCCACGTGCCGACTCGAGAACGGTAGATGTGTAGCTCTTCCCTACGCCAATTCTGCAACTAAATTAGGCACAATCTCATGGAGAACTGGCGACAATCCAGGAATGCATGTATAAATGCATGTATGTGTGTGTGGGTGTCAGTGGGTATAAGCGTGTTTCTGTTTGTTGTTGCTACGAGTTGGCTACTATTGGCTACCCTTCCTCTTGGCTAAAGTAGCGGCATCGAGGGCACTTGAAGGTTTGGCTCTTATCTCCCAGAATACACGCAGACTCGATAAACAACACCAGCCAGAATATAGCGAGACGTGTGGAGGAGGCTTGGCGGTTGTCGTCATTTGCACAAATGCGCATCATCATTTAGATTGTTCCGCTGGAATCGAAAAGCAACAATAGCATGAACCACATTGCTCGGACACTAACTGGACGCCCTCTTTTTCTGCCAGGCATACACCACCACCAGATTCTGACCTCGTCCGCAGACTTTTACCTCCTCCACCAACCTTGTCTCCAGCAATTGGAAGCTATTACGTTTCGTTCATCTCTCCCAAAATGGGAGTTGAGTTGCATATTGGGGGTGCAATGCAACATCAGCCACTTTGCCGTTTTCAATAGCATGCATTTATGCAAATTCAATGCCAACTGCATCCCCACATGTACACTGCGAACAACCAAGTATAACTGCAAGTCTGCTGCATGTATACACTCCCTCTTTTGTATATGTATGTACATACACGCATGCACCAACGATTGGCATTGAACAATAATTTGGAAATTTGTTACATATATATATATATATATATATATATATATATATATATATATATATATGTATATATATATACATTTTCAAAATCTCAAAAGAATGGAATACAATTCGATGTGTAATTATTTCAATTGGAGAACAAAATGCATAAGTGTTGCGTTTTTCATATGTACTCGAAAAGAAGAGGTTAATATTTTTGTACAATTCGTCTGTTTTAAAATATTATCTTATTATCAGAAACCTATTTAGTTTATATTTTTAGTTTAAAATCTTAAGTGTTAAAATATATTTTAAGTGTAGGGGTATTTGAAAAATAAATCGTCAAAATTTAAAGTAAAAATAATGACCTCTGTCTAAAACAAAGATTATTTCTTCGATAAATTAATTTAAATCATATTATATGAAAACAGTATTACTTATTCCACATTTTTTGTTTTTCTTTGAGATATGTTTACCAAATGTAGGCGCTACATAAAAAAGTAAAAAAGCTCTAGTCGAGGGCGCCCAATATTCCAAAAAATTCTTATTTGACATATATTGCAAGCAACATATACACACACACATTGACATGCACACCCACGCACGCATGAGCACGCATTTTTCTAACTGAGTAGTTTGCGTAGTGACAGCGCTCCGGCTGAAAATGCTTAAGGTTTAATAAGGGTATGATAATGTTTAATAATTTTTTAATAATTTTATGTGGATAGGCTTTATTAATCAAACAAAAATATATTAATAAAAGTCCTATAAAACTAAATACTAAATAAATAAATATATCTAATTTTATAACTGAGTTTGGATTTTCGTATTTAATCGATAACAAAAAAAAACTAAAATAGTTATAGAATACGGACACAAGAACAGAAAAACAGACGGGCAGGGCCAACTCGACTTGTCTTGTCGTCCTGACCAAGAATATACATATATACTTTATGGGGTCTGCCACGTCTCGTTCTGCCTGTTACATACGTTTTAACGAAACAATTACAGACACTGTTTTCCCATTTTCTATGGGTTCAGGGTATAAAAATCGAAGAACATAAAATTTAATTGGAGGTGTTTCATCAGCGTTTCGTAAAACATAAACATTATTATATATAACATTATACTGTACCTCTTCAGTATTGGGTATAAAAATATAGCTTAAAAAACATTTGTTTTCTTTTAACTTAAAATTTCTAAATAGTCATATATCTATATTAAATATTTGGTTTTAGAGATGTCTTCGTTTAAGCTAAATGTTTTATATGTTTTCGAAATCAATTCTTGTTGACTTTCTTTTATAAACATCAATTTGAATTTATATTTTACTTTTTTTCGGAAGACATTTCAGTATTGCATTATTCATTATATCATTTTTGATAATTAATTTAATTATTTAATGTGAGCAAATATGCTCAGTATAATGATATATATATCAAATTTTTCGTTAACATTGATTTTCCACTTATTTAAAATTATTGTATTATTATTGTATTGTAAGCAAGGATTTTCTTTTCTTCATTGTTATTGGCTTCATTTAACTATTAATATGTTTGTTTGATTAGTAAACAATTATAAATTTTACCATTCATTCAAAACTAATAATTATGTTAAGTTATTGGAAACGGAAACTTAGACACTAATCCTATCGTTTGCAGAAAACAGAGAAATTCGAGATTCAAAACAAGTTCGTTTGGTGGGATTTTTGAAATGAAATTAAACGACTTTACATAGATTTTAAATTAGCTTACAAAAGTTTTTAAAATATTGAAAACATTATTATATATTTTCCACACATATAAATAAAAAAATAAGTCAAAACAAATTATAAACGTAGAGTAATAAGTTTTTTTTGTCGGGTTACATACTGAATATTATATTTTTTAATTTGGAGTAATATACATATGCTAAAGCGTTTGCAACACCAAACGGGATGGAGTTGTAACTTTAAAAAAATGGAGTTGGTTTTATTTTTATTCTCAAAGGGATCACACAAGAAAGTTGGATTTCCTTTTACAAAAAAATACAAACTAAAATAATAATAATAATAATGGACGGACAGACGGACTTGGCTATATCAGTTTGTCGAGCTGATCAAGAATATATATTCTTTATGGATTAGCCACGCCTTCTTCTGCCTGTTACATACATTTTCATAAAAACATTATACCCTGATTTCCGATTTTCAATGGGTAAAAAATAAAAGTCGTAGTACTTCATACTCACTTATAGGTATTATTCCAAATTTTATATGGACAGACGGACATTGAGTAAAAACAATATTCTCTTTAAAGGACTGTTAAATTAAATTAATAAAAATAACTTAATAGACAGTCTGCTATCATTCTGTATATTAAACCTTGATAAATGGTTGATTTTTACTAATCAATAAGCGAAATAATTGATTATGCATAACAATAATGAGTATGATTTTTTTTGGATAAACTATTTGATTGAATATACTTTGTTATGTGATTTAATTAACTGATTCGATACCATTATGAAAAGTTTTCACAAATATATATGAAGATAGGTTAAAAAAAGTTATATTATAAATTAACTTTAGACAATTGATACCCTCTAACGGCTCAGACCGCCTTAATTTTCTCTTTTCATAACCAATATTCTGCACTGTTATCTGGTATCTTCTGCTCCTGCTACTACAGCCTACTGGTCTTTGTCTCATTGCCATCCTTGTTGGTTGCAGTCTGGTTTTGGGCTTTGTTGGAATGATAATTTTAAATAAGCTTAACTAAATACATAGATAATATACACAAAAAAGCCATCTGGGCATTGGTCCCCGCGGCTACGCCGAGCAGCTGTGACCCCGCACTTGGGTAAGTCCAAGGCGGACGATGCGATGGGACTGCATTTGGTTTTTCGTATCCATTGCGTGTTGGAAGCTGCGTATGTACTAGGAATTATATTAAAGTAAAACAATGAGTATTTTTAAATATTTCGTAAATATAAACAAAGTCCAAGTAACAATGTTCTAGTTGAGACTGCACGACTAGGAAATACCCTGATCCCTGCGAATAGCCGATATTGCAAAGAAAATGTACTTATTTCTTTTACGCAACGACAGCACTTGGGATGCCATATACCTATATTAGGGGAAATTAAATGCTTAATAACTTTTTGTAGATAGGACTTAATCAACTTTCACAGTGCGATAATATCACTTATACCTGTCTCCTGTCCAAAGCACAAGTTTCTATATATGTATATATCCTGAACCTATTAAAATGGGAAATGGTATGTAACAGGCGGAAGGAGCCGTGGAAGACCCCATAAAGTAGATATGTCCGTCTGCCTGTAAGCTTATCAAAGCGTCTCAGACCATGTAAGGGTTAGAGACTTAAATTTTTTTAGGTTCCTGTATAAATTCGATAACTGATTTCGTTTTTTTGTTAACGTTAAAAACAAAAATCGAAATTCAGTTATAAAATTATATATTAAAAGTTAAAATGTCCTAATTTTGTATATAGTTTGTATTTCAAATACTAGAGACTTGTGCTGTGGCATAATCACGCTGTGCAGATTTGGTTCGAAAAGTCCATCTACAAAGAAAGTTATTAAATATTTAATTTTTTATAATATAAGGATATTGCAGCCCAAGCGCAGTCGCTTCGCCTTCGTAAAATAGTCATGTTTTGGGATATCGGCTATTCGGTGGATTCAGTGTAACTCCTAGTCGGGCACCCTCGACAAGAGCTTTATTTCTTGTTTTGAAATAATTTTTTTTTTTTAATTTATGGCGAAAGGGCCGTGGTATCATAATTCAAAAATTATAACACCTTTGTGTTCATTACAGGGAACGTTAAATTTGCTTTGCCTTAACACAGAAAATTAAAGTCAAAACGGGGTGAGTTATCGGGCTTTTAAAACAAACTCGTACATGGTATACTCGAGTATTCATGTCAAATTTATGAGATCGATTAATAATTTATTTCTCTATCACACTCATTCAATAACATACTTTCATTTATTCATTCATGCAATTGTTGTTGCAGATTCAAGTTAATATTTTCACTATTTTTTCAATCAGATTTAAAATATTAGCAACAATCGGAAAATTATTAAAAACATTCAGGGTCAGATTCAGGGTCCAGAAAATGTATAATAGTTGTTTGCCCTAGAAATCTATTTACTGGTTTGTTTTAGTTAACATTGGGTAATTTCGTTTGAAAGCAGTTGGTTAGTAGCTAGGTTGGACCAGGACGCTTGAAATTGAAACTGGCTGCCGGAAAATGAACTTTAAGAGAGATTTGGAAAATACTGAGTTTTACCAAACTACGCTTTCACTGATAAATCAGTGCACTCGACAGCTGCATGAGTGCTAAGTCCTGGTGACTTCTACCGCTGCTACTGCTAGAGAAATGTATGGCAGAGTAAACTCGTAGTTGCTTAAAAGGGGGTCACGTACTCTTGAAAGGGCCGATGGGAGCATGCTACTGCTGCTGCTACTTAAAATAGGTTGGAGAACAAGTATGTTGCGGTTTGTTGTCTGTTATACTATTGAGTTCCTAGTAGCGAAGGAAGCAAAGATCGAAGAAGTAAAGGCAAGCCATCAAGAGTTTCTTAAAAGGGTAGCCCTGGTGCAGCGACATTATATTTGTCCAAGTCTTGGTCCCTTGCTAAAGACAAGTGCCCTATGGGTGGTGGCGTCGCATGTGCATGCAGACTGGGAGTATCCCCTGGTCCGGTAGATGTGCTTGTGAGTGTTTGTAACTACCGCTTATGCCTGACTTCATTCTATGCTTGTGCTGTAGTATGTATTTGTGAAATTTTCTAAATCGTAACTTACCTTCCGCTCCGTTTATCATGCCGTTGACGTTTCGACTTGCCACAATGCCACTGGTACCACCACCGCCGTTGGGGCTCTGGGGTACAGCAATCCCACTGCCGAACACATCGTTCTCTTGCTGCATTTGATTTGAGAAATGGGTTTCCTTGGCACGCACCACTTCGTTCAGTCCCTTGTTGTGGCTGGGCTGCTGTTTCCGACGCGACTTCGCCGTTGTGTGCACGTGAGGTGTTGGCGTCGTTGTCGACTTGGGCGGTAATCGTAATTCTGTAAGAAATTGCACCAATTATGAAATACCGAATGAGTCTTTGCATGATTTTAGGGGGAAAACAAACCAAATGGGAAGGCAGATAGTTTTTAAAAACAGTAAGGCAACACCAGTTAAAGCAAGGCTTTAACATTGTTCTTTCGGACCTCTTACCGATAATAATTTTCTTTGTGCTCAGGATTATATTCATTATTAACCAGTAAAAACATACACCATTCATACACCAGCACCCAGTTCCAAAAAATTCCAAAATACGAATATATACATTTTCCACACCCCTAATTATCCCCAAATTTTGTATTTAGTGTCATTTAATACAATTGTGTGAATATGTTGTGTGTATATTAAATACAATTTTGATTTTTTCTATACACAAATTTCTTACAATTCGGTTGAAAATATAATTAATATACTGAACATTTCATTAAATTCGTTAAGTAACCCAGAAGTTATTCAACAAAACGTTTAGGAATTCACAAATGTGCTGCACAGCTACACAGCAAAAATTTTCTTATGTTCTAAGAAATAACAAATACAATACAATTCAGCGTGAATCATATGCTAATTAAGTTACTTGGTTTCTATGAAGTTCAGTTGCGTTGCTAACAGAAGCGACGCGCCCTGATCATGGCACCCTTGTCTCAAGCCACGGGTGAAGTTGGTTTTTTATACACACTTTGTTTATGACGAATTCTGACTCGTCAAAGAAGGCTGAGGTTCAAATCTCGGGTTTTCCATGTCGTCTTTTATTTTATTTCTTTATTTTTATACTTATTGTATATTTCAAGCGTCAAAAATTCACAGTTACCTTGCTCTAGAGCCCTGTCATGTACTGGCTAAAAATTTTATGTCTACGCCCACTGGGGGCGTGGCAAATAGAAATAAACCACTATTTTTCAGCTATAATTACAAACATACAATTTATTGACTTTTTGGCCTTTTACCATCTTAATTGAGTTGCTAAATATTATAAATGTAAAAAATTTATTTTAGTACAAAAAAATGAAGAAATTAAAGAAACCCCGAAAAAGAAAATCCGATATTCGAGCCTCCGCCTTCTTGCATGAGTCAGAATTCGTCATCTCTACCACTACGCCACCGCTGTGCTTGTCCAACCATTAATAATTATAAATAAAATGTGAATTGTATTGTATTTGTTATTTCTTAGAACATAGGAAAATGTTCGCTGTGCAGCATATTTGTCAATTGCCTAACCGTTTTGTTGAATAACTTCTGTGTTACTTAACGGATTTTAATGAAATTTTCAGCATATTAATTATATTCTGAACTGAATTGTAAGAAATAGGTGTACAGTAAAAAACAAAATTGCATTAAATACAGATGACACTAAATACAAAATTTGGGGATAATTAGGGGTATAGCAAATGGGTAAATTGGTTTGTTGGAATGTTATGGAACTGGGTGCTGCGGTGTGAATGAGTATTTCGCAGTCGGTAGTACCTGACTGCAACGTTTTTACTTGTTTTTTTTTTTTTTAACAACTTATGTATTACTTATCAAACTAAGAAATCTGAATTGTATAAAGTAGACATAGAACTAAATGCTATGTTTGGAGAAACTAGCTCGAGGCTCGAGATATAGGTTCTGAAACAGCCAGATAGATAGAACAAACTAACCTCGTTGTCCTGACCTCGTTGTACAGCCTTTATGATGTCTGCCATGCCCTTTATAGCTTGTTGAATACAATTCCATAAAAAATGTAAAATTTCAGATCTCCAGCTTTTGTGGTTTACGAGATCCTTGAGTTCATACAGACGGACGCACGGACAGACGGACAGGGCTATATCGACCCATCGTCGAGCTGATCAAGAATATATACTTTATAGGGTCAGCGACGTCTCCTTCTGCCTGATACATACGTTTTCACAAAAACATTATACCATGATTTCCCATTTCAATTTCAGGGTATAAAATGGTTTTAAACATTTAATTTCCCATAATTTGGTCACATTTGGAAATGCAGTTGCGCTGCAGTTAGCAGAGCGCGTGTCCGTGTTCGTGCGTATGTGTGTGCAAGTGTTGCTTGCAATATGTATGTGAAATGCATGTTTGGAATATCAGCTATTCAGGGTATCTCCTCTCTTAGTCAAGCGGTCTCGACTAGAGCTTTCTTACTTGTTTTTGTTAAAACCTTGTTAGTTAATTTAACAGAAGATTTAATGTGATACATAAATGATAACTTGTCTTGAAAAATATAAATAAACAAAAATTTGCATAATAGATACATATAGATACATATACATACATATATGCATATTTGTAAAGTGACATGTTCATGAATTTGATTTTATTCTTGAGTGTTCATTCCGTTAAGTGAAAATTAAAATGTCGCCCATGAGCTCGATGCAACCCAGCAACATAAACAGAGAAAATTTTTCGCTGATTGTGCAATAATTCATGCTTAGTTTTAGTGCTTTAGCTCTATTTTAGCTTGGCATTGGAGACTAAGAATGAGGCAGAGAAGGAGGTTGTGCACCCACTGCGCAGATGAAAGATAGAGAAATGCTTCAGACGTCTTTAAATGAGATCGATAAAAATAATAGACCGAAGAAAATCCTAGGTGATTTATTGCCAGGAAACTGAACGAATTACACATGCGATGTAGTCACACACACACGCACACACACATACACAATCATTCTTCTGTGAATTGATGGTTTCGAATTGAAATAACTACTACTTGTTTTAGCTTGAGTCTGGTTGCATGGTAAAAAAGATACTTATGGGTAGCATTGAACTTGAAATAAGTTTTATTTATCTTGACTCACCTTGCAATCGAATTCGAGCGTCATTCTTTCCTAGAGCATTTACACTAGAGCAGCTGTAAGCTCCAAAGTCTGATTTCGTCAGGTGTCGTATCGTCAAATTAAGGTGCCACATGTACAGATTAATCATAGTTTCCGAAATGTTGTACTTGTTGCTATTATGCAACTTAACATTACCTGAAAGTCAAAAATATATGTTATGTAAAACGTAAAATAATTATTATATTTTTTTTGCATTCTGTGAAAATGGAATGGAAAGGTTGTTCCCTATAAATGCTAAATATATTTTAGACGGTTTTTATTAATGAATATATATATATTATATACATATATGTTTTTGTAATCTATATGTTATGTAGCTAATAGATTGTATTTAAATTTTTAAAGTGTATGACAACGACCTTCTGTAGTACAATATGTATATTACTAATTATTCAATTAATGATGATTCCTTGCAGCGCATTTTTATTAGTGAAAGACCTTGGTGTAATCTTCGACCCAAGACTCCGTTAATATACATTAATATCAAAAAAATTAAATAAATAATGATATATACAAATTATAAATTATAACGAGTCCTTAGTATCTGAGTATAGATGATACTGACATCTATTTTATTTATGTTCTCTTTAATATATAATTATAGTACAGTTTCTTTCATTTTAAGTTTTCTGCAATCTATTATAGTTTAATAATACTATTGAACATACATGGTTGTGTATTGGAGTATAGCCGACAGGATTGGTGCTATTATGTTAATATTCGTTCATGAAAGTGAACTAAGTATATTTGTTTTGTGCCATGTGTCCGCTATATTCTCCGCCAGTTTGTGTGTGAATACAAACCCTTTCTACTGCGAAATACTCAAAAATTGTGTTTTATATACGATTTGGATTTATGTTATATACAAACATGATACATGTACAAACTTGTTAAAAATGAAAATCGATTTTCAGTTTTAAAATTATATCTTCTACATCTTTATAGATAGAAACTCCAAATCTTGTATTTAGCTTAATGGGACTTTTATACAATTTTGGTTTTTATTAAATTTTGAATACCACGCCCCCTTCGCCCGAATTTCTAAATCACGTATTTCAAATACTAGAGACTTCTGCTTTTACACATGCACACATATGAATGATATAATTACGCTGCGCAAGTTTGATTAAGAAAGTCGATCTACAAAAAAGTTATTAAGCATTTAATTTCCCATAACATGCACATACATATGTACATATTGGTGCAGCGCAGTCGCTGAGTAAACTGCGCAGCTAGCAGAGCGTATGCGTGTGCGTGTGTATGTATGTGTTGCTTGCAATATACATACATATATATGTATGTACATACTGTATATATTTTCATATATATAAAATAAGAGTAACATTGATATATTTTAAATAAAGTCACTATATACATACATATGTATAGATGAAATCTATTATATTATTAAACGAAACGTTTACCAAACGTTTACGTACACACGCACGTGGTAACAGCAGCTGAAGCATCTAGAAAATTCTAAGAAATCATAACAATATCAAAGATAAATTGGGGATGAATTTTAAGCAGAAGTTCAGCAGCTCAGTAGCAGTAGCTCAGTAGATCAATAACTTTACTTAGGAATTCGCTATTTCACACTCACATAGTGCAACAGCTGTGTTGGTAGAGGCGCCGGTCGCCGTCGTGAAGACTTGAGGTTGATTCTCTAAGCTGCCGTCGAAACTGTTTTTTAAACAAGTTATAGTTTTTATTTTTTAAAATTTTTTAATTTAATTTAAAATTATATGCAAACTTTGAAGTGCATTTAAAACCGCCGATAGGCGAGGTTTAGGGTATTTCCTAGTCGGGCATTGTTTATCATAATAATTAATGCATTACATTGCAGTGCTAATATGATGTGGCGGTGTGGTAGAGGTGATCACCTCTGATGAGTACATGTATGCACATAGGCATAGGTTTCTTTATATTCTTTTACTAAAAACTTTTTTTGTATATTTATAAAATTTTGCAATATACATATGTATATGTAAAATAATCATTGCATGCTTTCAATATCGGCTATTCGAAGGGTTCAGGGTATCTCTTCGTCGAGCAGTCTCGACTAGAGCTTCATTACTTGTTACTTATTATTCTTGAGTTATGAAAAAATTGTGAAAATATTTTTCCTTCTGTAATAAGTCTTTAATTCTAAAGCAATTTCCGTAAGGTCTAAACAAAAATGTGAAAAATACAATATATATATATATATATATATATATATATATATATATATATATATATATATATATATATATATATATATATATATATATATATATATATATATATATATATATATATATATATTCTAATATATTAACGTTAAAACAAAATTACCTTCGTTGCGGTACCAGCCGTTTAAAGGTTTTGGATAAACTTCTACAATGCATTCTAAAGTTACTTCCCGTTCAACTGGGGCTCCTACTAATTGGTTGACAGCCTTAATTGTTGGCGGAACTGAAATATACAAATTGTGGTGATTATTAAAAAAATTAAAAAAAAAACAAGTAAGGACTCTAGCGTAACTCTAGACGGAGGTGCCCGACTAGGAAATACACTAAACCCCGCCTATCGGCGGTTTTAAATGCCCTTCAAAGTTTGCATATAATTTTAAATTAAATTAAAAAGTAAAAAAGTAAAAAGAAAGTAAAAATAAAAATAAGTAGATGCTTCTGCTGTTGTTACCACGTGCGTGTGTACGTAAACGTTTGGTAAACGTTTCGTTTAATAACATAATGCATTTCATCTAAACATATGTATATTATATTGACTTTATTTAAATTATATCAATGTTATTATTATTTTATATATATGAAAATATATATGTATGTATATTGCAAGCAACACATACATACACACGCACACGCATACGCTCTGCTAGCTGCGCAGTTTACTCAGCGACTGCGCTGCACCAATATGTACATATGTATGTGCATGTTATGGGAAATTAAATGCTTAATAACTTTTTTGTAGACCGACTTTCTTAATCAAACTTGCGCAGCGTAATTATATCATTCATATGTGTGCATGTGTAAAAGCAGAAGTCTCTAGTATTTGAAATACGTGATTTAAAAATTCGGGTTCCATTAAGCTAAATACAAGATTTGGACAACCACAAAAGCTAGATATCTGAAATTCGATATGTATACTCGCGAATACCTACGCTGAACGAGTTTTTTTTTCAATGACTCATCCCGTTTCTTAATTATCGGTAAATTTCGATAAAGTTACTTTCATTCATGTGACCCAATAAAGCTAGAGACTTCAAACTTACTGTGCAGATAGGTGTAATGAATACAGACATTTTGTAGTTTTTGGATTTTGGGTGCCACACCTTGTGCTTTGGTAAATACGCACATATGAATGACATAAACAAACTGTGAAAATTGATACACCTCGTGAATACCCTACACAGTATGAGTTTGTTTTTTTGTTTTTTTCGATAACTCATCCCGTTTCCTTATTATCGATGCTGTCGAATGCTGTTTATTTTTCGGGTCATAAGAAAATATCCATGATTCATCAGTTGTGACGCTTATATAAACGTCTGTCGGATCACCATGGTCTATTTTTCGAAGCAATCCAATCTAGGCGAGGCTTTTTTTAAGCGATTAATAGGTTATGGTTAGGGCTGCCCAACAAGAACAAACCTTTGTAAAGTCATTCACAAAGTGAAATGCGTATATATTGGTTTTGTACTATGTCCGTCCGTCTGTCCGTATGAACGCAAGCAATTTCTATGCTATAGCTCGAGAAATTTGGATTATATACTCTCGTAATAAAGTGTCAAGATTTTATCGATGCGCTCACTTACAGCGTGGCAAATTCATTTTCCTGTATCTTAGAAATACTACTTGTAGCAGTTGGCCAGACCTACAGGGCTATATATACTTTATGTCTGATTTCTCATTTTCAATAGGTTCAGGGTATAAACAAGTAAAAACGTTGCAGTCGGGCACTACCCACTGCGAAATACTCATTCACACTGCAAGCACGCAAACACTAAAGTAACGCAGAAGTTATTCAACAAAACGTTTAACAAATAAAAATACAATTAAATTCAGCGTAAGTCATATGCTCGGTTATTATGAGGTCCAGTGGCATTTCTAATAGAAGCGGCGCCTCGGGACAGTTGGTTTTTATACCCTGAACCCATTGAAAATGGGAAATCAGGGTATAATGTTTTTGTGAAAATGTATGTAAAAGGCAGAAGGAGACGTCGCAGACCCCATAAGGTATATAAGGTATATATATCCTTGATAAGCTCGTCGAGCTCAGTTGATATAACCCTATCCGTCTGTTCATCTGCCGTTCGTCCATCCGTCCATGTGGACATTCAGGGCTCATCAGTCGGTTTATATACACATTTTATTTATAATTATTATAGGTTTGACAAGCAAATTTGTGTCGTTGTGGCGGCGGAGGTTCGAATTTCGGATTTTCTATGTCGGCTTTTCTTTTATTTCTTTATTTTTTTTGTTCTAAAATATATTTTTTTACATTTATAATATTTAGCAACTCAATTAAGATGGTAAAAGCCCAAAAAGTCACTAAATCGTGTATTTATAGCTCCAAAATAATGGTTTAATTCTATTTGCCACGCCCCCAGTGGGCGTAGACATATAAATTTTGGCCAGTCCATGACAGGGGTGTAGGAAAACGTAACTGTAATTTTGAACGTTTACATTCAAAAAATGCGAAAATTACAGGGTATTTTTGAATAGGTCACGCCCCAAAAAGGGCGTAAAAATAATTTTTGGCCGATTGATAGAGGAGGTCACCAGCAAAAATTGTAGGCGCTATAAACTCGTGCAGTTTGCCACGCCCCCTGTGGGCGTAAATATATCCACCATACCTTATTGAACTTGCGATGTCTCAACTCTCTAGGACTGCTTTCAAAGAAAGACGGACGAACCCAATATACTCATTCCACTTTGTAAATGAGTATAATAACATCGCCACACCGACATTCGAACCGCCAACATTTAAACCCGTACTATTACTACCAACGCCACTGAATTCCGTAGCGACCGAATAACTTTATTAATTATGATTCCTATTATATTTGTTTGTTTTTAGAACATAGGAAAATGTTCGCGGTGCAGACAAGTATATTTGTTAATTGGCTAAATGTTTTCTTCAATAACTTCTGTGTTACTTAATGGATTTTAATTAAATTTTCAGCATATTAATTATATGTTTAATTGAAAGAAATTGAGAAATTAAGAAATTGGCATATATAAACAAGTAAGAAAGCTCTAGTCGAGACTGCTCGACTTAGATATACCCTGAACCCTTCAAATAGCCGATATTGGAAGCATGCTATGATGATTTTACATATATGTATGTATATTGCAAACAACACATACACACACATACGCACGCACACGAACGTAATATGAGCACGTGCTATGCTAACTGAGGAGCGACTACGCTCGGGCTGCAATATGCCTATGATATGGGAAATTAAATGTTTAATAATTTTTTTTCTAGATGGACTTTCTTAATGGTTATGGCATTCATATGTGTCTATTTGCCAAAGCACAAGTCTCTAGTATTTGATATACGGGTTTTGCAAATTGTAGGCGAAGGGGCGTGGCATCCAAAATCCAAAAACTACAAAATGTCCGCATTCACTACATCTATCTGCATAAAAATTTGAAGTCTTTAGCTTTAATGGGTCATATAAATGAAAGCGATTTTATCGAAATTTATCGACAATTCGGAACGGGATGAGTTATCGAAAAAAAAAAAAAACTTGTGCTGCGTATGGTATTCACGAAAATGCGTGTCAAATTTCAGATCTCTAGCTTTTGTGGTTTACGAGATCAGCGCGTTCATACAGATGGACGGACAGACGGACAGGGCTATATCGACTAAGCTCGTCGAGCTGATCAAGAATATATATACTTTATGGGGTCTGCCACGTTTCCTTCTGCCTGTTACATACATTTTCAGAAAAACTTTATACCCTGATTTCCCATTTTCATTGGGTTCAGGGTATAAAAATAGATATTAAATAACGACTCTTGAGCAACGCAACATCAAAATCTAACGACGCACAATGGAAATTAGTGCAAATTGATCAGCTCAACTTTGAAAAAACGCAAACCGGAACGACGCAAAGCGAGGTCTAGGTGTAGTTCTTTATATGTAAATGAATACACTTGGACTATAATAGATGAAACAGCATGTTAGTGTATCTGCTAGTCGTTCAATTCCAACTAGACAAATCGACAATCACAAATCACTTTTTATATTCTATGCATTTTTTCTTACATTTTTCCTTTAGTTAACCTCTTTTAATCTAACAATATCTATATTTATTTCTTAATATCACTTATCACATTATATATATGGATATATATAAATGACTAGCAGATAAAATATAATTATTGTAGCCTTCTCTTAATTTAAAGATTTTGTTTTTTAATTAAACTATTATTTTAGTGTAGTTCAATGACGGCACATGAAAATTATTTATCTCTTTACTCTTTGTACTTTTGTTAGCAGATTACACTGACTGGGACAAACTCAGAAGCGCGGTTGGTTGAGTGCGTGAGTCGTTGGTTGTGTGGAAATGGTGTGGTGGTGTTTTCATAAGATTACTTTATGCTAGTTGTTTGGGTGCCACCCTAGTGTGCGAAAGAGAATGACAACTGTAATGTTCTGTTTCAATGCAGTAAATGCTCATGCTATTTTACTCTCGTTGGGTGGTGCTTGGCTTTAGGAGTTCTTGTTGCTACTGCTGACGTTGTTGTTGTTGTTGTTGTTGTTGTAACTGAAGGATAATTTTCCGCTATAAATAAAATGGATTAAAACCCACTGATCCGCTCATAAAAAAAGATTTCACCCTTTGTAACACAAGAACATTCTTAAAGCTTTTCTCCAAATCAATATTACCAGAATTCCTCTCTAGAGGATTTGCTCAATTTAAAAATTTGTGTTGTTGCTTATATTTTCACATTAGGTGGTATAGATATGTTTGGCAAAGCAATTTTTCTAAATACATTATATTTTCTATTATTAATCGATGCTATGTATTTACGTATAATTGTTATTATTAAAAAACAAATTAAATTAAATAAGACGTAATACCAAAAATTTGTTCTTAAAGGAAAAGATGATGTCAGAAAACAAAATTGTTAAGTGCCAAGTTCTGCTTTAAATTTTTGAAACATTATTATATAAACAGTTGATTGGTTTAAGTGTAATGAATATTTTTTACAGTGTGGTCAAACCAAAAAAGGCAAACAATGTATTAGCAGTTGGGTTGTATGAGAGTAGAAATTTGAAAATTTGCAGTTTGTTTTGTTTCTGTGTTTGACGTAGACACATTGCCTAAAATTATAGTTTTATTTTGCTGTGAAGGGTCCAGGCTACACAGTATACAAAACCTACACAGGCGGATTGCCCAGTTCCTCAAAATTATGTTGTTGTTATTTTCAAATGTTTGCTACTTGCTCACATTAGCAAAATTTTACAGGCTGTATGTTGGATACAGATGTAAACTGATGTACTTCGGATGGTTTTCATGTACACACACACACACACACACACACACACACACACACACACACACACACACACACACACACACACACACACACACACACACACACACACACACACACACACTCAGAAATACAGAAATACAGTCCCCTACGGCTGAGTGTGAGGCACCAGCTTCCTTGAAGGGCACTTTAGAGCAGATTGGAACTGCACTAGAAGGCTTGACGGCGCTGTTTGGTGGCCAACGGCATATAAATGCCCTAATGAGGGACGAGCTAGCCAGGTTGGTCAAGCTCCATAAATCGGCGGAGAGGTTCTGTAACCGCAGCGTAAAAAACTGCGGGGTGCAGACAACACCGTCAAAAATTACTGGGCAGCCTAACGTAGCTAGTCTACTAGCTCAAAAAGGCAACAACACGCCCAAGCGTTCGAGGGATGCTGCCTCTGAACAGAGGAAGACTCCCTCAAAAAAGTCTAGGCCAAATGGCCAAAAAGTAGAAGGCTCAAAGGAGCCAAAGCGTCCTCCAGCCGTTCATGCGAATCCCACTCATGAAGGGCAGGAAAGCATAGGCAACTGGACAGTGGTCCAAGGGCGTAAGCCGCTATATAAGCGGCCAAGGGCGGACGCAATACGAATCTCTGGCACAGAGGGTTGTAGTTACGCAGATATGCTGCGCGTGGTTCGGAGCGACCCGAACTTAAAACATCTTAGTGGGGATGTGCACGGCATCAGAAAAACAGCAAAAGGGGATTTGCTGCTTCAGTTAAACAGGAAGCCAGAGCATAGTGCGGAGGTGCTCCAGGAAGCTGTTGGCAAGGCCCTGGGCGAACGCGCGGTGGTAAAAACGTTGACCGAGTCCGCGCAAATCGAGATCCGCGACCTCGACGAACTGGCGACCAAGGAGGAAATACTGGAGGCAATCAAGGAGGCGCTGAACGATAGCTCGCTTCCCACCGACTCCATCAAGTCGCTACGTCCAGCTTTTGGTGGGCAGCAAAGAGCCACTGCTGTCCTACCAGCTGGTAAGGCCAGAGCTCTGATCGAGCTTGCAAAGATCAGAGTTGGATGGGTGGTATGCCGAATCCGCGCAGTCGTTCAGCCAAAACGATGCTTCAAATGCCTGGACTATGGGCATATTGCGGCTAAATGCGCAAGCGATTGCGACATGAAAGGCGCATGCTTCAGGTGCGGAATAGTGGGCCATGCCGCTAACACCTGCGTCAAGCCACCAAGATGCAGTCTATGCGTCCGGAAAGGCGCAAAGGAGACAGATCACGCGGCAGGAAGCTTTAAGTGTCCATCATACCGTGAAGCTGTTAGGAAGATGAAATGTTAAAGTTCCTACAGCTTAACATGAACCACTGTATAGCTGCTCACGATTTGTTGGAGCAGACAACGAGGGAGAAGCATATCGATGTAGCTATTTTAAGCGAGCCACATCACTGGATGTCCACGTGCCCCAGGACATGGGCCGCGGACATCAGCGGCAAAGCAGCACTGTGGATATGTGGCAACTCAGTGAATGTACTCTCAAATGTAAAGTCATTCAATGGGTTCGTACGCGCTCGACATGGCTGTCTGTGGATTTACAGCTGTTACATGGCCCCCAGCATGCAGCTTAACGAATTCACTTCTGCGCTCGAAGAGCTTGCGGAGGATGCAAGGGGCCGGAAGGCCATTATAGCTGGCGACTTCAACGCTTGGGCACTGGAATGGGGCAGCCAGTCGACAAATGCCAGAGGTCGCCATCTCCTGGAGATCTTCGCAACGCTGGATGTGGCCCTGCTCAACTCTGGAAGCGAGTTCACTTTTAGCAGGGCAGGATATGGGTCCACAATTGACCTCACTTTTGTTGCCTCATCCCTTTTTCGAGATGCTGAGTGGAGCCTCTGCGACAGTTATACGGGCAGCGACCACTCTGCTCTGTTGTTCTCAATCGGCGGGTCACCTGGAAGTTCGCAATTTCTTTGGAAGGAAGCCTACCGGCTGGATACGTTCGACCCGATAATCTTCTCGGAGGCCATACAGCTACTGAGTACCTCTGGGGATGCTGAGATGAGAGCTTCTCAAATGGTATCTCAAGTACAAAATGCCTGCAACGCTAGCATGCAGCGGCGCAAGCAGTACACGAGGCAGCAAGCGCCTATGTTCTGGTGGAATGAGCAAATAAGTAAAATTCGAAGCAAATGCATCCACGCGAGAAGAAGGTATCAACGGGCCAGAGGAAGGCCTTCGTATCTGGAAAAGCAGCTGGCTTACCAAGAGGCAAGACGGCAGCTGAAGAAGGCCATACGGGCAAGTAAACGAAATTACTTTCTAAACCTGTGTGACTCCGCCGAATTCGACCCCTGGGGCAGGGCATACAAAACGGTGGTTAAAAGGCTATACGCCGGCAAGCAGGTGCAGCCCACGGACCGTTTGGAGCTCCAAACAATCGTGGAAACGCTCTTCCCAGATAAACTGAGCTCCATACACGAACCTGACCATACACCACCAGGTCAAGCATCGATCATCGACCCCACCGTTTTAGTGACCGATGACGAAATTGTGGCTGTGGCCAGAAATCTAAGAGCCAACTCTGCCCCAGGACCGGATGGCATCCCAAATCGCGCGTTGAAGTTAGCGCTTGCCTTGCATCCAGGAACATTTACGGAGTTATACAATACATGTCTAACTCAGGAAACGTTCCCTGCAATCTGGAAGATCCAGAACTTGGTACTGCTACCAAAGGCTGGCAAACCACCAGAGGATGCATCTTCCTACAGACCAATCTGCCTCTTGGACACCATGGGGAAGGTGTTTGAGAAGCTGATCTGCTCCAGATTGGAGGCTGCGATTGCTAGTGCCGGCGGCCTGTCGCAAAACCAATTCGGCTTCCGGAAGGCTATGTCAACAACGGATGCATTGAGCAAAGTTGTTGGCCTTGCAACGTCCGCCATCCATGGCACCAGATGGAAGCACGGATCTAAACAGTACTGCATCGTTGCGACCCTGGATGTAAAAAATGCATTCAATACAGCTAGCTGGGATATGATACTTGAAGCACTGACACAATATAATATCCCTAAATATCTTAAAGAGATAATAAAGAGCTACTTTAGGGGAAGAAGACTGATGTACAACACGAATGAGGGCCCCCAAGTACACATAGTGTCAGCCGGAGTCCCCCAAGGATCGGTTCTGGGGCCTCTCCTATGGAATACTATGTACGACGGTGTACTGCGCCTGGAACTTCCAGCAGGTGCGCATTCCATTGGCTTTGCTGACGATGTAGCCGTCGTAGCCATTGGAAAGGAGCTCAAGGACACAGAGGATATGTGCAGTGCTAGTACCAACCGCATTCGTGACTGGCTGACAGGAGCTGGACTCGATTTAGCTGCACATAAAACGGAGGTCGTTCTTGTCAGCAGTCGCAAGAAAGTGGAGACGGCCAATGTGATGATTGGCAACATCACCATAACATCAAAGAGGGCAATTAAGTATCTTGGAGTCATGATAGACACCAGATTGACTTTCCGCGAGCATTTGGAGTATGTGCAGAAAAGAGCAGCCGATTCCTGTAGAGCTCTTTCTCGCATCATGCTGAACACGCGGGGACCAAAACAACAAAGACGCCTTCTTCTGATGAGCGTCATGAGGTCCGTTATTCTATACGCAGCTCCAATCTGGTCAAGAGCAATGGCCACTCCCAGCTACAGCCGAGGTCTACGTGGCACCTACCGACTAAGCGCAATCCGAGTCAGCTGTTCCTTCCGGACAGTCTCTGATGACGCGGCACTCGTCATAGCCGGAATGCTTCCTCTGGAGGACTTGGTCGCCGAAGTTGTGGAGCGGAGTACAATGCAAGATCCTGTACATGGCTCGCACAACATAATCAGGGCGAACAGCATATCACGTTGGCAGAGAAGGTGGAATAATTCGACGAAAGGACGATGGACACATGTGCTCATACCGGAGCTTGAACCCTGGGTCAATCGTAAGCATGGCGAAGTTAATTTCTATCTCTCGCAGATTCTGTCTGGACATGGATGCTTCCGGAGTTACCTGAAGAGGTTCGGCCATGAGGATACTGACGAGTGCTCGTGGTGCGCTGGAGGACTGATCGAAGACGCCAAGCATGTGATCTTCGAGTGCGGACGCTTCCTGGAGGAGAGGCGGCGATTAGAAGCAGCTGTGGGTCGCTCAATCAGAGCGGATAATCTGGTTGAGACGATGCTTGAAACTGAGACAGCGTGGAAGCTAATAAGCTCATTCGCTGCCTCAGTCATGATGGAGCTGCGCAGAATCGAACAAAGCAGACGGCAAGATTCTGAAGTTTAAGGTAGCCCAAAGCGCTTGCGAAGCAATGCTTTACGGCCGTCCCGCAAGCACTATGCGCTATCCTTGAACTGAACTAAATTAAAACTAAAATTATATACCTAAGTTTAAGTTCAACTGCTTATAACTTAAACTACTAATTGAATAATAAAAATGAATACAAAAAAAAAAAACACACACACACACACACACACACACACACACACACACACACACACACACACACACACACACACACACACACACACACACACACACACACACACACATATATACACACACACATATATATATATATATATATATATATATATATATATATATATATATATATATATATATATATATATAAATATATACATATATATATGAACTAGTATTTTATGCATTCTCTATTCTTCACACTCATACATAAGAAGTAAGCAGAATAAAAGCTCATGATGAGAATAGTTCAATGTGTGTGCTGCCAACTTTTCTGTTGTTGCTGGTGCTGGTGTTAGTGTTGCTGCTACACTGCACATAGCATTGCTAGCAGTTATTATAATGGAAAGACGCACATAAAGTTTCATATGACTACACTTGTTATTAATTGTGAGAGTATATTAACTTTCTACAATTGGTACTCTGAAGTTGACTCATACCGTTAATTTGCCTTGTTGTGTCTGCTGCCACACCAAGAGCTTGTTTAAGGTACTGAAGCATAAAACAAGTAAGGAAGCTCTAGTCGAGACTGCTAAGAGATACCATGAACCCTTCGAATAGCCGATATTGGAAGCATGCTATGATTATTTTACATTGTATATTGCAAACAACACATACACACACATACGCGCGCACACGAACGTAATATGAGCACGCGCTAACTGAGCAGCTACTGCGCTCGGGCTGCAATATGCCTGTGATATGGGAAATTAAATGTTTAATAATTTTGTTTCTAGATTGACTTTCTTAATGGTTATGACATTCATATGTGTCTATTTGCAAAGCACAAGTCTCTAGTATTTTATATACGGGTTTTACAAATTGTGGGCGAAGGGGGGTGGCATCCAAAATCCAAAAACTACAAAATGTCTGCATTCACTACACCTATCTGCACAAAAAAATGAAGTCTCTAGCTCTAATGGGTCAAATAAATGAAAGCAAATTTATCGAAATGTATCGATAATTCGGAAACGGAATGAGTTATCGAAAAAAAAAAAAACTTCTACTGCGTATGGTATTCACGAAAATGCATGTCAAATTTCAGATGTCTAGATTTTGTGGTTTACGAGATCAGCGCGTCTGATGGACGGACGGACATACAGACGGACAGGGCTATATTCGACTCAGCTCGTCGAGCTGATCAAGAATATATATACTTTATGGGGTCTGCGACGTCTCCTTCTGCCTGTTACATACATTTTCACAAAAACATTATACCCTGATTTCCCATTTTCAATTGGTTCAGGGTATAATAATGATTAACAGCTATCAGAGTCTTCTCTTCTCTCTAAAATTTCAATTGTAACCCCCACGTGAAAATGAACTTACAATTTACGTGAACATCGAAGCGTTTGCTCACTGAAGGTGGAACTCCATTCGATGCAATGCAAAGGTAGCCACCCATATCAGTTCGATGAACAGTAGTGAGAGTCAGTCGCTCGCCGTCCACTGACTTAAATGCTTGAATGTTAAGAAAGTAGTAAATTTTTTTTTTGTATTTTGCTGCTAAATATCACATATCACAGTTTATCTAACATTGAAAAAAAAAAATCTTGAATGTTTAAGTTATATAAAGTTGTACATGCAGTTGTAGTTCTTATAAGTCAGTATCAGTCTATACATCAAATAATATTCAGGAGGTCTAATATCGACTTATTTCTGATAACAAATTATCTAACAAGCCTCATGGCATTAAAATATTATGTTATGCACCTTGCTTGTCTCTACTCTCTGATCGCACAATAATATCCTTGCCGCCCTCACGTCGCCATTGAACCATAGGCTCTGGTACACCTATTTCATAAAATGAGAAGAAATATTGAGTATTTAGATTTAAACTTACTCTTAAATACCTAGAAGTTTGTATGTTTAATCTATAATTCCATAGTACCTGTGGCACTGCAGAGTAAGGAAATACTCCCTCCTTCCGTGCTAACGCCTTCATTAATATTTTCATCAGGGTGGTTAAGGATATCAGGCGGAACCACAACATCTAAATATCCTGACTGTTAAAATATAACACACAGTTAATACAAATTTAAAAAAATTTAAATTCGATGTAAAGAATTAAAATATAAGAATTGCGGAAATTTATTTCAAAATCGAAGTTTTTAATAACCTTTTTTTATGTTCTTCAAGTAGCTTAATATTATTTTAAGTTAACGAATTGAATTTACGTCTGTATTGAGAGTAGCATAAAGGAATACAGTGAAAGCTCCCGTGGCCGGATAGCCACGGTACCAGTATTTTTGTCCGCTTACGGGAGATGTCCGCTTGCGGGAGATGACAAAGAAATCGCTAAAAAATTAATACATATGTACATATGTATGTATAAAATTCTGGCTAATTCTTTATATCTGTCAATTTCGTGCAACGCCTCATTTTAATTAAATTAACTTGCTGTGGAATAATATCTTCCTCTTCTGATTCAAAATAATTTTATTTTGACTTGTATGTACGACAATTTTCAGAAATCAATGTCGCCGATGTGGTTGGCGCCGTTGTCTGTTATGCAGCGTCGCGACAAAGTCAGTTTTAGTATTGTCGATGCTTTTTTTTTGTCCGCCTGTCAGAGATATTTAGTGTAAAAATGTTCAAAAAGTCGTGTCCGCGTCCGGCTCAGAGAGCGTCCGCTCGCAGGAACGGATTTTGTATGAAAATCATGCGAAAAATGTTGGAACTATAAAATTCGTCCGGCTACTGGAGATGTCCGCCTGCGGAAGCTGTCCGTAAATAGAGCTTTCACTGTATATTAAATATATTACTTTCTATGCTAACGGGCGGTATAATAAAAGAACTTCCTACATCTCCTTTTACAAAATCAAGGAAAAAGGTTCACTGCTTGGACGTTACCTGAACTTCGACTGATATGCATTTTAAACCCACTCTATGGCTCGGTCTATGAATTGATACGTAAAACACACGAATAATATATAATTTCCAGAATCGATATTCCTACCATTCGAGCTGATACTACATGGAACAAATCATGGAACAAATTCTCTCCAAAATAGCGATGTATCTACATACATACATATGTATGTATATACGCTCATCTACCAACACAGTCACTACTTGAGTGCCAAATAGCGAATTCTTAAGTCAAGTTTTTGAGCTACTGAGTACTGCTACTGCTACTAAGCTATTGAGCTACTGCTCAAAGTGCATCCCCAATGTTGTTGCTATGAATTTTTAGAATTTTCTAGATGATTCTGCCACGTACGTTTGGTAATAAACGTTTCGTTTAATAACTTAATAGCTTTTAATGAATTATTCAGCATTTTATCTATATATTGACTTTATTTAAATTATAAATATATGTTATGCTTATTTTATATGTACATATGTACATGTGTATGTATGTTTATAGCAAGAAACGCATAAATACAAAAATTCAAGTCTAGGTAATATATGTACATACATACATATGTACAGTCTGTCAAATAACTTTACACACATGGAACAAACTAAATTTAATGCCTTTAACTGTAAAATTAGCAAGTTTTGAACTCATTTTTCTATTATTTTTAAATTTATATACATAGTTTTAAGTAATATTATAAACAAGAAAGGAAGTTCTAGTCGAGACTACTCGACTAAGAGATACTCTGAACCCTTCGAATAGCCGATATTGGAACCATGCTATGATTATTTTACATATATGTAT
Organism: Drosophila fulvimacula; assembly: GCA_035045555.1. Lineage (NCBI taxonomy): Eukaryota > Metazoa > Arthropoda > Insecta > Diptera > Drosophilidae > Drosophila > Drosophila fulvimacula. The sequence goes on along the minus strand of JAWNOX010000160.1, from coordinate 1,172,035 downwards.
GTATATTGCAAGCAACACATACACACACATACGCACGCACACGAACGTAATATGAGCACGCGCTCTGCTAATTGAGCAGCTACTGCGCTCGGGCTGCAATATGCCTATGATATGGGAAATTAAATGTTTAATAACTTTTTTTCTGAATGGATTTTCTTAATCAAATTTTCACAGTGTGATTATTCATATGTGTCTATTTGCCGAAGCACAAGTCTCTAGTATTTGAAATACGGGTTTTACAAATTGCGGGCGAAGGGGGGTGTCATCCATCCAAAATCCAAAATCTACAACATGTCCGCATTTACTACACCTATCTGCACAAAAAATTTGAAGTCTCTAGCTCTAATGGGTCACATAAATGAAAGCAAATTTATCGAAATTTATCGATAATTCGGAAACGGAATGAGTTATCGAAAAAACAAACAAACTTGTACGAATGCGAATGCGAATAGTATTCACGAATATACATGTCAATTTTCAGATCTCTAGCTTTTGTGGTTTACGAGATCAGCGCGTCTGATGGACGGACGGACATACAGACGGACAGGGTTATATCGACTCTGCTCGTCGAGCTGATCCTTCTGCTTGTTACATACATTTTCACAAAAACATTATACCCTCATTTTCAATGGGTTCAGGGTATAAAAAATAATAACAAAACAATAATATGGTGGCGAACAAAACAACAAAGACTAAGATTATTTGATTTTTGTCACTGTTAAGAAAGTGTTTACACACTTCGTTCTCTCTATCTGTTTTGCCTAAATTCTTAGAAATAACGGGGCTTTACCGCTAACTATGCTTGTAGAATCTCTTAATACTTCTAATTTTTCGCGTTCGTTTTACTTTTTATTAAAAATGTCCGGCAAGAGATTGAGCTTTGATGTGGTCCAATTGATTTGGTACATTTGAAAGTTGCGTAAATCTGTTCCTGAACTTGTAAAAATGTTTTCCGTGTCAAGAAAAACCATTTACAATGTAATAAATCGCGCGGAAACCGAAGGAAGGCTGGAAGCAAAGGTTGCAGGTGGCCGTAAAAAAAAGATATCGGAACGAGCAGACCGCCTTATCATGAGGAAGGTTAATAGAAATCCCCAAATTTCGGCGAGAACTCTTGCGCAAGAGCTCAAAGAAGAGTGTGCGTAGATGTGTCCCACGAAAAGGGGCGCCAGGCCATTCTACGGCATGAGTATTCTTCGAGAGTGGCACGAAAAAAACCCCTATTGTCGACGATCAATGTGGAAATGCGCATCTCTTTTGCTCTTACCATGACTAGACGTCATAGGAGTGGGTGAACTGGTATTCATATTCAATATGAATGCCCAACAATATCTAGAAATTTTAAAGTCAAATTTACCCAAAAGTGCGGAAAAATTTATCCGAGAAAAAGCCACATTTTATATTTTATCAGGACCCCAGAGGCCCGATCGTAACCCCATCGAGCCTGCGTGGTCCTATTTTAAAAAAAGGATCGGAAAAAGGAATCCAACGAACCGAAACCAAATAAAACAATTTGTAATGGAGGAGTGACAAAAGATTGGTGAATTCGATGAAAAAACGGATCCGACATGTACATAATACTAAGGGGGTAATAATAAATATTAAAATTTTTAAAATAAATTATAACTAGCTTAATATTTTAAATTTAGAGCAATACATACGAAGTGTGTAAACACTTTCTTGACAGTGTCAAAAGTGAGTAATCTTAGTCTTTGTTGTTTTGTTCGCCTTCATCTTATTGTTTAGTTATTTTTTTTTTACAATATTACTTATAAAACTTATATTAATTTAAAAAAAATAGAAAAATTAGTTAAAAACTTGCTAATTTTACAGTTAAACTCAAAAATTTTAAATTGTGTCATGTGTGTAAACAGTTTCTTGACAGACTGTAGGTTCTGAGATCGACGTGTTCAAACATACGGACAGACAGACAGGGCTTAATCGACTCGGCTTGTCGGCCTCATCAAGAATATGGGGTCTGCCACGCCTCCTACTGCCTGTTACATACATTTCATCGACAACAAAACCATTATACCCTGATTACACAGTCGGGCGCTACCGATTGCAAAATGCTGATTCACACCCCAACACCAGTTTCAAAACATTCGCCCCTAATTATCCTTATTATTTAGTGTCATGTATGTTTAATACAATTTTTATTTTTTTGCTATATACAATTGTCTTACAATTCGGAGGGAAATGTAATCAATATGCTGAAAACTTCATTAAAATCCATTAGGTAACACAGAAGTTATTCAACAAAACGTTTAGGCAATTGACAAATGTGCTGCACAGCAAATATTTTCTTATGTTTTAAGAAATAACAAATACAATACAATTCAGCGTGAATCATATGCCTAACTAAGTTACTTGGTTACTATGAGGTTCAGTTGCGTTGCTAATAGAAGAGACGCACGCCGATCATGGCACTCTTGATTCGAGCCTCGGGTGAGTCGGTATTTTATACACATTTTATTTATAATTATTATTGGCTTCACAAGCACTAGTGGTAGCGTCGTGGTAGAGATGACGAATTTCGACTCGTGCAAGTAGGCGGAGGTTTGAATCTCGGATTTTCTATGTCGGCTTTTCTTATATTTCTTTATTTTTTTGCTCTAAAATATATTTTTTTACATTTATAATATTTAGCAACTCAATTAAGATGGTAAAAGCCAAAAAAGTCAATAAATTGTGTGTTTATAGCTCCCAGTGGGCGTAGACATATAAGTTTTGGTGTAGGACAACGTAACTGTGAATTTTGGACGTTTACACTAAAAAAATGTCATGTGTATTTAATACAATTTTGGTTTTTGCTATACACAAATTTCTTACAATTCAGTTGAAAATATAATTAATATGCTGAAAATTTCATTAAAATCTGTTAAGTAACACAGATGTTATTCAACAAAACGTTTAATTGACAAATGTGCTTCTTACGTTTCTCTTTCATGTAATTCAGTTGCGGTGTACGCGGGTAGTAGACACCATAGGTTCGAATTAAGTCCACACGACACTAACTATAAATTATCATTTCAGTTTGTGAAATTTTATATAATAAATTGCATTGAGATATATATGTACATATGTATGTATGTTGGCGTTTTATTGTCGGGGTAGAGGCTACGAAATTTATAAAGATATGTACAAATGTATGTATGTACCGGGGGTTTTTGAGCAGTGCTTACCACAGCTAAAGTCTTATTTCATAGCTCGCACATAAGCTTGTACTCAGACGCATATGGCGATAAGATTACTGACTCTGCCAGGCACATAAGTATTTGAAAATTGAATGTTGACCACTGGGGATCAGGGGTAGTGCTGTGCTTGACTTACCAGACTTTTCATGGGATCTGTGTTTACTTGACACATGTAGCTGCCAGAATCATTTAGCTGCACATGGGATATGTGAAGTTTCCAGGTGTTGTGTCCATTGTGTGTCACTGATAATCTCGGATTTAGAGACACCATATGTGTATGTATACCAAGTATTGCTTTTGAATCTGATTTAATCCATGCCACCTGAAATTGCGAAAGCAGACCCAGGGACACCAGCATTAAGATAAGTAATGAAACTTAGCTTCCAGCAAGTCCACCCTCGCACACTTTATGCTTTGCACATACACTTACATTCACCAGCAACTTTGTGTGGGGAAGATGTTCTGTACTTGCGGACTGTAAGCTTATACTTACGCATTATTAACATTTTGTGTACGTGTATCTACTATGTTCAATGCACATAGTATATTATTATATTATATACACATATATGAATGTATATAGGGCATGTCTGCTTATAAATAGGATTACCAGGAAATTAATTCTAGCTTTTATAATATAATATATACATCATATACGTATATTTAGTATACATTTAATTTACTTACTTATTTATTTAACATTTTGCATAAAATATTACTTATTTTTTAAGTTTGCAAAATATTTCGTATTTTGTTTAAGTATTTAACTCCTTAATATGTACACAAAAATATAATATTACATGCGATGTTAAGGTAGGTTGCGTAAATTTTAGCAATATATGATAATATATAAAATCAGCAAAATTTAAGCTTTATAATACTGAAAGCTCTTAATTATTTTTGATATGTATTGTTATTATTTAAAAAACATACCCGATATTGTCCCAAGTTGTCCACAACACAAGTGAAAGAGACGTCACGGCCTTGTGGTACGGTAGTATTTGTAAGTTGTGCCAAAAAATGCGGTCCCACGTCGTCAGGCTCATTATGACCTTTAAATTTGCAGCAAGTTAAAAGTTAATAAAAATAAAAAAAAAATGCTCGAAAAATGTTTATTACGAGTGATATATATATATATATATATATATATATATATATATATATATATATATATATATATATATATGTATGTATATATGTGTGTGTATATATGTAAGAGTGCTCTAATCTAGACTGCTTGACTCTGAACCCTATAAATAGCCGATTATTTTATATATAATAATAAAATATATATATGTATTACTAGCAATATATGCGCCATATACCCTATATATATTTAGCCTATACACACGCATGCATAAGCGTGCTGAACAATATATTTTATGTCACATACATGTTACCAAAAGCGTTATAACCCGTTTTACCATTTTCGATAAGTTCTGGATATAACAAGTAAAACATCTCTAGGCGAGAGCGGCCAACTATGAGATTCCCTAAAGAGCCGATATTTCAAAACATGCCTATTTATCATACACATATATTGTTCATTCATACATATGGATAGACGAACATGGCTATATCGACTCAGCTCGTCTCTGAGTCTCTGATCAAGAATATATATTCTTTATCTGCAGGTTACACACAGTTGAACAAAACCATTATACCCTGATTTTCCCATTTTCAATGGGTTGAGGGTATAAAAATTGCAAAACGTAAAAAAATAATTAGGAAAATGTAAAAAGCACCATGTGGCTTTACTGGCCAACTCAGTGGGTTGTCAAAATTAAAAGTAATCAAAATAAAATTTGTTACAGTTAGTTTTTCCAGCTTATTATTTTTAAAAATTTTTCTATGTTCCTGTAACCCTCCGAAAAACTTGCTTATTTAAGATAAAATATATGCCCATAAGCACGCACTCTGCTAATTACGCTGTTCATGGAGCAATTGCACTGCACTGTGAAGCAATATGCCAATGTTATAGGAAAATAAAATTTGAAGTTACGTGTAAATGTATCATTATTACGGTAACTTTAGTTGCAGAGTATAGGTGTCAACATATATATTTGGCGAAGCCGTGTTTCGGAAAAACGACTGCATGCAGTTTGGGCTGCAATATGCCCAATGATATGGAAAAAATAAAACTGCAGTGGGATTATCGCATTCATATGTGTTTATTTGCTAAAGCACAAGTTTCTAGTATTTGAAACACGTGCTTTACAAATACTAGAAAAATTTAAATCCAAAAACTAAAAAATTGTTGTATTGTATCTGCACAGCAAATTTGAGGTCTCTATTTTGCCACTCCTTCTTCTACCTCTCACTCACATTTTAATTCAACAATACAACCCTGATTTCACATTTTCAATGGGTTCAGAGTATATAAATATATAAATAATTTCTCAAAAATAACTAAATTTGTCTTCAAGGAGAGACCTACCTTGTATATTTGATATTGAATGACTTCCTTTTGTGCTCAATGTTCCAGTGAGTAACAAAAGTATTACAGAGACTAAAGTCCTCACGCAGAATTGAGTCTGAGTCATTGGGGCAGTCTTCATTTAAATGTCAAGCTTCTGATCGTCTAAGAATCTTCAGGTACTTCCAAAACGTACTATGTTATAAATATGAATAATAATCTCGCTATTCGAGCTGATCCCTTCCTGTTGATATTCGGCTAATTATTATCAGAATTATCGTCTAGTATTGTCTCTGTTAACTTATGGTGGATTCAAAGTTTTTTTTTTCTGAAAAGAAAAAATAGATTAATTTACATTTTTAAATTATTGTTGTGTTAAGACTAAGAACCAAAAGAGTATTAAAGAAAAAGCTATAAACATTTTTATACCCTGAACTCATTGAAAATGGGAAATAGGAAACTAATATATGTAACAGGCAAAAGGAGACGCAGACCCCACAAAGTATATATATTCTTGGTCAGGACGACAAGCCAAATCGACTAATCTCTATCCGTCTGTCTGTATATATATTTTTGATCAGCTCGACGAGTTGAGTCGATTTAGCCCTGTCCGTCTGTCCGTCCGTCTGTATGAACGCACGGATCTCGTAAACCACAAAAGCTAGATATCATATATTTGACATGTATACTCGTGAATACTATACGCCGTACAAATTTGTTTTGTTCATTTCGATAACTCATCCCGTTTCCGAATAATCGATAAATTTCAATAAATAGACTGATTCATATGTACTAATAAATCTGGAGATTTTAAATTTACTGTGCATAGACGTGTAGTGAATCCAGAAATGTTGTAGTTTTTTGATTTTGGATGCAATTTGTAAAACCCGTATATCAAATACTAGAGACTTGTGCTTTGGCAAATAGACACATATGAATGCCATAACCATTAAGAAAGTCAATCTAGAAAAAAAATTATTAAACATTTAATTTCCCATATCATAGGCATATTGCAGCCCGAGCGCAGTAGCTGCTCAGTTAGCAGAGCGCATGCTCATTATTGCGTCCGTGTGCGTGCATGCATATGGGTGTGTATGTGTTCCTTTCAATATATATGTAAAATAATAATAGCCTGCTTCGAATATCGGCTATATATATGTGTATATTTCCGGATTGCTGTCCGACCGTCTGTCCGTATGAACGCAAAATTTTGAATATATATATATTTAGGGCGCAGGGGGCGTGTTATCCAAAATAAAAAAAAGGTTTGTATTCATTACATGGACTTTTTTTTGTAAATACAACATTTGTAGACTCTATAGATGCAATAGGTATAGTTTTACAACTAAATTTTTATTTTAATTGTGAATCGATAACATTAAAACGGGAAACTTTCAGATAGATAGAATTTTAAATGCTGCACAGGAGCCTCAAAAAAAAAAAAATTATTTTCTAGCTCTTATACGCATTCAATAATTGATTGCGAGGTTTAGGTAACAGGGTAATGGGATTGAATACTTGGCATTGAGCCGTGAACTTATACAAAATGTCAACATTTTTGGCTGTAACAATCTAAGAAAATTGGTATAAATATTAATTTCTTATACAGAAATTTACAAAATGTTTGATTCTAATGTTAAGATGTAGCTGGTTACGATTACATATGTTGATTAAGAATAATAAATAAAATTAATATTCAATGTCCTTTTTATTTACATTTCAATTTATCTTTTAACATAACATTTTTTTAAGAGCTACGTCGGACATCTCTAATATATGTATACGTTGTGCGCTGTTAATGCAATAATTATCTTTATTTGTAAAAAACTTTTTCAACCGAAAGGCATTAAATGAAAGGGGAAAAGCCAACCAAAGTTAAAACCAAATTCCTTTTGTGGAATGCGTCGCGCAATTCACTTTGCCAAGCGGAATTTATTTACCAAAACTTTAAGTCGTGTACAAAAATTCGAAAAGTAGGGGAATAATATATCTAATTTAAAAAGGGTGAGCTCTGCTCATAAATAAACAACACAGTATTCTCTAGAATTTAAGATTGCATCATTTATAAAGCCTACATAATACATTTATTAAAGTGAATATTTTATTGCGGATAGATTTTTATACCCTGAAACCATTAAATGCAATGGTGCAATGGTTTGGTTTAAATGTATGAAGCAGGTAAAAGGTGTCGTATTTACATATATTCTCGATCAGAACGATAAGCTGAGATGATATAGCCATGCCCGGATGTGCGTATGTATGAACGCGTCAATTTCCAAACATATAGAGATTTTTTGTGATTTGATGATGTAGAACATACAGATAAAATTTTCCAATTAGTTTCATGAAAAATTTTGGGTACCGCGCCACCACCGACCTAAATTGCAAAACAAGAATGTAATTAATGAAATAATTCCGCTGTGTAACCTTTATTAGGAAAGTCCATCTAAAAAACAAGTTCTACTACTAGTAGATTGGGATACTTTAAATTTTAATTAATTAATTTAATTAATTTTTTATAATTTTGTATTTTAATCGATAACATTAAAACGAAAATAGTTATCGAATTTTGAAAACATTAAAAAACATCAAGGTACTAGCTCTAGTAATTTCTGAGATCGATGCGTTCAAACATACGGACAGACAAACGGACACAGCTTAATCGAATGGACTTGTCGTCCTGATCAAGAATATATGTATATATTTTACATATATTTACATTTTAACAAAACCATTATACCCTGATATCCCAATTTTAATGGATTCATGGTATAAAATCGTGACATTGATTGGATTCGAACTCATCGTGCCTATGATTGACGAATGTCGGTGCTACTAACACCTCTCTATATTTTGAAGCAAACGAAAAACTTCATTAGCAGGTGATGATTGAAGCTGAATTCTATTGTATTTGTTATTTCTTAGAACATAGCAAAATATTCGCGTCAACTTACCAAACGTTTCTTTTAAAAATTCTGTGTTACTTAATGGATTTTAAGGAAATTTTCGGCATATTTATTTTTATTTTATATATGTATGAAAATTGACAAAACGTAAAAAACTAATAAGTGGTTAATGTAAAAGCCTAACAATAATAACAATAATCACTAGCCCGATGGGTGTGTTCTATTTGCCAGTCCGGGAAGTTATGCACCGAATCACAGCCAAATATGGTTAGTGATATCATTGAACTAAGAAAGATAGAAGAAATTAAAAATAAGTAAATTTAAAAGGAAATCACTACACAAGTAGGCAGAATTGACAGTTCCTGTGAATTCTTCCTACAGGGCCCTGTGTGTGAATTCTCTGAGATAACCTGAAAGCGAGGAAAAGAGAGTCCTGAACAAAATAATGGGATAGAATTTAAAGTACTATAGAAGAGACTCTATTGAATTTACATCAACTGCCTCGTATAAAGGAGATCAATCTGTTGCGTTAATAAGATAATTAAGCAAAAAAAATTACATTTATTAAAACAACGACGCTGTTTAGATGATTGGTGGACAGTAAATAGATATTAAAATCTCTAGAGTTGGAGTTGAAAACAAGATCAAGAGAACGATTTAAATTATTAGAAATTGAGTTCATCTTATTGATTGACTTTATTTTTACCGGATTTGAAACAAATTGGTATATAGCTAAAATCAAAATTGTATTAAATAACACTAAATAACACACTACATACAAAATTTAAGGACTTAATGGAATCTAATTGGTGGTGACAGATAGGCAGACAGACAGACAAACAGGCGGACAGACAGACAGACAGACAGTCAGATAGACAGACAGACAGGCAGACAGAATTTTTGGAAAATGTGTGATGGGGCGCGAATGAGTATTTCTTTTTAAGATCTTAAGAATATCTCACCTGCAAATTTGGGCGTTTTGAATATACAGTATCACCCGATTTGCCAATTTGTCAATAGCCGTTGCTATATCGGCCATAGCTTTTGCTCACCGCGAGTATACATTCCAAATGTCACCTCTCTCGCTCAAAAATGATTTTAGCGCCTCTTTTGGAGCATGTCCTATTTTGAAGCACCCTATAATTTTCGCATATTTTGGGTAAACATCCAAAACTTACAGTAACCTAGCCCTAGACTCCTACAATGGACTGGGCTCTCTGGAGGCTTGTCAAATAGGAGAAAACTCTTTTGATCTATATCATCATATGATCGGCGCGTGTCGCTTCTACTACATCCGCCACTGAATTTCGAAGCGATCAAAAAACTTAATTAACAGCTGATGATTTAGGCTGAATTCTATTTTATTTGTTACTTGTTAGAACATAGGAAAATGTTCGAGAACACATTTGTCAATTGGCTATATATTTTTTTAATAATTTCTGTGTTACTTAATAAATTTTAATGAAATGTTCAGCATGTTGATCATATTTTCAACTGAACTGTAAGAAATTGGTATATAACGAAAATCAAAATTGTATAAAATACACATACCACTAAATACAAAAGCTAAGAATAATTACGGGCGTGGAAATCGGTAAGTTTATATTTTTCAATGTTTTGTAACTGAGGTGCTGCTTCGGTAGCTTCCCAACATTCTTACTTGGTCATTAGCAATATAGGCATCTTTGACATTCGATAGGGTTCTTAAATTCACTTTCGTGAATGAGTATGAATACAAGAGTTTAAAACCTGCAATCTGTTGGTACGATATACATTATACAAAACTTAGGTTCGACTCAGGTAATATTCCTGATCAAGAATATAAATATTTATGGGGTCTGCCACGGTTCCTTCTGCCTGTTACATACATTTTAATAAAACCATTATATATACGCGCACTAGGGGCGTGGAAAATTGGAAAATGAATTTGTATTTGAATTAGTATGTCAGAAATACTACTTGTAGCAGTCCTGGAGAGTTGAGATTTGGAATGTTTACTCGCGTTGACATCCCAAGGTGAATAAGCTGTGGCGGATATATCTACGCCCACAGGGGGGCGTAGAAAACCGCACGAGTCTATAGCTCCTACAGTTTTAGTGCTGGAAGCTTAAAAATTGGACTGGTAGGTGTCTGGTGGTCTCCTCTATTTTTACGCTCCTTTTGGGGCGTGATCTATTTAAAAATACCCTGTAATTTTCGATTTTTTGAGTTTAACCGTCCCAAATTCACAGTTACGCTGCTCTAGACCCCTGTCATAGACTGGCCAAAAATTATATGTCTACGCTACTATGGGCGTGACAAATTGAATTAAACCACTTTTCTTATGGCTATTCAAAAATACCCAGTAATTTTCGAATTTTTGGAGTTTAAGCGTCCTAAATTCACAGTTACGCTGCTCTAGATCCATGTGTTGGACTGGCCAAAAATTATATGTCTACGCATACTGTGGGCGTTGCAAATTGAATTAAACCACTTTTCTTGAGCAGTAAACACAAAATTGATTGACTTTTTAGGCTTTTACCATCTTATTTGAGTTGCTAAATATTCAAAATGTAAAATAAAATATATTTTAGAAAAAAAAAAAATAAAATAAAAGAAAAGCCGAAATGAAAAATTCGAGATTCGGAACTCCGCCTACTTCCACGAGACGAAATTCGTCATCTCTACCACGACGCCACCGCTGTGCTTGTCAAGCCAATAATAATTATAACTAAAATGTGTATAAACAAGGAAGCTCTAGTCAAGACTGCGCGACTAAGAGATACCCTGAACCCTTTGAATAGCCGATATTGAAACCATGCTATGATTATTTTACATATATGTTGCAAGCAACACATACACACACATACGCACGCACACGAACGTAATATGAGCACGCGCTCTGCTAACTGACTATGATATGGGAAATTAAATGTTTAATAATTTTTTTTCTAGATTGACTTTCTTAATGGTTATGGCATTCATATGTGTCTATTTGCCAAAGCACAAGTCTCTAGTATTTGATATACGGGTTTTACAAATTGTTGTCGAAGGGGGGTGGCATCCAAAATCCAAAAACTACAAAATGTCTGCATTCACTACACCTATCTGCACAAAAAAATGAAGTCTCTAGCTCTAATGGGTCAAATAAATGAAAGCAAATTTATCGAAATTTATCGATAATTCGGAAATGGGATGAGTTATCTAAAAAAAAAACAAACTTGTACTGCGTATGCGTATTTCAGATCTCTAGCTTTTGTGGTTTTCAAGATCAGCGCGTCTGATGGACGGACGGACAGACAGACGGACAGGGCTATATCGACTCAGCTCGTCGAGATGATCAAGAATATATATACTTTATGGGGTTTGCCACGTTTCCTTCTGCCTGTTACATACATTTTTACAAAAACATTATACCCTGATTTCCCATTTTCAATGGGTTCAGGGTATAAAAACCAACTGGCCAGAGGTTCAATGCAAGGGCGCCATGATCGGCGCGCGTCACTTCCATAAGCAACGCTACTGTAGCTCATAGTAAACGAGTAACTTAATGAGCTTATGATAGAAATTGTCAACATATTAATTATATTTTCAACTGAAATATAAGAAATTTGTGTACAGGAAAAACCAAATACACATGACAGTAAATACAAAATTTAGGGATAATTAGGGGTGTGGCAAATTGGTTTCTTGGAATGTTATGGAACTGGGAGTTGGTTGAGCCCGACTGCTACGTTCTTAGTTGTTTATTTTCTGATTTGTCAATTGGGAGTAGACAATAATTGTCGGCCAGTCCATAGTATTGTATGCTTACTTTTTTATGGGGTGCTTACACAATGCCAGGGTATTTTTTGGATGATTCCCCAAAGAAGAGCGTGAAAATTTTACATTACATAGTGTTAACAAAGAGTATCACAGTATCACCGCTGTGTACCTAATCTAGTTAAAGGAATCATTTTGTAAATTGAGAAAAAAGAGTAGACTATTTTATATAACTGTAAAAGAAGACTCATATTTAGAGAACATTGTGCTTAGAGATATATCAAAACGAATTCCTTGCTTTTCGACTTAATAATGACATGTGTAGTGAATTATTGCTTGTATTTAATTAATATCTACATTTAATTATTTTAGTAATTATTAGATTATATTTTATAGATATATACATATTACAGTTTCATTTAATATACTAAATGTTTCGTTTTCAATTTTTGGGTGTGAACTCATTTGATTACCCTTAACAGTTAATCACCAACAATTAATTGGTGGGTGGATATTTTCAAGCAAGGAAAAGTATTCAGTCGGTATTTTTAATTCTCAACGATTTCAATCAAAGGATTTTACAAATGACCAACCTTCTTTTTGGCTTGGGCGAAGCATTGCGAGTGCATAAAATGTTTTAACCACATTTTATGTTTGCTTTTGCACACTTGGACCGAACATCAGCCACATGAAACCTCACTCTGTTACTTTAATGACATCATTGCCAACACCATAAAGCGCCCGCTGATCCATTTATTCATATTCAGATACAACTGAAATCACATGCAGGTCTACTGTGCCATGTCAAATTTAAACGGCATGCCCAAAATATAGTCTCTGTCCGAAGCAATGAGTCGGCTTCCAATGCCCGAGGATGAGTCAATGCTTACACTTATGTATGCATTTACATACTTACAAACTAGTATACATAGTGCAATCGGATGAACATTACGCATGTGGATTTGCATGACCGGATTGCGGGTTCGGTCACTAAGAGATACGTATACATTGCGCCGGATACGGATGCGGAATTTCGAAATTGTGTACTGTTGGGAAATTCGAAATTCCATTCGCCACAATTTTTAATCAGAAGTAACTGGTGTGGTCGAGAATTTCCGACGGCCTAAAATAAAATTTCAAATAAAAAGATTTGCGTCCGAAATCTCATTAAAAACATTTCCGTTTGTGAAAACAAACAAGCAAATAAAAACAAGCGGACGAACAAGTAAACGCACAGAGATATGGACACATCCATCCACACGCATGGACAACGAGCGGAATGAGCTTGCGTTCAGACGTAATCCCTACAGTTGTAGCAACGGCACTACCAATCGCCGCAGATGCTCTGCTCTTCCTTCTTTCTGTCCCTATTTGTCTGTCTTTTGCTCCTTTTGCTCGCAGTGCACTCACTGCCTTGAACTTGTCAGCTCGTTCATCCAACTGCTGCCTTGGTGGGCTGTCCAGTAGACCAGTTTGCGTAGTGTTCCTGTTTGTCCATTTGATGACGAAGAGCTACCATCAATTTGCAACACTCCCATTGCCGCTACCACCGCTTAACTCCCACATAGCAGCAGCAGTCGTCGTCCGCTGCCCACTCCTCAATTTGAGTGTAAACACATAATCCATTTAAATTGTTTGTGGTTTTGCTTATTGTTTGTTTCCATTGTAGCAGCCGCTTTCGCTGCTGTCGCTGTCATTGCAGGCCAAGCTATGCAAAGGCAAATCGGGCTTATGCTTGAGGCCTAAACTGTGCTGCTTTGCCTCTAGATATAGAGAAAAACGTTATTCTCCACCCATACAGTGGTTTTGTTAAAATGTATGTAATAGAAAGATGAATAAGTATATGTATATATTCTTGATAAGGATGACGACTAAGCAGACACTTAGTCTGCTCCGTTTGGTGTCGATCGTCAAAACATTATATATCCACGCCCACTGGGGCGTAGCAAATCGGATCTGACTATATATCGATTATGCAACTTATTTTATATTTTAAGCACTATTAATGCTTAAGAATTGATATCCTAGATCTCTGAAATATGGCATGTATACTTGTGTACACCAGTACGAGTTTATTTATTTCTTTTCGATAACTCATTCCGTTTCCTTATTATCGATAAATTTCAACAAATTGACGTCGATTTATGTATATCGCTAGAGTCTTCAAATTTACTGTGTAGATGCGTACAGTAAATACAATACTTAATTAGCAGTTTTTGATTTAAGCTGAATTATATCGTATTTGTTATTTCTTAGAACAACAGAAAATTTTCCCGGCGCAGCCAATCACATTTGGCTATTGGCTAAACGTTTTGAAGAATAACTTCTGTGCTACTTAATGGATTTTAATGAAAAGCTCAGCATTGATTGTATTTTCAACTGAATTTTTAGAAATTGGTATATAGCAAAAATGAAAATTGTATTAAATACACATGACACACATAAAAAATTTGGGGGTAATTAGGGGTGTTGTAAATAGGAATGAAACTGGGTGCTGGTGTGTCAAAAAGAATTTCTCAATTGGTCGCGCCCGACTGCAACGTTTTACTTGTTGATTTTTATTTTGCTTTTATTTTTTTTCTAAACGTGGTATTCGACTAAAAATTAAACCTCAGAAATTTTAAAAATTTATTTTAATATATTCGTATTATACTTAAAACTGAAAGCCAATAAAGTTACAACATATTGTTTTACTTATTAATATACACACTTTTGGTGGCAATAGAGACAGTAGACCAAAGCATGAAATGAATTCTGCCTATTCGTAAAGGGACGTGACTATAATAGTAGTCCTGCAAAAGTTTTTCACACAACACAAAGGAAAAAGAGATCGAAAGCCAAGATATCACAGGCCGGAGACTAGAAGCTTAGGTTGAACTCGAATAGGAAAATAATAATAACTACAAATACTAAGTATTGAAGATGAAAAGTCTTATGCAAAATATGTATGTTACATATTCATATAAATATATAAAATATATATATATATATAAGCTTAGACTCATTTCAGAGGCAGTCTTAAGCTTGTCTGCTTTTCATAAACTGAGTCCGTTTTCTTGTCCTGCTCTTTGCATGTGCCTGTATGCAATTGAGTTGTGGAGCTCACCGTGTCTGTTGACTTTGTTTCCTATCAACAAGTCGCCACTTAATTCAATTACATTAGATACGGCGAGCAAATAAAAAGGATGAGACAACGACCCATACAAGCTATGAGGATGGTGGCGGGGTGTAAGCAATGGAGTGTATGCGGAATGGAAGTTGCGATAGGCCAAACATAGAATCTGCGGTTAAATGACAGCTGAGAACTACTGTGGCATTTGCTGCGTGAATATAAAGCGCGAGGATTTCTTAATGGCCGCGGGAACTTTAATTTAAATTTTCCCCGCGAGCTAAATAACTTTTAAGGTCTCATATATTTTCTTTTTCAACCGTTGCAATAAAGACTCGCAAACAAATTAAAAGCCCTATTAAAGGTCAATCTCTAAATGGGGTTGTTGAATTTTGAGAAACGCCTAAAACCAATTGATTTCGTCAGCAGCAACTGAAGGTTTCATGTATTATTTAGCCAAAATCACAGTTTTGTTAATCAATATTTGATAGTTATCTAATATATATATAAAATAAAGTTTTATTACTTAAATTCGTCATCGCCCAAGAACGTATGGACCAATTGATATGATTTTTTCATTTTTGAATAATGTATATGTCAGGAATAAGAAAAGTATTAAAATATAATATTTATACTCATTCATGGAAGTGAAATTATTGGTTTTGTGCAATGTCCGTTGTGCTGTCAGTCCGTCTGTCCGTATGAACGCAAACCATTTCTATTGAAATTAGATATGTAAAAATGTATATATGAAATATACGTGAACAATTAAGAAGTCTATAGTCGAGCCGCTTGACTAGGAGATACCCTGAACCCTCCGAATAGCCGATATCGTTTTTTTAAATACATGTTTTTTTCCAAACTTGAGACGAAGAGGGTGTGGCACCCAAAAACTACAAAATGTGTGTATTCACTACACCCATCTGCACAGTAACTTTGAAGCCTCTAGCTTTCATGATACATGTTAAATTTCAGATCTATAACTTTTATGGTTTACGAGATCGCTGCGTTCATACAGACGGACGGACAAACGGGAAAGGCTATATAGACTCAACTCATCGAGCTGATGAAGAATATATACACTTTATGGGCTCTGCAACGTCTCCTTCTGCCTGTTACATACATATTCACAAAAAGATTATACCCTGATTTCCCATTTTCAATAGATTCAGGGTATATAAATTTTCAAGATTTTCACGATGCGCCGCCTATTCAATTCACACAAACATTTGTTGAAGGTCTAGATGTACATTTCAAAGATCAAAGAGCTATGCCACATATATCTGCGAATGTTGGGAGCGTGGCAAACTAAGTAAAATTGTTACATCTACAGTTTTAGAGGAAGAACAAGTAAAAAGTTACAGTCTGGCGCTACCGACTGCGGTATACTCATTCACACCGCAGCACACACTTCCATAACATTCCAAGATACAAATTTACCAATTTGCCACCTCCCCCCCTAATTATCTAAAAATTTTTTATTTAGTGTTTTGTGTATATAATACAATTTTCATTTTTGTTATGTTGGAAGAAATAACAAACACATTAGAATTCAGCGTGAATCATCTGCTAATTTAGTTACACGATTTCCATTAAATTTAGTGGCGTTCGTAATACAGCTGACGCGCGCCGATCTTGGGCGCTCTTGTTCGAGCCTCAGGTGAAGTTGGTTGGCGTCGTGGTAGAGATGATAAGTTCTGACTCGTACTAGGCGGAGGTTCGAATCTCTGTTTCTTTCATTTCTTTATTTTTTTATAATAAAAAATGGTAAAATGCTAAAAAGTTCATAAATTGTGAGTTTTGCTCAAAAACTATTATCCGCGCCCCCAATATACATAGACATATCGTATAATTTTTGGACAGTCCATGACAGGGGTGTGAATTTTTGGCGCTTACACTCAAAAGATGCGAAAATTACACGGTATTTTTAAATAGGTCACGCCCAAGATGGACGTAAAGATAATTTTTGGCCTATCCAGCAACCTACCAGTCCAATTTTGAAGCTTGTAGCACTAAAACTGTAGGAGCTATAAACTCGTGCCGTTTGCCACGCCCCCTGTGGGCGTAGATATATCCGCCATAGCTGTTTGAACTTGGGACATTAATAGAAGTATATGTACCAAGTCTCAAGTTTCTAACATCAATAGTGTTCAAAATATAACAGAAGATGCAAAATTTATATATATTCAGATCCGATTTGCCACGCCCCCAGTAGGCGTGGATATATAATTTTTCGATCCATCTCGGTCGATCTTTATAGGATCATAACATTCACTCACTTACTCACTTTGGTTGTTCTAGCTCTAAAACTGTCGAAGATACTGTTTCACCCGATTTGCCACGTCCCCATTGGGCGCAGATATATCCGCCATAGCTTATTTAACTTGGGATATCAACGCGAGTATACGTTCCAAGTCACAACTCTCTAGGACCCAGTATACTCATTTCAATTTGTGAATGAATATAAAAACGAGAATAGTTATCGAGTTTTTAAAACAAACTTGATCTGCGATATATTGGATCCTTCAAAAATTTTCAAATTTCATGTCTCTAGCTAAACAGATGGAGGCACAAGACTACATCGACTCGGCTCGTCGGCCTGATCAATAATATACATTGCTTATGGTGCCTTCAAGCCTCCTTCTGCCTGTTACATAAATTACAATGCGTTTAGCGTTATAGATAATTGAATTCGTACTCCATATGAAACGACATTACGAAATTACAGACAGCTCGTCGAGCTGATTAAGAATATTTATATGGATGTTCTGTGTAAAAGTGATTGATCCGGATCTAATAAGTTTCCCTTTCAAACACAACCAAATATGAGTTTCACCGAATAATGTTGCTGGCTGTCGGAGACGACAAGCGCGACAATTCTGTTATAATCAAATGGACATTAAAGAAGCTTAGTAGAATTGATCTCAGTGCTCTACAGCTTGATTGTTTAGAACAAATTCGAGTTTTCATACACCACATTAAAATGTATTTACCAAATTGCGTATCTTGATAAGATTTAAATTTAGTCACAAGTTAGTCAAACAAAATTTAGAAAATAAAGTTTCTGCGAAGGATGCTAACTAGAATGAATTGGTTAAGGTATTAATATTTGGCTAAGAAACTTAGCAGGACTTAGGAAATTTTTGATCCAAAATGAGGTAATACCTCTTGCTACTGAAGAAAATGGAAAAAGGTGTAACAAAGCAGCAGCATTTCTTAAAATGAAAACTCTTTACAGACCATCTTAAATATATATTTCAAAAGGAGCTAATAACTGAATCGCGTTGCACGTTTATAGCATGCTACGTGTTTGATCGATCAGAACAAGCACGGGACAAGTTATATAAAAACGATAGAAAATCACATGGCAGAAAAAAACACCATAGAGCCATGGATTCTTCAGATCCATTAATAAACTTATACAATTTATATTTAAGTAAAAGGCAGAAGCAAAGAAAAGTCAAAGTCAAAAATATAGTAAAATACGTCAGGGCGGGAAATCTAGTACACACTTGACTTAATTAAAAGTTGGATTTAAAATGTTTGAGCTAAAAATTTGCACATTGTTCAAAATTGTTTTAATATACATGTGGTATAGATATTTTTATTTATTCAATGATTAAAACCAAACAGGCTTTTATCAATTCTCTTGTGTTTGCTTACAATTAAGATATGAATATATATCAGTTTCGTTCACAATGTGCCGCATAGCTTTTTATGTGTTGAATTTATTTTCATACTGCGCAAAAACAGCAGGTAATTAACTAATTAAACACTCAGTAACGCAATACTAATTGTCTGTGCAGAAACGATCGGCAATTTATCAACATTAAACATAATAAACGGTGTAAATATGTTTGTAAAATATAAATAGTGATTCGACTTTTCTTTAACTTTGTTAACTCGGAATTCACTTTTGTGCATACAATTGGTTTAAATTTATGATATGTCTATACGTATATAAACTACGAAGCCAACTATAAACGCTACGACGGGAATGCACATTTCGGAATTGTGAACTTCGAGTTCCTGTCGCTTACAGTTTTACAGCCTAATTCAACTTCAACGCGACCGACACGCGACAAGCTCTGATAGAAACTGAGAAAATGCTACTAATGATAAGCTAAGTGTACCGTGCAATGGGCAAATGTTATACTTCGTATGAGCTCGTCTGTGCCCGAAGTAGGTAATCACCCCTTTAATGTGCGGGGAGAGTATATACAGCACACCCATTGGCGGCTATGTGGCAGGGGTTGGCTTGTTGGAGAGAGAGAGAGAGCGACAAAGAGTACCGTAGGAGTTCATTTTGATGAGAGAGTGATTGGAGAAAGAAAAACAGGTTCCACCACGTGTACATGTGGATTTTATATAATTTTCGGTTATTCAACGTAAATACTTGTTTTACTCTTAAACACGTTGAAAATTGGCATAAAGAGATGCGACCAAGTACATAAAATATTTTTGACATTTGGACGACGACTTTTCCAATCTATATTGTAAATAATAAAAAATTAGAGATTGGAAACATAAAATGTAGACATTGCTCTAAAAATTTTTATACCAAATATTGAATAACAAATGTACATTTTCAAAATAAATATCCACAGTTTCTATATTTCTAATTAAGGTTCAGTAGGGTTGTATTTAACGAATTTAAACTTGAAATACGTATTTGTTGTATGTAAATCATAATGTTAGTCTGTGTTAAGGATATACATATACATATACAGTGAGAAACAGTTGGCAGTCGGTAGTTCTCAAAACCTAAATTTACTTATTTACATACATACTCACAAATGCATTTATATAAACCAATTGCACTTGCATTTACTTTCTCCAGAAAGTATACCATTAAAATGAGTTATTTATAACATATATGCTTAAACAAGTAAGGAAGCTCTAGTCGAGACTGCTCGACTAAGAGATACCCTGAACCCTTCGAATATCCGATATTGGAAGCATGCTATGATTATTTTACATATATGTATATTGCAAGCAACACATACACACATACGCACGCACATGAACGTAATATGTGCACGCGCTCTGCTAACTGCGCTCGGGCTGCAATTTGCCTATGACATGGGAAATTAAATGTTTAATAATTTTTTTTTGTAGATCGACTTTCTTATTCAAATTTTCATAGTGTGATTATAGCATTCATATGTGTCTATTTGCCAAAGCACAAGTCTCTTTGAAATTTGAAATACAGGCTTTCTAAAATGGGGGCGAAGGGGGCGTGGCATCCAAAATCCAAAAACTGCAAAATGTTCGCATTCACTACACCTATCTGCACAGAAAATTTGAAGTCTCTAGCTTTAATGGGTCACATAAATTAAAGCAAATTTATCGAAACTTATCGATAATTCGGAAACGGGATGAGTTATCGGAAAAAACAAGCAAACTCGTATTGCGTATGGTATTCACGAGTATACATGCCAAATTTCGGATCTCTAGCTTTTGTAATTTACGAGATCAGCGCGTTCATACAGACGGACGGACAGGGCTAGTTCGACTAAGATTGTCGAACTGATCAAGAATATATATACTTTATGGGGTCTGCGACGTCTCCTTCTGCCTGTTACATACATTATCACAAAAACATTATACATTGAAAATGGGAAATCATTTTGAATGGGTTCAGGGTATAAAAAAACTCGATCTGCGCGTGATATACACGAATCTACAAAAAATTCAAGTCTCTAGCTATTATATGTTCTGAGATCGACGCGTTCAAACATACGGACAGACGGATAGACGGACAGGGCTCAATCGACTCGGCTTGTCGTCCTGATCAAGAATATGTGCACTTTATGGGGTCTGCCACGCCTCCTTCGGCCTGTTACATACATTTGGGCTGAAACAAAACCATTATACCCTGATTACCCATTTTTAATGGGTTCAGGGTATAAAAATGCGTGCATTCTTATGTATGAGTGTTTATAGAAGAATAGCTGCGTGTGTTTTGTGTATCTATTCATAGATAGCTGTGGAATATAAATATAACCGTAGATACCCGTACTTAAGTGTTCCTTCCAATAGAAATACGTGGAATTTGAAATTTCTCTCTCTCATTTCTCCCCATGTTAAGTCTTGCACTCTTCGGAAATACAGACTTGCATTAAAAATTATTACACCTGTTTACCCTAACATTCTAAAATTAATCAAATTTCTTTGCTTACCGCAAAAATTAAACTCGAAACACAAAAGGACCAAAATATAAACAATACAAACATCAAAACAATTGTCTGAAGTAAGTTCAGTGAACATACTTTGTTTACATTTCTCAAATTCTTTTGAAAACAGTCTCTGTCGTTATTATATTTAACATTTTCAAGGTTCTTTTGGTTTATTTATCACCATAAAAGCTATGAACTCCCAGCTTCCAATGGAAAGGTAGCTACATACATATGATTTATATATACATATATATATATATATATTTTTTTTTTTTTTTGTTTGTACGTTCACTGTGAGTGTGGTTGGATTACCATAGCAATCATGTATCTAACATATTAGTAATGGCATGTCTGTGATGTTTACGGTGTTTTCTGAAGGTTATAATTTCTGCTTTTCACGTATGCAACAGTACACACACAAACAAGTAAGCATAAGCACATATTCTACTAACTAGGTAGTTTAAATTAAATGTTTAATAACTTTATTTGTAGATGGACTTTCTTAACCAAGAGAGCGTAATTATTCCATTTTAACTTTATATGCCAAGGCAGAAGCCTAGGTTTCGAATAGAAATTAATTAAATTTACTTATAATTGTATAACTAAATTCCTATATTGCTTTTAATCAGTAACATTAAATTCGAATTCGGGTGCAATATATGGATCAAATCATTTTCCATCAAGAAGAACAAAACTGTGACGTTCTAAATATGTAACTCACGCAATAACTGAGCACCGAATGCGCTTGGGTTGCAATATGCTTATGAAATGAGAAAATAAATGTTTAATAACTTTAACTTTTGTTTTTAATCAAATTTTCACAGTGTGATTATGGTATCAATATGTGTATATTTGCCAAAGCACAAGTTCCTAGTATTTGAAATACGTGTTATGCTAATTTGGGACGACGGGGGCGTGGCATCCAAAATTTAACAAAAACCTAAATTGTATAAAGGTCCCATTAAACTTAATGAAAGATTTGGTGTCTCTGACTTTAAAGATGTAAAAGACATACTTAAAAACTGAGTTTCTATTTTCGTTTTTAATCGATAACAAAAACACGTGAATACGTATAGATTTTTTAAAACAAACTTGATTTGCGCGTAATATACAGAAACCTACAAAAAATTATTTTTCTAACTTTCATATGTTCTCAGATCGACGCGTTCATACAGACGGACAGGGCTCAGTCGTTCTGCTTGTCGCCCTGATCAAGAATATATATAATTTATGGGGTTTGCTACTCCTCCTTCTGCCTGTTACATACATTTCAAAATAAAACATTATACCTTTATTTCACATTTTTAATGGGTTCAGGGTATTAAACCCGACATCGCCAACACTCAAACCAAGGTCTATGATCGGCGCGCGTCTTTTATACTACCACTGCCACTAAATTTCGAAATTGAAAGCTGATGATTTAGGCTGAGCCCTATCGTATTTGTTGTTTCTTAGAACACAGCAAAATGTTGGTGAATAACTTCTGTATTACTTACTGGATTGTAGTAAAATGGTCAGTATTTTCTACTGATTTGTAAGAAATTGGTATATAACAAAAATCAAATTTGTATTATATAATACAAATGACACTAACTACAGATAATTAGATGAATTGGAAACTTGAAAACTTTGTAACACTCTATTAATGAGATTAAAAATTTAATAATATAATAACATTAATTAACAATAAAAGATTCAAAAAAATGAAAGTGCGAAGTTAATTTAAATATGCAAATACAACATGGTTTGCTTAGCCCTGGATAAATCATATGATTTTCTATTGACCCTGGATTTTATGCAAAAAAAAAGTTTTGTAAATATTGATTTTGAGACTGCTCGACTAGGGAAATACCCAGAGCCAATATTCCAAAACAAGATTGTTTTACATATACAAACGTATATTGCAAGCAACACATCCACACATCCATATGTACATATGCATGCACGAGTTATTCCATCAGCATCACTTCCTAACAGTGTCAGCTGACACCATACCATTAGCCTCAGTTCTAAATACAGTCGACCCAAAAGGTTTACAATCTTCTTTAATGTAGGAAAGTAAGTGTCATAAGAATAGCTGACACTTATTGCGAGTCAATTCAAGGCCTTCAGCCTACCCAATATTGTAAACATAAACGATTGTCGCAGCCCAGCTACATAATGTGTACATACTGTTCCGAGCTTGATCGGAACAGAGAATAGAATAAGAAACCAGTTGTATTCGAGATCACAAATAAAGAACATGTATTGACTCCTGAATTTTCATGAAAGTACATAATTGGCGCAGTCGGTAATCGGTGTGACATCAATCGAAAAGTTTTGTAAAATCATATGGAAGTGAACAAAATAAAAAGAATTAACTGTTACAAATACCAAGTACAGATAAATAATTGTGGAAACTTCGGACATATACATCCAAGACAACGAAACAATTAAAGAACTGTGCAGTTAAAAAAAAAAATAAATAAATAAATAAATAAAAAAAAAACAACAAATAATAATTGTGGAAACTTTGGATATTATCCAAGTATACGAAACAATTAATCATACTAAATAAGTGAATAACACAACTCAAAAATGGCAAATCAACAACAAATATTTTAATTGCAGCAATGCATTCAATTGTTAAGAAACCTAATTATCGCAAGAGAAGGTGAAGGCAGAAATCCAATTACAACTCAAAGGAACTGCATCGAGAAGGAAACGAGATATTTACCAACATTCAATGGACAGGATGGAACTTTGCATGGATTCGTGTCTGCAGTGGACCAGATCATGAAGGAGTACGATGACAACGACCACTGTCATATTCAACACCAAGGTCAGGCTAGAACTATTCTTAATATTAACCCACGAGCAAATTGGACGGAGTGTAAAAATGGTTTGATACATCAGTATAAACCTAGAACGGATCTGTTGGGACTAAAACTGGAGAGAGATCAATAACTTAAGACAAACAAGCGTAAGATATCTTGATAATAAAATAAGAATAATTGTTGAGAAAATTACTGATTTTTCGGTCTTTGAAAACAATAGTAGATTGGTTGATATTGGAAGTGGATTATTAATTCAAAGAGTTAAAGAATTAGCATGTGGTCCTATGGCAATTACTTTAATGAAGAAAACAACTTTAACAGATGTTAGGAATGAACTTTCTAATTTCATTGGTCTAAATGTTGGAAATTTAAATCAAAAATTATTAATAAAAAAAGATAATAATTATTTATCAAATTACAATAACAGACAATTTAACAAACAAAATAACCAAAACTCAAGACAAGACACAGACAACACAAATTTGAACGAAAATAATCAAGCAAATAATGATTACCAAAGACAAAACACACAACAGAATAGCCAAATAGTTAGGAATAATAAAAACTATAACACACAACAACAAAGTCAGAACGTAAGATAAAATCAAAACTTTAATTGACAAACAAGTCAGAATATTCGACAAAATCAAAATGCAACACAAATACAGAATTATCAGAAACCAAAACCAGAAGCAATTTTATCTAAGGAAACTTTGAACATATTGATTTTAAAAACAAAATAATTAGTTTTCCAATGGAATCAAAATTCAGTTCCTGTCAAAATTATCAGAAGATGTTTGTGTAATGCAAGTAGGTGAAATTGATGACTTTAAGTTCAGATAGTAAAAAATCTTACGACAAAGTATGAAAAGTTATATTTGAACGAAGGTGATCAGTTACCTAACCTAATAGCTCACAATATTGAAACCACAACAGATCATCCCATAAAGTCAAAACTCTATAGGGTTTCTGCAAAAAATGAAAAAGAAGTAAAAAAGCAAATAATGGAAATGGAAAAAAGTGGAATAATAAGACAAAGTAAAAGAAAATATATATCTCTTATATGTGTTATGAAGAAAAAAATTGATAATTCAGGAATTCAAAAATATCGTATTTGTGTAGATTATAGACGAGTAAACCAAGTAACCGTTTTAGAGAAGTACCTATTATGGACGGTGTATTAGGTAAACTTGGTAAGGCCCAATATTTTACTACTTTTGATTTAGCGTAAGGTTATCATCAAATATTAATGACAGAAGAAGATATGGAAAAAACTGCTTTCATAACACCAATAGAATTATACGAATATGTTAGAGTGCCATTCGGGTTAAAAAATGCTCCAGCTACATTCCAACGTTTAATGAATGAAATATTGAGAGATTACATAAACAAAATTTGTGTAGTATATCTTAATGATATTTTAATATTTTCAACAACACTTGAAGAACACAAGATTGCTCTCGGAAAAATGTTTAAAGTACTTGGAAATCGTAATTTGAAAATACAACCAGACAAATGCTCGTTTATGAAGAAACATAACGAATACTTAAGACATATTCTCACAAAAAAGGGTTCAAACCACATTCAAGAAAAATAGAAGCAATCAAAGAAATTCTATTACCAAAAACTGAAAAACAATTAAAAGGATTTTTAGGTATGACAGGATTTTATAGAAAATTGATCAAAGATTATTCCAAAATAGCTTATCCAATGATATGATATTTACAAAAAGGTGTGTCAATTAATACAAATGATCCACAATTTATAGATGCATTTGAAAATCTTAAAGCGGTCATAAGTTCACATCCAATATTAAAATATCCAGAAT
Source organism: Drosophila fulvimacula (assembly GCA_035045555.1). Classification (NCBI taxonomy): domain Eukaryota; kingdom Metazoa; phylum Arthropoda; class Insecta; order Diptera; family Drosophilidae; genus Drosophila; species Drosophila fulvimacula. The sequence continues at coordinate 1,145,843 of JAWNOX010000160.1, read as the reverse complement.
TTGACAAACCATTTACAATTACTACAGATGCCAGTGATTTATTTTTGTTTATCTCAACAAGGACAAACAATTGCTTATGTTTCAAGAACACTTAATAAGCATAAGAAAAATTATAGTACAATTCATAAGGAATTTTTGTATATTATACATGCCGTAAATTTTTTTAAACACCATTTGATTGGAAATTAATTTCAAATTATAACAGATCATGCTCCTATAAAATACTTAAATTCAAAATTCAAAGGAAAAGAAATGACAGCTAGACATCAAAGATGGATTTTAAAACTACAGGAATTTGATTATGGTATATATTATATATTTAAAAGGTAAAGACAATAAAGTAGCAGATTTTTAAGCAGACAGGAAACAGCACAGTTAATCAATACAGAAAATAAAGAAGAATCAAATTTTGATATAACATATACACAGCATTCAGCAGATGAAGAGGAATTAACTCATTTTTATATAAAAAAAAAATCGATAATAATAGATAAGAATTACCTATCCAGCAACAGATAATGTTAATATACATAATAGAAGAAAAATAATTGAAGTAAATCCAGCAGACACAGAAAATGACATCGAAATAAAATTACAAAATAATATTGACAAAGGAACAGTAGGAGTTTTTTCAGAAATACCAGGCTCTGAATATCATAAAATACAATGTATATTAATTTTTTCTCACTCTAAAGATATAACATTTTTCAAATGTACAAAACGAGCACAAGAAATGTCAACTGAGGAAGAATTACATAAACAAATTTCAATTTATCATCCACAAGATTCATTACACAGTGGTATAACTGAAGCATTCAATTCACTAAAAGACAAAATATATTTTCCGAAATTAAGGGATCATATTCAATTAATAATAGCAAATTGTAGAAAGTGCATAGAAATTAAGTACGATAGAAATACGATAAAACCAAGCTTTCAACTTACAGAACAGACCTTTTGTTACAATCATAGATAAACTTACAAAATTTGCGGTTGCTTATAATATTACGGATAGAAATTAACGAACAAAGATGTAAATAATGATAGAACATTTTGCAAAATTTAATAAACCAGATCAGAACATATAATACAGTTTTTAAATAATGAAGATATTGAAATACATTATACAAAGCCCAATTCACATTCAGGAAACGCTGATATTGAAAGATTACATTCTACATTAATTGAAATAATAACAGGAATAGATAATAATGAAATATCCATTGAATCTAAAATTCAATTCGCAATAATAGCGTACAATAAACGTTATCATTCAACAATAAAATGTACGCCAAATTATTATTATAACAAAGACAGGAAGGTCCAATTAAAAATTATAAAAGGGTCAGACATAAGGATGAGCTTTATTTTAGATATTAGGAAACATTCATCCAATTAACATTAAAAGACCGTTAAAGCAGGAAATTTACAATTCTAACGAAAACAAAACAGATTGATAGTAGATTTGACGAAGATTTTTTTCTTTCTCATTTCTTCTTTATTCTCCAGATGCTAATCATTTTAGCTATCATTATAACCACGTTCAATACAGTACAGACAAGATTACAAATGGAACCGATATTAGTAGTGCAGGTTATGCACCCACGAAGCAAATTCAGTAAAAGTTGCACTCTTACCAACAATTGTAAATTTATATTTAATAATATCACAAGTATACAAGAAATAGATGATGACACAATAATAATAATAAATGCCAGAAAGGAAAAGCTATATCACAACTGTGACAAAAGAAATATTATATTAAATGGAAATAACCTCATACAATTTGGAAATTGTAAAATAAGAATTTTAAAGGAAACATTTTCCAATGAAAAAATAGAATTTTACGAAAAATTTTTTATCCCACAGAACTTTTAAATTAAACTTACAAAAATAGTATTAACTTTGATCATTTAACAATAAAAACTGAAAATTTAAAAGAAATCACAGAATTAAAATATGAAAAAAGTAACAAATAGCATCATGTTAATCTTTTTAATCATTTGTATAAGTTTTATTATTTATATTTACTTACATTGCAAAAGGCAAAATATTAATATTACATTAATTAATTAATAATTGTAAACATAAACAATTGTTTAATCATCCCAGCTTAAAGGCTTTCAGCCTACCCAATATTCTAAACATAAGCTACATAATGTGTACATACTGTAGCAATTCGTCTACCGTCTTGTCGTAGTAGGCTTCTTCTTTTGGATCTTCCATCGTTAATCAATCGTAGAATAGTCTTGGGTATTACTTTTCTACATAAGTTGATTAACGGTAGTATTGATTCGCCTTCTCTTTTATTTCAAGTCAATTTCCTAGTTCCTTCCCGTGCTTCTCGTCACTTTTGTCCTCTTTATTTACCTATATGTAACTGTAACTATTCCTTGTACAGTGCGTTCCGTGTTCTATGTACTAAGTACAATACTTATTTTCATGTATTTAGTTTTGAACTCTCTCTTTCCTTAATAAAATCTTCTCTTTTAACATATTTCAGAGAAATCACACACACACCACAGTTGTGAGAATGCACCTATGCAATTCTCCTTACTTGATTTTTAAGATTTTTATTTTTTCTTATATTTTTATAACCTTTTTTTAACTTCTTCTATCTTGCTTAGTTTCAATGATATCACTAACCATATCTGGCTGTGATTTGGGGCATAGCTCGTCGGACCGGCAAATAAAACACCCCCATCGGGTTGGTGATATCATTGCTATATATTGTTAGTATTAGGCTTTTTCTTTTTCCTGTTTCTGTTTATAATTTTAATTTTGTAATTTTATAATTTGACTCACGAATGTTGTCAATTTCTTTATATAAATAAATAAATAAATAATTAGGCGAATCCGAGCTTGATCGGAACAGAGAATAGAATAAGAAACCAGTTGTATTCGAGATCACAAATAAAGAACATGTATTGACACCTGAATTTTCATGGAAGTTAATAATTCACGCATGTCGGATGAGCCCGATAGGAAATACCCTGAACCTCACCTAATCGGCGATTTTAAAAGCACTTTACGGTTGCACAGCATTATTTAATTTTAAATTTAAAAAAAAAAAATTAAAAAAATAAGTAACTTGCATAAAAAAAAACTTTTGACGGAGTCCTAGTGAATAGAACCTGGGTTTCCGTAGCCCCGAGCGCCGTTTCTACATTGCAATTGCACTACTTGAGTGACAAATAGCGAATTCTATAGTAAAATTTCTGAGCTACTGAGTACTGCTACTGCTACTGAGCTGCTGAAATTCTGCTGAAAATTCATCATTATATCTATGTTATGCTTATTTTAAATATATATATATATATATATATATATATATATATATATATATATATATATATATATATATAGTACATTCATGTGTATGTATGTATATTGCAAGAACCGCATACATACTTACACAAGCACACACATTCGCTCTGCTAACTCAGCGACTGCAGTGGGTCCATTAGCGAATGTTATAGGAAATTAAATTCTTAACAACTTTTTTTGTAGACCGACTTTCTTAATTTGCACAGCGTTACTATATCATTCTTATGTGCAAAAGCACAAGTCTCTAGTATTTGAAATACGTGATTTGGAAATTTGGGCGAAAAATTTAACAAAAATTGTATAATTGTGACATCCAAATGTTCCGTTAAACTAAAGACAAGATTTGGAGTCTCTAACTATAAAGATGTAAATGATATAATTTTACAACTGTAATTCGATTTTCGTTTTTAATCGATAAAAATAGTGAAAAGTTATCGAAAATTAAAACACACTCGAATATACTATATACAGTCGAGTCTCGATAATTCGTACCCCGCTAAATCGAAAACCTCAAAATTTTGTAAGAAACTGCTGGTCCCTTGAAAAAACTTCGTTAATTCGTAAAAATACCATACATTTTGGTCCCCTCGTTAATTCAAAGTTTTTTTTATCTATTCGGCGATGATCTTGTTTCTTATAATTCGTAATTTCGTATAATATTAATAAGCTTGGAAAACGCAATAGAAACAAGTAAGGAAACTATAGTCGGAGGTGTCGGACTAGGAAATACCCTAAACACCGCCTATCGGCGATTTTAAATTTTTAACATCACGGTTTGCATAGAATTATATAATTTTAAATTAAATTTAAAAAATTTGTAAATCGAACCCGGGTCTTCATGTCGGCGATCGCCGCTTCTACCAACACCACCATTGCACTACGCGGGTGTGGGATAGCGAATTCCTCAGTAAAGTATTGAGCTACTGAACTTCTGGTACAGAGCTGTTGAACTTCTGCTGAAAATTTGGGATGACCCCAATTTATCTTTGTTGTTGTTATGAAATCTTAGAATTTTGTAGATGCTTCTGCTGCTGTTACCACGTGCGTGTGTACATAATAGTTTGGTAAACGTTTTGTTTAATTACATAATAGATTTCATCGATACATACATATGTATATTATATTGACTTTATTAAAATTATATCAATGTTATTCTTATTTTATATATATGAAAATATATACAGTATGTACATACATATGAATGTATGTATATTGCAAGCAACGCATACATACATACGCACACACATACGCTCTACTAACTGCGCAGTTTGCTCAGCGACTGCGCTGGGCCAATATGTGCATGTTTTGGGAAGTTAAATGCTTAATAACTTTTTTTGGTATCCAAAATTTCACAAAAATCAAAATTTTATAAATGTCTCATTAAGCTAAATACAAGATTTGGAGTCTGTAACTATCAAGATGTAGAAAATATAATTTTAAAACGAAAAATCGATTTTCGTTTTTAATCGATAAAAAAAACGAGAAGAGCTATCGAATTTTTAAAACAAATTCGATCTGCCCGTGATATATACGAACCTACATACATATGTACATACGTACAAAAAAAAATTTGAAGTCTCTATCTGTTATGTTCTGAGATCGGCGCGGTCAGACATACGGACGACGGACAGACGGACAGACAGACAGGCAGACGGACAGGGCTCAATCGACTCGGCTTGTCGTCCTGATCAAGAATACATATATATATTATGGGGTCTGCCACGCCTCCTTCTGCCTGTTACATACATTTGGTCTGCAACAAAACCTGATTACCTATTTTTAATGGGTTTAGGGTATAAAAAGCATATTAACGAAATATTAGGATTTAAAAAATCTTGTAATTTTTTATGGTTCTTATGTTCTTCATAGATTTTTTATTGCCTTTTCCATGCTTATTAAATGATCAAATACATTATTTGGAACATTACAGTACAGTACTTGCACAAATCACCCTGAAACTTTTTGTTAAATTAAAAAATTTTAATGCAGGATTATTACGTCAGCGTTCTTCTTAGAAATAACGGGGCTTTCCAAAAAATGTATGCAATAATGAGCAAATTCATAATAGTTGGCGTGTTTTGCTTGAGCTGGACAAAATATTTGAGTTTTGTAGTAAAAATGCCACGAAAAAAGTTAAAATTATATCTTCTCTACATATTTATAGTTAGAGACTCCAAATCTTGTATTTAGTTTATTGGGACGTTTATACTATTTTAATTTTTGTTAAATTTTGGATGCCACGCCCCCTTCGTCGAAATTTTCAAAACACTTATTTCAAATACTAGAGACTTGTGCTTTTGCACATACACGCAAGTTTGATTAAGAAAGTCGGTCTACAAAAAAAGTTATTAAAAGTATATGTTTGCGTTGCTTGCAATATACATACATACATATGTATGTACATACTGTATATATTTTCATATATATAAAATAAGAATAACATTATATAATTTAAATAAAGTCAATATAATATACATATGTATAGATCAAATCTATTATGTTATTAAACAAAACGTTTATTATCAAACGCACGTGGTAGCAGCAGCAGAAGCAGAAGCAGCATTTAGAAAATATACATAGTGCGCGCTGAAGCGAAGACGAAGATGAAGTTGTAACTGAAGACGAAAAACAGTCAAAAACAAATCGTATGAATTCGCTCGGTCGATCGGTGCGCGCCTTGGTGAAGATGAAGACGAAACGTAAGCAGTCAACTTCAAACGCTGCTGTACTGATTTTGAAGAAATACTTTTTGTCCTATCGATAGAGGAGGTCATAAGCAACCTACCAATGCAATTTTGAAGCTTCTAGCACTAAAACTATAGGAGCTATAAGCTAGTGCGATTTGCCACGCCCCCTGTGGGCGTAGATATATCCGCCACAGCTTATTGAACTTAGGACGTTAATACAAGTATATATACCAAGTCTAAAATGTCTAGCATTAACAGTATTCAAAATATAACAGAAGATGTACAATACATATATTCAATCAGCTATGGTGGATATATCTAAGCCTACAGGGGGCGTGGCAAACCGCACGTGCTTATAGCTCCTACAGTTTTTGCTGGCGACCGCTATCGATCGGGCAAAAATTATTTTTACGCCCTTTTTGGGTCGTGACCTATTCAAAAATACCCTGTAATTTTCACATTTTTTGAGTGTAAGCGTCCAAAATTCACAGCTATGTTGTCCTATACCCCGTCATGGAATGGCCAAATATTATCTGTCTACGCCCACTGGGGGCGTGGCAAATAGAATTAAACCAGTATTTTTGAGCTATAAACACAAATTTATTAACTTTTTGGCTTTTACCATCTTAATTGAGTTGCTAAATATTATAAATGTAAAATAAAATATATTTTAGAACAAAAAAAAAAGAAATAAAAGAAAAGCCGACATGGAAAATTCGATATTCGACCCTCCGCCTACTTCCACAAGTCAAAATTCGTCATCTCTACCACGACACTACCACTGTGCTTGTCAAACCAATATTAATTATAAATAAAATGTAAATAAAATACCAAGTTCACTCGAGGCTCGAACTAATAGCGCCATGATCAATGTGCGTCACTTCTATTAGCAAAGCCACTGAACCTCATAGTAGTTAAGTAACTTATTGACCATATGATTCACGCTGAATTCTATTGTATTTGTTAATTCTTAGAACATAAGAAAATGTTCGCTGTGCATTATTTATGTATATTTTCAACTGAATTGTAAGAAATTGGTGTATAGCAAAAACCAAAATTGTATTAAATACACATGACACTAGATACAAAATTTGGGGATAATTAGGGGTATAGGAAATTGGTACTAATGATAATTAATAAATTATGGGAAATGTTTACTTTTTATATTTTGTATATGCGTATATTTGTATAAATAACCAAAAGTATTTAACATGTTTAAATCGTACGGGCTAATGAACGCGGACTAAATATATCATAATAGCTTTCGTTGTATGAGCACAGTACGCACTAATATACACTCAATAATATTCAAGGAAGGTTTAGGCGTGCCAATTGACTTTTCTTCATTGGGGGCCGTATCTGACTTATGTAATGCAGAGACGAACATTAGCGATGTAGAAGTTCGTCACTTATGTGAGCATAATTTCTTTTCTTTGAGAGGAACGTTGTGTATACTCCCCACTTGAAAGACAATCGAAAAGCCGATTTACTTTGTATGAGTCGAGTGACTCAGGAAAAAATGTTTGCTTTTTGGTTTTCGAACGAACGGGAAAAATGTAAGAGTATGGCTTACCAAGTCGCTCCCGGTGCCGAAAAACAAACGGAAGTTCTTGCTGACAAACAGGCCCAGACAGTCAGGCAACCATGCATAAGAAACGACAACAGCTACGGCTTTCTCGACAAAAAGAGTGCCAGGCAACCGGAATCAAAAGCCTGGCAAGGCGGTTGCGAATGCGAATGGGAATGTGAATGCGCCCTTCGCGAATTGCAAGTGCCACGTCACAAAGCACACACTCTTTCAGCAGATTTCACATCATTTATTGTTCAAAGTCGTTTTTGAAAAGCATCAGCTTCCCACTTGACTGGCTGACAATAATCTCTGTTGTTTTGTAGACATCGACATTGCGAATGTAATTATTGTTGTTGTTCGTTTTGTAATTGTTACTGTTACTGTATGGTTTGCTTTTAGCCGTGGCAGTCAAAGTTAACATCTATTCGATCAAGTACCATACGTACTAAGAGGGATGCTTTCCTGAGCGATTGACAGCGTTTTAATTGTGACGATTACAATGCTCGTTGCTGTTTAGTTGACTCGCATAGAAAACAATTAGCCTTTCTAAACGACTGACTACTTTGGGCGATATAACGAGAGCATAAGAAGCAATGAATCTGACTCGGTTTATTGGTCCCCCGCTCTCGTAATCATGAAGTATTTCTTAGCATTCTAATTGGGTAATTGGCAGTTAAAACTTGAAAAATTGTTATCCACAATTTGTCTTGAAATGTATGTACATGTATGTATGTTTGTACTAAGTAGTATATAAAAAATATTTAACATAAAGGCAATACATATATAGTATATTATGTGCGCTTATTTTTGTGGCAAACTTCTAATAACTTGTAAGCTGAAAAAAACTTTTCCATTAAATACATGCATATGTATGTTTGTCCATACATACATATATTCCTCTTAATCCTCATGTACGGAATTCATTGTTGCATTCACATAAGCCTTTTAATTAGAGTATGCTGTAATCCAATTTTAATTCCTCATTAGTTGAGATTATCATCATTGTGATAGAATGGCATTTATCAAAGCATCTAGCAATAACAGTTTGTTGTGTTCACATTCGCGTTAGAAGGCAAGTCTATCTGTACAGACAACATCGCCAGCATCCTCGACTCCTTGTGAGCAGCAGCGCTTGAGTATGAGAAATGTTTGCAAAAATCCGCATTTGCGAGTATATACATACAATTGAATGGCAAGCGGTCTTAAGACTTGCGGAGCCATGATGTTCTAGTGCAGCAGGCATTTTACTAAGCCGTTGAGATTCACTGGGGTAATCCCCAACAAGAAACTCAGTAAATCCGAAAGTGTTTCTTGGATTTTATTATTTAAAGTGATTAAAAGTTATTGTTGTCGGCTGGCATTGACGTTGTCTTTACTTTTCGACTTTTCATTTTAAGAGCACAGTTTAGGGGCTTTGCTAAAAAGTGATTATGTGAGCACAATAAAATCTTAACTGCTCAGTTGTATGCTTATACTTACATTTTTGATATTGATTCATTTTCTATTCTTAATTTTTCAATCAGTACTCTTGACAAATTTATACAGCTATACATATTTAAAAGGATTAAAAGAAAACGATGTTGTTTATTAATGAACTATTAACCTGTAAGAGTTCTCTAGTCGAGATTGCCCGACTATGAGATGCCCTGAAGCCGATATTCCAAGCATAAATAAATATATATTTTCACATTTAAGATATTTTAGAATTTGGCTTTCGCATAAAGAGAACATAATCGACTCTCACACTGCAGATTATACAAAATGTTTATTTGCTTTATTTGATTTTGTAAATATCATATCATCTAATTTGAATACAAATTTTATAGAAAATTATTTTCTTTCTATGAATAATATTAAATCGATATAAAGTAGAAAAATACCTATTTCTGTTTTAATTTATAGGTACCAGCGTATCGTTTTAAATGACGCATGAATGATCTGAACTCTAGTGTACACATCACCTTGCCACAGTAAGCTTATTGACAAAGTATGAATTGCCTTTGAAGAGAGAAATACAACAGTAAAATACTCGCATTCAGTAACAATAGTGTCCATTAACACGCTGGCGGCCAAACAACTTCGCTATTGATGTCATAAATTAAAATTGCAATCGCAGACCATTGATGATAAATCATACGCTCGGATGAGTTTTCATCTCGCACATGAATTGTAGCTGCCGGCGACTCAACGCTACCCTGCCCAGTCCCCCACCCACCAAATGTTGCTCGATGCGATGATGTGACTGCCGCATGAGGAGCATGAGGGGCAGACACCACACAGCAGTCATCAAGAGCTGTGGGTGCTATATTGCGACGTGATGGGATTTTCAAAAATCCGAGCTAAATCGTTTTTGTTTGCAGCAAAGCCAACTTTGACTGCTAACTTTGTTAGAAGAGAAATTTATGTTTTATTTGGTGTCAATTTGTGGTAGAAATCATTCTCTTTATTCATAAATCGCATACAATTCGATTATATTCGATGATTTGATTGCTTAAAATTGAATTTGCGTGATACTGAAGATATTTCAATACATCTTCATACGTGACGATCAAACACAATATAAATATAGTTGTGGAGTGTACGAATACATATATGTACATAGGTTTTTATACATATGTATTGTTCATTCATGGATGTACATATGTAGACAACATTTGCAGTAGACATATCGATAAGTCCATTCTTATTCTTGATTTAAATTCTCGAGGAAAGACAGATGGATAGCATTAAAAAAATTTTTGGGATCTGTAAGTTGATTAGGAACAAACTTCGGTAATCAAACTAAACTAATCATCACTAGCCCAGCCATATCTATTGAACAAACGGTAATACAGATTCAAAATTCAGACAATTGTACATCTTAAACGATGCATATAGTAGTAATTAAACCCTGAACCCTCTGAAAAAACAGGGTAAAATGGTGTCGGTATAATGTATGTAACACGCAGAAGGATGCGTGACAGTCATCTTAAGGTATACATATATTTTTGAAAAAGTCGACAATATATATATTGCAAGAGACACATACGCATGCACATAAGGTTATGTTATGGGAAATAACTTTTATTATAGATGGACTTTCCTAATAAATTTGCTCAGCATGATTATGTCATATTCATATGTGTGTATTGCCAAAGCACAAGTCTGTAGTATTTGAAATACGTGTTTTACAAATTTAAGGCGAAGGGTGAGTGGCATCAAAATTTAACCAAAAATCAATATTGCATAAATGTGGCATAAAACTAATTATAAGATTTGGATACTCTAACTTTAAACATGTAAAAGGTATAATTTTAAAACCGAATTTCGATTATGGTTTTTAATCGATAACATAAAAAGAGAATCGTTATCAAATTTTAAAAACAAAATCTACATATTAAATCAAATCTACACGTGCTATAAAGGAACCTAATTAGAATTTCAAGTCTCTAGCTATTCTGAGATCGGCGAACGGACCGATGGACAGATGGACGACAGGGCTAAATATTCTTTATGGGGTCGGCCTGTTACATACATTTCAACAAAAACATATCTTGATTACCCATTCTTATTGGGTTCGAGTTATAATTATATGTATTACATAAAGTTCTAATAAAATATCCAAATTTTGTACTTAGCTTTATGGGACTTTTATACAATTTTAATTTTTGTTATATTTTGGATGCAACTTTTCCTTCGCCTTAAATGTCGTATAAAACGTTTTCCAAATATTAGAGACGTGCTATCATTACACGATCTACATTTAATATCCCATAACCTAGGCATATTGCATCCGAAATGTGTAGCGACTCAGAAACTGCGCAGTTAGAAGAGTACGATATGGGTGCTTATGTGTGAATGTGTTATTTTCAATATATACAGATATATGTATGTAAAATAAGCATGTTTTGGAATATCAACTCTTCGAATGGTCCAGTCGGCACATTCGACTAGAGCTAATTTACTTGTTATATATTGACAATTCGTAACTTTTAGTAGCCTAATTACAGTCGATGGCAAAAATATTTTGAGATAATTATATACCTAACTGTTTTTAGTTCGTTGCCAATATTGGTTTGGAAAATATATATAACAGCCTACATAGCCGCATCCATCTGTCAGTCCCTATGACCGCGTTAATCGCGTAAACCACAAAAGGTGAGTGCTGAAAGTTTAAAAATTTCTATAACTTATCCCGTTTCCTTATTCAACAATAAATTTCGAAAAAGTGAGTTCGTTTTTTTATACTGTAAGCGCTAGAGAATTCAATTTATCAATCAGAATTACTATGTAATTCTGAGTAATATATATAAAGATTTTGTAATTTTTGGAATGCAAAAGTAATAAAAAACGTTCAAAAACTAGATAGTTGTACTTTAACAAATATATGCATATCAGTGTCTAGGCTACATAAATCACTGGCCAGTCGAACCTGGTTTCAAGAGAAGCAAATCACCACCATATTATGGCTTGCTCGATGACTTACGAAATCGTTAAGTTCTCCCAGTTGGATGGATGGACGGACGAATAGACGGACAGAGCTACATTGACTCAGCTTGTCGTGCTGATCAATAATATATGTATATACTTTATGGTGTCTGCCACGTCTCCTTCTGCCTGTAACATACATTTTCACAAAAAAACATTATACCCTTATTTCCCATCGTTGTGTTTAACATAAAACGAATATAAATATGTGATTTAATGTAAAACTAGTAAGAAAGCTCTGGTCAAGAATGATCTACACTCATTTTGCAAATTTTGCAAAATGTTCTCTAATAATGTAATGTAACTGTAAATTTTGTAAGTTTATCTGATTGTAATAAAATATTAGTGTTTGTGAAATATATTAGCCGTATGTGAAATATATCTAAACGTATAATTCGGTGTTTCTGTAATTTGAAGTTTGGTTTTAGCGGTTTTCTATCGTACTTAATTTCTATGCACTTTCTACAATTTGCTATTATTAATTGGATATGATCTCTTAATTTCGGAAAATATATTTTGTCTTTTAGTGAATTGAATGCTTTACTTGTACCACTGTGTAATGAATCTTGTGAATGGTAAATTGAAATTTGTTTATGTAATTCTTCCTCAGTTGACATTTCTTGTGCTCGTTTTGTACATTTTAAAAATGTTATATTTTTAGACTGAGAAAAAATTAATATACATTGTATTTTATGATATTCAGAGCCTGGTACTTCTGAAAAAATTCCTACTAAACAGTCAATTTTTTTTTTTTTTTTTATTTATTTATTGCAACTTTTGTCTTTTAACTCTTCAGCGTATTAATATGTGAACCTTAGACTATTGTGTTGGCTAGGTACCTATTTCAGAAATTAACTTATTATGTAATTAATTAATTTACGGTATCTAAGGGATATGCTTTTTTCAGTCTTCTGCTGATTGTATTGTGGGCTGCAAGCTGGTTTGGATGAGAAGACACCCGGTCCGCGTACCTCGAGCTATGTCTTCCAATAATTTCGGCTATTGTTGGCACGTTTAGGTCTTTGTGTAGGGTATCATTTCTGACGTACCAATCAGCTCTCGTCTATCTTCGTAGAGCCTTGTTTTGCATAATTTGGATCTTTTTATGTGATATTTTGCTCCAGAGAGGGATCGCATACTTGAAGACCGGGGTTATTGCTTATTGACAGCTTGCTGTCGCTTTTCAGCATCCAATCGAGCTTCCTAAATTTTGCTTCGCACTTTTTGGATGGTTGGCTAATGTGCGGTCCGTATTTTATCTAGTATGACTCCCAGGTATTTAACTTTATTGGCTTTTGGGATTGGTTGACCTAGTGTTACTTCTGGACACTCCCCTCTTTTGATGGCAAATGTCACTTGCGTCGATTGTTGCGCATTGATGGCAATGCTCCATCGTCTAGTCCAGGAATGGAGTTCATTTAAAAACGACTGCACCAAAGCAGAGGCTTCTATCGGCGACTCATTCCGGCTTAGAATTGCAGTGTCGTCATCGTATGTTGCGATGAGCATTCCAGTGTTGGGAGGTGGGACTGGCATGTCAGCGGTGTACAGGGTGTACAGAGTCTGGCCAAGTACGCTGCCCTGAGGTACGCCAGCTCTGATTCGTCGAAGCGATGAAGTTGCCTGTCCTTTTGTCACTGCCGAAGAGGTAGCTAGAGAAGATCCTGAAGAATGAAGGAAGGCTAGTTCTGATCTTCTCAAGGAGTCCAGAATGCCATACCCTGTCAAATGCCTATTTCACATCGATGAAAACAGCACAGCAGTATTTTTTCTCGTCAAATGCGCCAAGGATGTGGTGGACAACACGGTGCACTTGTTCGGGTGTGCCGTGACGACTCCTAAATCGAAATTGATGGTTTGGGATTGTTTTCCTTTGTCCGAGCTCAGCCAGTACTCTGCGCAGAAGTATTCGTTCGAATACTTTGGAGAGTACCAGTAGCAAGCTGATGAGTCTATAGGATCCGATTTCTTTATCGGACTTTCCTGGCTTTGGAATCATCACAATCACAGCCTTTTTCCAGCACGGTGGGAAATGTTGGATTCGAAAGATAGCGTTGCACAGCACTACAATAAAGTCTTGAGTCTGGCAGAGCCCTGAGAACTTTGCCATCAATACCGTCATATCCTGGCGCTTTTTATACCCTGAACCCATTAAAAATGGGTAATCAGGGTATAATAGTTTTGTTTCAGCCCAAATGTATGTAACAGGCAGAAGGAGGCGTGGCACACCCCATAAAGTATATATATTCTTGATCAGGACGACAAGCCGAGTCGATTGAGCCCTGTCCGTCTGTCCGTCTGTCCGTCCGTTCGTCTGTCCGTATGTTTGAACGCGTGGATCTCAGAACCTATAATAGTTAGACAATTTTTTTTACAGATTCGTGTATATCACGCGCAGGTCGAGTTTGTTTTAGAAATTCGATAACTCTTCTGGTTTTTTTTTATCGATTAAAAACGAAATCGATTTTCAGTTTTAAAATTATATCTTCTACATCTTTATAGTTAGCGACAAATCTTGTATTTAGCTTAATGGGACTTTTATACAATTTTGATTTTTGTTAAATTTTAGATGCCACGCCCCCTTCGCCCAAATTTTCAAAACACTTATTTCAAATACTAGAGACTTGTGCTTTTGCACATACACGCATATGAATGATATAATTAGTCTCGCTTTGATTAAGAAAGTCGGTCTACAAAAAAGTTATTAAGCATTTAATTTCCCATAACATGCACATATTGGCGCAGCGCAGTCGCTGAGTAAACTGCGCAGTTAGCAGAGCGTATGCGTGTGCGTGTGTATGTATGCGTTGCTTGCAATATACATACATATGTATGTATGTGTGTACATACTGTATATATTTACATATATATAAAATAAGAGTAACTTTGATATAACTTAAATAAAGTCAATATAATGTACATATGAATAGATGAAATGCATTATGTTATTCAACGAAACGTTTACCAAACGTTTACGTACATACGCGCGTGGCAACAGCAGCAGAAGCTCTAGAAAATTCTAAGAATTCATAACAACAACAAAGACAAATTGGGATGAATTTTAAGCAGAAGTTCAGCAGTTGAGTAGCAGTGGCTCAGTAGCTCAATAACTTTACTTAGGAATTCGCTATTTCACTCTCATGTAGTGCAACGGATTTGTTGGTAGAAGCGCCGATCGTCGACATGCAGACCCGAGTTCGATTCTGTAAGCTGCCGTCAGAAATTTTTGTATGCAAGTTACACTTATTTTTAATTTTTTTTTAATTTTTTAATTTAATTTAAAATTATATGCAAACTTTGAAGTGCATTTAAAACCGCCGATAGGCGGTGTTTAGGGTATTTCCTAGTCGGGCACCTCCGACTAGAGTTTCCTTACTTGTTTTTTTTTGGTTTTACTGTTTTTATCCATTCGACAATCTCAGCCTTTGTGCAGGGTTCAATTGGGGTGTCTTCTTGAATAGGCCCGCTCATCGCTCTTCGCGTGTCTTCTACCTCAGATGGTTCGGTGGTCAGAAGTGGTGAGAACTACTCTTCAAGGTGTTCGGCAAATACTTTGGCCTGGGCTTCGTCACCAACTATCCATACGCCATCCACACTGCGGAGAGGAGTTCTTCGTAGTGGTTGCCTCTTGATTTTGCGCGTATATCTCCATAGTTGAAACTCTGCACCGGCTGGTGTATCAGCTCTTTCCAACACGTCGCTAATGCGTTTGCTCTGAAGCTGTGCCAAGACATTTTTTGCCGTCTGGAGGCTTCATTATACCTCCTTTTGTCTAGAGCAGAGCGTGTCCGAATCCAGTTGCGCCTCGACCATCGTTTGTACGAGAGTAGTTCCTGGACATACGGAGTGAGGAGAACGCTGTGTGATGAGAAAGCTTGCGATCGGGAGGAGGGCGGTGCGGCTGCAAGCGCTGTTACGGCTATAGCGTTTTGTAATTTGTTTGCTGCAATCTCAAGGTCTTCTGCAGTAGTGCGAATCTCTATGTCCGAATGCAGTAGGGAGTGTAGGGTGCGATTAAAGGCTTCAATGTTCGATCCTTCCGGGAGTAGACACTGTCTAGTAGGGAAGGGCTGTGGCTGCGCATGAATTGTAATTATCAACGGAAGGTGATCCGATGATAAATCGAGAGCGTCTTCAATGCTCAAGAGCCTGTCAACAATCCCTTTGTAGATCGCAAAATCTATGGCAGAAGGAGTATGGCCATTTAGTGGGTTGCGTGTACAGGCTCCAGTTGAGAGGATGTTGTAGTTACAATCGCTATTGCATTGAATACAATTACGCCTCGTCTGTTGACTCTGCTGCTGCCCCAGAAGGGATGCCAGCCGTTCCAGTCGCCTCCAATCACAGCTTTGGTCGCTCTTTGTCCAAGCAGTCGAGTTATGTTTTGCCCACATATATCAGCATTTGGCGGGCAGTAGATCGCCGCAATCTCTAACTCACCGATGGATGCCTAATGGCAGAAGACTGGACTGCTGGGATGGAGGAGGAAGTTAGTGGTGTGTGCGAGATAGAGGAGCGTATTAGCACTGATGAGCCACCAAATCTGTTGGCTTTATCACCGTGTGTGTTGTAATATTGGTATCCTTAGGCCATTGGCATTCCAGATGCCTACGCGGAGACCCATCATTTGCTGTTTATTTTAGTGATGAGAGCCATGAGGCTGGTCAGATGGTCTGCTGCTGCGCTTGCATTTCGCGCATTAGCCTTAATTCGGCATTGATCGCATCGAATTGCCGCTGTTGTTGCTGTATAAGCAGCATTATGCTATCAGCTTGAGTGGGAGTTGCAGCTGGTTTTTCTCCTCTGACTGCTTGTGCGTATGACACACCACTGGTCGAGATGTAGTTGTTGGGGAGTTTGGCTACAGAAGTTTCGTCGTGGCGAGGTGTGGCGTCGCTTTTGGCTTTTGCCGCATTGCGTTTTTCAGCAGAGAACTGAAGTTTGAGCCGTCGCTTATAGACTTCGCAACCTTTGTAATTGACCGGGTGTTGCTCTCCGCAGTGGACGCAGGTTGGACGTTGGCCATTTGGTCGGCTGCAGTCTTTTGTGTCGTGATCTCCAGTGCATCTCACACATCTACGATTTTTCCGGCAGTATCACTGGGTGTGTCCAAACTTCTGGGTCCAATGACATTGCGTAAGATCGTTGAATTTACGCGGGAGTTCCACCGTGCATCTTTGCTTGCAGATAATGTGCAGATCGAGTATCTGCCTATTATTTGTTGCTTGGGACACGTCGATAAAAAATATGTTGAGCGGGGTTTTGTCTATCCGACTTAGAGGATTACAAATATTTTTTTACCTTGTGGCCTTTCGCTTCTATCTCTTCTTTGAGGTCTTCAACGTCAGTGCTCGAGTGTAGCCATTTGACGCACACTCTGTATGGCTTGTCTTCTTTTAGCTGATAGCAGTGGAATTGAAGATCTTTTTGGTGAATGCGTCTACAATAGCGCGGTAGTCGTCGCTACAGCTAGTGAAAATACCGGTGTTGTGACCCTTAACCTTACATGAGTAAGATTTCGAGTCAATGGCCGTTTTGATTAGCGCTTGCAGCTGCGCCATCAATTTAATGTTTGGACACCAGATGGGGGGTGGTCGGGGCTTCGGTTTTTCCGCTTGTTGAATCGGGTTGGGTGCCTCCAGCTCGAAGATTTCTTCATCCTCGACGTCTAGCAGCTCGTAGCGATTATGTGTTGCTTTTTCGGCTGCTGCTTTGCTGGTGCTGGGTTGATCGCTGAGAGCTGCAATCTTTCTTCTGGAGACCTCAGGCGATCTCTGCAGCTTCCTCTTATGCGTGGGAGCTTTGGCGTGCTGGATTGAGTTCAGGTCTGGCTCGATTGCCGTGTTAGCGAATATTTGGTTTTTTTTTGTTTCAGCCCTAATGTATGCAATGTTTATAGAGCTTTTTGCTAAGCTACGCTTAACGCGAGCTTTTACTCTGATTCTGAGTGGCGGCAAGGGGACAAGAGCTTTTTCAGCTCAGCTGATTTGCTCATGGCCCCAGGTTTAGCCCGGAGCCCCCTTAGCAAATTAATTTTTGTTTTTATATTTATTTTTGTTTTGTTTTGTCTCAGGCTGCCGACACTGCGCGAGACAGCGTCCGAATTCACTGTTTGTGCTATTCTTGTCACAGGTAGGCTGTACAAAGAAATCAGTGGATCACAACGTTTTTCGACTATGCACGACACAACCGAACTCGAAGAACTATCTTTGCGAATGTTGTCAATATTATTTTGTAATTTTATTTCGATGTCATTTTCTGCGTCTGCTGGATTTACTTCAATTATTTTTCTTCTATTATGTATATTAACATTATCTGTTACTGAATTGGTAATTATTATCTATTATGATCGATTTTTTTTATATAAAAATGAGTTAATTCCTCTTCATCTGCTGAATGCTGTGTATATGTTATATCAAAATTTGATTCTTCTTTATTTTCTGTATTGATTAACTGTGCTGTTTCCTGTCTGCTTAAAAAATCTTTACTTTATTGTCTACCTTTTAAATATATAATATGTATATATATCATAATCAAATTCTTGTAGTTTTAAAATCCATCTTTGATGTCTAGCTGTCATTTCTTTTCCTTTGAATTTTGAATTTAAGTATTTTATAGGAGCATGATCGGTTATAATTTGAAATTTATTTTCAATCAAATGGTGTTTAAAAAAATTTACGGCATGTATAATATACAAAAATTCCTTATGAATTGTACTATAATTTTTCTTATGCTTATTAAGTGTTCTTGAAACATAAGCAATTGTTTGTCCTTGTTGAGATAAACAAAAATAAATCACTGGCATCTGTAGTAATTGTAAATGGTTTGTCAAATTCTGGATATTTTAATATTGGATGTGAACTTATGACCGCTTTAAGATTTTCAAATGCATCTATAAATTGTGGATCATTTGTATTAATTGACACACCTTTTTGTAAATATCATATCATTGGATAAGCTATTTTGGAATAATCTTTGATCAATTTTCTATAAAATCCTGTCATACCTAAAAATCCTTTTAATTGTTTTTCAGTTTTTGGTAATGGAATTTCTTTGATTGCTTCTATTTTTCTTGAATGTGGTTTGAACCCTTTTTTGTGAGAATATGTCCTAAGTATTCGCTTTTTTTTTTTCATAAATGAGCATTTATTTGGTTGTATTTTCAAATTATAATTTCTAAGTACTTTGAAAATTTGTTCGAAAGCAATCTTGTATTCTTCAAGTATTTTTAAAAATATTTAAATATCATCGAGATATTCTATACAATTTTTTTTATATAATCCCTTAATATTTCATTCATTAAACATTCGAATTTAGTTTGAACATTTTTCAATACAATATTTTTGAATTCCTGAATTATACATTTTTTTCTTAATAACACATATAAGAGATATATATTTTCTTTTACTTTGTCTTATTATTCCACTGTTTTCCATTTCTCTTATTTGCTTTCTTACTTGTTTTTCAAATTTTGGAGAAACCCTATAGAGTTTTGACTTTATGGGATGATCTGTTGTGGTTTCAATATTGTGAGCTATTAGGTTAGGTAACTGATCACCTTCGTTCAAATATAACTTTTCATACTTTTTCGTAAGATTTTTTACAATCTAAACTTCCTCAGAATTTAGCTCTTCTAGCTTAAAGTCATCAATTTCACCTACTTGCATTACACAAACATCTTCTGATAATTTTGAAAGGAACTGAATTTTGACTCCATTGGAAAACTTAATTATTTTGTTTTTAAAATCAATATTTTCAAAGTTTCCTTGGATAAAATTCATGCCAAATACCAAATCATATGATTTCATCAGGGACATAGCTACCTATCTTATTCTGCATATTTGCATTCTCTTGGTACTTCTGCTTTAACTAAATAGCTGTCATTTTTTATATCCCCATTAATAATGTGAATGGTTTTTGAAAATTTCTCAATTATTTTATATTTTGATTCTTATATATTTTTGGTGTTTAATATACTTACAGTAGATCCAGTATCTACTAAAATTATAAAAGTATCCCCCTCAATAATCCTTTAATAAAAAGTTTTCTTTTATCCGAGGCTAGTTGGTAAAAAACTTTTCCTGTTTACTTTCGTAATCTTAATTATTATTTACTTTTTCATCATTTAAATTGTCTACACTCATTGCTTCTGGTTGCGGTTGCTGATAATTTTGTGTTTGGGTAGCATTTCGATTTTGTCGAATATTCTGACTTGGTTGTCTATTAAAATTTGTATTTTGTCTGTTAAAATTTTGGTTTTGTCTTACGTTCTGACTTTGTTGTTGTCTGTTATAGTTTTTATTATTCCTACTTATTTGGCTATTCTGTTGTCTGTTTTGTCATTGATAATCATTATTTGCTTGATTATTATACTCATTCACAAAGTGAAATGAGTATATTGGTTTTGTGCAATGTCCGTCTTGCTGTCCGTCCGTCAGTCCGTCTGTCCGTATGAAAGCAAACCATTTCTATGCTATTGAAGCTAGAGACTTGAAATTTGGGACATATACATATGTACTCGTGTATACTGTATTTTTTCCCGATACGCGCACTAGGGCCGTGGCAAATTGGAAAATGAATTTTCCTGTACGTCAGAAATACTACTTGTAGCAATCCTGGAGAGTTGCGATTTGGAATGTTTACTCGCGTTGACTTACCAAGTTGAATAAGCTATGGCGGATAAATCTACGCCCGCAGGGGGCGTGGCAAACCGCACGAGTTAATAGCTCCTACAGTTTTAGTGCTAGAAGCTTCAAAATTAATTGCTGGTGAGTTCCTTTGTCGATGACCAAAAATTATTTTTACGCCCATTTTGTGCGTGACCAATTCAAAAATACCCTGTAATTTGTTGAGTGTAAGCGTCCAAAATTCACAGTTACGTTGTGCTAGACCCCCGTCATGGACTGGCAAAAAAGTATATGTCTACGCCCACTGGGAGCGTGGCAAATAGAATTTACTTTTCCTTAGCAATAAACACACGATTTATTGACTTTTGGGACTTTTCCCATCTTAATTGAGTTGCTAAATATTATAAATATAAAGAAAATATATTTTAGAACAAAAAAATAAAGAAATAAAAGAAAAGCCGACATAGAAAATTCGGGTGCCATTACCGGCGCGCGCCACTTCCATTGAACCACATAGTGACCTAGTAACTTAATGAACATATGATTAATGCTGAATTCTATTGTATTTATTATTTCTTAGAACATAAGAAAATGGTCGCTGTGCAGCCAAGCACATTTGTCAATTGCCTAAATATATGTTGAATAACTTCTTAACGGATTTTAATGAAATTTTCAGCATATTAATTATATTTTCAACTGAATTGTAAGAAATTTTTGTATAGCAAAAACGAAAATTGTATTAAATACACATGACACTTAATACAAAATGTGGGGATAATTAGGGGTATAGCAAATTGGTAAATTGGTTTCTTGGAATGTTATGGAATTGGGAGCTTGCGGTGAATGAGTAGCGCCCGACTGCAACATTTTTACATGGTTTTTATACCCTGAACCCATTAAAAATGGGTAATCAGGGTATAATGGTTTTGTTGCAGCCCAAATGTATGCAACAGGCAACAGTATATATATTCTTGATCAGGACGACAAGCCGAGTCGATTGAGCCCTGTCCGTCTGTCTGTCTGTCCGTCTGTCCGTATGTTTGAACGCGTGGATCTCAGAACCTTTAATAGTTAGAGAATTTTTTTTTACAGATTTTTTTTAGAAATTCGATAACTCTTCTCGTTTTTTTTTATCGATTAAAAACGAAATCGATTTTCAGTTTTAAAATTATATCTTCTACATCTTTATAGTTAGAGACAAATCTTGTATTTAGCTTAATGGGACTTTTATACAATTTTGATTTTTGTTAAATTTTAGATGCCACGCCCAAATTTTCAAAACACTTATTTCAAAAAAAGTTATTAAGCATTTAATTTCCCATAACATGCACATATTGGCGCAGCGCAGTCGCTGAGTAAACTGCGCAGTTAGCAGAGCGTATGCGTGTGCGTGTGTATGTATGCGTTGCTTGCAATATACATATATATGTATGTATGTGTGTACATACTGTATATATTTACATATATATAAAATAAGAGTAACATTGATATAACTTAAATAAAGTCAATATAATGTACATATGAATATGTTATTAAATGAAACGTTTACCAAACGTTTACGTACACACTCGCGTGGCAACAGCAGCAGAAGCTCTAGAAAATTCTAAGAATTCATAACAACAACAAAGAAAAATTGGGGATGAATTTTAAGCAGAAGTTCAGCAGCTCAGTAGCTCAATAACTTTACTTAGGAATTCGCTATTTCACTCTCATGTAGTGCAACGGATTTGTTAGTAGAAGCGCCGATCGTCGACATGCAGACCCGAGTTCGATTCTGTAAGCTGCCGTCAGAAATGTTTGTATGCAGTTACACTTATTTTTAATTTTTTTTAAATTTTTAAATTTAATTTAAAATTATATGCAAACTTTGAAGTGAATTTAAAACCGCCGATAGGCGGGGTTTACGGTATTTCCTAGTCGGGCACCTCCGACTAGAGTTTCCTTGCTTGTTTTTTTATCGTTTATGTTTATAATATTGGGTAGGCTGACGGCCTTGAAATTGGGATGATTAACAATCGTTTATGTTTATAATATTGGATATGCTCTTAGAGTTAATTGGGTCGTAATAAATATCCGCTTTTCTTATGACACTTATGGTTAATGCATTTTCTGCATTAAAGAAGAACCTTTTGTGTCGTCTGTGGTAATTGTAACTGAGGCTAATGATATGGTGGCAGCTGACACTGTGGAAGTGATGCTGATGTCCCAATTTTTCAAATTTGCCCCGCAAATTTCATATGTGTGAATTTCCCAAAGAACAAGTTAAGGTATATCTGCCATAGCGTGTCGAACTTCAGATATCAACACAAGTATACATTCCAAATTCCCTAGGACTTTTACAAGTAAGGTTTCTGAAGTACTGGAAATTGTATTTTCCGATTTACCACGCCTCTTGTGGGCGTATCTGGAAAATCTTGACAGTTTATCTGACGACGGGCAGCATGACGGACATTGCACAAAATCACTATACTTATTTCAGTTTCATGAATAAACATTTTAATTTTAATAACTCAGGTATATATGGTTCAGTGAATCCCCTAGTCAAAGCAGTCTCGACTAGAGTATTTATTTCGATAAGTTTTCAGCCAGTACAGCGTAGACCAAGCATGTCCTTAATCTCTTTAAAAGTCTAGAATAATAAATAAAGCCTGGTGCTTCAAGCCCCATAGAAGAGTAGAAGTAGTTTTATAACAATTCCAAGAATGCCAGTAACTTCTGAAATAACTACTATAGGGGCTTAACATAAAACAAAAGGTAAGAAAGTTGATATATGTTTATATACCAAAGTCTTAAACAAGTTTTACCCAAAGCAAGAATTTTGTATCTATGAAAGAGTAAAAGTACACTGTCTGGAATGGGTAAGAATTTATATTTTCAGGAAAAATATTTTAGAAAAATTAACATATGTTTTATTGTATATTCAGTACATAAATAGTACAATAAAGATCGTAATTTGTAGGTTGCTCAATAATGTTTAAATATATGTTACTGTCAAACGTAGCGTTCTTCTTGTGAATCTGTAAGATATAATTTGTGTAACCTTTATAGACTGACTCAGTTAGCTTAGCGAGTGTTTATTATTGCGTCCATGTGCTCCTTGCCATATAAATGTAAAATAATCATAGAATTTTTGTGATATAGGCTATTAAAGAGTTCATGGTATCCCTTAGTCGAGTGGTCTCGACTAGATTTTTTTTTACTTGTTTTATGTTGTATATTCGATAATAATATAATAACTAATTTTTGCAGAGTATAATGATAATATGATATATAATACTTATATACATTGAATAACTAATGTTCACAATGTACACATATGTATACTTTCAAACTATATTTAATATATACATACATTTGATATGTACATATTTTGTACGAATGTTGTTTGTATTTAATAATGTCGACACTTCCGACATTTGGCACTTAATAATTTACCGCTAAAATGTTTGTAGAAAAATTGACAGCATTTTGACAGAAAAAAAGATGTGCGTAGTTTGCCATTTGCTTTGTCCCTTCACGCCACCCTTACATGCCACTTTTCGTCTGCAATGCTCCATTGTGGGTTCTGTATGTGCTGTATGTATGTATATGTCAGATCCAGCACACTTTTGTATGTCATTCCGGGTTAACATGTTTCACGGTCTAACTTAATACGGGTTTGGAAGTCTGTCCTGTTCTCTTTCGAATGCTGGATATATGTACTTATGTATGTATGTGCGAATTTACACATACACATTCAGCTATACACACACAGATTTATATTGGTTTGAATGTAGTCGTGTATCTATCAAAATATATATTTGTAGATATACAGCTTACCTCGCTTGCCTGTCAACATGAAATCATAAGACGCTTGTCACGGAAGAAAAAATGTTTGAGCTGGGGAAAACATCCTTTAACTCAATTTTAATGCATTTGTAGTGTTCATGCGTCAGCGTGGGAAATTTCGATGTAATTTTTCTAACGCGTTTCATCATCGAATGAATATTTTTTTCTGATATTTCAGCTTGTATGGAATATAAAATTAATTAAATATAAACCAAAAATTTTACAGTTAAAAAGAGTAAAAACATTGCAGCCGGGCACTACCGACTGCGAAATATTCATTCACACGGCAAGCTTCCAGTAGCCCTAAATTTTGTATTTAGTGTTATGAGCATTTGATTTTGCTACCACCAATTTCTTACAATTCAGTTGAAAATATATTTAATATGCTGAACATTTCATTAAAATCCGTTAAGAAGTTATTCAACATAGTGTTTAGGCAATTGAGGCTATTAGGCACCCTTGGTTCCCGAGCCTCGGGTGAAGTCGGTTTTTATACTCATTCACAAAGTGAAATGAGTATATTGGGTTTGTGCAATGGCTATTGAAGCTATGCCCACTATGGGCGTGGAAAATCGGAAAATGCATTATCCTGTATCTCAGAAATACTACATGTTAAAGTCCTAGACAGTTGAGATGTGGAATGTAAACACACGGCGACATCCCAAGTTCAACAAGCTATGGTGGATTTATCTACACTTAAACTGTATCCTCTACCGTTTCAGAGATATAATGACCAAAATTTGGTATGTGAGTTACTGTTAAGATCATCTAAAAAACAAGTAAAAACGTTGCAGTCGGGCGCTACCGACTGCGAAATACTCATTCACACCGCAAGCTCCCAGTTCTATAACATTCCAAGAAACCAATTTACCAATTCGCTATACCCCTAATTATCCCCAAATTTTGTAATTTTAAAACTGAAAATCGATTTCGTTTTTAATCGATAAAAAAAGAACGAGAAGAGTTATCGAATTTCTAAAACAAACTCGACCTGCGCGTGATATACACGAATCTATAAAAAAAAAGTTCAAGTCTCTAGCTATTATAGGTTCTGAGATCCACGCGTTCAAACATACGGACAGACGGACAGACGGACAGACGGACAGACAGACAGACGGACATGTGTATTTAACAAAATTTTGGTTTTTGCTATACACTAATTTCTTACAATTCAGTTGAAAATTAATTAATATGCTGAAAATTTCATTAAAATCCGTTAAATAACGCAGAAGTTATTCAACAAAACGTTTAGGCAATTGACAAATGTGCTTGGCTGCACAGCGACCATTTTCTTATGTTCTAAGAAATAACAAATACAATAGAATTCAGCGTGAATCATATGCTCATTAAGTTACTATGAGGTTTAGTGACGTTGCTAATAGAAGTGACGCGCGCCGATCATGGCAATTATTATTGGCTTGACAAGCACAGTGGTGGCGTCGTGGTGGAGGTGAGGAATTTCGACTTGTGGAAATAGGCGGAGGTTTGAATCTCGGATTTTCTACGTCGGCTTTTCTTATATTTCTTTTTTTTTTTGTTCTAAAAAATATTTTTTTTTACATTTATAATATTTATCAACTCAGTTAAGATGGTAAAAAGTAATAAATTGTATGTTTATAGCTCGATCTTTATAGGATCAGAACAGTTACTCACGTGCCAAATTTGGTCGTTCTAGCTCTAAAATTGTTAAAGATACGTTTCACCCGATTTACCACGCCCCTAATGGGCGTAAATCTATCCGCCATAGCTCTCCAGGACTGCTACAAGTCGTGTATCTGACATACAAGAAAATTCATTTTCCAATTTGCTACGCCCCTAGCTAACGTATCGGGAAAATCTGGACACTTTATCTGACGAGAGTATACACGAGTATATGTCCCAAATATCAAGTCTCTAGCTTCAATAGCATAGAAATGGTTTGCTTTCATATGGACAGACGGACGGACAGCAAGACGGACATTGCACAAAACCAATATACTCATTTCACTTTGTGAATGAGTATAATAATCAAGCAAATAATGATTATCAATGACAAAACAGACAACAGAATAGCCAAATAAGTAGGAATAATAAAAACTATAACAGACAACAACAAAGTCAGAACGTAAGACAAAACCAAAATTTTAACAGACAAAATACAAATTTTAATAGACAACCAAGTCAGAATATTCGACAAAATCGAAATGCTACCCAAACACAAAATTATCAGCAACCGCAACCAGAAGCAATGAGTGTAGACAATTTAAATGATGAAAAAGTAAATAATAATTAAGATTACGAAAGTAAACAGGAAAAGTTTTTTACCAACTAGCCTCGGATAAAAGAAAACTTTTTATTAAAGGATTATTGAGGGGGATACTTTTATAATTTTAGTAGATACTGGATCTACTGTAAGTATATTAAACACCAAAAATATATAAGAATCAAAATATAAAATAATTGAGAAATTTTCAAAAACCATTCACATTATTAATGGGGATATAAAAAATGACAGCTATTTAGTTAAAGCAGAAGTACCAAGAGAATGCAAATATGCAGAATAAGATAGGTAGCTATGTCCCTGATGAAATCATATGATTTGGTATTTGGCATGAATTTTATCCAAGGAAACTTTGAAAATATTGATTTTAAAAACAAAATAATTAAGTTTTCCAATGGAGTCAAAATTCAGTTCCTTTCAAAATTATCAGAAGATGTTTGTGTAATGCAAGTAGGTGAAATTGATGACTTTAAGCTAGAAGAGCTAAATTCTGAGGAAGTTCAGATTGTAAAAAATCTTACGAAAAAGTATGAAAAGTTATATTTGAACGAAGGTGATCAGTTACCTAACCTAATAGCTCACAATATTGAAACCACAACAGATCATCCCATAAAGTCAAAACTCTATAGGGTTTCTCCAAAATTTGAAAAACAAGTAAGAAAGCAAATAAGAGAAATGGAAAACAGTGGAATAATAAGACAAAGTAAAAGAAAATATATATCTCTTATATGTGTTATTAAGAAAAAAATGTATAATTCAGGAATTCAAAAATATTGTATTGAAAAATGTTCAAACTAAATTCAAATGTTTAATGAATGAAATATTAAGGGATTATATAAAAAAAATTGTATAGAATATCTCGATGATATTTCAATATTTTTAAAAATACTTGAAGAATACAAGATTGCTTTCGAACAAATTTTCAAAGTACTTAGAAATTATAATTTGAAAATACAACCAAATAAATGCTCATTTATGAAAAAAAAGCGAATACTTAGGACATATTCTCACAAAAAAGGGTTCAAACCACATTCAAGAAAAATAGAAGCAATCAAAGAAATTCCATTACCAAAAACTGAAAAACAATTAAAAGGATTTTTAGGTATGACAGGATTTTATAGAAAATTGATCAAAGAGTATTCCAAAATAGCTTATCCAATGATATGATATTTACAAAAAGGTGTGTCAATTAATACAAATGATCCACAATTTATAGATGCATTTGAAAATCTTAAAGCGGTCATAAGTTCACATCCAATATTAAAATATCCAGAATTTGACAAACCACTTACAATTACTACAGATGCCAGTGATTTATTTTTGTTTATCTCAACAAGGACAAACAATTGCTTATGTTTCAAGAACACTTAATAAGCATAAGAAAAATTATAGTACAATTCATAAGGAATTTTTGTCTATTATACATGCCGTAAATTATTTTAAAACCTATTTGATTGAAAATAAATTTCAAATTATAACAGATCATGTTCCTATAAAATACTTAAATTCAATCATCAAATCACCGACTCCAAATCACGCCATAGCCTCCAATCCACGAAAGAAACTTATAATTTCTTTGAAGAATCGGATTTCGCGCCTGGAATTATTTACTAACGAGGGTAAATACAACATTTTCGGAAGTGATGGCCGTTCCAAAGTTTGGAGAACAAAAACATTATACTATCCGTCAAGCACAGCGGCGATAGTGTAATGTAATCTTGAATTTAGTTAGCTTAGTTTTTTTTATGATACTTTAAAAAAATTTTATTTTTGCTAAAATTTGGATGCCACGCCCCTCTGTCTCAACTTTGTAAAACATGTATTTCGTATACTAGAGACTTCTGCTTTTTCAAATACACATATAAACACACATAATTACGCTGTGTGCTTCATAAAAAGTTATTAAACATTTAATTTTCCATAACATATGCATATTGCAGCCAAGTCCCAGTAGCTACGCAAACTGAGCAGTCAGCAGAGCGCGTGCTTATGTGCGTACGTGTGTCGCTTGTCATATATATGTTAAATATGCGTGTTTTGGAATATTGGCTCTATTGAGGGTTCAGGGTATTTCCTAGTCGGGCACCTTTGACTAGTGGTTTCGTATTTGTTATTTGTGCGCCGTATAAATGTGTTATATTAAAGATAGAGATTTAATAAAATCGACATAATTAAAGTAACGTTAATATAAACTTAATAAACAACTGCAACACTTGTGGAAAAATCAGTTCGACTTAACCCCTAGAATCAGTAGCAAATATTATAGGATTTGTTCTTTTCGGTTCGTGTATTTAATTAGTGACTTTACTCAAATACTTTGTATATTTACGAGTTTTTTTAACATGTTAAAAGTTTTTTAGTGTACTGAATTTGTATTTCGCTCTTATTCCCTAGTAGTCAATGGAATTAACTGGCCTAAGAAATCAAACTTTTCCAAACTGACATAAACATTAATGACTTTTCACCCCAAAAAGTTGGCAAATGTGTTGAATGGAAAGCCTTAACTTTTTTAAAGTATTTTGGGTATTTATTTTATTAAGTATTTATAAAGTAAGCGCAAAATGAAATGAAATGGAATGAAAATAAGGAAGAAAGTTAATTTAATAAAGCTAATTTGTAATTATAATAGCTAAACTAATCAAGTAAGAGCACACTACTCGGTTGTGCTCGACTACGAAAAACTCTAAGCCACGCCCAATCGGCATTTTAAATTCATAGATTTATTCACATATATATTAAATTTTTGGCAAATTTTCACTTGGACTTGTATTGTATTTGCCAAAACACAACTGTCTAGTATTTGAAATTCATTTTTTTGCACAATTTGCGCCGAAAGGTGCGTTGTATAAAATCCAAAAATTGAAGTTTCTATCTATAATGATACAAATAAATCGACGTAAATTTATGAAGACTTACGGATGATAAGTAAACGGAATGAGTTATCAAATTATAAAACAAACTTGTACTACATATAGTATATCAGGTAATCAGGGTATAATGGTTTTGTTGCGGCCGAAATGTATGTAACAGGCAGAAGGAGGCGTGGTAGACCCCATAAAGTATATATAGTCTTGATCAGGACGACAAGCCGAGTCGATTGAGTCTGGTCCGTATGTTTGAACGCATCGATCTCAGAACATATAAGAGCTAGAGACCTTAATTTTTTTTATAGATTCGTGTATATCACGCGCAGGTCGAGTTTGTTTTAGAAATTCGATAACTCTTCTCGTTTTTTAATCGATTAAAAACGAAAATCGATTTTCAGCTTTCAAATTATATCTTCTACATCTTTCTAGTTAGTTAATATTGTATTTAGTTTGATGGGACCTTTATACAATTTTGATATTTGTTAAATTTTGGATGCCACGTCCCCTTTTATAATTTATAAATCACGTAATTCAAATACTAGAGACTATATATAATTTAAATAAAGTCAATATAATATATATATGCAATCTATGATGATGATGGGATGAATTTTCAGCAGAAGTTCAGCAGCTTAGTAGCAGTAGCTCAATAACTTTACTTCGGAATTCGCTATGCCACACTCACTTAGTGCAACTGCGGTGTTGGTAGAAGTGGCGATCGGCGGCATGGATACCCAGGTTCGATATATATATTCTTGATCAGCTCGACGAGCAGAGTCCGTCCCTGTCCGTCTGAACGTCTGTATGAACGCAATGATCTCGTAAACCACAAAAGCTAGATATGACATGTATAATCGTGAATACCATACGCAATACGAGTTTGTTTTCTTTTTCGATAACTAACATCCCGTTTCCGAATTATGGATAAATTTCGATAAATTTGCTTTCATATATGTAACTCATTAAAGCTAGACACTTCAAATATAATGCACTGTGATAGGCGTAGTGAATGCGGATATTTCGTAGTTTTTGGATTTTGGATGCCACGCCCCCTTCGTCCACAATTTACAAAACAAACCTTATTTCAAATACTAGAGACTTTGGCAAATAGACACATATGAAGGCCATAATCACACTGTGAAAATTTGATCAAGAAAGTCCATCAGAAAATAAGTTATTAAGCATTTAATTTCCCATATCATAGGCACATTGCAGCCCGAGCGCAGTCGCTGCTCAGTTAGCAGAGCGCGTGCTCATATTACGTTCGTGTGCGTGCGTATGTGTGAGTATGTGTTGCTTACAATATATATGTAAAATAATCATAGAATGTTTGTAAATCGCTTTTTTTCCACTCAACCCATTGAAATTGGGGAAATCAGGGCTTAATTGCTTTGTTAAAACTTATGTAACAGACCGGAGCAGGCGTGGCAGACCCAATGAAATATGTACATGTATATCAGTATGACAAGCCGAGTCGATACAGACATGTTTGTCAGTCCGTCCATCGGAATATTTGAACTCGTCGATCTCAGCACATATAATATCTAGAGACTTTGTTGTTTGTTTTAAAAATTTGATAACTATTCTCGTTTTTTTTTGTTATCGATTAAAAAATAGAGCTTTCTTAAAAAATAAAAAAAAAATAAATAAATAAAAAAAAAATTTCGAAAATATGATTAATCTAATAATTTTGTTACAATCAAAGTTTAACATAAAGATGATACGCATAGGCAAGTGTATATGTTCAGTCGGTTTTCAGTTCATAATAAAATTGTTCTATATTATATCAGTCATCATTACTTAAAGATTATAATATTATAATTTATTCAACATCGCAAAAAAATGAGCATACATATATTTTAGAGTCATATACTGTGTATGTAATAAATATTTAAGTACACGACCTCAAATGGCACGTAAACATTGTCTCGAAAGTTTCAAACTCACGGCTTAGGTATACTTAAGGTTACTCACTGCAGGCAAATTAGCAATAGACGTTATAAAAACAAGTTATGAAGCTTCTGCGTTTTATCGACTCAACAATTTAAAAACAAGTAAGGAAGGGCTAGTCGAGATCCTTTCACTAGGAGATACTCTGAACCCTTCGAATAGCCGATATTCGAAGCATGCTATGATTATTTAACATATATGTATATTGCAAGCAACACATACACACACATACGTACTCACACGGATGTAATATGAGCACGCGCTCTTCTAACTGAGCAGCGACTGCGCGCCGGGTGTAATATGCCTATGACATGGGAAACTAAATGCTTAATATAATAATAACTATTTTTTCTAGATGGACTT
This sequence comes from Drosophila fulvimacula, assembly GCA_035045555.1. Classification (NCBI taxonomy): domain Eukaryota; kingdom Metazoa; phylum Arthropoda; class Insecta; order Diptera; family Drosophilidae; genus Drosophila; species Drosophila fulvimacula. The sequence goes on along the minus strand of JAWNOX010000160.1, from coordinate 1,113,897 downwards.
TCTTAATTAAATTTTCACAGTCTCATTATGGCCTTCATATGTGTCTATTTGCCAAAGTCTCTAGTATTTGAAATACGGGTTTTGTAAATTGTGGGCGAAGGGGACGTAGCATCCAAAATCCAAAAACTACAAAATGTCCGCATTCACCACACCTATCTGCACAAAAAATGGCAAGTCTCTCGCCTAGTGGTACAAATTATTGAAAGTGATTTTACCAAAATTTATCGTTAATTTGGAAAAGGGGTGACTTATCAAAAAAAAAAAAAAAACAAACTCGTACTGCGTATGGTATTCACGAGTATACATGTAAAATTTCATATCTCTAGCTTTGTGGTTTACGAGATCAGCGCATTTATACAGACGGGCGGACGGACGGACGGACAGGGCTATATCGACTCAGCTCGCCGAGCTGATCAAGAATATATATACTTTATAGGGTCTGCGACGTCTCCTTCTGCGTGTTACATACATTTTCACAAAAACATTATATGCCCTGATTTCCCATTTTCAATGGGTTCAGGGTATAACAAGTAAAAATGTTGCAGTCAGGCACAACCGACTGCGAAATACTCATTCACACCGCAAGCTCTCAGTTCCATAACATTCCAAGAAATCAATTTGCCACACCCCTATTATCCCTAAATTTTGTATTTAGTGTCATGTGTATTTAATACAGTTTTGGTTTTTGCTATACACACATTTCTTACAATTCAGTTGAAAATATAATTAATATGCTGAAAGTTTCATTAAAATCAAGTAACGCAGAAGTTATTTAACAAAACGTTTAGGAAATTGACAAATGTGCTGCACAGCTGCACAGCAAACATTTTCTTATGTTCTAAGAAATAACAAATACAATAGAATTCAGCGTGAATTATATGGTCATTAAGTTACTTGTTTACTATGAGCGTTGCTAATAGAAGTGACGCACAGTAATCATGGCACCATTAGTTCGAGCCTCGAGTGAACTCGGTTATTATACGCATTTTATTTATAATTTTTATTGGTTTGGCAGTAGTGGCCTCGTGGTTAGAGATGATGAATTTCGACTCGTGCAAGTAGGCGGAGGTTCGAATATCGAATTTTCTATGTCGGCTTTTCTTAAATTTCTTTATTTTTTTCATCTAAAATATATATTTTTTTACATTTATAATATTTAGCAACTCAATTAAGATGGTGAAACCCAAAAAATTAATGTATTGTGTGTTTATAGCTCAAAAATAGTGGTTTAATCCTATTTCCCACGCCCCCAGTGGGCGTAGACATATAATTATCTATGACAGGGTTTACGACAACGTAACTGTGAATTTTGGACGCTTACACTCAAAAAATGCGAAAATTACAGTGTATTTTTGAATAGCCCCAAAGGGGGCGTAAAAATAATTTTGGCCGATCGTTAGAGGAAGTCACCAGCAACCTACCAATGAAATTTTGATTCTAGCTTTTAAAACTGTAGGACCTATAAACTCGTGCGTTTTTCCACGCCCTCTGTGCGCGTAGATATATCCGGCATAGCTTATTGAACTTGGGACGTTAATACAAGTATATATACCAAGTCTCAAATTTCTACCATCAATATGTTCAAAATAACACAGAAGATGCAAAATTGATATATATTCAGATCCGATTGCCACGCCCCCAGTTGCCTTGGATATATCATTTTTTGGTCGATTTTTATAGGATCATAACAGTTACTCACGTGCCAAATTAGGTCGTTCTAGCTCTAAAAGTGTAGATGATACAGTTTCACCCGGTTTGCCACGCCCCCAATGAGCGCAGATATATCCGCCATAGCTTATTCAACTTGGGATGTCAACGCGAGTATACATTCCAAATCTGAACTCTCTAGGACTGCTACAAGTAGTATTTCTGACATACAAGAAAATTAATTTTGCAATTTGCCACGCCCCAAGTAGGCGTATCGGGAAAATCTGGATTTTTATCTGACGAGAGTATACACGAGTATATATTCCAAATTTCAAGTCTCTAGCTTCAATAGCATAGAAATGGTTTTCGTTCATACGGACAGACGGACGGACAGCTAGACGGACATTACAAAAACACAATATACTCATTTCACTTTGTGAATGAGTATAATAAAACCAAGTATGAAAACTCTACTCAGAGTGCAAGACTAGGAAATAACCTAAATGTACTCTATAGCTTTTTGCATAGACTTATACAAAATTTATTTAAATTAAATAAGTATGAGTGCTCTAGTTGAGTCCGCTCGACTAGAAAGTACGCCTTAACCCTGCGAGTAGCCAATATTGCAAAGATGCCGTTTACATATATAATGCAAGCAACACGCATACAAAAGTACATGGACATGATAATGAGCATGTTAAATGATAAATGTTTAATAAATTTTTATTGATTATGGCATTCATATATATGTGTTTGCCAAAGCACAAATTTGGGCGAAGGGGCGTGGCATCCAAAAACTACAAAATCTTTGTATTCAACACATGTATCTGCACAGTGAATTTGATTTTCCCATTTTCAATGGGTTCAGGATATAAAAACCGACATCGCCAAGGTACGAATCAAGAGATCGACGCGCGCTTCTACTATCACTACATCTTAATTTCGAAGCGATTGAGAAAAGTAATTAGCAGCTGATGATTCAATTGTATTTATTATTTCTTAAGACATAGTAAAATGTTCGAGGTGCAGCAAAGCACATCTGGCAATACGTGGCAAAACCACACTAGTTTCAGTATAAGCTTTAACATTATATGTTGAGATACTGGTGCCCTTCCCTATCGATTCTCTAAAATTTACTATTACGCCTCTTTTGAGGCATGTCATATAAAAAAATACCCCGTAATTTGTGCATTTTTTGTGTGTAAGCATCCAAAAATTAGCATTTACCTTTCCCAAAATAAAACAGCAGCGACTGCGCTTGGGCTGCAATATGCCTATGATATGAAAAATTAAATGTTAAATAACTTTTTATACCCTGAACCCATTAAAAATGGGTAATCAGGGTATAATGGTTTTGTTGCAGCCCAAATGTATGCAACAGGCAGAAGGAGGTGTGTCAGACCCCATAAAGTATATATATTCTTGATCAGGACGACAAGCCGAGTCGATTGAGCCCTGTCCGTCTGTCTGTCTGACCGTCCGTCCGTCTGTCCGTATGTTTGAACGCGTGGATCTCAGAACCTATAATAGCTAGAGACTTGAATTTATAGATTCGTGTATATTATGCGCAGGTCGAGTTTGTTTTAGAAATTCGATAACTCATCTCGTTTTTTATCGATTAAAAACGAAATCAATTCAATTTTCAGTTTTAAAATTATATCTTCTACATCTTTATAGTTAGAGACTCCAAATCTTGTATTTAGCTTAATGGGACTTTTATACAATTTTGATTTTTGTTAAATTTTGCCATGCGCCCTTCGCCCAAATTTTCAAAACACTTATTTCAAATACTAGAGACTTGTGCTTTGGCAAATACACGCATATGAATGACATAATTACGCTGCGCAAGTTTGATTAAGAAAGTCGGTCTACAAAAAAAGTTATTAAGCATTTAATTTCCCATAACATGCACATATTGGCCCAGCGCTGTCGCTGAGTAAACTGCGCAGTTAGCAGAGCGTTGTTATATATATATATATATATATATATATATATATATACAATAACTTTAGTTAGGAATGGCTGTGTTGGTAGAGGCGCCGATCGCTGAGATGAAGTTTCGGGTGCGTTTCTCTACGCTTGACGTTAAAACTTTTTTTATGCAAGTTACTTATTTTTAATTTTTTTTTTAATTTTTTAATTTAATTTAAAATTAAATGAAAACTTTAAAGTGCATTTAAAACCGCCGATAGGCAGGGTTTAGGGTATTTCCTAGTCGGGCACCTAGACTAGGACTAGGACTAGAGTTTCCTTACTTGTTTTCTAGATGGACTTTCTTAATAAAATTTGTGTTATTATGGCATTCATATATGTATATTTATGGTATATATACGGACGGACGGATGGACAGACGGACAGACGGGCAGGGCTAGTTCGACTCAGCTCGTCGAGCTGATCAAGAATATATATACTTTGTGGGGTCTGCGACATCTCCTTCTGCCTGTTACATACATTTTCACAAAAACATAATACCGTGATTTCCCATTTTCAATGGGTTCAGGGTATACAAAAAATGATAAATATTCCACCCGCAGGTGCAAATCAAAGAATCAGTTTTTGAGCTATGATCGACGCGCGATTTATTTCATCAGCATCACATCCGACAGTTTCAGCCGTAGAAAATGTAGAAAATCCATTAACCATAAGTGTCATAAGAATAGCGGACACTTATTGTAACCCACTTAACTCAAGGAGCATATCCCAGTATTATACACATAATGATGTTTTTTAAGCATCCCAGTTTCAAGGCCTTCGACATATTCAATATTGTAAATATAAATCATTGTCGCAGCCAAGTTGCATAATATAAACATACTTTAGCAATAAGCCGAATCCGATATTGATCAGAACCAAGAATCGTAGAAAATATCCCTAAGAATTGGCAAACTGTTTTGGCTCATAACTTTTGCGGTACATATTCGATTTTAATGATTATACTTTACGAAATACACACGACTCTAAATACAAAGTTTGCCCAGTTACGGGAGAGACATATAAATCAATATGTTTTATAACTGAGTGGTGGGGTGGTAATGAGCATTTCGCAGTGAATAGCGCCTGACTGCAAAGTTCTTAGTTGCTATACCCCGAACCCATTGAAAATACGAAATCAGGGTACAAAAAGCTACAAAAGCTAGAGATCTGAAACGTGACATGTATATCATAATCAGTATGATAACTCATCCCGTTTTCTTATTTATCAATAACTTTCGATAAATCGACTTCGTTATTCCTATACCGTATAAGCTAGAGATTACAAATTTACTGTGTGAATTTGAAAAAAGAACGTATTTAAAATACTATATATATCGCTACGCAATCTTCGTAAGTAGCAGTGGGCGTGGTCATGCGTGCGTCCAATATATACATATGTATGTAAAATAATCATAGCATGTTTGCAATATCGTTTTTTCCAAGGTACAAAGTATCTTCCAGTTGAGAAGTCTCGACTAGAGCATTCATCACATACATCGTCTTTATTAGCAACCGGTAATTTTAAGAAAAAATTGAAGCCGGTGTCATTATCCCAATTATTTATTTTGCACACCTTATAATTAAGACGCAGGAGATATAATTTAATAAGTGAATTTCGATAACGTTTTTAGTTGATAATAATAAAACAGGAATAGTTCTTTGACGGACATGACTATATCAAATCATGAGGACGTCGGTCCTCATCAAGAATATAAATACTTTATGGTGTATACCAACTTCCTAAAGCATAAAGGATAAAATAAAGGATAAAACAAACGAAGAACGAAGAAGGTCCAAGATTCCTAAAATAAATTTTACGATTCTACCCTATTGTGTCCAGCCCGGTTTATTTTCCAATTTCATATTGTTACATTTCTGTAACAGAGTGCTTGTAATTCTGGCAATTTAATTCTTTCGGTCCATTTGGTGCAGACACGCTAATCATTAGTCGATAGCTTTGGCAATCAAATATTGCACGTAAACGTATGTGTGTATGTATTTAAAAGAAAGAAAAATACACAAAATGTACTTTTATATATACAACAAAAATAATGAATTACATATGTTATATCACGTGCACATAGAAGTACACCCACACCCACACCCACACACACAGTCGCTATATATATATATATATATATATATATATATATATATATTGTATTTATATATGTACATATGTACATACTTATGTGACTTCCATGTGCACATAACATATGAAATTTATTATTTTACATGAAGGAACTGTTTCGGACGTTTCATAACAAATGTGTGTATATAATTAATAATATAGATTCATCTATTCAACATTAATAAAACAGAACTTGTATCCATTTAAAATTGAGCAGCCGATGGAAATTTTTGATTTGTACAATATCATATAGTCTATGAAAATCAAGGACGAAAACATAAGGGCTCTCATTAAGGTACATTTTATTCTTCTAAATCACCTGCTTTGCGTATAATGTTATGATTTTAAGTATGCGCTAAATAATAAGTAACAAGTAAGGAAACTCTAGTCGGAAACTCTAGGCAGTCGCCTATCGGCGATTTTAAATGCACTTCACAGTTTGCATAGAATTATAGAATTTTAAATTAAATTTAAAAAAACAATTAAGTAATTAAAAAGTAAAAAAAAATTTTTGAGGGCAGCTTAGAGAATCGAACGCGGGTATTCATGTCGGCGATCGCCGCTTTTACCAACACCAACGTTCCACCACGTGGGTGTAAGATAGCGAATTCCTGAGTGAAGTTATTAAGTTACTGAGCTACTCAGCTACTGCTACTAAGCTGCTGAACTTCTGCGTGATATACACGAATGCAAAAAAAAAAATTAAAGTATCTATCTATAGGATCTGAAATCCACGCGTTCAGACGCACAGACGGATCGACAGACAGAGAGACGGACAGGGCTCAATCGACTCGGCTTGTCGTCCTGATCAAGAATATATATACTTTATGGGGTCTGCCACATCTCCTTCTGCCTGTTACATACATTTGGGCTGCAACAAAACCATTATACCCTGATTACCCACTTTTAATGGCTTCAGGGTATAAGAATTCTATGGTCGGGTAAGGCATACCTTGAGCCCTGTCCGAACTACTTCTTAATATACTCGAAAGTTTGTATCTAGCATCAAATCAAATATAATATTTGTCGAAAAATAAAAACAAGTAAGAGTGCCTTAGTCGAGGCTGTTTGATGCTTATAGCATATATATTACAAGCAACAGATACAACCACATACATCCGACGCAAGCATAATCTTGGTCAACTCACTGCGAAGTTTACACAACGTCTGCAGTAAGGGCTATATGATGGGAAATTAAATGTTTAAAAACTTATTTGTTTAAAATGTTTAAAAACTTTTTTGATGCACTTTCTTAATCAAATATTTATATATATTTATGTGAGTGTAATTATATCATTTATTTGGTAAAGCACAAGTCTTTACTATTTGCTGTGTTGGATATTCATTTTTTTTTCAAATTTGAGAAATGGCGTGGCATCCAAAATCCAAAATCTTTTCATTTACTACACGTATATACACAGTGAATTTGAAGTCTCTCGTCTCTGTAATCTAATTCGAAGTAGATTTGAAATTTGTCGATAATAAGGAAAAGGGATGAGTTATCGAACGTGTACGCAAACTTCTATTACGTATGATATATACGGGTATACATTTTGTAGATATCTAACTTGGCTGCGTTCACACAGACGGACGGACAGACGAACATGACTATATCGACTCAGTTCTCGAGTTGATCAAGAATATGTACTTTATGGGGTCTGTCACCCTTCTTTCTGCCTGTTAAATTCACAAAAACACTATACCCTAAATTCCCCATTTTCAATGAGTTCAGGGTATTTCTATTTTCGTTTTTAATCGATAACATTTAAATGAAATAAGTATAATTGATTTTTATACTCATTCACAAAGTGAAATGAGTATATTGGGTTTGTGCAATGTCCGTTTTGCTGTCCGTCCGTCTGTCCGTCCGTCCGTCCGTCTGCCCGTCCGTCCGTATGCTATTGAAGCTAGAGACTTGAAATTTTGAATATATACTCGTGTATACTCTCGTCAGATAAAATGTCCAGATTTTCCCGATACGCCCATTAGGGGCGTGGCAAATTGGAAAATGAATTTTCTTGTATGTCACAAATACTACTTTTAGCAGTCCTAGAGAGTTCAGATTTGGATTTGATATCCCAAGTTGAATAAGCTATGGCGGATATATCAGCGCCCATTGGGTGCGTGGCAAATCAGGTGAAACTGTATCTTCAACAGTTTTGGAGCCAGAATGATCAAATTTGGCACAAGAGTAACTGTTATAATCCTATAAAGATCGACTAAATATATTATATATCTACGGCAACTGGGGGCGTGGCAATTGGATCTGAATATATGTATATCAATTTTCCATCTTCTGTTATATTTTGAACACTATTGATGCTAGAAACTTGAAACTTTATTTGTACACTTCTATTAACGTCCCAAGTTCAAAAAGCTATGGCGGATAAATCTACGCCCACGAGTGTATAGCTCCTACAGTTTTAGTGCTAGAAGCTTGCTGGTGACCTCCTCTATCGATCGGCCAAAAATTATTATTACGCCCATTTTGGGGCGTGACCTATTCAAAAATACCGTATAATTTTCGCATTTTTTAGTGTAAGCGTCCAAAATTCGCAGTTACGGTTCTCTGGACCCCTGTCATGAACTGACCAAAAATTATATGTCTACGGCCACTGGAGGCGTGGCAAATAGAATTAAACCACTTTTCTTGAGCAATAAACACACAATTCATTAACTTTTTGGGTTTACCATCTTAATTGAGTTGCTAAATATTATAAATGTAAAAAAAATATATTTTAGACCAAAAAAAAAAAGAATTTAAAGAAAAGCTGACATAGAAAATTCGATATTCGAACCTCCACCTACTTGCACGAGTCGAAATTCGTCATCTCCACCACGACGCCACCACTGTCAATCCAATAATAATTACAAATAAAGTGTGTATAAAAAGCCGACTCGCCTGAGGTTCAATTCAAGGGTGCCATGATCGGCGCGTCACTTCTATTAGCAACGCTCATAGTAAACAAGTAACTTAATGAGCATATGATTCACGCTGAATTCTATTGTATTTGTTATTTCTTAGAACATAAGAAAATGTTTGCTGTGCAGCTGTGCAGCACATTTGTCAATTTCCTAAACGTTTTGTTAAATAACTTCTGCGTTACTTGATTTTAATGAAACTTTCAACATATTAATTATATTTTCAACTGAATTGTAAGAAATTTGAGTATAGCAAAAATCAAAATTGTATTAAATATACATGACACTATATAAAAAAATTTGTGGATAATTAGGGGTGTGGCAAATTGGTTTCTTGGAATGTTATGGAACTGGGAGCTTGCGGTGTGAATGAGAATTTCACAGTCGGTTGCGCCCGACTGCAACGTTCATACTTGTTGAAAATAAAAACTCAATCTTAGCGTGCTTTATAAGAACAGTTTTAAGAGTTTATAAGTTATAAGTTCTAAGATCGAATATACGGACAGACGGACAGACAGACAGGCGGATAGGGCTAAATCACCACGTCGCCCTGATTAAGAATATACATAAACTTTTTTGAGTCCTTCTGCTTGTTTCAAGTCAAAGTGCTTGTTATCAAGTCAAATATTAAATACAAATATCATCGACAAAAATCTTCTTTCACAATATAATATTGCGTAATAATTGAATTGAACCAAAGGCAACTTAAAATTTATAAACTAGCTAAAAACCCAAATCTTTCATAGTTAATTTTCCTATTGTGTGGCAACTAGAGTCAACAAGAAACTTAAGTCGTAACTTTAAAACAAAACTTATCTACAAACAGAAATAAAAATGCAATTTGTTCAAACATATAAGCAAATGAAACTTTTACTGTTGCTGCTGCAGGGCTTTTGATAGGGCAACAAATTTGCAATGAAATTCAAATTAGCAAACAAGTCAGTACGTTGGCTGCAAGTGCATTTATATAGCCTGTAACTCAGTTTTTCATGGAATCACTACTAAATATTTGGTAATTTCTTTAAGGATTTCAACTTCAATTATGATTCTTTGTAAATTTAATTTTTTCTGAAATTTTTAAGGTAGATATTTATAAATTTATAAAACTAATACGACATTTTAGCTCTACCAGTAATTATTATTTTCATAATAACTGCAATGCATACTTTAAAATGTGAAGAAAGTGACCACCGAAACTGAGTGATACGAAATCTAAACGTAGTAGACGATATTTCTCTTGAATGATTTAATACGCCCCCGAAAACCGTCTCTATACTCGCGTTATGCTGGCAGAGTACTAATTTCGCCAATTTATTTCCTATAAGCGACACCCAATTGCTGGTAATTTATGATCAAACAGAACACGATCAATATCTGCGACGGCATCTTCACTCAAATAAACAAATAGTAATTTGGGATTTAATGTTATATTGTATAATACAATCGATTAAAAATGTTATCAAATTGTAGTTATTATTTTGCCGCTGGTTGAGGCCTCATAGACAACATGGACGCTCCAACTCCTGGCAATTATTGCCTAGTGAAACCAACTGGTTTTACAGGTTTAAAAACGACGTATATTTTAAAGACGTCGAAAAGGACTTTAAAACTGGCTGAATTAATGTAGAATATAATGCTAGCGGCCGTCTAGCATACTCATTATCACTCTTCTAAAATCATGTTACTCAATATAGCTTTGAGAGTACAATGACAGTACGTGGCAACAAAATCAAAAATTGTCTTAATAGCAATAAGCCAATGTAAGTGTTATTCGTCACCCTTAAGCCAGCCAGGGCATCTACATCTTTAAGCAGCTGTATCGCTGCGCGATATCCATCGAGCCATCACTCAAAAACAAGAATGGATTTCATATTACATGTGCTAGCAGCATTTCATCTATGTCCTGCTTTCTACAGCCAATCCTGCTTCGTTTCACCCGATTAGCTTAAACTAGTAAGAAAGCTGTAAAAGAGGATATCTGACAAGGAGATCCTCTGAACACTCCGAAGAGCCGATATTCGAAAACTTGCTTATTTTATTTTTATACCCTGAACCCATTAAAAATGGGCAATCAGGGTATAATGGTTTTGTTGCAGCCCAAATGTATGTAACAGGCAGAAGGAGGCGTGTCAGACCCCATAAAGTATATATATTCTTGATCAGGACGACAAGCCGAGTCGATTGAGCCCTGTCCGTCTGTCTGTCTGACCGTCCGTCCGTCTGTCCGTATGTTTGAACGCGTGGATCTCAGAACCTATAATAGCTAGAGACTTGAATTTATAGATTCGTGTATATTATGCGCAGGTCGAGTTTGTTTTAGAAATTCGATAACTCTTTTCGTTTTTTTATCGATTAAAAACGAAATCGATTTTCAGTTTTAAAATTATATCTTCTACATCTTTATAGTTAGAGGCTCCAATTCTTGTATTTAGCTTAATGGGACTTTTATACAATTTTGATTTTTATTAAATTTTGGATGCCACTGCGCAGTTTTCTCAGCGACTGTGCTGAGCCAATATGTGCATGTTTTGGCAAATTATATGCTTAATAACTTTTTTTGTAGACCGAGTTTCTTAATCAAACTTGCGCAACGTCATTATATCATTCATATGTGTGTACACATGTGCAAAAGCACAAGTCTCTAGTATTTTAAATACGTGATTTGGAAATTTGGACAAACAAAAACCAAATTGTATAAAGGTTCCAATAAACTAAATACAAGATTTGGAGTCTCTAACTGTAAAGATGTAAAAGATATAATTTTAAAACAAAAAATCGATTTTAGTTTTTAATCGATACAAAAAGAACGAGGAGAGTTATCGAAATAAAAAGACAAAAAACTCGATCTGCGCGTAATATACACGAATCTAAAAAAAAATTCAAGTCTCAAGGTTCTGAGATAGACGCGCTCAAACATACGGACAGACGGACCGATGGACAGACGGACAGGGCTCAATCGAATCGGCTTGTCATCCTGATCAAAAATATATATACTTTATGGGGTCTGCCACGCCTCCTACTGCCTGTTACAAACATTTGGGCCGCAAGAAAATCATTATACCCTGATTACGCATTTTTAATGGGTTCATGGTATAAAAAATCAAGTAAAAACGTTGCAGTCGGGCGCAACCGACTGTGAAATTCTCATTCACACCGCAAGCTCCCACTTCCATAACATTCCAAGAAACCAATTTGCCACACACCTATTATCCCTAAATTTTGTATTTAGTGCCATGTGTATTTAATACAACTTTGATTCTAACTCCTTACAATTAAATTGAAAATATAATTAAAATGCTGAAAATTTCATTAAAAGTAAAAAATAAGTGAAACTGAAAGTAAGTAATAAGAAGTTATTCAACAAAACGTTTAGGCAATTGACAAATGTGCTGCACAGCTGCACAGCGAACATTTTCTTACGTTCTAAGAAATAACAAATACAAATGAATTCAGCGTGAATCATATGCTCATTAAGTTACATGATTGCTATATGGATTAGTGGTGTTGCTCATAGAAGTGACGCGCGCCGGTCTGGGCACCCTTGAATCGAACCTCGGGTGAGTCGGTTTTTTATACACATTTTATTTATAATTCTTATTGGTTTGACAAGCACAGCGGTGGCGTCGTGGTAGAGATAAGGAATTTCGGCTCGTGCAAGTAGGCGGAGGTTCGAATCTCGAATTTTCTATGTCGGCTTTTCTCTTGTATTTCCTTATTTTTTTTTTTCTATAATGCTTTTTTTTTTTAATTTATAATATTTAGCAACTCAATTAAGTTGGTAAAAGCCCAAAAAGCCAATAAATTGTGAGTTTATAGCTCAAAAATAGTGGTTTAATTTTATTTGCCACGCCCCCAGTGGCCGTAGACATATAATTTTTGGCCAGTCCATCGCAAGGGGTGGAGGACAACGTAACTGTGAATTTTAGACGCTTACATTCAAAAAATGCGAAAATTACAGGGTATTTTTGAATAAGTCACGCCCCAAAAGGGGGTAATAGTAATAGTGATCAATCGTTTCAAGTTTCTAGCATCAATAGTGTTCAAAATAGAACAGAAAATGGAAAACTAATATATATTCAGATCGGATTTGCCACGCCCCCAGTAGGCGTAGATATATGCGCTATAGCTTATTCAACTTGGGATGTCAACGCGAGTATACATTCCAAATCTCAACTCTCTAGGACTGCCACAAATAGTATTTCTGACATACAGGAAAATGTCGGGAAAATCTTGACACTTTGTCTGACGAGAGTATACACAAGTATATATTCCAAATTTTAAGTCTCTAGCTTCAATAGCATAGAAATGGTTTGCGTTCATACGGACAGACGGACGGACAGCAATACATACATTGCACAAACCCAATGTACTCATTTCACTTTGTGAATGAGTATAAAAAATATAAATGTCTACTTCTACCGGTTGGTGAGCGATCCGGGAAAACTATATTTCCGTCAGTTTTACTGCTATGAACTCAAAACTTTATGACTATTTTCTGTTGAGCTCCTCTATTGATGATTACAAATTATACATATGCGCAGTGGCCAATCGTATAATTTAGATAGAAAAAAATAATAAGATTCTATAAATGAGTAATATAAGCAAACAGAAAAAAAGATTGAATGTTGTGGTTTTTTACTTCTTTTTTTCTGTTTGCTTATATTACTCATTTATAGAATCTTATTATTTATTATTTTTTAAATAAAATACTCAAAATAATGAGAAGGGTTAACCTATGACAGTTACTTTGCTAGTGCATCTAAGTTATGTGTCCGCTTTTACGCTTCACGATAAAGCAAAATGCCGAGTAATGTAAAACAACAGTAATATAAAATATGTAGTCCCTTATACGAATTCCTTCGGTGGCATTTTCTGCTTCAAATATTTGTCGTACACACACATTGCAGAAGAGTCACATTACTGAGCTATGCTCCAGGTAATACTAACCGAGGCTACCTATGTTTGTCGTCATATTGAAAATATTCACGAAAAGCTTGTAAACTTTGTGCACCCTCATAGCTTTCCAAGAGGATGAGGGTTGTGGGTTGAGGTTTCACCGCTGGTCACGCTGACAGAGCTTATTATGGTTTGCGTGGGTGCTTTCAATGTTTTCAAAATTCACATCACGCAAGAATTCCTTTTGTTCTTATAACATATTTTTGTGAAATATTTAAAGTATATTCTCGTACTCCCAATAAGTTTGCTTTTACATACATAGATACAAATATTTTTCCTGCTCATAGGATATTGTCATTTGATAGCGCACACATTACTTATCACTTCGAATGGTTTCTTCTTTCACAGTTACTTAAATTTCCCCACTGACAGTCAGCAATCGTCCTATAGACATGATAAATCGCTTAATATTAAACGCACATCTAAGTGTCCTTTAATCAAACGTGTTTGATTTTATTTCTTTACTCAACAAACACATTAAGTAACAACTAAATATTTCGGAAATCATTTGTATATACATATATATATATATATATACAGTGGACCAAGAAAGTCTTCGTAGAGCAATGACAAAATATACTTTTTAATTAATTAACAAATTAACAACGTTGTAAACAAAAAATAATTTTAAGTTAATAATAATTTGCTTAGCATAAAAGTTACAACATATAAACCATAAAAAAACGAGTTTTTTCTTTCAAGAAAGTCTTTATACAGCGTTCTTTCCAAGAACTTTACCTGCAGACGAAAAATGAAAATGATACCGGTTGTTTTCGAATTTTTTCATATGTAGTTTTACGCATAATTGCGCAATAAGTTGTACATAATATATATATATACAGTGAGTCAAAAAAGTATTGGAACATACAAAAAAATCCAAGTTTATGTTACTGTAACTTTTGTTCCATCATGGCTAGAGAAAAGAATAACAGCAGATTTTGTTTGTAGGATCATTAATATTTATATAACAAACAAGTAAGGAAGCTCTAGTCGAGACTGCTAGACTAAGAGATAACCTGAACCTGTCGAATATCCGATATTGGAAGCATGGTATGATTATTTTACATACAGTCTGTCAAGAAATGCTTAATATAATAACTTTTTTTGTAGATCGACTTTCTTAATCAAATTTTCACAGTGTGATTATGGCATTCATATGTGTCTATTTGCCAAAGCACAAGTCTCTAGTATTTTATATACAAATTGTGGGCGAAGGGGCGTGGCATCCAAAATCCAAAAACTACAAAATGTCCGCATTCACTACACCTATCTGCACAACAAATTTGAAGTCTCTAGCTTTAATGGGTCAGGTCAAATAAATGAAAGCAAATTTTTCGAAATTTATCGATAATTTGGAAATGGGATGAGTTATTGAAAAAGAAAAACAAACTTGTACTTCGTATGGTATTCACGAGTATACATGCCAAATTCCAATCTCTAGCTTCTGTGGTTTACGATATAAGCGCGTTCATACGGACGGACGGACAGACAGGGCTATATCGATTCATCTCGTCGAGCTGATCAAGAATATATATACTTTATGGGGTCTGCGACCTCTCCTTCTGCCTGTTACATACATTTTCACAAAAACCTTATACCCTGATTTCCCATTTTCAATGGGTTCAGGGTATAAAAAACTTTAACTTTTCAATTTTCTTCCAACGCGTTTGATTAAAAAACCATAAATAAGGCATAAATTCACGCCAAAAAAGTATTGGCACACTTAAAGAAAATCGTAAAATAAACACAATAAAATTTACTTAAACAATATACATATGTATGTATGTATTAATATTTTGTTGCACCACCATTGGTCAAAATAACTGCCTCGAGGCGTCTCTTCATACTTTCAATCAGATTACTTGTCTCCTGGCTTGCTATTTTCTCCCATTCTTGGGATGTTATGTGGCGCATCCCTATTTTTAATCCAAAATCGACCAGACCTGGTCAATAGCATTAAGATCGGGTGATTGTAAAGGGCTTTTCAGTTGTTGGCAATAATATATAAGCCATTCCTGGACTAGATAAGACGAGTGTTTCGGGTCATTATCTTGTTGAAATAACCATTGGAAATTTGACATGTATACTCGTGAATACCATACCATACCACAAACCATACAAGTGTGAGGCACATGTGTATGTATGTATATAATATTATTTCACGACTCACATGTACGAGGATTAGTCTTCATGTATAAGAAACTGGGCGTTTGCATACCCTTTTCGCGTATATTAATAACGACATTGTGAACACTTTGCATAAGCATGACAAACCGTTAGAACAGTTTGATATACTCTACTCTCGCAAGAGAACAAAAAGAAGCTCAGCCAGCAAATATCAATATATATATACATATATTTGAGGGAGAATAGAGCGGAGAATAAAAATATATACATAAGAGAGAAGAGATCAGAGAATAAGCATACATAAATGTACAGAAAGAGCTTCATATATAAATGGACAATTGCTGAACGAACGCTCGCACATATGTACATATGTTCGTTTCCCGAACTTAAAAGTGGAGCGAATTTGGCGAATTCGGCGATGGGGCGTCAGAGCTCACTTTTGATGGGCTGAAAAGCGGTGCACTAGATGGCGTGTCTATGTGTTGTATGGTAAGTGGTATAAGATAGCGAATTCCTAAGTAAAGTTATTGAGCTATTGAGCTACTGATACTGACCTGCTGAACTTCTGCTTAAAATTCATCCCCAATTTGTCCTTGTTGTTGTTATGAATTCTTAGAATTTTCTAGATGCTTCAGCTGCTGTTACCACGTGCGTGTGTACGTAAACGTTTGGTAAACGTTTTGTTTAATAACATAATAGATTTCATCTACATATGTTCATGTACATATGTATGTATATACTTATTGACTTTATTTACATTATATGTATGTATCTACATTGTATGTTATACTTATTTTATTTATACATATATTCATACGTACATACATATGTATGTATGTATGTATATTGCAAGCAATGCATAATATATATATGTACATATATCCAAGATACTTTATTGCCCTCTTTGATGCTATGGTGATGTTGCCAATCGTCACATTGGCCGTCTCCACTTTCTTGTGACTGCTGACAAGAACGACCTCCGTTTTGTGTGCAGCTAGATCGAGTCCAGCTAGATCGAGTGTCAGCCAGTCACAAATGCGGCTGATACTAGCACTGCACATATCCTCTGTATCCTTGAGCTTCTTTCCTATGGCTACGACGGCTACATCGTCAGCAAACCCGATGGAGTGCGCACCTGCTGGAAGTTCCAGGCGCAGTACACCGTCGTACATAGTATCCCATAGGAGAGGCCCCAGAACCGATGCTTGGGGGACTCCGGCTGACACTATGTGTGTTTGGGCGCCCTCATTCATGTTGTACATCAGTTTTCTTCCCCTGAAGTAGCTCTTTATTATCTCTTTAAGATATTTAGGGATATTATATTGTGTCAGTGCATCAAGTATCATATCCCAGCTAGCTGTATTGAATACATTTTTTACATCCGTATATTAATAACGACATTGTGAACACTTTGCATAAGCATGACAAACCGTTAGAACAGTTTGATATACTCTACTCTCGCAAGAGAACAAAAAGAAGCTCAGCCAGCAAATATCAATATATATATACATATATTTGAGGGAGAATAGAGCGGAGAATAAAAATATATACATCGCTACGATGCAGTACTGCTTTGATCCGTGTTTCCATCGCCATGGATGGCGGAGGTTGTAAGGCCAACAACTTTGCTCAATGCATCCGTTGTTGATATAGCCTTCCGGAAACCAAATTGGTTTGGGGACAGGCCGCCGGCACTAGCAAT
The DNA here is from genome assembly GCA_035045555.1 of Drosophila fulvimacula. Lineage (NCBI taxonomy): Eukaryota > Metazoa > Arthropoda > Insecta > Diptera > Drosophilidae > Drosophila > Drosophila fulvimacula. Next base: position 1,096,438 of record JAWNOX010000160.1, on the reverse strand, counting down.
CATAGCCTCCAATCTGGAGCAGATCAGCTTCTCAAACACTTTCCCCATGGTGTCCAAGAGGCAGATTGGCCTGTAGGAAGTTCTGGATCCAGATTGCAGGGAACGTTTCCTGAGTTAGACATGTATTGTATAACTCCGTAAATGTTCCTGGGTACAAGGCAAGCGCTAACTTCAACGCGCGATTTGGCATGGTATCCGGTCCTGGAGCACATATGGCTCTTAGATTCTTCTGTCACTAAAACGGTAAGGTCGATGATCGATGCTTGACCTGGTGGTGTATGGTCAGGTTCATGTATGGAGCTCAGTTTATCTGGGAACAGCGTTTCCACGATTGTTTTGAGCTCCAAACGATCCGTGGGCTGCACCTGCTTGCCTTTTAACCACCGTTTTATATGCCCTGCCCCAGGGGTCGAAGTCGGTGGAGTCACACAGGTTTAGGAATTAGTTTCGTTTACTTGCCCGTATGGCCTTTTTCAGCTGCCGTCTTGCCTCTTGGTAAGCCAGCTGCTTTTCCAGATACGTTGGCCTACCTCTGGCTCGTTGATATCTTCTTCTTCTCGCGAGGATGCATTTGCCTCGAATTTTACTTATTTGTTCATTCCACCAGAACATAGGCGTGTACTGCTTGCGCCGCTGCATGCTAGCGTTGCAGGTACTTGTACTTGAGATACCACCTCACAAGCTCTGATCTCAGCATCCCCAGAGGTACTCAGCAGCTGTATGGCCTCCGAGAAGATTATCGGGTCGAACGTATCCAGCCGGTAGGCTTCCTTCCAAAGGAATTGCGAACTTCCAGATGACACGCCGATTGAGAACAACAGAGCAGAGTGGTCGCTGCCCGTATAACTGTCGCAGAGGCTCCACTCTGCATCTCGAAAAAGGGATGAGGTGTTGGCAGGTGTTAGCGGTGTGACCCGCTATTCCGCACCTGAAGCAAGCGCAATATGCCGCAATATGACCATAGTCCAGGCATTTAAAGCATCGTTTTGTCTGGTCGACTGCACGGATTCGCCATACCAACCATCCAACTCTGATCTTTGCAAGCTCGATCAGAGCTCTGGCCTTACCAGCTGGTAGGACAGCAGTGGCTCTTTGCTGTCCACCAAAAGCTGGGGGTAGCGACTTGATGGAATCGGCGGGTAGCGAGCTATCTTTCAGCGCCTCCTTAATTGCGTCCAATATTTCCTCTTTGGTCGCGAGTTCGTCGAGGTCGCGGACTCGGTCAGCGTTTTAACCACCGCGCGTTCGCCTAGGGCCTTGCCAACAGCTTCCTGGAGCACCTCCGCTCTATGCTCTGACTTCCTGCTCAACTGGAATATCAACTCTCCTTTTGCTGTTTTCCTGATGCCCTGCACATCCCCACTAAGGTGTTTTAAGTTCGGGTCACTCTGAACCACCCGGAACATATCAGCGTAACTGCAACCCTCTGCGCCAGAAATTTCGATTGCGTCCGCCCTTGGCCGCTTATAGAGTGGCTTCCGCCCTTGGACCACTGTCCAGTTGCCTAAGCTTTTCTGCCCTTCATGAGTGGGATTCGCAGAAACAGCCGGAGGGCCCTTTGGCTCCTTTAAGCCCGCTATTTTTTGGCCATTTGGCCTAGACTTTTTGGAGGGAGTCTTCCTATGCTCAGAGGCAACATCCCTCGAAAGCTTGGGCATGTTGTTGCCCTTTTGAGCATGTAAACTAGCCACATTAGGCAGCCCAGTAATTTTTGGCGGTGTTGTCTGCACCCCGCAGTTTTTCACGCTGCGGCTACAAAACCTCTCCGCCGATTTGTGGAGCTTGACCAACCTGGCTAGCTCGTCCCTCATTAGGGCATTTATATGCCGTTGGCCACCAAAAAGCGCCGTCAAGCCTTCTAATGCAGTTCCTATCTGCTCTATAGTGCCCTTCAAGGAAGCTGGTGCCTCGCACTCTTCTGAAGCCGTCTGCTGCAGCACCTTCCGCTGTTGCTGCGGTGATCGTAGCGGCGTGCGAAAACTTACAGCTCGTCCTCCATGGCCTCCATAGATGCCGTCTACCAAGGCGTGTAGCCTGTAGTGGGCAAAACTACACTATGTAATGCAGAAATAAATAAAAGCCCAGAAATAAAAGCTCAAGCCCGAAAGTATGCAATACTTTCAACTCCAACAGCACAGCAGTATATGGTGAGCAGCTGATTGCCTGCAGCAGTTTCTAGCACTACTAACAGCTGTTAAAGTGAAAGCACCTGATACCTACTGTATACCTAAACGTGTCTAGGCGTCTCTAGAAATTTTCGCTCAATCGGAAAACACTAAAAAAAAAACAAAATGAAATAGTCAACTGACGCTACCACCTCCACTACCGGTCCCTTCTCCAAGGCTATTGGCGCGCAGTAAGTCATTTTTTTTTTATCGCCGTACGGTTTGCTGGTGACGTCGCGCCCACAGCTTGCACGTTTATTAATTGGTATATTTTCAGGTTTCAATTTTCGAGGAACACTTTCGTAAGCGACCGCACTGTATGTGTGTGTGCATGTGTGTGTGTGTGTGTAACCAATCAGCAACAGCTTTTAATTACACATAACTACACTCCATAACAAATTAGTCCGATATGTAAAATCCTGAATATAACAAAAGTCATAGCAAGAAAGATATTAAATTTTCACATTTTGATTTAAAAACGCTTGGTACTTTTAAATGTTAATGGGGTACTGGGTGGCATCTAAAATCTACACGTATCTGCACACTGAATTTTAAGTATCTAACTTTTAAGGTACACGTACTGGGCATGGTATTCACGAGTACACATTTCAAACTTCTAGCTTTAGCTTTTATTGTTTACGAGACCACTGTGTTCACGCAGACGAAGATGGCTATATCATCCTTCGTCCTGATTAAGAATGTATATGCGTGGTAGATCCCAAAAATAATTAAAATTATATTTGCCAAAAATAGTAATTCAAGGAATTTTTTGCAATTCGGCGCCGATATTCTATATGTAAACAAGTAGGAACGTTGCAGTCGGGCGCTACTGACATATACCAAAATTCAGTTGTAAATATAATGAATATGCTGAAAATGAGGATTAAAATGAGCATTAAAATGGTATAGTTACCGATTAATTGAAACAAACTTGATCTGTGCGTGTTATAGAGAGACCTCAAAAAACTTTCAGTCTCTTATAGAGTGCGAGATCGATGAGTTCTCATCGTCTCGAATATACATACACATATACATGTATATTTTTTAAGTGGTCTGCCCTCCACCGTTTGGAAGTTTGCATACATATTAACTAAATTAAACATTTTCAATTGGCGAATCTAGTATGCAAGATGAACAAATTACAAATCAAATGTTATAAGCTTTTACACAACAATTTATTTTTTAATATTATATTTGAATTGACATTACAAATTGAGTTTGAATTCAGAAAATCGTTTTACGAATACATCTAAAGGTTTTCTATAAATATGTTATATACTGTTTTATATATATTTTTTATTTATTCCTTTGAATAATTAAGACGTGTATACAATTAGTTAGATCATGTTATACAAAATTCCAATTATAAAGCAGTAGTATAAAACATTATTTGTTATTAAGATTATTTTACTTACATAAGAATGGTTGATCTACTTATTTCAAATTCATTATTTGATTGCATTCCATCTCAGTCTAATAATAAAAAAAAACTTACAATAGGTGATCGTAAAAGCTTTTTTGCTTGTAGTAATAAATATATGAAAGACATTTTTGCCTTTTACAAGTTACGTTATATTTAACTTTATGAAAAGCACACTTTACAATTTTGAACAATAATACTTTGACGTGTAACTTTAAATATATCCTTCTAGTTTCGTTTAGCAAAAGGCTTCTTTCCTTATTATTTAGCAGTAATCTTTTAAAATATATATATATGTGTGGCTTCCTAATTGAATTGGTTCGAATTTTATATAATTTATGAAAAATGTGGTAAATAAATCAATATTATTTTACGAGGCACCCTAAAGTTATCTACTATAGCTATTACACATTTATACTTTGCTAATGTCGCAGTTTTTTTTTTTTTTTGTTAATTAAATATTAATAAGCGAATTAAAATTTTCTATTCATTGCTTGAATACAAGTTATTAAAATAAATTAAGAATTAGAGATAAATGCGATATATAATTTAAAACAATAAGTGAGGAACCTCTACGATAATCGAGACTGCCCGACTAAAAGATACCCTGCACCCTTCGAATACCCGATATTACAAGTAGGCTATGATTATTTTACATATATATTATATTATATATATAAACAACACATAAACACACATACGTACGCATACGGACGTAATAATTAGCACGTGATCTGTTAACTAAGCAGCAACTGCGCTTGGGCTGCATTATGCCTATTATATAGGAAATTAAATTTAATAACTTCTGTTGTAGAAGGAATTTCTTAATCAATTGTTCACAGTGTGATTATGGCATTCATATGCGTGTATTTGCCAATGCACAAATATGCAAATTGGAGCGAAGGGGGAGTTGCATCCATAATCCAAAAACTACAAAATGTCTATCCGCATAGTAAATTTGAAGTCTCTAATACAATCATATAATATTACTAATCAAAGACAATTTATGGAAATTTACCGATAATTAGGAAACGGGAAAAAATAGAAACTCGTACATGTCAAATTTCAGAGCTTTTGTGGCTTATGAGATCGGACGGACTTACGGAGAGACGGACTCAACGAGCTGATCAAGATAATATATACCCTGCCTATTACACACATTTTCACAAAAACTTTATACCTCGATTTTCCATTTTCAATCGGTTCAGGTATGGAAAAAATAATGAAAGAAAAAAATTAAGAGTTCTTATTATTCTTATTATAATTATTCAAATCGCTTTAATTATTTGAATAGATTTTTATATCAACTTAATTAACATTAACTTAATCTATCATTGAGATGACAAAGTACTTATAATTTATTATTATTGATATATCCTGAAACTGTTCTTATTATGATATGAATAAAATATATGCATCTATAATATGCATATTTAATTGAACATGTAAAGGGTTCCAATTGAAAGGATACAACCCAATAAAACAGAATATAAGTTCTCAGTTGCCGTAAGAAACCAATATAACTTAGACTGCAACCACCATATATTTAAAGATCAATTTTATATAGTTTAATAGACCAATATATTTAATAAACGGGTGAGATGTTTTCGAAATAGAATATTATTGAGTATAAGATTATTTGTGTGCACCTAACATACACTTGAAAGACAATATTTTTTCCTTTTTTACTATAATAATTGACTGACTTAAATTAACTATTTTCTAACTTAAAAATAAAGTAATGATCACATTAATATCGGAAGATTATTATTGTTAACTGATATTATGAAAAAATTCTAGATCCGACAAAGCAAATATGTAATATGGGATAGCAAATATGTTTAAAGGAGAACCCTTTAAATAAAATTATCTCTTCATCTTTTCTTTCTTCTTTCTTTCTTTCTTAGAGCTTAACGTTGAGCAAATATACTGCGGGGGACATAGTTGTTTCATTACCGAAAATAGAACTGTGCATTCGAAGACTCTCAAAATGCTTAAAATTGTCTTTTTAAATACAGAAGTTATTCAGCAAAACGATTAGCCAATTGACAAATGTGCTTGGCAACACAGCGAAAATTTTCCTATGTTGAATCATCCGTAACTAAATAAGTTTCTTGTTCGCTTCTAAATTCAGTGGCGGTGTTATTAGAAGCGCCGCTCGTCGATCATAGACACTCAGGGTTGGCGTTGTCGTGTTTTGTATTTATTTACAATTGGTTTAAAAATATAACATGATATCAAAAATCACTGTGTAAATCCGATTTGCTGCTCCCTTTGGAAGTGGATTTTTTTTGTTTCTTTATAGGATCATAACAGTAACTATACGTTAAGTCACATCCGCTATATCAAGTATACATTCCAAATCTGAACTCTCTAGGACTACTACTATTAATGTTTCTGAAATATCGGCAAAATCTAGACGTTTTATATTTTTATGTATATACATATATTCCAAAGTCTCTAGTTTCAGTAGGATAGAAATGTGTTGTGTTCATACGGACAGACAAAAGAGTAATAATACTTATTCACGAATTCATATTTCACTTGAATATAATGACAAAGGACAATGTCCGTCCATTTTGAGCTAGGTAATTATACACATTCACTCTCCCAGATTATCGAGGTGAAACAGTGAAAAGCTTAAAATTAGCTTTAATTTAGTTTAAAGATATTTAAAGGTCCAGAGACATACGAAACACATTTTAAAGAGCGAATAAAGACCGTAACTTAAGTCGACAATTCTTCGATATCCAATTCCAATTCGAGCGTGTCAGCAATTAATATTAAGGAATTAGCTTGTATCAATGCAAGCTATTCAATTCTTCATCATATAATAAAGAATGAAAACATCGTGAGCTCATGAAAATAAAAAACACCCAATTCTGACAAACGTGGACTGCTCAATCTGACACTTTTTATACCCTTAATGGGTTCAGGGTGTAATGGTTTTGTTGCTGTCGAAGGAGCCCTGTCCGTCTGTCTGTACGTCTGTCTGTCCGTCCTTCTGTCCATATGTTTGAACGGTTCGATATCAAATGCTATATCAGCTAGCTTTTAAGATGCTTTTATTGATGCAAAATGTTTTAATTTATATATCCTTGATAGGCTTCAATACTATATTCATGATTTGCGAAAAGTTTAGACCTTAAGAAACGGAAACTCTTGGGCATGGCTTTTCCGAAAAATATATGAAGGGGGAAAGTAATTCTAGGATAAGAAAACAATAATCACTTGTAGCAAGATTTCAATGAGTTTCGAAGATTCCCTGTTTCACTCAATGAAGAACCGAATAAAATTTAATTAATTAGTGCAAAGTGTGTCTATTCTATATATCTTTTTCTGTACAGGTCTAACAAAATTTTTTAAATATCCAATAATTTTGTAAATTTCAATTTTTCGAATTGTATACCAAGATTTTTGCACAATAATAAGCACGCACTCTGCTAACTACGAGTGCGTTTGGGCTGTAATATGCCTATGATATTGGACATTAAATGCTTAATAACTTGTGTTGTAGAATTTCTTAATCAAATTTTCACAGTGTGATGGCAGTCAAATGTGTGTATTTGCCAAAGCACAAGTCTTTAGTATGTATTTGAAATACGGGTTTTGCCAATTTGTGGTCAATAGGGAGAGGGAGGCATCCAAAATGAAAAGCCAACAAAAGTTCTGTATTCACTACATCTGCACAGTAAATTTTAAGTCTCTAGCTTCAATAGTGCAAATAAATCAAAGTCAATTTATAGAAATTTATCGATAGTTCGGAAACGGGATGAGTTATAGAAAAAAAATATATATGTCTAATTTGAAATCTCTAGATCGAGATCGCTGCGTTCATACAGACGGACGGACAGACAGACGGACAGGGCTATATCGAGTCAGTCATCGAGTTGATCAAGAATATATATACTTTTTGGGGTTTGCGATGCCTCTTTCTGCCAATTACATGCATTTTCACAAAAACATTTTCCATTACATAACATTTTCAATGGGTTCAGGATATGAAAATTTATAACATTTGTCGTATCTATACCAGCATCATGCTCACATTTCGCAGCTATTTGATAAGCAATTTCAAAAGATTCACACGCGAAATTGGGAAACTCGCACTTGCATGTTAAGATACAGACAACCACATATAGAATGATCTAGCATGTTTAATGGCTTGATTTGGAGTTGATGCGGATCGTGATTGTGCCGGATTTATTATTTATAACGGATATAAATATTATCGGAAAAATATTATTTTATCTAAAAGACCACAAAATAGATTTTTTTTTAAATATCGCAATAACAATATTTCAGTCAGTAATATTAAATAAAATAAGATGTTTTTTATTCCAAAATACTTATGTTATTATCAATTTGTCATTTAAGAATTCAATTCTGTCGAAGGAATTGGTTTGAGATTTGATATTTTGATTCATACATTTGAGCCAAACATTCTAGTCAAATATTAGTTAAAACGTGATCATGTTCATTTATTCGACTACACTATAAGATATTTATATTTCATATAATCGCTTTTTGTGTTATTCTTTAAAGTAGTAAATGCAGTAACTGTACTGGACTGTCATAAGCCATACAAGACATAGACGGGACAACACAAAAAAACTTTTTAACAGCAACAAAAATTGACTATAAGATCGCACAACAATTGGTAGTGTTCGGGTAACTTCGTGTTAGTTTTGAGCAATAAAAATGTGATATGCCTACATCAGTTTGAAAGACTTCATAAATAAATTGACCATAACGACAGTGTTATGGTCAATTTATTTATGAAGTCTTTCAAATCCAAACTGCGGGAAGATTTGCTATCTGGCAGCAGGCGGGAATTGTAGTTATTTTGAATTCTTGAACAGCGAAACAAAATGTGTAAAATTGGAATGTAAAATATATAAAAAACAAGTAATAATGTTGCTGTCGGGCGCTAACGACTGCGAAATACTCATTCACAGTGCAAGCTCCCACTTCCATAACATTCCAAGAATCTAATTTGCCACACCCAAAATTTTGTATATATATGTGTTTAATACAATTTTGATTTTTGCTATACACCCATTTCTTACAATTCAGTTTAAAATATAATTAAAATGCTGAAATTTCATTAAAAGTAAGAAATAAGTAAAAGTAAAAGTAAGTAATACGGATGTTATTCAACAATTTTAGGCAATTGACAAATGTGCTTGGCTGCACAGCGAACATTTTCTTATGTTCTAAGAAATAACAAATACAACACAATTCAGCGTGAATCATATGCTCATTAAATTACTTTGTTAATGTCAGGTTCAGTGGCGTTGCTTTGGTTTGAAGTCAGTTTTTTATACACATTTTATTTATAATTGTTATTGGTTTGACAAACAACGTGGTGACGTCGTCGTAGAGATGATGAATTCTGACTCGTTTATAGCTAAAAAATAGTGGTTTTAATTTAAAAAATAAAATAATTTTTGGCCCATTGATAGAGGAGGTCACCAGCAACCTACCAATCCAATTTTTATTCTACCTTCTAAAACTATAGGAGCTATAAGGTCGTACCACACCCCTGTGGGCGTAGATATATCCACCATAGGCTGGGACGTTAATACAAATATATATACCAAGTCTCAAGTCTCTAGCATCAATAGTGTTCAAAATACAACAGAAGATGAAAAATTGATATATATTCAGATCCGATTTGCCACACCTTCAATGAGCATAGATATATAATTTTTTGCTCGATCTTTATAGGATCATAACAGTTACTCAATTTGGTCATTCTGGCTCTAAAAGTGTAGAAGATACAGTTTCACCCGATTTACCACGCACCCAACAACTTCAACTTGGAATGTCAACGCGAGTATACGTTCCAAATCTCAACTCTCTAGTACTGTTACAAGTAGTATTTGCGACATACAAGAAAATTCATTTTCCAATTTGCCACGCCCCACGCGTATCGGGAAAATCTTGACACTTTATCTACCCGAGTATATATTCCAAATCTCAAGTCTCTAGCTTTAATAGCATGGAAAGATTAATTTTCCAATTTGCCACGCCCCTAGCTGGCGTATCGGAAAAATCTGGACACTTTATCTGACGAGAGTATACACGAGTATATGTCCCAAATTTCAAGTCTCTAGCTTCAATAGCATAGAAATGGTTTGCATTCATACGGGCAGGCGGACAGACGGACGGACAGCAAGACGGACATTGCACAAACTCATTATACTTATTTCACTTTGTGAATGAGTATAAAAATGTGGCAAGCGGGAAAAGAAAGTGTCAAATTGCTTTCATCACTGATTTCGTGGTGATTTACGCCTTGTGATATGAAAAATTGTTCACAAATTCCCATTCCCTTTCCAGCTAAAGCGCACAAAAATCAAAATTTGCTCACTGATGCAAAATCTTTTTGGTATCACACACATATTCATGTGTATAGCAATTTCAAAGCGAAAAATCAGATCAATACACTAACTAACCAGTGTATTTAATTGTTTAAAATATACCGGGATGTACCAAACTATTGTCCAAATAACTGCTGTAGGTTATAAAGGCTGATTTGGCGGTCACTACAATTTAAACCAAGCAATACAATTGCGGATACAACGCACATACCCATATTCAAATGTGGGTGCACACTTTCCCGTCGTGAATCAAATTATCTATACACCTCACCAGTCTCATACCCTTTCCACAAATTACAAAGAAGATGTTAACATTTCGCATAAGTATGGCAAACCCCAGTCCTCGGTATCCTCTTCTTTTGCAAGAAAAGACATGGGATTATGCAAATTTTAATTTTTACATACATATTTTTGCTCGATCAAAACGATGCAGTACGAGTAATACCTGCTGTGGGAGCTGATAGACAAATTTTTTTGTGGTAAAAAGTTCGTTCTAGTTGTCCCATCTTGGTGTTGTGTGGTTATTGTTACTATACAGTATTCATATTAAATCTAAGCTAATTACATTTAACCAATTCTGTCGACAAAGGCAGATGGTGGACTGACATGCTTTTCAGTTAAAATGTAATCTATTTGCTCAGTTTTTGAAATTTCTGGTGAGTCACGCTTTGTCTTTAATAGATTAGAAGCGTTCTCCATCTGAAATTTATGGTTACTCATAGTTGAACCAATAGCTAATGTTTCAGTGTTGCTGAAAGCATTCGTACAATTGTACTCATGAGATCTATTTGTTACTCCCAATGAATCTGAAACTGATTCAATGCTATAAATATTTCGTTGATTAGTTGAAAAGTCAAGCTTTATATTCGTATCGGCATAGTTTTTTCTATAACCGAATTCATTCGATTCGTGTGGCTTTAGTTTTTTATGATATGTCCCCCAATCGTGATTAAGGGTGCTGCTGTTGGAACCACTGTCGACACTTTTGAATCGCTGGCAACTGGATACACTTCGGGACATATCTGAACATTGGATTGCAGCTTTGGAAGATTTAATTGTGAGAACTTTCCGCTGGGAATCGCAATGGTCCGTTGATTTGCGTTGTTGCTTTGTGCTCGGCTCAAAGAACCTGTAGTTGATGGGAACGTTGTCCAGGACGCTGTAGATTAAGAAATATTCTCTTAAATAACGTTTTCTTTATTAAAAAGTTAATAAGAGTGCTCTAGTCAAGATTGCTGTAATAGGAGATATACATATTATGCTTCCAATACATATATATTGCAACACATACGTACGCAGAAAAATGCGCTCTGTTAACTGCGCAGCTTACCCACCCATTGAGATTGGGGTGCAATGTGCCCATATTATTGGAAATAAACTGATTAATAACTTGAATACCTTGAATCCAGTGAAAATGGAAAATCAGGGTATGCTTTCGTGAAAATGTATGTAACAGGCAGAAAGAGATGTCGGAGATATGAAGAATTGAGGCGATATACTGTCCGTCAGTATAAACGCAGTGATCTCGTAAACCACAAAAGCTAGAGATCTAAAATTTTACATGTATACTCGAGTTTTTTTTTCGATTACTCATCCCGTTTCCTAATTATCGATCAATTTTGATTAAGAAAGTCAATCTACAAAAAAAGGTATTAAACATTTAATTTTCCTTAATATTGGCATATTGTATCCCAAGCGCAGTCGCTGCACAGTAAGATGAGCGCATGCTCATAATTACGTCCATTTGCGTGCTTATATGTATGTGTTTCTTGCAATATATATGTAAAATGCATGTTTGTAATATAGGCTATTTATTCGAAGGGTTCAGGGTATCTCCTAGGCGAACAGTCTCGACTAGAGTACTCTTACTTGTTATACTCTGAAACAATGGTTTGTCAAAATGTTTGTAACAGGCAGAACGGTTCGTGGCAGGACCTATAAAATGTACATATTCTTGATAGAGAAATTTACTGCGTTGATTTAGGCCTTTTTTCTGCTGGACAAACAGACAATGCTATACCGAATTAACTCGCCGAGCTGACCATGAATATTTATTTTATAATGGTCTGCCACGCCTTTTTTAAAGAATTTTAAATTCGAGAAAAAATTAGGTACTAACTTACTATGCAGTTGAGGTCTACTAAATACAGAAGACCTGCCGATTCCATCATTTCTGATTTTTGTTCCATGTGCTGCAGGATGGAATATATATATAATTAATTTAAAATTAATTAATGTACTGATATACCTGACAGGCTTTCGTCCTCAATGAAACTTGAAGCTTCACGGTTACTTGTACGATTTTCATCGCGCACTCGCTCGCGCTCTCCACTAACCTCGCTATCACTATTCAAGCTATCGTACTCTTCCGATTCGGATTTTATAACTTTTGATCGACGCTTTAAACGCTTTTCAGTATTTATGTTGTTACTGTCATCAACTGTCATCCCGTTTGGAAGTTTGACATTTGAGTTGATTCCTAAATTCGTTGATACAGGGCACATTCCTTTCGACCCGGAGCTACTTAAAGGATTATCATCTTCACAGCGAGAATCGTACTTTAATGAGCTGCCTGTGTAGCTCAAAGGAATATTTCCGGACTGGTTTTCATGTTCTGGTAAATGAAATGTAGCGTAAGGATATATGTCTTCTGAGTATTCTGGTATTCGCTCAAGTCCAGCACCCGTTTCATTCGGGGTTTGCTGGCAAGATTTGCGTACTGTACCATAAAAGTGTTCATGACTTTGAATATCCTTTCCATCTGTAGCACTATTTTGTGGCCTTATTGAATCAACATTACGTGTAAACAAAGTATGAGGATCTATAAAACATAAAGGTTTCAGCTATTTTGTTTTTTTTTTGGGTAGCCCAGACAAGAATTTTTAATACACACAATTTTTGAAGCAGATAAAAGCTCCAATTAATGCAAGAATTGTTCCAAATATTGATGTTATGATAACAGCTATAAAATGAGCATCACTAAACACAGTTTGTTCTTCAGGAATCACATCAAACTCCGAGCTGCCGGGTAATCCAAGCAAATTCTGTGTTTCAAAATAAAATTCCTTTGTAGTGGAGCCAGCATTGTTGTTGGCCGTAACACGTAACTGATATGCTGTACCTGGCTCCAAGTCTCCAATATTGTAACGATTCTTTAAAAAAAATGTAATATTTCAAATTAATTGTATTGAAATGAAAGATGTGTATAAAAATAAAAATTACATGTGTCTCAATTTTATTTGAAACTATAATCCATTCACTTGAAGTTTTATAGTGCTTAAATTCAATACTAAAGTGAAGAATCGGACATCCACCGTCTTGCCAAGACGACAAATCTAAGATAACAGATGTTGTATTCGAACGTATGAAACTGTGCTTTTGTGGTGCAACTGGTTTGTTTCCTATAAAATATGTAAGAGAGTTTAATGGTATCAAATTATAATATAATTATATGTATATATATATATATATATATTAAATACCCTTTGTCTGTGCTACTACTACATCACTGGTTACGCTAGTGCCAATTTTATTGAAGGAAGTCATTGTAAATTGGTATTTGGTGCCGCATTGTAGATTTTCAATCATGTATGAATTAATTCGACGATCAATTTGCAACTCATCCCATTCGGCGGACTCACGCCTATAGGTTAAACTAAATCCTCTAATTGGAGCACCACCAATATCGTCCACTCTCCATTGAATGGATACCGAATTCTTATGCGCTGAATTAACAGACAAAATGGGAGCAGAAGGCGGAACTAAAAGTATATTATGTTTTGTTGATATGTTAGCAAATATGTTACAAAATTTATTTTACCTTGTACAAAGAGCTGATAAACAATATGATCTGAGCCCATTGGATTTCTTACGATACAAGAATAATTGCCTTCATGTGATCGTTGTATATTACGTAAGGTTAAAGTATTATCAGAATTAACTTCAAGAGGAAAGTTCTTCTTGGATCGAATATTGAGTATTTTCCATTCTGCACTTGACTTAGGATTTCCAACGAATATACATGCTAACTTAATATCAGACCTCCAATTAACGGACAAAGTCTGACTGAATGATATTATTGCACCTGGTATTGTCGCACTTGGTACTAGTTTAAATACTGGAGTACTTGGACCCTGGCCCACTCTTGTAGATGCTGTGACCCAAGCCTCATATGTTTCTCGAAAATTTAGATCTTTTGCTTCGAAATGCCTATTGTGTGCTGGCAAAACTTCTTTAAGAATTTTTAGCTCCTGGCCCTTTTCAAGAACTCGTATGTAAACATTGTACTTAGTAATTAGTCCATTGGGTCGCCGAGGGGGTAACCAGCTAATAATCACCGAAGATTCGGTGTTTACAGCTGATTTTACAAGCTCCGGTGCATCCGGAACCGCTTCTTCTGTAATGCATGATACAGGTGAACTGGGGACGCCATCACCAGCTCGAGTAAATGCTAATATTTGAACACTATAGTTTGTAAACGGCTGCAATCCATGGAGCACTGTGCTAAGAGCTGATGTTATTTTTGTCTCCCGGACGTTATATTCACTTTCTAAATATCCTGGCTCATAAATCAATTTATAGCCTTGAATAATTCCGTGACTTAGTTTCTTTGGTGGGGACTGCCACGATATTTGAATATTTTGGGCGGTGAGTGCAACGCATGACAATGATCGAGGAGATGCAGAGGGAACGTCTTCTAAAGTGTGACCTAAAGCGATATCACTTGGGGGGCCGTCGCCTTTTATATTAAATGCTGATATAGTAATTCCATACTGAGTATATTTCTCCAATCCAATTAAACGGAAGTCATTTAAGCCTTCTGTAGTCAAACTTCCAACCTTAGTGTGATTTTTGCTATTATCTGGAGTACCCTGTTTTTGATATGAGATCGTATAACCAAGTAGTTCTCCATTCCATGAATCACGTATAGGTGCTCGCCATGTAATCAGTAACTGTTTTACAGAAAAGATTAAATCTAAATTACTATTTTTCCACCAAAATACTATAAAAATATGTATATACATTTATGTGTAAAAAACACTAAAATATAAGTCAATTATTAGTAATTTACTAGTTATACTAAAACAATTAAGAAAGATATTTAATGTTGCCTATTTTATTATATTATGATTTAATTTACCTGTTGCGGTCCAATTGGCTCAACGGTAATATCTTGCGGTGGGGCAGATGGAGCTTCTGAATCTGTTTGTACAAATAATATATCGCTTGGTGCACTAGTGCCTAGATGATTTTCTGCAAACAATCTTATGTGATACACTTGAGCTGGTCGAAGGGATCCCAGCTGGGCCATTGTTCTATCACCAGGAAGAAGCTTTTGGTTGTTATGCTCATGCCATACATCTAAGGACAAACAAAACAAAATTAATTAAAATTAAGCATTTAAAATTAGAAATTATATGGAAAAGACTGCACAATACTCTTTTAGCAGTACAAATGTTAATGTTGAAGCTATCATATAAGAAACAATATATCTATGCTTATAGGGTCGTGGAAAATTGGGTATCTTTCTTCTATAAATAGCCAATAATTATAAAAATTTGTATGGAAAAGAAAGAAAACTCTAAGTGGGGTGCGAAAGCCCCTGAACCACTGATTGTATCTGTCATACACGTATACCATTTTAAATTAAATTACACAATCAAATTGCATATTTATTAAAAATATAAAAATAATAAGTTACTTCTCTTATTATTTTTATATTTTTAATAAATATGCAATTTGATTGTGTAATTTAATTTAATATGGTATACGTGTATGACAGATACAATCAGTGGTTCAGGGGCTTTCGCACCCCACTTAGAGTTTTCTTTCTTGCTTGTCATCAGAATAGCACCTTCACATCACCACCATTCGAGCTGAAAGCCTAATATTTGTTTTCTATTAGACTCTAGTATTCTCTTTAAAATTACAAGATTCAACACCCCATACCATACCCCATACCACGATGACTAAATCATGGTCCTCATTACGTAGATCATGAAAATAATAATTCTACCGATCGCGCCCTCCCAAATTATAATTAGTTATACCTGAAACACACAATAGTGTTATTGAGAATACCACTTTATGTGCGTTGGAACAATATATAAGCAATTTTCTTGTACATCTTGGGTCAGTGGTCGTTAGTTTTATTTCTATTATGTTTCGTACCTTTTACTGCTAATGAACAATTTTGCACCAAAATTGTTATTTCAAAGAAAATAAATGATAACTTTTATAAGTCTGTTAGCTTTTATAGCGAGTTTCGGTCCATATAGTCGTTTTCTTAAAAAAAAATAATTTTTATGATTGCAGAAAAATATAGAATTTTGATGCGATATCCTGATGACGCGGTTTGAACGACCGCTATATACCCTGAACCCATTGAAAAATGGAAATCAGGGTAAATTGTTTTTGTGAACATGTTTGTATATCCTTGATCAGCTCGACGAGCTGAGTTGATATAACCCTATCCGTCTGTCTGAATTGATATTGGTTTTTTCCCATCATATGAAAACCAGAGCTCGCAAATAACAATTGAGTGGTTTTTTCTTTACGCTCAATATCCGAAGATAAGCGAAAAAACTCAAAAGATTTGGTCTCACTCTGAACAAGAGAATGTTTTTCTACTTTGCTTCGGTTTTCGCTTGATCAATGTTGTTGAGTGCTTCGTGTTGAACTCGTTTAACGATTGTCTTTTCGGGAGTAATAAAATATTCGCTCGCCAGTTGAGACTCAGTACGAGAGTGAATGACTGAATAAGTTAATTCAAAAAGTCTTGCAAATACTCTTAAAGGAATTTCTTTGATAGATAATGTTTACTTCATTTTTTTTTTGCGTTTGTTTTTATTCATTTTTCTTAATGTAAGTAATAAGTAAAAAAATATTTGATTATTCTCCGATTATTAATATGTATATACATATATATATGTCGGAGAATGATGTGATGAGTATGGTGATCAATATGCAATCGATAGTTGCCATTAGTGGCAACTGGGGTTATTAAAAACCCTAATTGCTGAGTGTGGTCCGTGTACGTAGTGTTGAGAAGGATATAGTTGTCAGACGTTCGGTTGTCAAATGAGATGTCAACGTGGTGTTGTTAAAAGGAAGAGGTGTGAAAATACTAGTGGCCGGACGGATTGTGAAACACACGTAGAAGAGAAGCCTTCGAGTCGATTAGTTATGAATACACGTACACGTAGTACACACGGCTCCAGCGGAAAGGTGGCTACGGAAGGCCCTAGAAATGTGACGGCTATGGTGAACATGTTTGTGCTTACAACTGACGACATCGTTTATGACCCCAACCCGACATATATAATTAGATTCTCTTTAAGAGAAAATTTAGTTATACATATTTAACAATTTAACTTTAAAATTATCTAAACATTTTATAAAACAAATTTTGGTGTACTAAATTATTACTTATTTATTTATGATTGTATTATTCATAATAATCGAAATTTAACAAGCATCGCGCGCTTTGAGACGTTTTGCTTCATTTCACTCAAGCAAATACTCGCGTCTAAGTGAGACGAAAAAGAAACGAAAAAACGATTGTTGTCCGAGTGCGAGTGAACTAAGCGAAGAGCTGATCAATACGCCGCTCGCGAGTATTTTTTTCATGTACTCAGTAAAGACACTTATTTGAAGACGTCGCAAAACACTCAACTGGTATTTACAAGCTCTGATAAAAACTAAATAGTTCAGTGATTAAATATATCATTTAATAATTGGTAAACACTGCTAAATCATTTGTGTGTGAAAATCGAAAAATTATTTTCTTGTGACAGAAATTTTCAGAATTTAACATATGTATGTATACATATTCAATTTAGCTTACCTCCAGCTTTTTTATATTGCAAAATATAATTTGATATTGGTTGTGCATCCCGGTTATTAATACCACCTCCTCCCAATATTATTGAATCCTGATCGTTTGGAGACCACGCCAATGTCACCGATCGACTTCCAAGATCCCTGACATGCAAATTAACTGGAAAATTTGGAGGTTCCTGCACTTGAACATGTACAACACTTCGATCACGCCCATAAGCGTTGTTGGCTGTGCAAGTATATTCCCCTCTATCAGTTAAGGCCGTTTGTAAAATAGTCAGTTCTGATGATACACCACGAGCTAGGGGCGAGTTCTTTATATGATAACGAATATCATAGGTTGGATCGATGCGACTAGCTTTTGATCTCCATGATATTTCTAAAGGCTGATCTCCATTTGCTTCGCATCGTAGTGTAACTCGATCACCACGTCGAATCGCTAATTGCTTTTTGGCAATTGAAACTGAGGGGCCAACTGTTACAAACAACAAATAAGAAAAACATAAATTTCGAATAAAATAAGATTTAAATGAATAGTATTTATTAATGGAATGAAGAATTCGTGCTTACCGTGAACAGTTAACTTAATTAAGGTGCTTAGGCCCGCACCTATGCCATTGAGTGCTTGACACAGATAGCTGCCCTCATGTTCACGGGAGACCTTGGATATCATCAGAGAACCATTTGAATGAGCCATAATAATTGATGGTGAGTTTTCATTGCTTATAGTATAGCTAAGATCACGATAATCCCCTGAGTCGCCTTCATGTACATACATATGTGAAGTTAAGGTTTTTTATTTCGAATCACAAAAGTTCTCTTAATACCTATGGACTGCTTCCACTGAATGGTTGGTAAAGGAAACCCATCAGCTTTACAAGATATCACTACTGAATTTCCTAAGATTGCATCTTGGTCAGTAGGTTTCAAAGTCCAACGAGGAGGAACTATTTTAAAATTTAAATAATTACTTAGAATTCATTTGTAAATGGAGATTATCATGCATTAAAAAAAAATTAGTAAATATAAATCATGCTATTATATGATTATATCAGTAAATCAAAATATATAAAAGTACTTATATACAAGTCTGATTTTTCTAATTTTTTTATGTTGGGAAAAAAAATGTATTTCATATAAATCCAAAATATTAAAAAAATATTAAGAATGTAAAATAATGTTACGGTAATAGATTATTGCTTTGACACTATTTCTTTTTTTTTTTTAATTTTAGTCAATTGTATTTTAAAGTTGAATTTTATAAATAGAAACAAGCATCAAACGAATAACCGAGTTAGCATATATATAACTAAGTTTTTTAATTGATTAATTTCTTTAAATAACTCCATTTGTCTCAAAGTTTTAAGCCCCATTTATTTAACGGTTTGTGTCTATCAGTGGGAGTATTTTATAATTTTGATTGCACAGATTGAATTTCAATATTAAAAATTCTATTTAGTGTACATGCATTGAAAAGAGCATAATTAATTCATGCGAATTGAGCAATACTGGTAAATTAATTAAAAAGCCGAGTGCATCGTGCTCAGTGCATTGATCACCTATATTTTTGTAGTATTTATCCACTATTATTTATATACTATATATAATTGTTACAATACTATTAGTCTCCTAATATGTTAATTTGTTACCTTCACACAGGGCTAATAAAAACCACAATTTACTGGATGGCCTGTTTATATATACCTACGCTATATGTACCAACAATTTCGTTTTAAAAAATCTGATTAGGAGGCCAAAGAAAAGACATAAATTTCGAAAACGCATATTTATATATAATATATTTTTAATGACTTGCATTGATCAGTATCGACAGTTCTTTTTTCTGATATATACTTCTTAAATTTTTGTTTAATCCATCTAGTTGCGACTTCATATTAATAATAAATCTGAATTAGTCGATTATACACAATTTAGGGCACAAGATGCATTCATTTTAAATGAAAATATTATTGTTCGAGAAAATATTTTTTTCCACTTTCCCTGTCACATGGCGTTGCAATTACAAATTCTTTCTATACTTTAGCCGGCAATTACAAGTGCGACATACATCTTAATTATGGTCATTCACGAAAGCGAAATAAGTATATTGGGTTTGTGCAATTTTCGTCGCCTGTCGGTATAAACGCAAACCCTTTATATGCTATTGAAGATAGAAATTTGAAATTCGAAATATACTCGTTTATGGGTAGGGGAGCAAAAAATCATTTTCCCTTAACTACGAAATACTCCTTGTACAAGTCCTAGAGAGCTGAGATTTCGTATATTCGTGTTGATGTCTCGAGTTCAACAAGCTATGGCGGATATATCTAAACCCATTGGTGGTAAAGATCGAACAATATATTATATATCCATTAGGTACATGCGTTTTTGACGACAAGCAGTGCCAATGTGTCGACAGTGCCGACATCGTCAAGATTAAACCAAGGGCGTATATGATCGACATGCGTCGCTTCTACTTCTGTGTTACTTAATATGTAGATTTGAATGGAATTTTCATTATTTTTTTATTGTATATAATTATATATTATTTTATTTTATTTTTTTACTGAATGTAATAAAAAATTAAAATTGTATACACATGCCGCTAAATTTTATTTTTGGGGGACAATTAGGGGCGTATCAAAGCGGTAAATTCATATTTTGGAATATTTTGGTACTCGGTGCTGTGGCGTGAATGACTATTTCGCAGTCGGTAGCGCCCGATTGCAACGTTCTTACTTGATTTTAATTTCTTTCCCATTCAATCGAAGTAGCAATATATATAAGGTTTGTGAAGGTTTATAAGGTTATGAATACATTTTAAATATATTGTTCAAGATATATGAATTGATATTTTAATCCATTCATTGATTTATTTTGTTATAATAATACAATAGAAATATTGGGTTTGGGACATTTCCCGCTTTCCGTCCACTGGAGTGTATGAACGATGAGATTTTCGAAGGAAACAAAAAATAGAGATACTTGGAATTTGTAGTCTCTGAACCCATTGCAAATGGGAAATCAGGGTATATTGTTTTTGTGAAAATGTATGTACCAGCTTGATGAGCTGAATAGATATAGCCCTGTCCGTCTGTGTGAACACAGAAATCTCAAAAACTACAAAAGCTAGACATCTGAAATTTGTCATGTATTCTGTATACTACCACTATGAGTTAGTTTTTTTTTTCGAAAACTCATCGCGTTTGCTTATTAATGACTTGCAGTCGCTGCGCAGTTAGCAAAGCGTGTGCTCATTATTACGTCCGTATGCGTACGTGTGTGTATGTGTTGCTTGCAATTTATATGTAAAATGCATGTTTGCAATATCGGCTATATGAAAGGTTCAGGGTATCCCTTAGTTGAGCGGTCCGACTTTCTTTCCTACTTTTTTTTTATAATTTATCCCGTTTCCTTATTATATATCAATTTCGATAAATTTAGTTAAGATTTATGGTTACTGTTGTCTTCAAATTCACTGTGTACGTATAGTAAATGAAAAGCTTTTATAATTTTTGGATTTTGGATAGATACCATGCCTGCTTCACCCTAAATTCTCAAGAAAGGTACTTCAGCTTTGGCAAATACACACATATGAATGGCATAATTACACTGTGAAAGATTGATTAAGAAAAAAATATTAACCACTTAATTTACTGAAATATATATATATTGCAGCCCAATCGGCTGGTCGGGGTGCAGAGCTTTTTGACTTGTTTTTATCCGGAGTATCGTAGTATATCATATAACCAAAAGGCAAAGCTCTTAATTAATGTCTTAATGTATCTCACGCATTTATGCTTTTAATTTTTTGATTAACATCCTCTATATCATTTTTAAAGCACAATAATTTAAACCAATCTAAATGTGGATTACCAGATCATATCCTAAAGTAAGTGAATTATCCTCCTGGTGCATTGTCTACTAAATTTACTGTGAATTTTGTTTTGTTGTGCATTTTTTATATTTAATATTGTGAAATTAGATGTTTTATTAATGTTTCTAGAAAACAATAGTTACACTTGATTTACCCGAAACCGAAAGAACGGCAGTATATTCAACAGTACCAGCGTGATTTGCTACACTGCACGTGTAGTTACCATTGTGCCAAGAGGAGACGTTGTGAATGGACAATATGCTGGAAAATGGGGTATAATGATTGATTGTTAACGACGGATCCGGGAGTAGAAATTCTTCGCCTTGCTTTGTCTTCATGGTTAACTGTTTGCCCATTAAAACGCCTGAATTACTCTGAATTGTCACATTATTTCTGTGCCAGGTTATATTAATAGGTTGATCTCCTTGGCTACTGGAGCACATTATCTGTGTCCGCATACCTTCGGTTATTTCATCTTCAAACGCAAAAGGAGATATGCGCGGTGGCACTATACATAAAATATCAATAAAGAAAATATATTTTAAAACAACCTCTTCTTTGCTTTTAATTGTTCTGTCAGAATTACATAAACCAAAGAGCGTAAACGTTGTGGACGTAGCTGAACACAAGACCGACGTCTCGGTAATACATATATTGAAATTCAATTAAATATAAACTATATTAAAAATACACCAAATCGAAGGACAATTAAATTTGTTTAAACTAATTAAAATACTTAATATCTACTTCATGCATGGAGTAACAAGTTAATTTATACTACATTTTTGTTAGTATACAAATATCTATAATAAAACTATTAACAAAAATTATCGATTAAGGTAAATGCGTGCTGATATTCAGATACAAATATATTTTTGTAATACATACATAATTTATTTTAATGCAGAAAATAAAAACACATAATGCTATTACATGTACCATTAACTTTAAGCTGTGCAGAGTGCGTTACAGTAGCGGCATCATTTTGAACACGGCACATATAGGTGCCACTTTGGTCCCTCGTCACACTTGTGATGCTGAGGGCGCTGGTAAAATCATCATTTTGGCGAATTGTAACTTGACCGCTACTTTCACCACTACTACGACCATTGTCATTCGGTGCGATTTCACTTGTGAAAGCCGACGGTGATATCGAAGATGAAAGCTGCGACATTATTCCTAAGCCGGAACCTAATACAGAAACGCCACCGGTACCCTTAAGCCCACCGCTGACACTGTCGACGAATGCTGCCGATGGCAGAGGTATTCCATCCTTTAGCCACGTAAATGTTAGCGGCAGGTCTCCGGTGCCAATAACGCACTGAACGCTTGTACGGTCACCGACATTCAGATCGCGTGCGAATGAAAATGGTGTAATCTTGGGTGGAACTGGATGTTTAATTTCAGTAAATATACTTTAGTAATAAATTAATTAAACGGTTTTCTGAAAACTAAATTACGAATGATTTTGCGTGTTATATAGGGGTATATATTTAATAGGATATAGGATTTTAAAACGAACAAAAGTGTTTGTACTCATTCACAAAGTGAAATGAGTATAATGGTTTTAAGCAAAGTTCGGTTTGCCGCTTCTTCCGTCCGTCCACCTGTCCGTTGAACGCAAAAAATTTCTATCCTCTTCAAGCTAGATGTATACTATCGTCAGATAAAGCGTCAAGATTTCCCAAAATGCATTATCCTGTATCTATATCGACTCAGCTCGTCGAGCTGATCAAGAATGTATATACTTGCGACTTGCCTGCGACGTCTCCTTCTGCCTGTTACATACATTTTCACAAAACATTATACCCTGCTTTCTTATTTACCTTGGGTTCAGGGAATAAATAAGGAAAGAAAACCCGACATTGCCAAAACGAGATTCAAATCTCCGCCTACATGTACGAGAATTCATCATCTCTCCTACGACGCTATCATATTTTCACTGCATTGCATTGCTTTTCACAGCATGACACTGCTTTTTTTGACAAAACGCAGAGCCAATGTTTATCAAACAAATAATAAATACATAAAATGTGTACAAAATCCGACCTCGAACAAGGGTGTCTATGATCGCTGCGCGACACTTCTAATACCGATGCCACTAAATTTCTAAGCAGCCGAGTAACTTAATTAGCAGCTTATGATTCAAGCTGAATTCTATTGTATTTGTTATTTCTTAGAACATAGGAAAATGTTCGTTGTGCAGCCAAGCATTGGTATATAGCTAAAATGAAATCGGTGTCAAATCGGTAAGTTCTTATATTGGAAAGTTTTGGAACTGGGTGCAGGTGTGTGACTGTTCCTACATATTCTCCAGTACTAAGTTTTTAAAGCTCTTGAAATTATTATTGTTCTATCACAACAGAATCAGAATAGAGTTATAATCTATGAGTTTTTAGCGAGACTACCAATTCTTATGTACAAAGAAGAAACATGAATTAACAACTAACAGTTCAATTTATTTAATAAATAATAGGAGATGATGAGTCCACTTAGCTACAAGACAGGGAATCAGTCAAAGTAAGTCGGTATCCGAAATCGTGAAAATCATTTTCAAAGATTATATTTGATGGGGTAATCAATTAGTCAATTGTTCATTCATTCATTCTTATTATCAATCATTCAAAAAACTTGTTTACCTGCATAATATGGTATTACAAAAATAATTTAGAAAAATAATGCAATTAACACTGAAATGATAGTTATTCAAATTATCCCAGATTCACACCAGCGGCAAAGTATTTGTAGCAACAAATTTAATTTCAGATTTGGTTGGGTGTTTGTTAGTAGTCTTCTTGAATATGAAATTAGTCAATATATAACTTTAAACCCCTTATGAATTTTGTACATTAAAATAATGTAATAATATGACGCATTAGACCTGCGATAATCGTCGGTGGCACCATCGAATCGATGCACTGAATCGATGGATTTTGTTCGAATACGATATCTGCTTGCTTATTGGCATTACTTAGTGAACAGCTTAAACAACGCTTGCAGGTTAACTGTTTATGTATCCCAGTAAATTCCGTAAAATGAGAAATACTGTTTCGCAAGGTTGGCGCGATTATATTCTCACCTATAATATTAAAATAATATAAATTGTTTCTTAAACAAAATAAATCGAAGTTTGGAATTTCGCAAATATTTTTTTGCAATGATCGTCATATTTTAAAGATAAATTTTTTCAAATGTGTTATATAAGAGTTTCAAAAAGACTATCAATAAATGCACCTGTAGAGCATTAATTAAAATCACCAAATTGACGGTTAACCGCGTATTAGCTCGCGTCTTTAAAGCTGTCTATAAGTATTGCTTAGACATTTAAAGAGATTTTTAGAGCAATTACAACATACAATTGTGGCGAATTAACTCCTAAAAGACCGCGCATGCCAAAAGCAAGTGAAGGACAAGTGCGAATGCATCTTATGTGCGTTTTTTAAGTGTAATGTTAAAAGATCGAGCGGTGCAGATATTACAGAATATTAAAAATTGAATATGTATAGAAAACTATGTTATGTTAAGGATATAACTTCACTTATGCCAACAATTATACAAAAATTATATTATGTGCTTAAGGATGTATAATTAAAATATTATTTATTGAAATATTGAATATTAACATAACCTTATTTATATTTAACTTACAGCATGAATATTATTATAATATTCGTGTAAAAACAATTCAGTACCCGATTTCTTTTTTAAATTTAACTTTTGTCTTATTATAAAATAAAAACCCTTTAATAATTAAAATAAATATGATGAAATGATCTTTAAAACACTTTTAGTGTGTTTTAAATTTTTGTCATAATATGAGAAGCTATCAAAATGCAAAATGGTAGTAGAATTTTAATTTATAAACGCATATAAATACATACATAAATTTGGGATCTATTGCTGTTTAAGTTATAGCTTGAATATGTATTTCAAGTTCGAAGTACATATATATTGTAATTCCATCTATAGATGGAACATATCGATAATAAATTTATACTTAACTGATTTTTAATCTTTATTTTTGTACTTTGTATTATATAATCGGTTGCACAACACAGTAACGGTCTTATTTTTGTATACAGAAATCAAATATTGCTTGATACAATGACTGTCACTCGCTGATATATATTTACTTATATATGTATATACAAAAGTCTTATAAATATCTTAATATCTTCATTTTAATATATTATTAGAATTATTTTATAATTTGGAACTAACACCTAAATGATCGGATCCGTATTTGGAAATAAAGAGAAAGGAACATGCTACATAAATTCAAATGCAAAACTCGATTTTTTATGAACGTGCTTTATTATTAGTTTCGGGATATGCACTTTGCTTAAATTAATAAAATTATGATTTAATTTAGGATGTATACATGCGTCTGTATGGAAGTATTTTAAAGAGATTCTAATCATAACTGTATCTTAAACAAATATCATTTTATTAATTACATTTATCTTAATATTGGTATTATGCATAATACTGGTAATCAGTAACAATATTCTTAAGAAAGTTACCATAACTAATTTAATCTGAAATACAATTGAATCTAAATGGTTTGAATTTGTAAACTCATTCTTGAAAGTAAGAATATAATGGTTTCGTGAGTTTTGTAAGTCCGTCTATACATTCGTCAGTCTATATGTATGTTCGTACAAAAACTATTTCGCTGTTATTGAAGGTAGAGAAATTTTGAATGTTGATAGCTTTGCAGTATAAAGTGTTAAGATTTAACAACGTAGAATAAACTATATCTGGTATAATGGAATTTATATAATTTGCAAAACAGCTTGCAATAGAAATATATGCTCGCGTTGACAGCCCTAATAAGAGATATATAAATCGACGAATTTTTTATTTTTGAGATCGACGGCAGAAAGACATATAAACTTGATATAAATGTACATATATTATGCCGCTTTAGGAGCATATGTATATGAATTTTGTGCTACCGTTTTGGAGCTTAAGTCTCTGCGGGATTCTTCACTGTAGACTTCATTTTAGGAATGGCCAAAAATTATATATTCACGTCTACTAGCGGCGTGGCAAATCACAAAAAATGTATCTTCTCAGATAGAAACAAAAAAGTAATCAAATATATATGTACTTATGCGGCTCTTGATTCAACTTTATTTGAGCCGTGCATGACGGCAACATTGCCACTTGTTAAAGTTATGATTCATACCCATCCTAAGAGTTTAAATCTGAAATATATAATATATATTTATTTACAGAAATACATACCCAACACTTTAACATCTACGGATCGCTGGGAAGTATAGTTGTGCTTATTGCGTGCTATACATGTGTATGTGCCCTGATCAGCAGCCCTTTGTACGTTATCTATAACAAGAGTTCCATTTTGGACCCGCTGTCACATGTTAATTGGCAATTTAATACCATCTACAAAAAATAATTTCTCAAATATGCTGACCTTTTTTTTTTTTTTTTTCAAACCATACCTTTCTCTATAAAGATGTTTTCTATTGGATATCCGGCAATAGGGCACTTCAAAGAAAAAACTTTGCCAGCGATCGCTGATATTTTTGGCATATGTCTTATATAGGGCATTCCTGTAATTAGAATAACCATATAAAGATAAATTCATTAATATAGATGTAAAGCAATATACTTTAGTACAATGTTGATATTTACTAAGCATATATAAGTTATATTAGTCAAATGTCCCCCGAAGCTCCCGCGTGGCGTGGCTGCGTTCGTTGGTGTATTTCAATTTATGAAGATTACGATGGAAGACTTGACTTCGTCTCCTTTGATGATCACTGGCCTTGTGGCTCAGCGATGTTCAATATAGATGACAAATGTTTACGGCTGATTGCCGGAGCGTGATCTAGGCAAGTTGTGCCTTCTTTATTCAAAATCAAACTAAAGCTAAAGACAAAGGCAAAGCATAAGTCGGCACGCCGACTCAGCAGTTTAAGCGACGCAGCGCTTGGGCATAAGGAGTGTCAGATTACCACTGCTTATCGTTGCTCGTGCAGAGCACTGAACCCATAATTTGGCGCATCAGCATTGTTTACATAATATACTTAGTTGCTATGGTCTCTATGGTGTTTATTTGTTAACTGATCCCCCTCAAGATTATGATCGTCGTCGGGCATGTTGAAGTTGTCGATCACCCGTTGTATCTTCATGGACGCTCGTCTCTTCCTTAATCCTCGGACAAGGATGAGTGAGCCGATGAGACCCGCATTTAGTATTACCCCGACAGCGAACCAGAACTTGGGGGATCCAGCGGCATCGATGTTTTCCCTTACATCTTGGATGGAGCGTAAGTTCTCGTTGCTCATTCGGTGTAGTAATGGAATACTCGGCGCTGGGTCATGGCCGATGATGTTTAGGAGCGGTGACCTCACGACGCCGGGCAGCTTTTCCACGGTCCTTCGTTCGTTTATAAATTCGGTGCCGTTGATGATCGCCGATCGTTCAAAGGTTACTAAATGGGTCCCCTTGCGATTATCTCTGGACCGTCGTCTGCGCGGATGCTAGAAGTCGCCTCGTTGATAATGATAACGCCGTCATCGATGGGCATTACTTCCTTCAGGCGACTGGGCTGAGTGTGGCATTGGGCCATGTTCCCCGCGTGAAGCGAACTCGCACATGTTTCGCGTCGTGATCGTTCGCAGAAGGTATTATGCGTGGTCTGGATGCACTCGGTGACTGCGACGGTGTCCTTTTCGCATTCGGCCAGTGTGTTTTCGCCGAGACGTAGAATGGTGTGATGATGAGAGACAGGGTAAAGGGTAACCTTCTTACATCTGGACTCAACTTTTGGGAAAGCTATTAGGATATGGATTATATCATCGGACTGTAGGACCCTAATTCTTGAGGCTTCTATTAAACTAATTATTGGAGTGTCCTGTTTGACAAGCGAACTCAAGTCTGCATGATTGAGGATTGTGGGGTTTACCATATTAGATTTTGCCAGGGTTATAGTGAGGATCAAATTTTGAATCTCGGTGGTTAACATTCTGTTCCTTACTAAAAGCGGTTCGTATAGGTGTGGGGTGTCAACCAAATTGTTTTTTCGGGATTTTATTATCTGATTTATTGTGTCTGTCAACTTATTTATTTGTTTTTGAGTTTCGGAATTTATGTCTATCTGTCTAGAATTTGACTCAATTAGCTGTGCTTCTGTTATTCTGATTTTTAGGAAAGCAAAGGCATCTGGAGTGCCAGCCACTACTTTCAATGCTGACCCTAGAAAATCTAAACTCCTCGCCTTTGTATGGTGTACCTTAAGGACGGACAGAAGTGTTTTTATATGGTCTGAATCGACATCCAACAGCTTATGCATATGTGATTGTGGGAAGGAATCGGACAATTTTTCTGTTTCCTCTATCATGCTAAGGAATTCTGAGAGATTGCTGGTGTGCCTCAAGCAGTCACGGTGTTCAAATACCAGTACTTCACCATCTATTATTGGGATATGGTTGGCGTGCGAGAAGTCGGTGATCCGAGCATTTGCGCCTGCTAGTACGATGAGCGTCACGAGGGTGAACCTGGAATTTTTCTTGTGTAGTGAGACTATGATGCTTTATTTTTATGGCCTTAACTTCTAACTACCTAAGAGGATAAACTATTTCAAGTTGTCCTTGTGGACCACCCTCCCCTTAACTAAGACGGTCGTTCCTAGGTCTGCTTGTATTTTCTGCCCAGTGCAGAGAGGGGTTAACTTATTTCCTAATCTTTTGTTATTTTTTAGGAATACTTCTTCTCCTACTTCAAAAACGCGCTTTTGTCTGTTTGCGTTGCAACGCTTCATGCTGTCTCGTTGGGCTATAGTTAGTCTAGCGCTAATACCTGAACGGCGCTCGTCGGACCCTAAGTGGAGTATCTCGATTGGTTTTTCTCTAGTGACCGAATGTAGAGTTTTATTATATTCTACCGTTGCTCTCAGGATTAGTTCAACAGTGTCCTCTATTTTTTTGTCTATTTTTAGACACCTAGCGATCTCAGTCAAAGTACTGTGAAAACGTTCCACTTGGCCATTGGACGAGCTATGAAGAGGTGGAGCGTTTACAATGCTAATGTCGTATTGGTTTTTCAACATGGATGTAATGGTTTCTGAGTTGAAAGCGGGTTCGTCGTCGCAATATATTGTTT
Organism: Drosophila fulvimacula; assembly: GCA_035045555.1. NCBI lineage: Eukaryota > Metazoa > Arthropoda > Insecta > Diptera > Drosophilidae > Drosophila > Drosophila fulvimacula. The sequence continues at coordinate 1,066,618 of JAWNOX010000160.1, read as the reverse complement.
TAATGTTAGGAAATATATTTACAATTTGCAACAAGGGACCTTTTACGTCGACGATTGTTCTGGACATTACCGTTTGTACCAAGGCGAACTTGGAGAACTTGTCTATGCAAGTCAGGAATTGTTTCTTGTCTGTTGTGAAAATGTCTATGTGTAACATTTCGCCAGTATAGCATGGAATGGGCGTTTCGCCGAGTTCGCTTTTATCGGTTATATCTTGCACCAAATTTTTGCAGAACCGAAACTGAGTAGCAGGAAAATGGGAAATTAGCTCATGCTGGAAACTAGCTAGTGTGGGGAGATCGCAGTGGATAGCATTTACGACTTCACTATTTACGACCTCCTTAAGTACCTTTAATATACTAATCTTATTAGTGAAGTTGATCAGGTGGCGGGTTTTGCTTCGAAACAGGACTAAGTTGTGTTTTGAAGGAAATTGTGCTTTTTCCAAAATGATTCAAGGGTTTGTCCGTAGCTTCGACCGTATAGGTCAGAGAAAGTTCGCTGTGAACAGTAGCCACATCTGATTGAGGCTCGTTTTGTAGGGTGTTGAGATTTTGTCTTGATAGAGCATCAGCTACAAAATTCTATTTACCAGGTTTATAGCCAACTTTAGCGTTGTGTTGGTCAATGTAAGCTTTCCACCTCTTTATTTTCGCGTTAGTGTTTTTGTCCGCTACCGCAAAGGTGAGCGGCTGGTGGCCCGTGAAAATGTTAATTTCTCTGGGGCCATACAGAAAGTTCTGCAATTTACCTAAAGCCCACACTATAGCCAGCAACTCCCTTTCGTTGGTGGCGTAATTTAATTCTGCATTTTTCAGCGTGCGAGAAATCATAGTGATGGGTCTGCCTTCTTGCGATAGTACCGCGCCAATTCCGTTGGCCGAGGCATCGGTGGTCAGGTCAAAGGGTTTTTTAAAGTCGGGGTACATGAGAATTACGTCTTCGGACGCCAAAATGTTGCGCAGGCGTTCAAACGCGTCGCGCTGGGTTTCATTGAAATCGACAGCAATCTTTTTGGACCTATGCTTACTCACTGAACCATTCTCTCCTTTCAGGATATCTGTTATTGGGCGGGCAATGACTGCAAAGTCTCTAATAAAGACTCTGTAGTAGCTTGCCAGGCCCAGGAAAGATCTAACACTGTAGATGTTTTTGGGTTCGGGGTATTCTTAGATGTCCGTGACTTTTTGGGGTCGGACTTTGTTCCGTCTTTACTTACGATGAAGCCCAGGTATTCTACGCTCTCCTTAAAAAGCTAGTTTTCTCCTGACTTACTCTCATATTGGCCTCGATCAGGCATTTAAGTACCGTGTCGATATGGTTGACATGGTCTGCCTCGTTGTTTGAGAAAACTATGACGTCATCTACATAGACGTAATATATTTTCCCAATGTGTTCTCTGAGAACATCATCGACTGCCCTTTGGAAGATGCTACCCGCATTCTTAAGGCCAAAGGGTAACCGGCAGAACTCGTATTTGCAGCTACTAACGGAGAATGCGGTCTTTTCGCGGTCATGTTCCGTGATGTATATTTGTGATACCCTGATTTTAAGTCGAGGGTAGTGAAAAACTTAGTATTCCCCAGGTTCGCTAGAATCATGGGAATGCTAAGCATTGGGTAACGGTCAGGTATGGTTTTTTCGTTCAGTTTCCTGAAGTCGATGACCAATCTCTTTTTTGTGTTACCATGGGCATCTGTGCCTTTTTTGTCAACAACCCACGTTGGACTGTTGTAAGGTGACCATGATGGCCTGATGATGCCGTCTTTTAACAATTGCTTGACTTCAGTGTTTACGAAGTCAGTAACGCCCATTAAGTTAGAGTAAGATCTGGCATATACGGGTTCGTTGTCTACCGTGCGAATCGTGGCGGAGACAGCGGTGTTAAAAGGGAGGGATTCTTCTGCTGCTTGAGAAGGCCCTTTTCCTTTTAAGAATCATGTTTCTGAACTTCTTTTCAATGGAGTCAGGAACCACGATGTCGTCTACATTGGTGAAATTTACGTCGTCACATTTCTGATATAGAATTTGTTCATGTATGCCCTAATATTCTAGTGAGTTTTCTGCTAGGTTCAACTTTACTCCGGCTTGTGTTAACAAGTCGAATCCTATAATGACATCGAACGAGCTGAGGGTGTCTAGAAGGAAAAATGGGGACGTGTGCTCGAAGATGTTCATAAGGCACTTTTGCTTAATTTCAGTGGACCCGTGGATCGAGGTCACTGCGAATGGCTTGGCGACTGGCTTTATGATTTTTAGCTCCTTTACGGGCTTAACATAATTTTTTGCCACGCCTGTGTCGATTAGCATCTTTAATGTTCTCCCAGCCAGCCGTCGTTCGATAAACAGCAACAGGGAACATTCCCTAAAAAATGGACAGAGTCGGACTGTACGTCTTCGTCCTCGCTGTCTATTTCTTCGGCTGCGGACTTTGCCGCCTTTTCGTAAGCGGTTGTTCCTACTAGGTTTGGTATAGGGTCGGTTTTTGCTGTTTTCAGCAGCTTGGCTTCGTTCTTCAACGACTCTAGCGTATGAATTAGCAAACATGCTTTTTTCGATACTAGCTTCCGCCTCTCTGGCAAGAGCGAGTGCAGAAGGCAAGTCTTTGGGTTGCGCCGGGAATACAATAGCTCTGAGTTGTTTTTTCAGGCCAGAAATAAAAGTGTGCAATGCGTCGGCCCTAACCTCAGCATTCAACAAATCGGCGCCTTCCTGTTCGTGCGACATTACGATCTTGTTAGTCACTAGAGTCAACCTTTTTTCGACCTCGTCATAGTACTGCATGAGGGTCATGTCACCTTGCCTGACCAAGTCTAGATTTTGCCTCAGTAGGCGCAAAGACGTTTTGTCGGAATAGGTGCAATCCAGTCTCGCCAGAATGGCATCTAAGTTTAACACCGTATTATAGGACACAAGCAAAGCCCCAGCTGACCCCGTGACCTTGTTCCTAATGATGGCTACTGCTTGGTAGTGTGTGCTGCTACTGTTGAAGGGCTTAAACAGCTCGTACGCATTTATTGCTGCATGTCTCCAGGCAACGTACTGGTCTTGTGCACCTGAAAACTCTGGTACCGACTTTATTATTATTTTAAGTGGCAGGTCGCATCTGACACCTGGGACAACGGATACTCTTTGGTACGTGACAATTGGTGGTGCTTACACCTGTAAACTCTGCACTCGCTCAGTTAGCGAGTTTATTTGGGCCTGCACCTGGGCTTGCTGTTGTGCCAGTACCTGCCTAACTGTATTTTCAACAATAGCTTGTATTTGAGAAGGGTCCATGGTGTTGCCTATTTGGTGTTCTAAACTCCAGCCAACCTGTTCCTCTTCTAGACTATCCTCACTTTCGTATTCAACTTTAACCTCTCTATAAGCGTTCCCCCAACTCATTGGCTAACGTTAACCCCTATACGAATATACTTTTGTCGTGCACAATTGATCGGTCGCTTGGGATGCAGGGAACAGAGTGGGCTAACTGTTTACTTTGGTGGGTTGTAATTTGACCGAGGTCTTTTGCGCAGTACAATCACAATACAATCAATGTGTGCAGTTTTATTTTAAAATTATTTGTTTAGTTTTTGCTTGAGTTGGCTTGTCAAACTTACATGTTCTGTTTTGTCTATCTCAAAACTAATTGGGGGTTAATCCTGTTGTTGGGCGCCAGTTATATTTTCAAATGTCCCCCGAAGCTCCCACGTGGCGTGGCTGCTTGACTTCGTCTCCTTTGATGATCACTGGCCTTGTGGCTCAGCGATGTTCAATATAGATGACAAATGTTTACGGCTGATTGCCGGAGCGTGATCTAGGCAAGTTGTGCCTTCTTTATTCAAAATCAAACTAAAGCTAAAGACAAAGGCAAAGCATAAGTCGGCACGCCGACTCAGCAGTTTAAGCGACGCAGCGCTTGGGCATAAGGAGTGTCAGATTACCACTGCTTATCGTTGCTCGTGCAGAGCACTGAACCGATAATTTGGCGCATCAGCATTATTTACATAATATACTTAGTTGCTATGGTCTCTAAGGTGTTTATTTGTTAACTTATATACGTACCATATATATTTAGTCTTGCAGAATGCATAACCTCACCAGCCCTAGAAATCGCCTTGCATTCGTAATCTCCCCCGTCCTCTGATTTAACAGCTGATATATTAACGTGGCTAATAACATCACCAAATGTTGTGACATATTGTCCGATCATAAGACGATCGTTCTGAAACATACAATATATTCTAGTAGCAAATAATCATTATACCCTGAGCCCATTGAAAACAAGTAAGAACGTTGCAGTCAGGCGCTACCGACTGCGAAATACTCATTCACACCCCAGCACGCAATTCCAAAATATTCCAAAATATAAATTTACCAATTTTCAATTTATTTAGTGTCATGTATTTTTTTTAAAGAGTTTGGATTTTTTGTTATACACCAAGAATATATATACTCTAAGGGGTCTGCGACGACTCCTTCTACCTGTTCTGCTGCCTGTTCTGGTATATTGTTTTTGTGAAAATGTATGTAACAATTTTCACAAAAACAATATACCCTGATTACCCATTTTCAATGGTTTCAAAACAAATACAATAGAATTCAGCTTGAATCATCAGCTGCTAATTAAGTTTCTCGGTCGCTTCGAAATTCAGTTGCGGTGTTCGTAGGAGCGATGCTCGTCGATAATAGACACCCGAGATTCGAATATTGGCGATGAGAAATCAGGGTGTTTTTGTTGAAATGTATGTTATAAGTAGAATGAGGCGTGACAGACCCTATAAAGTATATATTTTCTTGATCACGACGACAAGCCAAATCGATTTAACCCTATCCGTCTGTCTGTCTGTCCGTCTGTCCGACCATCCGTCCGTCTGTATGAACGCAAGGATCTTGTAAACCACAACAGCTAAGGAAATTTTACATGTATACTCGTGAATACCATACGCAGCACAAAATCTTTTTAGATAACTCACCCCGGCTTCTAATTATCGATAAATTGACTTTAATTTATGTGTACTATTAAAGTTAAAGACTTTAATTCCACTGTGCAGATATGTGTAGTGAATGCAGACATATTGTTGTTTGTGGATTTTGGATGCCACGCCGCCTTCGCCTAAAATTTTTAAAACGCGTATTTCAAATACTAAAAATTGGGCCTTATCTAACACATTTTATTAGGAAAGTTAATCTACAACAAAATTATTAAATATTTAATTTTCCATAACATTTCATAACAAACTGCGCAGTAGGCAGAGAGCTTGCTTACGTGCGTAGATGGAGTTTGTCAAGCTTCCTTCTGCCTGTTACATACATACATTTTCAAAAATTCATCTGATTTCCTATTTTCGATGAGTTCAGGGTATACAAATATTTGTGTAGAAATAAATATATTTACATTTGGGAGAGGAAATCCATCCAAGTGCCAACTAATTTTGGGTGTCGGATTACCGCTTGCGCTACACTTAAGTGAAACTGAAGGTCCAGGCTGCATTGTTTGCTCTATAAACTTATAAAGCAATTGAGGTGATACTTCTGCAAACGGGATTACAATTAGAAAGATTAAACTTAGAAATTAGAAAGAAGTAAACATTATTATACTTTGTTTTTTAATTATATTTATTTTACATGTCAAATAGTCTATTATACAAAAATATTAATTATCCGATTTAACTCGCCAATAATTATTCTCATTTTTATACCGTAAACACATTGAAAATTGAAAATCGGTGTATAATCTTTTTTTAGTAAAAATGTATGTAACAGGCAGAAGGAGGTGTGGAAGACCCCATAAAGTACATATACTCTTGATCAACTCGACGACCTGAGTCGATATAGAACTGTTCGTCCATCCGTCCGACTAGAGCTAAAGATCTGAAATTTTTTTTTTCGATAACTCATTGTGCAAATATACACAAACTCTCTAGGTTTAACGCCGCGTTCGAACATATAGACAGAAGGAGACGGAGGGATGGATACTTTTACTTGTTATACCCTGAGCCCATTGAAAATGGGAAATCAGAGTATATTTTTTTAGTGAAAATATATGTAATAGGCAGAAGGAGACGTTGCAGACCCCATAAAGTATATATATTCTTTATCAGATCGTCCGTCCGTCTGTATGAAAACCACAAAAGCTAGAGATCTGAAATTTGGCATGTATACTCGTGATTACCATACGCAATACGAGTTTTTTTTCGAAATCTCATCCCGTTTTCGAATTGTCGATAAATTTCGATACATTGACTTCGATTTATGTGACCCATTAAAGCTAGAGACTTTAAATTTACTGTGTAGATAGGTTTAGTGAATGCGGACATTTTGTAGTTTGTAAAATTTTGGATGCCGCGGTCCATTCCCCCTACTGGAAACTTGTTCTTTGACAAATACACACATATGAGGTCCATAATAAATAAATAAATATATATATATATATATATATATATATATATATATATATATATATATATATATATATATATATATATATGTATATATATATATATGAAATCTATTGTTATTAAACAAAACGTTTACGTACAAACGTACGTGGTTGCTGCTACCAAGCATCTCGAAAATTCTAAGAATTCAAGAATTACAACAACAAAGATAAATTGGGGATCAATTTTCAGCAGAAGTTCAGCAGCTCAGTAGCAGTAGCTCAGTAGCTCAATAAATTTACTTAACTGTAGGAATTTGCTACGTCACACTCATGTAGTGCAACGGCGGTGTTGGTAGAGGGGGCGATCGCCGACATGAAGGCCCGGGTTTGATTCTCTAAGCTGCCGTCAAAATTTTTTGTATGCAAGTTACTTATTTTATTTTTAAATTTAATTTAAAATTATATAACTCAATGCAAACTGTGATAGGCGGTGTTTAGGGTATTTCCTAGTCGGGCACTTCCGACTAGAGTTTCCTCACTGTTTTTTTTTATATAACGTAGATATATTTCCAATCTGTCTATATTGGACAATCAGTAAATTGTGTCGATAAACATTAACTTAAATATTTACAGTGTGATTATGACTGTGTGGGAGTGTGTAAGTGGTGGGAAAGAGGTGGAAGGTGCGTCAGGCTAAAAATATATTCTAGATATCCCGTCTGTGCATTGGTTATAAGCAGTACGTTTATAAAATACGTACCTCCCAATCTTAGCTCGGCAGAACATTGGCTTGACTCTAAATCATTCTTTATAATACATTGATACATTCCTTTATCTTCCTTGACGATGGATGTAATTCGTATATGTTCCCTTGACAGAAGACGAACACGAGCCCCTGAGCGTAGTGTTTTACCATCTTTAAACCACAGAACTTGTTGTTTTGGATATCCTGACGTACTGCAAATCTTAAAAATTAACGGTAACATTTCTTTTTAACGTATACATATGTCCAAAAAATGTAGGTCACTTTACTCACTAAATCAGCAGTATGTCCAAGATTCACAGTCTGTATGCGGGGCTGTAGGATTGCACTCAACGGAGATGATACAGATAGTTTGACTTCTAAAGTTTCACTACCCTCAGAATTAGTGACTGTACAATAGAATATTCCATCATCGGATTTTGCGATGGCTGATAAAATAAGAGTTCCGTCTTTGATTTTCGCGCGCCCAGTCGCAAGCATATGCTGCATAGACTCATCATTGCTTGAACGTGTCATATGCCACCTGAAAAATATATAATATATTTGAACTATTAATATAATAAACGGAACATTTATCGGTCTATTCCTTAAGACAACCATTTATTTTCATCACTCACCAAACAACAAAGCGTCATAGCTTATTGAACTTATGATGTTAACACGAGCACATATACTAAGTCTCAAGTCCCTAGTATCAACAGTGTTCAAAATATAACAGAAGATGTAAAATTGATATATATTCAGATCCAATTTACCACGGCCCCAGTGGGAGTGGATATATAATTTTTTGGTCGATCTTTATAGGATCATAACAGTTACTCACGTGCCAATTTGGTCGTTCTAGCTCTAAAACTGTTGAAGATACAGTTTTACCCGATTTACCACGCCCCCAATAGGCGTATATATATCCGCCATAGCTTATTCAACTTAAGATAAGCATTTCTGACATACAGGAAAATTCATTTTCAATTTGCTAACTGAGCAGCGAGTGCACTTCGGATGCAATATGCCTATGATATGGGACATTAAATGATAAATAACTTTTTTGCAGATGGACTTTCTTAATCAAATCTTCACAGTGTGATTATGGCATTCATATGTGTCGATTTGCCAAAGAACAAGTCTCTAGTATCTAAAATACTTGTTTTGCAAATTTGGATCGAAGGGGCGTGACATCCAAAATTCAAAAATATATATACATACTTAATTGGGTCTGCCTCGCCTCCTTCTGCCTGTTACATGCATTTCGACAGCAACAAAACCATTATAGCCTGATTACTCATTTTTAATGGGTTCAGGGTATACAAATTTCAGTCTCTTATTATAGGTTTTGAGATCGACGTATTCAAACATACATGACAGACGAACAGGGCTAAATTTTAAGAAAACCAATTAAATATATTTATTAAATATTATTATATGTATGTATGTAAGTATGTAGAAGGTACAGTAAAGTATACCAATAGTTTTCTAAATAAACATAAACCAATTTACGAAAATTTATAATATATTTAAAGTAATCCAGGATTTTATATCAGCAGAAACATAAATAGTATATCTGATATGAATGTGTGTTTGTATGTAATCCACAAAAATAAAGGAAATAGACGAAAATATCTAACCACTCTGCATGTACATATGTACAAAGAGATATGTATGTTATGTATACATGCATATATATATATGCACATCTAAATATGCATTTGAACATAAATTTAGTCATAAATAGAAAGGAAAGTACAGGCAATGTCAGCAAAGTCTTACATACATACAAATGTTACATACGTTAGTATGTACATCCATACAGACTTTTATCCATACAATACACATAACTGTATTTTTATACCTATCTCCTCATATAACTGCTACCACTAACCATAGTGCTGCTACCCATTCATGAGCATATGTGGGTGCATATACACACATACAACTGAAAATCTATATATGTATGTAGAGAAGAATATTCAGTATATGTATATACATACATATATGTATATATATTTACATATATACATTTGCAGTCTGTAACCACAGTTACATGCCAAAGAAAAACATCATGTATAAAAACTCAAGAGGAGAACATCGTAAATAAAACAAAGCAAACCCTTACGACGTTAACGACTAGTCGTGGGCTAAACGCTTGGCTCTATGTATGCATTCACACATGTACATGCATTATATACAGGCATGCATATGTATATATACGTATATGCAAGTGCTTGCAACATATCCGTGCACATAAATGTATGTAGATACTGAGAAAAATTTCACATCATTTAAGTGAAGTTGTCGGAGTCGACGGACAGACCTACCCTAACGAGGAGCATGGGAGCCTTTCAGAGATGTTGCCTGGACGAATAAATGTAGAAAGAATATATTGAAAAAAATTCGGTTGATACACTGAAGTGCGTTGACACGAAGCATTTAATAGGTGGCTAAGAGAGAAAGAGAGTACAGTACAACTGTATAGAACACGTTTCAGAATATTTTCCCATTTTAAACAATAAACAATTAAAGGTTCATTAACTTGTATTTACAAGGAACCCAAAATTGGAAATTGGAAATTTATGTTAAATGGCTTTGTAAGCATATATATAGATACATACTATGTACATAAACATACTAGCTGGTTCACCAAACGTGCATTGTAACATATATAATTTTTAGGTAATTTCTTGTGTAAAATAAAATAAAACAAACTAAAATATTAAAAAAAAAGTTAAAGGGATGGACCACCTTTATCACTTAGCTTAGCTGTACGAAAAAAATATGTTGGCTGATTCTCAGACCTACCCAATATGCACACAAAATTTCCGTCCGTCCGTCCGTCCGTATGAACGCGCTGATCTCGTAAACCTCAGAAGCTAGAGATCTGAAATTTGGCATGTATACTCGTGAATACCATACGCAGCACAAGTTTGTTTTTTTTTTTTCGATAACTCATCCCGTTTCAATTTGCTTTTATTTATGTGACCCATCAAATTTTTTGTGCAGATAGGTGTAGTGAATGCGTGCATTTTGTAGTTTTTGCATTTTGGATGCCACGCCCCCTTCGCCCACAATTTACAAAACTCGTATTTCAAATACTAGAGACTTGTGATTTGGAAAATAGACACATATGAATGAATAATCACACTGTGCATATTTGATTAAGAAAGTCCATCTAGAAAAAAAGTTATTAAACATTTAATTTGCCATATCATATTACGTTCGTGTGCGTGCGTATGTGTGTGTATGTGTTGCTTGCAATATAATCATATCATGCTTCCAATATCGGCTATTCGAAGGGTTCAGGGTATCTCTTAGTTATCTCTTACTTGTTTTTTAGACCCTGAACCCATGAAAAGTGGTATAACGGTTTTATTGCGGCCCAAATGTATGTAACAGGCAGAAGGAGGCATAGCAGACCCTATAAAATATATACATATATTCTTGATCAGGACAACAAGCCGAGTCGATTGAGCCCTGTCCGCCTGTCTGTCCGTCTGAACCTATAATAGCTAGAGACTTTTTTTGTAGATTCGTGTATATCACGCACAGATCGATTGTTGGTTTTTTTATTCGATAACTCTTCTCTTTTTTTATGGATTAAAAAGGAAACCCGATTTTCAGTTTTAAAATTATATCTTCCACATCTTTATAGTTAAAGACTCCAATTCTAGTATTTAGTTTAATAGGACCTTTATACAATTTAGATTTTTGTTGAATTTTTTATGGCGCGCCCCCTTCGCCCAAATTTCCAAATCACGTATTTTAAATACTAGAGATTTGCGCTTTTGCACATACACAAATTTACGCTGCGAAAGTTTGATTAAGAAAGTCGGTCTACAAAAATATTTATTAAGCAGTTAATTTCCAAAACATGCACATATTGGCCCAGCGCAGTCGCTGAACAACCTGCGCAGTTGGCACAGCGTATGTGTGTGCGTGTGTATGTATGCGTTGCTGGCAATATACACACATACATACATATGTATGCGACAGTTATACGGACAGCGACCACTCTGCTCTGTTGTTCTCAATCGGCGTGTCATCTGGAAGTTCGCAATTCCTTTGGAAGGAAGCCTACCGGCTGTATACGTTCGACCCGATAATCTTCTCGGAGGCCATACAGCTGCTGAGTACCTCTGGGGATGCTGAGATCAGTGCTTGTCAGATGGTATCTTAAGTACAAAATGCCTGCAACGCTAGCATGCAGCGATGCAAGCAGTACACGATACAGCAAGCGCCTAAGTTCTGGTGGAATGAACAAATAAGTAAAATTCGAAGCAAATGCATCCTCGCGAGAAGAAGCTATCTACGAGCCAGAGGAAAGCCTACGTATCTGGAAAAGCAGCTGGCTTACCGAGAGGCAAGACGGCAGCTGAAAAAGGCCATACGGGCAAGTAAACGAAATTGCTTCCTAAACCTGTGTGACTCCGCCGACTTCGACCCCTGGGGCAGCGCATATAAAACGGTGGTTAAAAGGCAAGCAGGTGCAGCCCACGGATCGTTTGGAGCTCAAAACAATCGTGGAAACGCTCTTCCCGGGTAAACTGAGCTCCATACATGAACCTGACCATACACCACCAGGTCAAACATCAATCATCGACCCCACTGTTTTAGTGACAGAAGACGAAATCGTTGCTGTTGCCAGAAATCTAAGAGTCAACTCAACATCCCAAATACAGCTATACAATACATGTCTAACTCAGGAAACGTTCCGTGCAATCTGGAATATCCAGAACTTGGTACAGCTGGTCCAAAGGCTGGCAAACCACCAGAGGATGCATCTTCCTGCGGGCCAATCTGCCTCTTGGACACCATGGGGAAGGTGTTTGAGAAGCTGATCTGCTCCAGATTAGGGGCTGCAATTGCTAGTGACAGCGGCCTGTCACCAAACCAATTTGGCTATGTCAACAACGGATGCATTGAGCAAAGTTGTTGGCCTTACAACCTCCGCCATCCATGGCACCAGATGGAAACACGGATCAAAGCAGTACTGCATCGTAGCGACCCTGGATGTAAAAAATGTATTCAATACAGCTAGCTGGGATATGATACTTGATGCACTGACACAATATAATATCCCTAAATATCTTAAAGAGATAATAAAGAGCTACTTCAGGGGAAGAAAACTGATGTACAACATGAATGAGGGCCCCCAAACACACATAGTGTCAGCCGGAGTCCCCCAAGCATCGGTTCTGGGGCCTCTCCTATGGGATACTATGTATGACGGTGTACTGCGCCTGGAACTTCCAGCAGGTGCGCACTCCATCGGGTTTGCTGACGATGTAGCCGTCGTAGCCATAGGAAAGAAGCTCAAGGATACAGAGGATATGTGCACTGCTAGTATCAGCCGCATTCGTGACTGGCCGACAGGAGCTGGACTCGACCTAGCTGCATACAAAACGGAGGTTGTTCTTGTCAGCAGTCACAAGAAAGTGGAGACGGCCAATGTGACGATTAGCAACACCATATCATCAAAGAGGGCAATAAAGTATCTTGGAGTCATGAAAGACACCAGATTGACTTTCCGCGAACATTTGGAGTATGTGCAGAAAAAAGCAGCCGACTCCTGTAGAGCTCTTTCTCGCATCATGCTGAACACGCAGGGACCAAAACAACAACAACGCCTTCTTCTGATGAGCGTCATGAGGTCCGTCTTCTATACGCAGAGCCAATCTGGTCAAGAGAAATGGCCACTCCCAGCTACAGCCGAGGTATACGAGGCACCTACCGACTAAGCACAATCCGAGTCAGCTGCTCCTTCAGGACAGTCTCTAATGACGCGGCACTCGTCACAGCCGGAATGCCTCCTCTGGAGGACTTGGTCGCCGAAGTTGTGGAGCGGAGTACAATGCAAGATCCTGTACATGGCTCGCACAACATAATCAGCATATAAACAGCATAAACAGCATATCGTGTTGGCAGAGAAGGTGGAATACTTCGACGAAAGGACGATGGACCCATGTGGTCATACCGGATGCTTCCGGAGTTATCTGCAGAGGTTTGGACATGAGGATACTGACGAGGGCTCGTGCTGTGCTGGAGGATTGATCGAAGACGCCAAACACGTAATCTTCGAGTGCGGACGCTTCCTGAAGGAGAGGCGGCAATTAGAAGCAGCTGTGGGTCGTTTAATCAGAGCGGATAACCTGGTCGAGACGATGCTTGAACTGAGACAGCGTGGAAGCTAATAAGCTCGTTCGTTGCGCAGAATCGAGCGAAGCAGACGGCAAGATGTTGAAGTTTAAGGTAGCCCAAAGCGCTTGCGAAGCAATGCTTTACGGCCGTCCCGCAAGCACTATGCGCTACTCTTTAACTAAACAAAAAACTAAAAGATAAACCTAGGCTTAATTGTACTAATTGACTAATCAAAATGAATACATATGTATATATTTACATATATATAAAATAAGAATAACATTGATATAATTTAAATAAAGTTAATACATTGACATGCATATGTATGTATAGATGAAATCTATTATGTTATCAAACAAAACGTTTAGCAAACGTTTACGTACAAACGCACGTGGTTGCTGCTACCAAGCATCTAGAAAATTCTAAGAATTCATAACAACAACAAAGATAAATTGGGGCCATCCCCAATTTTCAACAGAAGTTCATCAGCTCAGTAGTAGTAGCTCAGTAGCTCAATAGCTTTAGTTAGGAATTCGCTATCTCACAGTCATGTAGTGATTGCCGACATGAAGACCCGGGTTCGATTCACTAAGCTACCGTCAAATTTTGTTTATGCAAGTTACTTAATTTTTTATTTTTTAAATTTAATTTAAAATTATATAATTCTATGCACACTGTGAAGTGCATTTAAAATCGACGATAGGCGGGGTTTAGGGTATTTCCTAGTCGGGCACCTCCGACTGGAATTTCCTTACTTGTTTTTTTTATACCCTGAACCCATTAATAATGGGTTGCAGCCCAAATGTATGTAACAGGCAGAAGGAGGCGTGGCAGACCCCATAAAGTATATATATTCTTGATCAGGACGACAAGCCGAGTCGATTGAGCCCTGTCCGTCTGTCCGTCTGTCCGTATGTTTGAACGCGTGGATCTCAGAACCTATAATAGCTAGAGACTTGAACTTTTTTTTATAGATTCGTGTATATCACGCGCAGGTCGAGTTTGTTTTAGAAATTCGATAACTCTTCTCCTCCTTTTGTTATCGATTAAAAACGAAATCGATTTTCAGTTTTAAAATTATATCTTCTAAATCTTGATAGTTAGAGACTCCAAATCTTGTATTTAGCTTAATGGGACTTTTATACAATTTTGATTTTTGTTAAATTTTGGATGCCATGCCCCCTTCGCCCAAATTTTCAAAACACTTATTTCAAATACTAGAGACTTGTGCTTTTGCAAATACACGCATATGAATGATATAACTACGCTGCGCAAGGTTGATTAAGAAAGTCGATCTACAAAAAAAGTTATTAAGCATTTAGTTTCCCATAACACGCACATATTGGCGCAGCGAAGTCGCTGAGTAAACTACGTAGTTAGCAGAGCGTATGCGTGTGCGTGTGTATGTATGCGTTCCTTGCAATATACATACATATGTATGTACACATGTACATACTGTATATTTTTACATATATATAAAATAAGAGTAACTTTGATATAACTTAAATAAAGTCAATATAATATACATATGAATAGATGAAATGCATTATGTTATTAAACGAAACGTTTACCAAACGTTTACGTACACACGCGCGTGGCAACAGCAACAGAAGCTCTAGATTCGAAGAATTCATAACAACAAAAACAAAGACAAATTGGGGATGAATTTTAAGCAGAAGGTCAGCAGCTCAGTAGCAGTAGCTCAGTAGCTCAATAACTTTACTTAGGAATTCGCTATCCCACTCTTATGTATTGCAACGGCTGTGTTGGTAGAAGCGATGATCGCCGACATAAAGTCTCGGGTTCGATTCTCTAAGCTGACGTCAAAAATTTTTTTATGCAAGTTACTTAATCTTTTTTTTTTTTTTTAATTTTTTAATTTAATTTAAAATTATATATAAACTTTGAAGTGCATTTAAAGCCGCCGATAGGCGGGGTTCAGGGTATTTCCTAGTCGGGCAGGTCCTTAGAGCTAGAGCAGAGATAGGCGGTGTTTTTAGATGTGTAGAGATTCCAGAGAAGTATGTTCGAAACCTAGTCCCCTGAATGCGTTGAAATGGGAATAAACTGGGGTTTGGTTTTCTTAAAATGTATGTAACAGGCAGAAGGAGCTGTCGCAGACCCCCACAGTATACATATATTCCTGATCAGTTCAATGAGCTGATTCGATTTAGACCTGTTGTATTTTTGAACGACAATCTCAGAACTAGATACTCAAAGTTTAGGGTCGTGTATTTCACGCGCAATTCGAGTTTGTTTTCAAAATTCAATAACTATTTTGTTTACTTTTGATCGATTAAAAGCGAAAATCGAAATCCAGTTTTAAAACGATATATTATTTATATGTTTAAAATTAGAATCTTGTATTTAGTTTTATTGGACATTTATACAATTTTTTTGTTGTTAAATTTTGGATCCCACGCTTACGATCTAGGTAAATTGATCTATTTGATTAAATTGCATAAGTGAATTTCGATTTCGCTTTTAATCATTCAAACGGAAATATGTGTCGATTTTTAAAAATAGGCTATACAGGAACTTGAGCTCAATCACACATACGAAGAGATGAACGAACAAATGGATAAAGCTATATCGACTCAGTTCGTCACGCTAATCAATAATATATATATATATGTCGGAGCGTACTGTATGTACGCACTGTATGTGATTGTTGCTGTGTACTGCACGTACACACTGTGTGGCTGTGTATGTGTGTATGGATATTCTGGTTTACACCAGAATCCTACATTTGCCAAAGCGAACGGTATGCACGCACTGTGTATGTGTGTTGCGGAGTATGGGAATTCTGGTTTTCACCAGATTTCCTAATTTCATCATATTAGTAATATTGCATCAGCCGCTAACTGCGCTCTGATTGGTCCTTTGCATTTTTGTCGCTTAAAGAAGTACCGTTTTAGCGGGACGACAGCGCTACAACGCTGTCGTCGAGTGTGGTTCGAAGCTATGCTAAGAAAATGACACTGGAGTTGTCAGGCAGTTTAGAAAGAAAGCATAAGCACCGAAACTCGCTTCGCTAAGTACGCTACTATGAATCAAATCGATGAAGTTCCAACATCAGAAGTGGATCTGGATCGCTGCCTAATACGGCAAATGATCCATGGCGAGTGTTAATGGAAATGCAAAAAAAAATTTTTTTTATTGAACTTGTAAAAGCATTAAAATCAGCGCCATCCGATACAACAAAAAATAAGACAGTAGTGTTGCCGAAATTTAATGCAGATCTTGCGGGTGCCGACGCGTCCGCGTGGTGCGCTACAGCGAATATAATTTTTGCTGAAAATAACATACAAGGCAGTGCGTTGGTGATGGTTTTGAGTGCAGCATTAGAAGGTAGTGCGTCGCAGTGGCTCTCGCACGACAACATTTGACTCTGGAGCGGAATGTTTTCTAATTAAACAAAATATAAGTTCTAAGTTAGTTGGTAAAAGAATTAACAATGTAGTACTATTGAAGGGTATTGGCATTGACAGCATTTGTAGTACATTGCAAATACTTAGCAATGTAGAAATTGACAATCATTATATTGAAATGCTATTCCATGTTTTGAGCGATGAATATTTGAAAAACGAAATTGTGATTGCTCGAGAAATATTATCGCAAGGTTTTCATGTCATGTCACCCGGAAAATTTGAAATTGTCAGATCAAAAACTGTAAACTCTTGTTCAAATAACGAAACATTTTTTAACGTGAATACTGATCTTTTTGGTAAAGATCAAGATGAATTAAACAATTTATTGAAAAATTACTCAAGTATTTCACAAAAGAAATTCCTTCTTCTACAGTCAGTACAGGTGAAATGAAAATTAAATTAGCAAACCCCAGAAAAATTGTTCAAAGTAGATCATACAGGCTTGCCTCAAATGAAAGGGAGTTGGTGCGCGACAAGATTAAAGAGTTGTTAGAATGCAAGATCATAAGGGCAAGCTGCTCGCCCTATGCAAGCCCTATGATGTTGGTGAACAAAAAGGATAGTTCTCATCGTTTGTGCGTTGATTACCGTGAATTAAATGCTAATACAGTTTCAGACAGATATCCTCTACCTCTTATAGGGGATCAGATTGTTAGACTTCATGCAGCTAAATATTTCACATGTTTAGATATGGCAAGTGGATATTATCAAATTCCCATGCATGAAGAATCAATAGAGTGTACGGCTTTTGTCACCCCAGATGGCCAGTACGAATTCTTGTCAATGCCGTTTGGACTCAAAAATTAACCTTCAGTTTTTGCATACACTTGGAGAACTTGCAAATACATATGTGGTTGTCTATATGGATGACGTATTGATGGTGGCTTCAACAAAGAGTGAGGCTTTGGAAAGGCTACAGGTTACTTCAGACATTCTAACGAAAGCTGGATTTTTGTTTAGTATTAAAAAGTGTTCGTTTCTAAACCCGACAGTTCAATATTTGGGATATGAGGTGAACGCTGGACAAATTCGTCCGAATTCACTAAAAATTTCAGCGTTAACTGCTCTACCGCCTCCTCAGTCGGTTTCTGCATTAAGGCAATTTATTGGATTGGTGTCATATTTTCCGCAATTTATGCAAGGATTTTCTTGTTTCATGAAGCCTTTGTATCTTTTAACATCGGAAAAGAACGATTTTCTTTGGAAGCCTGAACATGAACAAATAAAACAGAAAGTTATTTCTATCCTTACACAAAAGCCAGTTTTGGTTCAATCGAGTTGCATACTGATGCAAGTTCTCGTGGGTACGGTGCTATCTTATTGCATAAAATCAATAATAAGCCTAATGTCGTTGAGTTTTTCAGTAAGGCTGCTTTATATCATTCTTACGAATTGTCATGGATATAAAGCATTTCCGTCATTATTTGACAGGCAGAGATTTTATTGTTTTTACCAATTGTAATTCACTTAAAGCATCAAGAACCAAACGTGACCTATCTCCTAGGGCTCAAAGATGGTGGGCTTATTTATAGCCGTTCTCATTTGATTTAGAATATAGGGAGGGTAAACGAATGGCTCATGCTGACTTCTTTTCCAGAAATCTCCCATCTGCGGATGCGATTGATACTTGTAAAATTTCTGAGAAACGAGCTAAGTTCAGAGGAATGGTAGAACTCGATCTTTACCAATTGTTCCAAGAACATTTAGATGGTCCCTGGTAAATCAGGTACACGAGTCAGTTATGCACCTTGGTTGGCAGCAAACTCTTGACAAGGTTTACCAATATTATTGGTTTCACAATATGAATAAATATGTTCGCAAGTTTGTAAACAATTGCATAATAGGATTTCCAAGTCGTGCAAACGGTCAAGTTGAGCGTGTTATGAGTACGCTTAAAAATTTGCTAACTGCTGTCGAATCGAGCCAAAGATCCTGGCAAGATGCACTTGGCGAGGTTCAGCTTGCATTAAATTGCACAATTAGTCGTGCAACTGAAGCGAGCCCGTTGGAAATGCTGATAGGAAAAGAGGCTCGACCGATAGGGTTAATTCCACCAGTGGACACAGAAATCGAAATTGATTTGAACAGCGTTCGGACTCGTGCCAGTGATAAGATGAAGAGTTTGGCAGATTATGATAAATAACGCTTTGACAAAACCAAAGCCATGGTTGTAAGGCACAATGTTGGTGACTATGCTCTGCTAAGAAACGAGGAGAGACACCAAACGAAATTAGACCCGAAATTTAAGGGCCCATTTTTGGTTACTGAAGTCCTGGATGGGGACAGGTATATGTTAAAGTCGTTAAGAAATAAGCGACTTTACAAATATTGTCACGAAGACATTAGAAGAATTTCAAATGGTAAAATTCCTGATGAATTGGATATTGATAATGAAAATCAGAGCTTATCAGAGAATATAGTTGAGACTGAGAGTGTTCCGTCCAAGTGAGACGATGAATTAAATTTATTATTTTGTTCTACTTGTAATTTTTATATATTGGACATTCATTTTCTGGCGCACGTTCATTTGAAAGTTAAGCAAATACTTTGTTGTTTTGTTAAAATCGCATAGTGCAAGTACAATGATTAGTTGTTTTGTTAAAATTTAAGTGAATTTGTGAATTTAAAAAAAAAAACAAAAAAAAAAAAAAGAAGATACTCTGTATGTTATGGTTAAGAATAAAAGCTTAAATTCAGTTTATATTATGAAACACAAAAGGTGTCTTTGAACTTGATATCTGGACATTATACGAGGACGTGTGAATGTCAGAATGGTTATCCGTCTATGAGAGACGATGGTTATCCGTCTATGAGAGACGATGGTGTTCCGTCTATGAGAGACGATGGTGTTCCGTCTATGAGAGACGATGGTTATCCGTCTATGAGAGACGATGGTTATCCGTCTATGGGAGACGATGATTATCCGTCTATGAGAGACGATGGTTATCCGTCTATGAGAGACGATGGTTATCCGTCTATGAGAGACGATGGTTATCCGTCTATGAGAGACGATGGTTATTCGTCTATGAGAGACGATGGTTATCCGTCTATGAGAGACGATGGTGTTCCGTCTATGAGAGACGATGGTTATCCGTCTATGAGAGACGATGGTTATTCGTCTATGAGAGACGATGGTTATTCGTCTATGACAGACGATGGTTATTCGTCTAGGAGAGACGATGGTTATCCGTCTAAGACAGACGATGAATTCAGTTTATAATCTTTTGTTACGTAAGAAATTTGAATCTAAAATTGGGAGTACTACACGAGGACGTGTCAAAATCAGGATGGCCGTGTCGGAGCGTACTGTATGTACGCACTGTATGTGATTGTTGCTGTGTACTGCACGTACACACTGTGTGGCTGTGTATGTGTGTATGGATATTCTGATTTACACCAGAATCCTACATTTGCCAAAGCGAACGGTATGCACGCACTGTGTATGTGTGTTGCGGAGTATGGGAATTCTGGTTTTCACCAGATTTCCTAATTTCATCATATTAGTAATATTGCATCAGCCGCTAACTGCGCTCTGATTGGTCCTTTGCATTTTTGTCGCTTAAAGAAGTACCGTTTTAGAGGGACGACAGCGATACAACGCTGTCGTCGAGTGTGGTTCAAAGCTATGCTAAGAAAATGACACTGGAGTTGTCAGGCAGTTTAGAAAGAAAGCATAAGCACCGAAACTCGCTTCGCTAAGTACGCTACCATGAATCAAATCGATGAAGTTCCAACATATACTTTATGGGGTCTGTCACGCCTCTGTCATTTTCACAAAACCCAGATTTCTCATTTTCATGGATTCAGGGTACAAAAATGTAATGAAATTCGGAGCCAAAATTCGAAAAATATCACAAAATTTAAAAAATACATTTTAACTTATCTTACCTGTACGTTGGCTTTGGATTTGCATAGGCAACACATGCTAATACTAATGGATCACCAACTCTAGCCAATAAAGCCATTTTTTTGTCATTCATTATTGGTGGAACAAGCTCTCGCATTTCTAACAAATAAAGAAGAGATATTGATGTAATTAATTTAAAATATTAACAAGGCATAACAAAATATTTAACGTAAAAGTGGGTTAGTCGAGATTTCTCGACTAGGAGACTCCCTGAACCCTCGCGAGGAAACGATAATGTAATAATTCTGTTCTTTTTTCTGTATACTTTAGAAACCAAACCAAACAGTGCATGCGCTTGGGCTGTATCCGTCTGGACTGTCCGTCCCTCCATATGACCGCGCTGAACTAGTAATCGCACTGTGAAAATTCGATTAAGAAAATTCATCTACAAACATTTAATATTGGCATATTGTAGCCCAAGCGTTGTCGGTGCGCAGTTAGCACAATACGTGCTCATTCGTGTGGCCATTTACGTGCGTATGTGTTACTTGCAATATACATCTGTATATGTAAAGCAATCATAGCATTCTGGCAATATCGGCTATTCTATTCGTCGAGCGGTCTCGACTAGAGCACACTTAATTGTTTTTTAATAGATTTATAATATTTTTCAAATCAATAAATGTGGTAAAATGCCAAAAAGTATTTATATTATGAGTTTAAAGCTCAAAAACTAACCTCTCTCCCTCTCTCTCTCTCTCTCTCTCTCTCTCTCTCTCTCTCTCTCTCTCTCTCTCTCTCTCGCCCCCCCCCCTTTCCAATCCTTTTTAGATAGAAAATTCCTCAAAAGAGGCGTAAAGAGCCGATTTTTCAAACCTTCTATGACTTACATAAACTTACTTACACAACAAAAATAAAAACATCATAAAATACAAATGAAACTAAGAAGGCTACAGCTACAAAGATTACAAGATTTAATTTTATAGATAAATTTCATTTATTATTAGTTATAGACTGAAACATGAAAAAACAAATATAATTGATAATAAGAAGTAATGTGCCCATTTCAATTACATAATATATAATATAATAAATAAATATAATTTAACTTACCTGTTAATTGAATTTTGCCAGCATTGCTGCTGACTTTTGAATCTTGTGTCAATTTGTGATGTGTTCGACAACGGTAAATCTTCTGGGAATCATTCCTTGTGATGTTATATAGTAATAGATCACCAGAAGGCAACATATGATTTTTACCATCTGAATAAAAAATATATTGCGTTAAAAGTTTAATTTAAAGAATCAATTGAATGCATTAACTACAAAGATTATCAGTAGAATACACTTACCTCCTTCTAAAGAAGGATATATATTAAAGTTTGGTTCTTGCAACCAGGAAGTTACTGTCACGTATTCCTTGACGAACGTCGGAATGTTACATTTAATCAGTACATTACTCCCAATAAATCCCCCAGGATTCTGGACTTCCGGTTCATAATGTTGATAGACCACTACAAAATGAAGAAATATATACAAAAAACATTAAATATTCACTTCAACTAACCGATATTCCAACATTGCAATCTTCTTTAATATACACTGTGCCACTGTTACATGAAACATGTTATTTTAATCGTACATTATAACTCAAGTATTTTCATCCAAAAAAGCCATTCTTACTGTTTTGGCATTAAAAACATTTCTGGCGCCAACGTCTTCCTTAACAAGTAAGGAAACTGTAGTCGGAGCAGCCCGACTAAGAAATACCCTGAACCCCGCCTATTGGCGATTTTAAATGTACTTTACAGTTTGCATAGAATTATATAATTTTAAATTAAATTTTTTTTTTAAATAAGTAACTTGCATACAACAAAATTTTGACGGTAGCTTAGTGAATCGAACCCCAGTCTTCATGTCAGCGATCGCCGCTTCTACCCACACCGCCGTTGCACTAAATAACTGTGGGATAGCGAATTCCTAAGTGAAATTAATCAGCTACTGAGCTGCTGAGCTTCTGCTGAAAATTCATCCTCAATTTATCATTGTTGTTGTTATGAATTCTTAAAATTTTCTAGATGCCCCTGCTGCTGCTACCACGTGGGTTAGTACGTAAACGTTTGATAAACGTTTTGTTTAATAACATAATAGATTTCATTTGTACATACATATGTATGTATATTATATTGACTTTATTTAAATTATATCGATGTTATTCTTGTTTTATATACAATCGAGTCTCGATAATTCGTACCGCGCTAAATCGAAAACATCAATATATCGTAAGAAACTGTCGGTCCCTTGAAAAAACTTCGTTAATTCCCATACATTTTGGTCCCCTCATTAATTCGAAGTTTTTTTATCTACTCGGCGATGATCTTGCCTCTTATATCTCGTAAATTCGTTTCGAAACCTCTTGTAATTCGTAATGCTTGATTTTGCTGGAAGTTAAACTACCATTAGGTTTCACAGACTATTATAATTAGCGCCTTTATGTCGCTTCATGTGCGAAATTTCGTTGTTCTCTCATTTGATTTACATTAGTTTGCTCATTATACCCTGAACCCATTAAAAATGGGAAATCAGGGTATAATGTTTGTGTGAAAATGGATGTAACAGGCAGAAGGAGACCCATAAAGTATATATATTCTTGATCAGCTCGACGAGCTGAGTCGAACTAGCCCTGTCCGTCTGTCCGTCTGTCCGTCCGTCTGTCCGCCCGTCCGTCTGTATGAACGCGCTGATCTCGTAAACCACAAAAGCTAGGGTTTTGAAATTTGACGTGTATACTCGTAAATACCATACGCAACGAGTTTTTTTTTCGATAACTCACCCCGTTTCCAAATTATCGATAAATTTGCTTTCATTTATGTGACCCATTAAAGCTAGAGACTTCAAATTTACTGTGCAGATAGGTGTAGTGAATGCGGGAATTTTGTAGTTTTTGGATTTTGGATGCCACGCCCCCAATTTTCAAAACGCGTATTTCAAATACTAGACTTCTACTTTGGCAAATAGACACCTTCAAGTCACTAGCTATTATACGTTATGCGATCCACTCGTTCAAACATACGGACCGACGGACACACAGACAGGGCTAGTTCGACTCAGTTCGTCGAGCTGATCAAGAATGTATATACTTTAAGTCATTTGGGCTGCAAACAAAACCATTATATCCTGATTACTCATTTTTAATGGGTTCGGGGTATAAAAATATGTATGAAGAACATGAAACAATAAAAAATTACAAGCTTTTTTAACTCTTAATTTTTCGTTAATATGATTTTGTTTATGTTTAATTTTGTTTTTAAATACATTATATTCAAACGAATGTGCATTTTATTAATTTTTAATAAGTTAAAATTGTTGAAACGACGTGAAATATAAAAACCCCTTAAATTCAAATTTTGATTTTTTTAACCCCGTTATATGGTAAACCCGGTAAAACGAAAACCTCTGTAATTCGTAAAAAATTCTGTTCTCTTGCCATTTCGAATTATCGAGACTCGACTGTATATGTAAATATATACATATTCATGTATGTATGTGTGTATATTGCCAGCAACGCATACATACACACGCACACACATACGCTCTGCCAACTGCGCAGGTTGCTCAGCGACTGCGCTGGGCCAATATGTGCATGTTATGGGAAATTAAATGCTTAATAACCATTTTTTGTAGACCGACTTTCTTAATCAACCTTGCGCAGCGTAATTATATCATTCATATGCGTGTATTTGCCAAAGCACAAGTCTCTAGTATTTGAAATGAGTGTTTGGAAATTTTGGGCTAAGGGGACGTGGCATCCAAAATGTAACAAAAACCAAAATTGTATAAACGTCCATTAAACTAAATACAAGATTTGGAGTCTCTAACTTTAAAGATGTAAAAGATATAATTTTAAAACGAAAAATCGATTTTCGTTTTTAATCGATAAAAAATGAACGAGAAGAGTTATCGAATTTCTAAAACAAACTCGACCTGCGCGTGATATACACGAATCTGTAAAAAAAAATTCTCTAACTATTATAGGTTCTGAGATCCACGCGTTCAAACATACGGACAGACGGAC
Organism: Drosophila fulvimacula; assembly: GCA_035045555.1. Lineage (NCBI taxonomy): Eukaryota > Metazoa > Arthropoda > Insecta > Diptera > Drosophilidae > Drosophila > Drosophila fulvimacula. Next base: position 1,042,006 of record JAWNOX010000160.1, on the reverse strand, counting down.
GGACGGACAGACGGACAGAAAGACAGACGGACAGGGCTCAATCGACTCGGCTTGTCGTCCTGATCAAGAATATATATACTTTATGGGGTCTGCCACGCCTCCTTCTGCCTGTTACATACATTTGGGCTGCAACACAACCATTATACCCTGATTACCCATTTTTAATGGGTTTAGGGTATACAAACGGTAACTTCTTAATGTTATTGATGAAACACGAAAATCAAAATTAAGTTATAAAATTATATCTCCTACGTCTTTGACACTAGCTAATTTCATGTCTATGTTATATAATTTTGATTTTTACTATATTTTTTATAGCGGCTCTACATTTTAATTTAAATTAAAGGTCAGTTGCTAATAAAAGCAATATATGAAGGGTTTGCATTTTTTCTTATTTGGAAAATATTAAATATCATACGTAGATCATATGTTGAAAATCTTTTTATACCCTAATTCCCTATTTTAATGTGTTGAAGGTATAATAATAATGGAATGAAAGCACAAACCTGCTTTTACTACCACATCTCTGGATATAATAGTACCAACTGTGTTGGAAGCTGAGCAACGATATATTGCCCAATGAACATCTTGTCGAAATTCCTCTGCAGCAAATGGTGGAAAATGTAGTGAACCATTTGTGAAAATATGTTGAACCTAAAATATAAAAAATTCAAATTATTATAATCTATCTTATTAATAATAAATAAATGATAAGAAAGTTGTAATTATTCAAAAGCAGATATACATGAATAAGTATGAATATTTATCAGAATACATATGTATGAAGCTACATATATCACGAAACCTTAGAAATATTTATCAGTTTTTTGAATCAGATTTCCACAAAATTTGACTTATAACAATGTATGTCGTATACGGTATCAACTAATATAAAAAAGTATACAACAATATTATCAAATAATGCAATTTTTAATAACAATAAAAGGAAAATACAATGCCAAAGAACTTTGACGAAGCCGTGAACATATATTCGCCCCATGGCCATTTGATGCAAGTAGAATACGCTGAAGCAGCAGTTCGTAAGGGCTCCACAGTAGTAAGTATTTAGAACTATTCAAAAATAAATAAAATACTACCATATTTTTATACCCTGAACCCATTAAAAATGGGTAATCAGCCCAAATGTATGTAACAGGCAGAAGGAGGCGTGGCAGACCCCATAAAGTATATATATTCTTTATCAGGACGACAAGCCGAGTCGATTGAGCCCTGTCCGTCTGTCTGTCTGTCCGTCTGTCCGTCCCGTCCGTCTGTCCGTCTGTCCGTATGTTTGAACGCGTGGATCTCAGAACCTATAATAGCTAGAGACTTGAATTTTTTATAGATTCGTGTATATCACGCGCAGGTCGAGTTTGTTTTAGAAATTCGATAACTCTTCCCCCTTTTTTCATCGATTAAAAACGAAATCGATTTTCAGTTTTAAAATTATATCTTCTATATCTTGATAATTAGAGACTCCAAATCTTGTATTTAGCTTAATGGGACTTTTATACAATTTTGATTTTTGCTAAATTTTGGATGCCACGCCCCCTTCACCCAAATTTTCAAATACACTTATCTCACTAGAGACTTGTGCTTTTGCACATACACGCATATGAATGACATAATTACGCTGCGCAAGTTTGATTAAGAAAGTCGATCTACAAAAAAATTATTATTATTAAGCATTTAGTTTCCCATAACACGCACATATTGGCGCAGCGCAGTCGCTGAGTAAACTACGTAGTTAGCAGAGCGTATGCGTGTGCGTGTGTATGTATGCGTTCCTTGCAATATACATTCATATGTATGTATGTACATACTGTATATATTTACATATATATAAAAATAAGAGTAACATTGGTATAACTTAAATAAAGTCAATATAATAAACATATGAATAGATGAAATGCATTATGTTATTAAACGAAACGTTTACCAAACGTTTACGTAGCCACGCGCGTGGCAACAGCAGCAGAGGTATTTAGAAAATTCGAAGAATTCACAACAAATTGGGGATGAATTTTAAGCAGAAGTTCAGCAGCTCAGTAGCAGTAGCTCAGTAGCTCAATAACTTTACTTAGGAATTCGCTATCTCCCTCTTATGTATTGCAACTGCTGTGTTGGTAGAAGCGATGATCGCCGACATAAAGTCTCAGGTTCGATTCTCTAAGCTGACGTCAAAACTTTTTTATGCAAGTTACTCAATCTTTTTTTTTTTTTTTAATTTAATTTAAAATTATATCAAACTTTGAAGTGCATTTAAAGCCGCCGATAGGCGGGGTTCATGGTATTTCCAAGTCGGGCACCTCCGACTAGAGTTTCCTTACTTGTTTTTCATATGTTATCTGATACTTTGTTTGTTTGCATACCCTGAACTCATTGAAAGTATGTATAATAGTTTTATGAAAGTGTATGTAATAGAGAGAAAAAGTAGTGGCAGACCCCATAAAGCATATATATATACATATATATGTTTTTATACCCTGAACCCATTGAAAATGGGATATTAGGGTATAATGTTTTTGTGAAAATGCATGTAACAGGCAGAAGGAGACGTCGAAAGACCCATAAAGTTTATATATTGTTGATCAGCTTGACGAGCTGAGTCGATATTGCCCTAACCGTCTGAACGTCCGTCCGCCCGTCTGTATGAACGCAAGGATCTCGTAAACCACAAAAGCTAGAGATGACATGTATATCGTGAATACCATACGCAGTACAAGCTTGTTTTTTTCGATAACTCATCCCGTTTCCGAATTATCGATAAATTTCGATAAAATTGCTTTCATTTATGTGACCCATTAAACTAGAGACTTCAAATTTGTTGTGCAGATAGGTGTAGTGATTGCGGGCATTTTGTAGTTTTTGGATTTTGGATTCCACGCTCCCTTCGCCCTCAATTTTCAAAACTCGTAAATCAAATAGACACATATGAATACCGAAATTACACTGTGAAAATTTGATTAAGAAAGTTCAGCTAGAAAAAAAGTTATTAAACATTTAGTTTCCCATATCATAGGCATATTACAGCCCACGCGGAGTCGCTGCTCAGTTAGCAGAGCGCGTGCTCATATTACGTTCGTGTGCGTGCGTATGTGTGTATGTGTTGCTTGCAATATAATATATGTAAAATAATCGTAGCATGCTTCCAATATCGGCTATTCGAAGGGTTCAAGGTATCTCTTAGTCGAGCAGGCTCGACTAGAGCTTCATTACTTGTTTTATCTGCTTGATGAGATGACTCATATCCTTCTGTTTGTAAGTCCGTCCGCATGAACGCTGTGATTTCGTTAATCACAAAAGTTTAAAATATGAAATTAAACATTTATACATACATACATACACTAGTACGAGTTAAATTATTTTTCAATAACTCATCCCGTTCCCTTATCTACAAAAATTGATTGATTTGCTTTGTAATTGGTATGCCGTAAAATCTAGAGATTTCAAATTCTGTCTCTGCGAAAACTGCATGCGTATGTTCAGGATATATGTATATTAGTCGAGCTTTCTCGACTAGAGCACTATTATTTATTGTTGCTTGATTTACTAGATTTATTTCCCTGTGCCGTACAGGTGGGCCTTAGTACTAAGGAATGCGTTGTTCTGGGAGCAGAGAAAAAGACCATTGATGTGCTACAAGTCGAAAGAACGTCCCACAGAATCAAAAAAGTCGATGAGCATATAGCAATGACCTATGCTGGTCTTACTGCCGATGCTCGAATATTAGCGAATCGTGCGCAGATGGAGGCTCAAAGCTACCGCTTAAACTTTGATAGTCCCTCAAGTGTAGAACATATCGCAAGGTATGCTTAACACAGGATTGACCAGATCTATAATTAATCTTTCTTTAGATATTTAGCAAAATTGAAGCAGAACTACACGCAAAATTTTGGGCGACGCCCTTTTGGCGTAGCCTGTCTGGTTGGGGGCTTTGATTATGATGGAAAGTCGCACCTATTTCAAACTGATCCCTCGGGAATATACTACGAATGGTTGGCTAATACAACAGGTCGCATGGGGCAAACGGTGAATGAGTACCTGCAAAAAAATGTAACTGCAATTTCTGCCATCCCAGACACAATTTCAGCCATGAAGCACGTTGTAAGGGCTTTGCAAATGACCACGTCTTCGGATGTAGCTTTCATTGACATGGTTGTACTCAAGTATAAGCAGCCAATTGAGATTGTTAGCATGGATAAGTTAAAGTGTCTCATAGAGGTAATTAAGCAGGAGACTATGGGAAATATGACTAGAAGACATTTCGGGTTGATTTAAATCTAATTCACTATTTTTTTGTAAAATGGTTTATGGCACAATATGTTCCACATGATCAATATATCCTATAATCTAATGATATAATAAAATATTTATATTGCATCCAACATATCTTTACAGTTTAAGTTAATTTCAGCGAAGAAGACACACGGTTATATAAATGGTTATGCATTAGAACAAGGGATTCTGTATGTACATCCTCATTTTAAAGTACTTAGAATATGCCCATCAACACTTTAATTCCTTTCCTAAAAATGACGAAAATAACAAATTTTATACATTTATAATTCTCTTATCTCAGGAAGAAATATGAATTAGAGAAAAAGTAATCAACATAATGGCGGCTGCTATCGATTGCACAATACTCATTCACTGTCAACGCTTCCACCTCTATTTTGGAATTAGTTTGGAAGCTTTGGCGCGAGCTGACGACGAAAGTTTATATATAATTTCAATAGAGGTAGACAACAGTAATTTAATTGTGAATTTTGTAATTCATTACTATGAAACTGTAAGTAGGGAAATCAACTATATCGGTGTTGGTAAAATGTATGTAACGGAAGGAGGCAGAAGGAGACGGGATGTATACATTTTTCTTTATCAGAGCGAGAATCCGATTCGATACACAACTCCTCGTCTGTCCGTAAGTTTAAACGCGTCATTTTGACTTTTATTTTTTATATGTTTTTGTATATTACGCCAGAACGAGTTTGTTTTAAAAATTCGACCATTTTTCGTTCTTTTGTTATCGATTAAAAAAGAAAATCGAAATTCAATTTTTAAATGATATCTTTTACATCATCAAAGTTACTTAGTCTCCAAATATTGTATTTAGTTTTATAGTAGTTTCATAGTAGAGACTTATATTAGAGACTTGTGTTTTGAGAAATACAAAGATATGAATGACACAATCACGCTGTGTAAATTTTATTAGAAAAGTTGAGCTACAAACAAACAAACATTTCCGCAACATCAACATATTGGTCCCGAAGCGCAATCGCTACGCAAATTGCCCAATCAGAAGAGCGCGTGCTTCTGCTTGTTTATGTACTTACGTATGTGTCGCTTTCAATATATATATGTAAAATATGCATTCTTTGGAATATCGGCTCTTCGGAGGGTTCAGGGAATCTCCTAGTCGGCACTCTCGACTAGAGACTAATTATTAGTTTCTTCACTATTTACCACCTCCCGACTTGGATATTTAATTTCAAACGAGTGTAGAGTAATATTACTGAAAATTATTAGGGATGACACACTCAAAGTAAAACCGCGCATAAATAAAGGAGGTCACCAGAAACTGTCGAATTTATAACCTTCTAACTCTAAAATTTTAGAAACAAACCTTTGATATTGATATGATTGGATTGTTTTCCTTATCGAGCCACTGGACAAATGGCACGGGATTTCCATGAGCAATACAATGGGCTGTATTTCCAACAGTGTTTAAAAACTCAATTCTACTAGGTGGCTCTAGTGAAAAGCTCGGGCCTTGTGTATCGAAGTAATTAGATACTTCTGAAATTAAATTTGAATATACATAGTGATAAGTATTAAATTATACTTTAACATTAAAAATTAATTATGTATTGTAATTTCGGCAGTTCACACTACAATCCTTGCAACTTGAATAAAGCATAATATTTTTATACTCTGAACACATTGAAAATGAGAAATCAGGGTTTGTGAAAATGTATGTAACAGGCAGAATGACACTTCGGAGAGCTTCAAAGTATATATATTCTTGATCACCTCGATGGGCTGAGTTGATATAGCCCTATTCGTCTGTCTGTCCGTCCGTCCGTCCGTCCGTCCGTCTATATGAAATCAGCGACCTCGTAAGCCACACACATATACTTGTGAATACCAAATGCAGTACGAGTTTGTTTTTTTTTCGATAACTCATCCTGTTTCCGAATTACGGATAAGCGGCGATAAATTGACTTCGAGATATGTATACCATTAATTTCAATAATGTACCATTAGGTTCAATAGCATAGAAATGGTTTGCTTTCGTACGAAATCCGGCCAGACGGACGGGCGGGCAGCAAGACGGACATTGCTCAAAAGCAATATACTCATTTTATTTTGTAAATGAGTATAAGCAAGTAAGAAAGCTCTAGTCGAGACCGCTCGACTAGGAGATGCCCTGAACCTTTAGAATAGCCGATATTGCAAAAATTCTATAATTATTTTACATATATATTGCAAGCAACAAATACACACAGATACGCATGCATATGGACGCAATAAAGAGCACTCGCTCTACTAACTGAGCAGCGAGGACGCGTGCAATACGCAATATGCCTATAATATACGAAATTAAATGTTTAATAACTTTTTTTGCAAATGGACATTCTTCATTAAATTTTCACAGTGTAATTATGTCATTCATATGTGTGCATTTGCTAACGTACAAGTCTCTATTTGTTTTGCAAATTTGTGGCGAATGGAGCTTTAATGGTACACATCAATCAACGTCAATTTATCGAAAGTTATCAATAATTCGAAAACGGGATGAGTTAACGAAAAAAAAATTGTACTGCGTATGATATTCTCGAATATACATGTCAAAGTTCAGATCTTTTGCTTTTGTGGTTTACGATATCGCTGCGTTCATGCAGACGAACGGACAGACAGATGGACAGACGTACAGGGCTAAATCGTCTTAACGTCGAGCTGATCAAGAATGTATATATATATACTTTATGCGGTCTGCGGTCGGTCTACAATAAAAGTTATTAAGCGCTACTTTACTAAAAAATTCGCTATTTGATACTCAAGTTGTACAACGGCGGTGTTGTTAGAAGTGGCGCTCGGCGACATGGGAACCCAGGTTCTATTCTCTAGGCAGCCGTCAAAAACTTGTATAAAAAAAGTCACTTTTTATACTCATTCACAAAAGGAAATCAGTCAATCAGAGCAGACGTGTTCACACTTATCTCGTTTAACTTGTAAAAAGAATACCCTACAATTTTAAATTGACAGGACAAAAACTCTAACTAATCTATGTATAGGCCCGAAATGTTTAATAATGAAACGCAACGTTGAAAAAAAGGCTTGCAAACTATTTTCCTTTCCAAATTAAAAAAACTATAGACAACCTGTGCAGTGGTGAAGCGGAAAAGTGCCAACTCTTAGCAAACGGATCGTATGAAATAAAAACAAAAACAATGTCACAAGCCATGAAACCCATACAACTCACTGCATTAGACACTACAACAAATGTAGAAGTGTCTGAACACAATACACGAAACTATTCAAAGGTGTTATATATTGTAACAATCTCCGCGAAGTACAAGAAGAAGTTATACTCCAAGGACTCAAACAAGACAAAGTTATCGAAGTTAAAAAAATACTAAAACGAGAACAAATGCCCCTCCTTTAGTAAAAAATAAAGAAATCCAGGCCATACGTACAATCGAAAAGACAACAATGAAAGAAGCTCAACAAATATACAATGAAATACACAGACTTCCACAATCATCATACGCCGCAACAACTAAATAACCAACCCATGAAAACCAAGCGCAGCAACCCCAAAGAAAACTCGTACAATACGAAGAACACATCAACTTAAACGCCTCAACGTCAACAAAAACTCAAGCCACAAAATCAAACATATCATCTCAATTAACCTCCCAAATAATCAACAATTCTAGACTTAGAATATGTAAAAAAAAAACAACAATAATCCAACACTAGCAACTAGTCTCAAACCTAAAAACCCCAAAAAAAACTACAATAAGCAACAATAAATCTATACATAATTCAACCAGTATAGATAACGAATCCGACATGATAACTGAAGACACCACAGAATAACAACGTCTATCCCGGCACACTGCCGAGGGCCGGGGCACTGGCGCCCAATGGGCATGAGAACCACTGTATAGCGGTCATGCATGTTGCTCGGCGTCCGCCCCGGCCACCGACATTGTGCCAAAATCAGTGCGCCGCAACACCCCATTGCCATTAAACAGCAAGAAAGCACTGCGGAAAAAAAAGCAACAATATATCCATACTGATCTCTCAAACAAAACAAAAAATACTAAAAAAAAAAAATACCCTATCCTTAAGTTATGATTAAGATAATACAAGGAGGAGGAGGCGTGGCTCTACTCATTCACAATAGTCTAGAACACAAAGTAATTCCACTTAATCAAGATTTTGACTATCGAAGTTGAAATCCTATCTAAAATCCCATTCAAAAAAATATCATGCTACATACCGCCACAAAAAAATTCACCACATCCCAGCTAGAACTTTTCCTTCAAAAAACAAGTAAGCCAAAAATAATAACTGGTGACTTCAACAGCTGGCACCAAATGTGGGGTTCAAATACTAATAACAAAAGAGGCAAAACGCTTGCCAAATTTATAACATCCTCCAACCCTAAACTTCTTAATGACGGCCCCCAACACACCTCAGCACACACAACACACTCACTCACCTAGACCTCACTCTCCGCCGAACTAATGCTTGACAGCAGCTGGGAAGTGTTAGAATGGTAGCGACCACGCGCCCATAATTATTAAACTATTCACATCAAACCCCATCAACAGACCCAATTACAGACCACGATTCAAAACCGACAGCGCAGACTGTCCTCTATTCTCAAAGTACACTCAAAAACTAACTGAAACAATACCAATCAGTAATAATATAAACAAAAGAACAACCAACATTCAAAAAATCATTCGCACCGCACCACACTTTGCAATCCCCCAATCATCCCCCCAAAAAAACCCTCAAAACGTTTCCTGGTGGAACAATCTACTCCGATTGCTACGTAATAACAAGGTATGATCGTAGAGAAATCTAAATCACAATATTAAAAATAGAAAAAATTAATTAAATACAAACATGACAACGCCATATTTCAACGGATGTTAAAAATAGCAAAAACAGCTAGCACAAACTCTTTTACCTCGCAAATCTATCCACAAACCTCGTTACAAAAAATGTGGTACAACATTCGACGTTTTTGTGACCTCAACCCCTCCAAAAACATCCACTGCATGCTCAACTCAATCTCATCCCAATACACCGCCGACAGATCGGAAATCGCAAACATTTTTTCCAAAAACTGGTCAGACGCAGCCAACGACAACAACTTCCCGACAACCTGTTCCTCAGCTAAACGCGCTGCATTAGCATCACAACCCACACCCAATCCACACCAATAAAAAAAAGCATTAGCCATAGAAAACGATATCTCAGCATTAGAATTCAATGCAGCAATCAAATCACTATCTGGCAAAACACCTGACCAAGACAGAATCAACTATGATATGATAAAGAACATAGACTGTTGCTCTTCAAAATTTAATCCTTAAAAATTGTATCCCACAATCGTACAAGTCTAGTATAATTATCCCAATACTTAAACCATCCTCCCCAAAATCCGAATTAAACTATTACCGACCAATTTCACTAAACCCCTGCTTATCTAAAGTGCTTGACAAAATTGTTGCAAAAAGACTGTGGTGGTTTGTCAACAACAGAAAGCTTATACACAACAGTCAAGTCGGCTTCAAAAAAGGAAAATATACTATAGATAGTCTACTTTTTCTAGACCATCTTATATGTAGAACGTTCTCAAAAAGAAACCACGCATCAATCATCTCTCTTGACTTCACATAAGCATTTGACAGAATAGGACTACACACCATACTCGACCAACTTAAAGCATGGAACATCGGATCCAATATCTTCAACTACGTAAAAAACTTTGTGACAAACAGAAAAATTCATACAAAAATAGGAAACAACTATTCAATAGCACACCCTTTACATAATGGTATCCCACAAGGCTCCCCCTCTCGGTTATTCTCTTCATCATCGCTTTCAACAAACTCAACACTATCATATCCCTTCACAAAAATATTCAAGTAAGCGCATATGATGACGAATTCAATCTTTTCATAAATATCCCTAATACCAAAATCCAAAACATAAGCCGATCCACACTATTCTCCAAAATATCAGAATGGTGTGAATACGCTAGAGCGCAATTATCCTCTACAAAATGCAAACACACATTTGTCGCAAACACAACTGCTCATGTCACATCCTTACAGCAAATTATCAGTTAATAAATGTTATCTGCTTGAAGCACTTAATCATCCACGGCCACATAAAATCCCTAAAAACTTCGTTAGAAAAAAAGATTAACATTATAAAATGTTTATCAAACGACAAATTCAACTGCTACACCTCCTCACTAATTAACGTCACCAAAGCAATAATATCAAACATTGACTACTGTCTCCCCCTGTTTGGATCTGCCCCTCAGTCTACCATCCGACCCCTTAATTCAATCCCCAATTCCGCAACAAGAATATCACTCGGTGCCTTCAGAACCACGCCTGTCAACAATATGCTTCACGAAGCCCAAATACCCCCACTACACATACGAAATCAAATTGCTACAGCTAAACTCTGCAAATCACTAATAAACGCACACAACTCCAAAATCCTCAACATATTAAAAAACTATAAACCAACAAGTACGGAAACTCTAGTTGGAGGTAGGACTAGTTGTAGTAGTTGGACTAGGGAATACCCTAATCCCCGCCTATCGGCAATTTTAGATGCACTTCTAGATGCTTCTTCTGCTTCTATTACGTGCGTGTGTACGTAAACGTTTGTTAAACGTTTTGTTTATGTTTGTTAACATAATAGATTTCATATATTATATTGACTTTATTTAAATTATATAACTATGTTATTCTTATTTTATACATACATACATATGTATGTATGTTGCAAGCAACGCATACATACACACGCACACGTACACGCATACGCTCTGCTAACTGCGCAGTTTACTCAGCGACTGCGCTGCGCTAATATGTGCATGTTATGGGAAACTAAATGCTTAATAACTTTTTTGTAGACCGACTTTCTTAATCAAACTTGCGCAGCATATGCATGTATGTGCAAAAGCACAAATTTGGGCTAAGGGGGCGTGGCATCCAAAATTTAATAAAAATCCTATTAATCCTAGTATTTAGCTAGAATTGGAGTCTCTAACTATAAAGATGTAGAAGATATAATTTTAAAACTGAAAATCGATTTAATCGATAAAAAAAACGAGTAGAGTTATCGAATTTCTAAAACAAACTTGACCTGCGCGTGATATACACGAATCTATAAAAAAATTCAAGTCTCTATTTATTATAGGTTCTGAGATCCACGCGTTCAAACACACGGCTGTCCGGACAGACAGATCGATGGACAGGTCTCAATCGACTTGGCTTATCGTCCTGATCAAGAATATATATACTTTATGGGGTCTGCCACGCCTCCTTCTGCCTGTTACATACATTTGGGCTGCAACAAAACCATTACCCGGATTACCCATTTTTAATGGGTTCAGGGCATAAAAAAGACAGTAAAATACCAATCAACAATAGACAGAATCATCAGCACTGCCACAACCTTCGATATTCCGCTCAAACTTTATCCCAGAAACCCAACAATACATACCCTAACTACATACCATAGCACCTAAACACTCTATTAACAGATTCCTCTCTCAGAGAGTATCCAAAAAACTCAACTCCCCCTCTCATATACAAGAGACTATTTTAAAAAATCCTTGAAGACAACGAAAAATACAAAACTATATTTACAGACGGCTCCCAAATGAACAAAATTACATCATACGCCATAACCAACGAACACAACATAATCAAATCAGGCTTAATACCATTTTACTCAACAGCTTTTTGAACTGAAATCATCGCGATCACAGAATATTTTTAAAAGCAAGCCCGGCAAATATGTCATATACAGCGACTCCCTCTCAACCATAAACGCTATAGAAAACATCAACAAGTCATCCTATTATCCATCCACCATCCGAAACATCCTCACCAAATACCAACCAAAATTTAAAATCATCTGGATACCCGGCCATGTAGGCACAAGTTAGCCGACCTAGCTGCGAAAGATGCAACCGACCTCCCACTCATCCTAACCCCAAATCATAACTTTCAAGACATAAACAAATACTTAAAAAACTCCCTCAAAACAATTACAACAAACACAATACACAACACATCAAACTGGTATTTTCTACAATTCTACATGTCCATGTACTCAAGTTCCTCACCCAAACTAATATTGTCAACAAAATATAATTAGAACAAGAGAGTCGAAGGCCCTAGCAGCCAGTACTCTATAATTAGGTTAGCTTAGATAATTTTACATTATAAGTTAACTGTACATAAATAAATAAAAAACATTGTTTCTTAATTTTTAGTACTGTCCAGACCCTTCTGCTGCTGCTACCACGTGCGTTTGGTAATAAACGTTTTGTTTAATAACATAATAGATTTCATCTATATATTATATTAATTTTATTTAAATTATATCAATGTTATTCTTATTTTATATAATGTATGTATGTATATTGCCAGCAACGCATACATACACACGCCCACACATACGCTCTGTTAATTACGCAGTTTGCTCATCGACTGCGCTGGGCCAATATCTGCATGTTATGGGAAATTGAATGCTTAATAACTTTTTTGCTAATAGGAGTGACGGCCGCCGATCATGGTACTCTTGGTTCGAGCCTCGGGTGAGTCTGTATTTTATAAACATTTTATATATAATTATTATTAGTTTGACAAGCACAGTGGTGGCGTGGTGGTAGAGATGACGAATTTCGACTCGTGCAAGTAGGCGGAAGTTCTAATCTCGGATTTTCTATGTCGGCTTTTTTTAATTTTTTATTTTTTTGTTCATTTATAATATTATCATTTTTTAAATTTATAATGTTATCAACTCAATTAAGGTGGTAAAAGCCCAAAAAGTCAATAAATTGTGTGTTTATAGCTCAAAAATAGTGGTTTAATTCTATTTGCCACGCCCCCAGTGAGCGTAGACATATAATTTTTTGGCTGTTCATGACGGGGGTGTAGAGCAACATAACTGTGAATTTTGGACGCTTATGCGAAAATTACAGGGTATTTTTGAATAGGTGATGCCTCAAAATAGGCGTAAAAATAATTTTTAGCCGATTGATAGAGGAGATCAACAGCAACCTACCAATCCAATTTTGAGCACTTTAGGAGCTATAAGCTTGTGTGGTTTGCCACGCCCCCTGTGGGCGTAGATATATTTGCCATAGCTTATTGAACTTGGGAAAATAATACGAGGATATATACCAAGTTTCTGCCATCAATAGTGTTTAAAATATAACAGAAGATGCAAAATGTATATATATTCAGATCCGATTTTCTACGCCCCAATGAGCGTAGATATATAATTTTTGGTCGATCTTTATAGGATCATAACAGTTACTAACGTGCCCAATTTGGTTGTTCTAGCTTTAAAAGTGTAGAAGATACAGTTTCAGCCGATTTGCACCGCCCCCAAGGGCGTAGATATATCCGCCATATCTTATTTATTGGGATCAACGCGAGTATACAATCCAAATCTCAACTTTCTAGGACTGCTACAAGTAGTATTTCTGACATACAGAAAAATTCATTTTCCAATTTGCCACGCTCCTAGTGTGCGTATCGGGAAAACCTTGACACCTTATCTGACGGGAGTATACACGAGTATATATTCCAAATTTCAAGTCTCTAGCTTCAATAGCATAGAAATGGTTTGCATTCATACAAAAAAAATACATTGCACAAACCCAATTTACTCTTTTCACTTTGTCAATGAGTCTAACAAGTAAGAAAGTTCTAGTCGAGACCGTTCGAGATACAGGAGATACCATGAACCCTGTGGATAGCCGTTATGTATTTTACATATATTGCAAGCAATACAAACACATATATGGACGCACGATGGAGCACGAGCTCTGCTCCCTTTCCTCCAAAATTGGAAAACAAGTATTTCAAATACTAGAGACTTGTTCTTTGGCAAATACACACATATATATGACTGCCATCAGACTGTGAAAATTTGACTAAGAAAGCCCATTTACAACAGAATTTATTAAACATTTAATTTCCCCATATCATATGAATGTAGTAGACCAAGCGCACTCGCTGCTCAGTTAGCAGAGCGCGTGCTCATTATTGCGTCTGTGTGCGGTCATATATGTGTGTTGCCTGCAATATATATATATATATATATATATATATATAAGTAACAAATAAGGAAGCTCTAGTCGAGACTGCTCGACTAAGAGATACCCTGAACCCTTCGAATATTGGAAGCATACTATAATTATTTTACATATACATATGTATGTGTGTATGTATGTATGTATGTATATTGCAAGCAACACATACTCACATACGCACACACACGAACGTAATATGAGCACGCGCTCTGCTAACTGAGCAGCGACTGCGCTCGGGCTGCTATATGCCTATGATATGGGAAATTAAATGTTTAATAACTTTTTTTCTGGATGGACTTTCTTAATCAAATTTTCACTGTGTGATTATAGCATATGTGTGTATTTGCCAAAGCACAAGTCTCTAGTATTTGAAATACGGGTTTTGCAAATTGGGAGCGCATTCACTACACCTATCTGCACAGTAAACTTGAAATCTCTAGCTTTAATGGGTCACATAAATGAAAGCAAATTTATCGAAATTTATGGATAATTCGGAAACGGGATGAGTTATCGAAAAAAAAAAAACAAACTCGTACTGCGTATGGTATTTACGAGCATACATGCCACGAGTATACATTTCAGATCTCTAGCTTCTGTGGTTTACGAGATCAGCGCATTCATACAGACGGACGGACGGACGGACAGGGCTAGTTTGACTCAGCTCGTCGAGCTGATCAAGAATATATATACTTTATGGGGTCTACTACGTCTACTTCTGCCTGTTACATACATTTTGACAAAAACATTATACCCTGATTTCCCATTTTCAATGGGTTCAGGGTATAAAAAGCATGTTTGTAATATCGGCTATCTGAAAGGTTCAGGTTATCTCCCAGTGGAGCAGTTTCGACTATAGCACTCTTACTTGTTCATATTTCTGATCACAATTATTATACATACTTAATAACGTTTGTCAATTTATCTAACAATTTTGTTTACATCTCTTTTTAATAAAAGGGAGTACGCTCCACTGTTGTGTACTGCAAATATCTCAAGCCCTTACCTATGTGCTTTACAAATACATACTTTTCTAAAGACCCATGCACACACCATCAAACAACCCTTACGAAAAGAAATGCATCATAAAGGACAGTCTATTCATAACTCTCCAGATAATATCGTGATAAAGCAATCTATTAAATTGCATCTTGGCTAAACAAAGTCTTGGTATTCATTTTATCATTACATTACAAACTCTGATAAAAAACTAAATAAAGAAATAAATAAAGATGAATTGATTATTCCAATAAATAAACACTGCATGGTATTTATATTATATTAAACATATATATATTATTATTATATTATGTGTAGACGAAGCTTGATTATGTGAAGACCTTAGAAATAATTTGAATAACTTTAACTATTTAAGTGATCAAATTGTTGGAGACTTTCAATATACCTGTAGCAGTTGTAGAAACGTATGAAATTGATATTAATATAAAAAAAGCATAGAGAGTTTTCCATCTTGATCCAGCTTCCCAATTCATGTTGAAATCTTTTTCCAGTAGCTGATTAAGTAAGTAACATTTATTTATTCTTCTGAAATGAAAGATTAAAATGATGATAATTTTTTATTAATATAGTATTAAAATACATGTAAATACATAAAGAGAGAAATAATTGTCTTAAATTGTTTGTTGAAATATAAATTTGCTTTAATTGTTATACATGCAATAGATAATGAGAATTCACAAAAGATGGACACAGATTTTGGGTCTTTCAAACTTCGCCAACCTGCTCTCTCCCACAAAAAACGTATTTCAGATGAACTAAATTTTATTTTTCATACTATAGTAATGAAGTTTCAGGCCTCCTGCTAGTTATATACTTTTTTCACTAAACCAATAGACATACATATGTACCTGAATTGTCATTTTCAATGGGATATAAAAAATACGAAATACTGCTATAGTATGCAGTACTTTTTTTATAAATATCTTACATGCTGCGAAGCATATGGTTTCGACTTATTTACACATAAGAGGTATGATCCTAAAACACCTCAGCTCTTGTACGTTTCGAGATCGACCGAAAGCCTCTTATAGCTTATGTTTAGACTAACTACGCGTATGTTCTTCTTCGTCGTGAATTTGTTATCTTCAATTTGTATACTACCTTATGTACATTTAAATAAAATATGCCTTATTGACCCATTTTAAATTGGTCCAGTACATTAAAATAGAACTAATGTGCATTTGAATAGAAACTAATGTGTTTTTGTTGATAACAAAAGCAGGATAAAAAGGATGTTTATATATGTACATACATATGCATGCACTTATGTTGATAAGTAACAATAGGCAATCATAAATAGTTTTGCGGCTCTTACGCTCTCTTCAACGTTTTTAAGAGCGCAATATTTGAACGGAAACCGTTATAATCATTAGTTATGCATCACATGTGGCAATTAGATTATGATAATAATTATTATCAGTACTATACACAATGGTTCGCATAGAATATCATCACAAGGGAACTTTAATTAACGAGCTTACAAAAAAAAATTTTTATGGAAATCATTCATTCGAACCTACATATATAGGTATAGGTTAGTTAAATAATATTAATTATCAATAAATCAAACTCTGGTAAGTCAATTACCGTCAAGTTTTTACACTTAAAATTTATGTATTCTGTTTTTCTTAGATAGAAGAAATGGCAGGGAAGATGTGATACATACGTGAACATGAATGTGTATGCAGAAAGGCAAATGTATATAACTTTGACGAAAGGCTTTCCATCTATAAATACAAATTTTTTTCCAAAGTCAGTTTTTCTGTCTTTTCGCGATAGAACAGCTTTCACATAAAGGACCGACTCCTTGGACGCGCTCTCGACGACTAACACAACCGAATGGAGCTTTCCCAACGAATTCCCGGAGCAGATGCTTCTGGTACATTGTACATTCATCATCTGCGCAGATGCTGTGTACCATAGAGCTTTTGTATAACAATATCTAATCAAAAGCTGTTGGAACAAATCAAACCAAATGTAGTAATTGGAGTCTGATAAGAAAAACATTTTTGATCAATAAATAATAATGACTTTGTCAAAAACAAACTTAATTTTTTTATTTTAGATGGGAAAATAAAAGATTTCTGAAATTTTTCGAATGCTAAGATATTAACTAAGATAAATATTAATGTATGTAATAGGCAGAAGGAGGCGTGGCAGACCCCGTAAAGTATATATATTCTTGATCAGGATCTTGATCGACAAGCCGAGTCGATTAAGCCCTAGCGCAGTTAGCAGAGCGTATGTGTGTGCGTGTGTGGTTGCTTGCACACATACATACATATATATATGAATATATGTATGTATATATATTTACACAAATATAAAATAAGAATAACATTGATTAATTTAAATAAAGTCAATATAATATATATTTTGATGAAATCTATTATGTTATTAAACAAAAGTTTTATTACCAAACGAACGAGCCAGCAGCAGCAGAAGCATCTAGAAAATTCTATGAACAACAACAAAATTAAATTGGGAATTTTGAATTTTGAGCAGTAGCTCAGCAGCTCAGTAGCTTTACTTAGGAATTCGTTATCTTTCACACCAAGTAGTGCAACGGCGGTGCTGGTAGAAGTGGCGATCGGCGTCGTGGATACCCAGATTAGATTCTCTAAGTAGACGTATAACACAGGCGTGGAGCAAGGTAACTTTAAGTTTTAGATGCTTTGGATACTCTCAAAAAATGCGACAATTACTGGGTATTTTAAAGTAGGATACGTAAAAATTTTTCGGCGATTGATAAAGGAGGTCAGCTACCATCCAATTTTGAACTTCTAGTGCTAGAAGCTTTTCCACGCCCCCTATAGGCGTAGATATATCCGCCATATCGTGTTGAATTTATGATGTTGATACGAGTATATATCTTAAGTCTCAAGTTTTTAGCATCAATAGTGTTCAAAATATAACAGAATTATCAAATTTGATGTATAGTCAGATCCGACATGCCACGCCCCCAATGGGCGTAGTTATATAATGCCAAATATAAAATGCCAAATTTTGTCGTTCTAGCTCTAAGACTGTGGAAAATAGTTTCATCCATAGCTTATTCAACTTGGGAAGTCAACGCGAGAATGCATTCCAAATATCAACTCTCTAGGACTTCTACAAACAGTGTTTCTGAGATACAGGAAAATGTATTTTCCAATTTGGCATGCCCCTAGTTCGGTTATCGGGAAAATCTTGACACTTTATCCGACGAGAGTAAACACGAGTATATCTTCCAAATTTCAAGTTCTAGCTTCAATAGCATAGAAATATTTTGCGTTCATACGGAAAGAGGGACTGACGGCCGGTCAGAGCAATAAAAACATTTATGATGGAAACGACTCTCAAAGATTTACGTCTGTTATTATGTCTCTCTATTTACTACTGGAGTTTCATTAGGGATTACAATAAAAGAGCCTTATTTAGGGACGAAAATGGCAAATTGTTGTTTCAAATAAAATTTAGATTTTACTTGAGAGCGAAGCGTTATCATCGGTTGAGAAAGGTAAGAAAACTTTAACATCACAAGAAGTGATCCTTGCCTAACCCGCTTGTAAAAAGGAGTTCCAACTGACTACCTATGCTGCTATTGTAGCAATCCTAAATCAAGAAGCTAGTCCAATTACTTTTGTCTCTCTCGAAAAAAAGTTCGCCGCAAATGAGAAAGAATTACTAGCAATATGGTATGAGCGCAAACCATTCTATGCAATTGCTAGCTAGAAACTTAAAAGCTTGAGACTCGTGCATACCCTCGTCAGATAAAGTATCAAGATTTTCCCGATACGCCCACTAGGCATTTTCCTGTATATCAGAAGCACTTCTTGTGGACCAAGACAGTTGAGACTTGGAATACCTGTATTTTATTTGTGTACCCACGGTGATACCCCAAGTTCAGTAAGACCGGCAGATATATTTACGCCAGATCGGGTGAAACTGTATCTTTTACCGTTTTAAAGCTAGAACGACCAAATTTGGAACATGAGTTACTGTTACACTCATCTCGACATATTCACATCCTCTAGGGAGTCGCAATCAGATATGACTATAAATTTTGTAAATTCTGTTATTATTATTGATGCTAGCAACGATACGAGATACGATATATATTTACATTCCATGATCGAAAAGCTATAGCGAGTATATCTACGCTGACACTACACTATACTTTAGTGCCAGAAAATTGGATGCTATGTTGTGATTTCCTCTATCGATCCCCAAAAATTTATTTTTAGGCCTGCATGTTCTACTTAGACCCTGTAATTTTCTCATTTTTGAGTATTTGGATTTTAATGAAAATATCAGCATATTGAATTGTTAGAAATTGGTATATGACAAAAATCAAAATTGTATTAAATACTCATAATATTAAATGACAAGTTAACTATAATTTTTGGATACTTACATTATAAAACACAAACTCTAAAACAATAAATTAGAGGTAATTCTAGATAGATAAGGGTCCTCCTCCCTGTTACATAAATTTTAACACCATTGTACCGTGAATCGCCTATTTTCAATGGGTATACAAATTTATCTAAATAAATTGTAATTGGTATTTGCCAATTGCATAATTGAAGCATGAAAGTTTTTCAAGTACTTCTTAAATTAGTACCAACCGTATGAAAAACAATTTTTAGATAAGCTCCAAACTCATTATATATTTTATTTTAAAAATGTATCCATTGAATCTAAAAATGCAAAACTCCGTTCGTATGAGTACAACGGTATCGTACAGCATTCATTACTGTATAATATACCCAGGATTAGTTATTATTGTTCCGATCCCATTTAATAATTTGATTTTATTTTTATGCTTGACTTGATCGTTATATATTGTATTTAATTATTTTTAACCGGATACTAAAAATTATATCTGTAATTAAATCTAAATCTCCCGAATATGTTTACAATTAAATCAAATAATCTCATAAGTATAGTCATAGTTGTTTAATTCTAAACTGATCAAGATAATTATAAGTTAATACAAAGATATACTCTTTACGTAACTTTATAGATAAAAAATAAAATACTATTTTATAGTTTAGTCCGTTTACTATTTAGATTTTCCCTTGGGCTCTCAGTAGACCTCTTTCTAACAAGACTGTTTGATTTTTCCCTGTAATTAAAATATGATAAATATTGAATAGCTATAAAAAAGTTACTTACCGTGTCATAAGTACATCTGCTGGCGTTGGATTGTCATTAGTGAAAAATTTACTGCCAATTGAGCTCTGGACTTGTTTAGCCAAATTCGTCGGTAGACTAGGAATAGTTTTTAATATATTTTGCGTTGTGTTTATAGATTTGCTTTTATAGAATGCTTCGGGCAACATTTTTTTAGTCAGTGAGGTCGCACTAGAATTATTCGACATTGATTCGGTGTTATTTTTGTTGGGTGATGTATTGTAATCTGCGGTCGCATCCTTAACTGCAGTCAATGAAGCTTTTGATAATGGTGATATATTTTGATGTAAAGTATTCTTCGATTTGTATATACTTGTATTTTGGGTATTATCGACATTTAAGTTGGAAGACATTTTTTGGATCGGTTGCCTGCGAGATTTTGATTTCTCTGTTAATGAGTTAACAGCAGTAAGGGATATGCTAGGAGATATTTCATTAAGCTGTTTTGTAATACTACTTGTACCCGGGGGACTTGTTGTTGGTATTATTTGCATTTCTGAATTTCTTTTTAAAAATTCTTTTGAAATGGATGACCCAGTGCCTCTGGGATATACTGACGCAAAATTCACATCCCCCTTTGGAGGTGTCATATGTTTTAATGCAGCGGCTGTTACCGCTTCAGTGCCTAGGGTTGATTTAATATTATCAACTACACTTGTGGTAAGTGCTTGTTGTTGTGTTAAATTTACGGAAGTCTTGGAGATTGACGTACTGACCGGTACACTTACAGGTAATGCTGCTGTAAGATCAAGTGAGCTTACAATATTGAGATCAACGGGCTGCTTCGGTTTAGTAGTTTTTTCTTTAATATTCATACTTTCAATTTCATCAATTACTTTGTCTGGATACAGCAAATTGGGAAAAGTATTATAGCCTCCCTTTAAATTTGAGTGCAAGTTTTCAACTTGTGAAGATGAACTGTAGCCTTGGGGGGCATAATTTAACAGATTCGATAACGGGTTTTCCAACAATTGTTTGTAAGAAGCTAAGCTTGCAAGGACATTATTAGAGTTGGAATTTGCTGATGGTTTTTCTAGTGATGTAGTTTCTGAAGAAATCGGATGGTGAAATTGGGAATGATTCATTGAACTACTCCGAACTTTTTGTGTCTCAAATAAGTTTATGTCTCTACCCTGTAATTTAGAATTTGTAAGATTTTGCATATGGGATAGAATCGATGGATTCGATGACAAGCGATTAAGACCTGGCGTACTAAGAACATTAAAAGGGGACGGACCAAAACTATTTTCATTTAAGCCAGAGTTCATATCTGGGTAACGCAGAGTGGTATACTTTTGATACAAATTTAAAGTATCTATATAATTTTGATTTAATCCATAACTGTACGGTGGTATAAGTGACGCAGATTGCAGACTGTAACTTAATAGAGTTTGCATCTGAAAAGGATGAAAAGTTTTTGATTATAATACTTCAATAGACTTTACAAAATTGTTGATATATATATATATATATATATATATATATATATATATATATATATATTTTAACGCAATTTCTTTTCAACTGTGGCGTAAAATAGACTTGAAATAAATATAGGTCCATGATGGCAAGATCCTGATTTTTAACATTTTCGTAAAACAATCAATAATATTAATCAAGAATAATACTTACATCAAGACTTGGAACAGAGCTCAAATATGATGCCAGTTTTGCGGGAGGAATTGAATTTTGAATCCTGAAATAAAATTAACGTATATTGTATGAGTAAGAGCAATATAAAGTTAACTTACTTCTCGGCATTTAATCCTTCCTGTTGAGCTAATTAACAAAAAAAAATCGTATTACATTGAAGCAAATAGGCAAGTGTTATTAATTTTGTTTGTCACATACCTAAGTTCATTTGCAATTCTCTTTCATATGTATCCCAAGCATCTGCTTTTTCCTGCTCGCTTAGTTCTTGTTCCACTTTATTCTCTAAAAGACTGTCGTGTTCGTGATATTTATAAACCAACTCTGATTGCCGTAAAAGATGTGCTAATATGGTATCCTTTGGTAATACAGGCATTGTCCTTTCGCATTGTTTGGGGACCGTTAACCTTAATGTTAACATACGATTACAAATTGAAATGGTTATATGACACTTAATTGCCATTAGAAATACTTACGTGTAAAGTTCAGCCAATTCTGCCATATTGTAATGTCTATCAATTTGCTGTTCATCAACAACTCGAAAACTCATTGCTTGCTTTGTGACAGATCGTGAGTACACCTTTTCTTCCATTGTTCCCTGTGTTATATTTTCTCTTATATGAATATTAACATACATAATTTCAACCATACCATTGCCAGGAGACGGTATATATAACAGTTTTTCTTCTGACCCAGTCGAAATATGCGAAAAATATTTTGCTGATCGTTAGAAGGATTCCATGAAGTGTCTAATATTATAACTCTATTTGCACCAATGAGATTTATGCCCTGGCCACCAGCTTTGGCAGATATCAGGAAAACTCGTGCTCGTCTGTTAGCTTCACTGTTAAAACGTTTTATCATTTCATGTCTTATATTTTTCGGTGTTTTTCCATCTAGCCTATAGTAATCTTGGCCATTAATCCAAGTATTTGAGACTTTATAGCTTGTTGGAATGTCTGCAGAAATTAAGGTTAAATTTTTATTTTAGCTTTATTATTAAAGTTTAAAATTTCTGTTTTTGATTATAATGTTTTTTATAGCTATTGGTTCAATATTCAAACTAATTTCAAAATAAATATTTCAATTAAACAGTGTTTTAAGTTGATGACACTGAAAAACCCTTGACAGCTCGAAGAAGAATTTCGCATAATAATATAGATAAGTTCTTTTGATAATAAATGATTTAATGTTAAATATTGCATTTATGGAAATTTTAACTGATTTAAAAAATAAATTTTCCATCAAAACAAGTAAGAGTGCTCCAGTCTAAACCGCTCGATTAGGAGATACCTGAACGAAACCTACGAAAAGCCGATATTCCAAATGGTTATTTTACCCATCACCTCTCTCAGGACGCCATCACATTTACACTCCATTGCTTCTCACACCATGTCACTGCTCTTTTTTTTTTTTACAACACGCAGTGCCAATACTTATCAAACCAATAATAAATAAATAAAATGTGTTCAAAAACCGCCTTCGCCAAGGTTCAAAAAAAGGGTATTATTACCCTTTGAACTACTCAAATCACAAATATCCAGTATTTGGAATAGTTTTTTTTTGTAAATTTGTGTGTAAATTAGGGTGTGGTATCCCACATCCAAAAATCAAAAAATATTTCTAATCCATAGACGGATTTCCATAGAAAATTAGAAGTGTAGCTTTTACGCACAAGTCTCTAATCTGTAAAATTAAAACTCCGTTTCCAAAATTATATATATATATATATATATATATATATATATAAATACATTTTTTAAATCAACTTACGAATGTGTTGTAATATTTCAGTATCCGATTCCGTTATCTTTTTAAAAAAATATTCAACCACATTAAGTACTGCAACGAAAGCCGAGAAGATTAAGCTGAAATATACCAATAAGTGTATAATATAATCAATTAACAGATAAAATTTCCTTCGACTAGGGATTGCTTTCTTGTACTAATTTATTTCGGTCGGGGTTGGAAGGTATCTATTAGTATGGCTTCCCCGATTAGAGTTTTCTTACGTGATATTATTTTTATAGCGTACCATTTCTCGCCTTTTTCTTCGCACATACGAAGAATCGAAAACATTGTTCGAAGTTTATTACTTGGCATAATCGTCTCCAGATCTTTTTTCGAAAGATATTTTCGCCACCAATCATTTGTCACAGATATCACACCAGTTTGACTATCATAAATATCATCTGGCTGATCGTCGTCAGAGTGCGGACATCCGTGTTTTTTGTTATCTTTTTTATTTTTTTGCTAAAAAATTATAATTAAAATAAAATATATTTGATATTGAATTACTTTTACTTACAACGTTAGCATTCTTCCATGCATCTTCGAGAACTTTGGGGTGTGTCCATATCTTTCATTATTTCGATAAAATCGGTAGTTAATATTCATTTAAAAACAAGTAAGGAAACTCTAGTCGAAGGTGCCCGACTAGGAAATACCCTAATTTTAACGATTTTTGACGGCAGCTTAGAGAATCGAACCCGAATTTTCATGTCGCCGCTTCTACCAATACCGCCGTTACGTACATGAGTGTAACATAGCTGCTGAACTTCTGCTGAAAATTCATCCCAAACTTATCTTTGTTGTTGTTATAAATTCTTAGAATTTTGTAGATGCTTCTGTTGCTGCTACCACGTCCGTTTGTACGTAAACGTTTTGTTTAATAATAGATTTCATCTATACATACATATGTATGTATATTATATTGACTTTATTTAAATTATATCAATGTTATTATTATTTTATATATATGTAAATATATACAGTATGTAATACTGCTTAAAGGCTTAATATTTATTTGTACACCGACTTTCTTAAACAAACTTGCGCAGCGTACTTATATAATTCATATGTGTGTAAGTGCAAAAACGGCGTGGCATCCAAAATTGAACAAAAACCAAAATTGTATAAAGGTCCCAATAAACTAAATACAATATTTAGAGTCTCTAACTATAAAGATGTAAAAGATATGGTTTTCAAACTGAAAATAGATTTTCGGTTTTAATCGATAAAAAAAAACCAGCAAAATGCAATTCTCTAGTTATTATAGGTTCTGAGATCGACGCGTTCAAACATGCGGACGGACGAACTTTATGGGGTTGCCACGCCTCCTTCTGCATGTGACATTCATTTCGGCCGCAACAAAACCTTATGCCCATTACCCATTTTGAATGGGTTCAGGGGATAAAAATAGGAAGATTACCTTTCTTAAAACAGTATAATCGGTGATGAGACTTTTTCCTCGACTATCTCCACGGCTAGCTATAGCTTCCAAAATAAATTCATATAGGGTGTTCTGCAACAAAAATATTTTTAATATGCGACTAGACAAAATAAACAAAACAGTTACTTTTAAATTAAACTCAACAAAAATCAAATTAAAGCTAATTAAAATAATTTTATTAATTTACTTTTAAAGAAATTTAGCGCCTACTTACTTGAACCTCAGTCATTGGAATAAAAAGAACATATTCAAATTTTTGCGGTAAAAATGTTTTTAGCAACTCAGCTTCCTTTCTCTAGAATAAAAAATTAAAAAAAAAAAAGTATGTTCTATTATATTTGTCACGAAAATTACTTCATGCACATTATTGACTGTAATTTTCTTTTTGAAAACAAACAATCTGTTAATGAATTTTATAGCAGCACACAAAATTTGATGTTTTGCTAATTTTCAGAATAACTAAAAAAAAAAAAATAGAATAGTAAAAACATTAAAAATGAAAATACCTGCACAAATTTGGATAGTTTTTTGTGCAAAACATACGATCTTTGCTTCATAACTGTGATATCTTTTTTTCCTGAATCCTTATGTTGTCCATTCTTTATTGGATTAGCATATAAATTAGCAAATTCCTTTTCTGTACCGAGATATAAGGGCTTAATAAAATTAACCATACTGTAATCTGCAATAAAAAATAATTACGTAAATTTTAATAATCTTATGATATCAACAACCATTGCGATAAGCTATACAAACATTCTTTCAGATTATTTTGAATTGGGGTTCCAGTTAAAATAATTCGTTTTGGTGTTATAATCTTTGCAACAGCTAAACTTATAGCAGACTTGCTATTTTTTATAATATGACCTTCATCACAAACGACAAGATCCGCACCTAAAATTATATGTATTAATTTATTTTTCTTTGATATTTCAATTAAATTACCAGGTTTCAGTAAATATTTGTTTACTTTTTCTCGAATACTCTCTAATTTTGAAGTACTAAAGTTTCCTCGGTTTTTATATGAGTGATAAAACACAAGAGTTCGAAAAGCCTCATACCCTACTAATAGGCAACCAGCTCGGTTAACCGATGATAAAGACCATTCTTCTAATACTCGTAATTTATCTGAAATATCACTTAAATCAAAAGATAAAGAAAAATAAGTTTATATACATATTTTTTAAAACAAGTATTATATACAAACGTACAACATTATAATAGTATATTTCAATCGTTGCAAAAATTATTAAATAAAGTATAGCTTTATGATTCAAATTATATTCAATTACAGCTTTTTTGTTCCTTGATATGCCGGACTATATTTTTCCGTTAGGAAACTATATTGATCATCTGAATTATAGTAAACATCATTAACAAGCATTCAAACACACGCCACTTAATACCCTATATAATATAACATAATACTATATATAACTAGAGACTACTTTTCGACCAACTTAAAATTATCAAACGCAAATGGGTTTATCTATTCTGAATATGTTAAATATATATATTTTTTTATTTAAACTTACGATGAGTCCGGAAAAACGAAAACTTTTATGTGAGTATTACTTTTCAGTGGCCCCAACCAACGTTGCAGTTCATCTGCCCAATTCATAACCGTACTCTTTGGACACAGAACTAAGACTTTTGTTGTATTTAGCTCTCTGTATGAAATAACGGTGTGTAGTAGAGCTATTAACTAATATATATATATTTAAAATATGTTTATTTATGTCCAAAATATTTTTTTAATATGACTTCACCTGCAAAGTTTTACCCAGACCCATGCAATGCGCCAAAATGCATCCAGAACCTGAGTTCTTTTTAGGGTGGTCAATTCCTCCGTAGCATGAATCATACATAAATTTAACTCCATCTATTTGATGTGGCTTCAATTGTTTTACGATATCGTCATCGACCTTAATAAATGTTTTTGTGTTTTCCATATAATCAAGTATTAGATCCCCTTTTTTAAGATTTCCAGATTTATATTTTATTGTCTTCGATAACATCACATGTTTCTTTTCCAGCCTTTTTATTCTCTCACTTTCTGATTTTTGAGCGGCTCTTGTTTCGTTTGCCAACTGATCCATGCGCAGCATTGGCTTAATAAATCTCGTTTTTTCATCAACAGGCTCTGGCTCAGCATCAGTATAATCACTTTCTGAACTTAGAACGATTTCGTCATTTTGATTACGTTTTTCCGCTTCAGACAATAGTTTCTCCAATGATTTCTTCGATTTATTTTTGTTAATAAACTTATTACATAATTCATCGCAAGCGTCAACACTATCAGATTCCTTTTTCTCAGATTCCAATTTATTTTCCTTAATTTCATCCGCCCTATTCATATTATCTTGTTCGCATTCAAAAACTTGCAGAAATTTGTCTACTACATCTCCTTCATTCTCATCTTCCATTGAAGACTCTTTCGAAAGATTGTATTCACTTTCATCTGAAAGCCCAGAATCACTGTTTGACTCATTTAATAATTGCTGTTTGATTTGCTCGTTAAATCGTAAAAGATATTGGTTCTCCGTTATAACCTCATCTTCATCCTAAAAAAAAATTGAGTGAGTATAATGATTTTCTATTATTTCAATTCTAAAATAACAATAATATGTTGTCCTTCTTTCGTTTCAACTACATACAAACTCACTTCTTTGAAACTATTTTCGGTATCGTACATCTCCAAATCATCATCCAATTCAGTAGGCACATTTGCAGTTTTATTACCAACAAATTTTTGACAGATTTTATCATTTGATTTGATCACCTTGGTTTGCGCATGTCGTTTTTTCAATCCATTTAAATTGGTCAGCCTGTTATTTAAACAATATTGGTATTGAACATTAAAATGAAAAGTTAAATAAAGTGTTGTACCTTTCAAAATGGGGTCCGATTTAACCGGTACCCAAATTGATAAATGGGTTAAGTTGTAAAAAACACACGTGATTTGCTCTTATAAGGCTCAATGCTATTATTAAATGATGTTATTGAAGCGGAACAGTCAATTAATCAAATAAAAAAGGAAAAGTAAAATCTGAAGTCATACATTTGTACAGACCGACGGATTGACTGAGGTGTCGATTCTCATCAAAATTATTCTTAAAATATTTTGTTAAAGCATATTTATATAAAATTTGTAAGTACAAACCTTTCTATTTCTTTATCCGTATTATTATCAGATAAACAAGAATTTGAGTTCTCATTGTCAAAGTCACAAGAAGTTTGCCAAAAATGACTATTGTTAAAATCTAAATTTATATATTTACTTAGATCAATGCCGTCGCTGAATTCAAATGCTCTATTAAAACTGTTGGTTTCATCAGAAGTTTTAGCTAATAAGTTTTCATCTTTTGCGCTTTCGTCTTTCTTAAGATCATCCAAAATCTCACGCTCACTCTCTGTAGTCGAGGTATCAGATGTATCCAAGAGACACTTTTTAGCGTTATGATTAATTCGACGTCTTTTCTTAAGCGACCGTTTTGAATATGTTTGAATACATTGATCAGATGTATTAATAATATTGGCAACTATTTTAAGTTTTTTAATTTTATCAAAAATGTACTCTTTAAACTCCTCTTCTGTTTTGGATGACAATGATTTACACTCATTATAGAAATCCTTTGCAAAATCAATTGTATTGTTTAAAACGTTATTCAGCACACGTTTATTTTCAGCCATGTGTTCATAAAGGCTTTCAAAATATTCATCATTGCCCTCAACTTCCAAGGGTTCCGAACAGTTTTCTGAAAGACTCATGTTGTTACTCCGATTTAGACATTCATTAGCTTTTTCATCAGCTTTTTTATCAGCATTTGCCAACTGAAATTGTTTCATTTTATAAATTGTATCATCTACGAAGCTTGTGACATTTTCTGGTACTTTTTCAACAATGGATCCATTGGGTACAATATAACTCAAGAGTACATCCTTAACACTATCCAACTTAGGTTGAGCTACCACTTCTTGAGATGTATAGTTATGATCAATTAGGGCATCCGAAAATTCCACATCATGTGGATATTTTTCAACATCTTTCTGAAGTACACACATTTCACCAACGTTGTTAAGACTCGGGCCGCATTCGTCACTTTCTTGAGCTGCGTCGACTTCCACTTGATAAATTTGCTCCATTGGCAGATCTATGAATGTCGTCTCTGTTATTTGCTCATCCTCAAAAGTAATTTCGCTTTTGATATATTGTCGGTCCATTGCCAATTCATTGTCGTCAACCATTTTGCATTGCAATAAATTTACATCCAGTTTAAAATCCATTTTTAAACCTAAAACAACATAAAAATATGAAATTGCCGATGTGCATCATAAGTACTGAATTTCGTGTAAAAGTAATAGTTAATAAGAATCAATTAAACTCATATACCATATATCCCAAAGATATAATAATAGTTCAATATTACAATCCTCTTTAACCTTAATTACTTTGCAGTTAGATAAATTCAGAGTTTATTTGATATGCTGATTACTTTTGATAATAGGGATGTGAGATACACATATTAATTTCGATAGGTTGATATTTGTGTATATTCTGAGATGCTACTGTTAGCAGTTTTGCCAATTCAACCGCCAGATTAATGTATGAAAGCCTGAAGTGGCTATACAGTTTCATTACGGTTTTTCTTTCCCGCCAGAGACATTTTCTCATTATACATGCAAATCATACTAATTTGAGACATCGTTGAATTATCAGTATGAAATAATCTAGCACATAAATGATCTTAAGAAAAATAAATGCATATAAATTTAAAAGCTATTGGTTACTGAATAGTAATTAGCA
The DNA here is from genome assembly GCA_035045555.1 of Drosophila fulvimacula. Classification (NCBI taxonomy): domain Eukaryota; kingdom Metazoa; phylum Arthropoda; class Insecta; order Diptera; family Drosophilidae; genus Drosophila; species Drosophila fulvimacula. The sequence continues at coordinate 1,011,739 of JAWNOX010000160.1, read as the reverse complement.
ACAAATTTATTAAACGAATAATATAAATTAATATAATATATAAAATTAATACTATAACAGCAACATGGTTAGTGAATAATAGGGAAAACCGCGTAAAATAAACGTTAATGGAAAAGTAATTTTTAGGATTCACAGATTTTTTTATAAAATTTTAAATAATATGAATAATGTCCCAATAAACGATAACAAAATTAGTTTTTTAACATTGAAATATCGATAGCTCATATGGACATCACTATGCACCTCCATACGACAAAATAATACAGTGTCACGTTAGTTGGTTTAGTTTTATGTTGGCAATGAAGGCGAAACAGTCAAAAAGCTATGAAAGAAAAATTGAAAATAAATTTAGTTCCTTGAGATTTCCGCCAAAGGGAATACCAAGACACGTTCTCGTCCGTGCACTTACAATAGTTAATGATTCGAATGATACATTTTGGCTAAACAAAAATTTGTCATGTGCCACACCAATTAATTATGAACTTAGCAATTATTCCGATGCTTATAAAAAGTTAAATTTAGCTCGCAAATTTATGTTAGCACGAGACTGGCATAACTTGGCAAAGCTTTTAACATCAAACTTAGTCGGCGATAGTTTAATACAAAAAAGTTCATATCCCGTATTTTCAGAAGTGAGTACACTATTGTCGAAAATAAGAAGATGGAGCTCCATCTTAAACTGAAAGGACTAATAATGTGTTCGTACAGCAATGATTTTTATACCCTGAACCCATTAAAAATGGGTAATCAGGGTGTAATGGTTTTGTTGCAGCCCAAATGTATGTAACAGGCAGAAGGAGGCGTGGCAGACCCCATAAAGTATATACATATATTCTTGATCAGGACGACAAGCCGAGTCGATTGAGCCCTGTCCGTCTGTCTGTCTGTCCGTCTGTCCGTATGTTTGAACGCGTGGATCTCAGAACCTATAATAGCTAGAGACTTGAACTTATTTTTATAGATTCGTGTATATCACGCGCAGGTCGAGTTTGTTTTAGAAATTCGATAACTCTTCTCGTTCTATTTTTTATCGATTAAAAACGAAATCGATTTTCAGTTTTAAAATTATATCTTCTACATCTTTATAGTAAGAGACTCCAAATCTTGTATTTAGCTTAATGGGACTTTTATACAATTTTGATTTTTGTTAAATTTTGGGTGCCACGCTCCCTTCGCCCAAATTTTCAAAACACTTATTTCAAATACTAGAGACTTGTGCTTTTGCACATACACGCATATGAATGATATAATTACGCTGCGCAAGTTTGATTAAGAAATTCGATCTACAAAAAAAGTTATTAAGCATTTAGTTTCCCATAACACGCACATATTGGCGCAGCGAAGTCGCTGAGTAAACTGCGCAGTTAGCAGAGCGTATGCGTGTGCGTGTGTATGTATGCGTTGCTTGCAATATACATACATATGTATGTACACATGTACATACTGTATATATTTACATATATATAAAATAAGAGTAACATTGGTATAACTTAAATAAAGTCAATATAATAAACATATGAATAGATGAAATGCATTATGTTATTAAACGAAACGTTTACCAAACGTTTACGTACACACGCGCGTGGCAACAGCAGCAGAAGCTCTAGAAAATTCGAAGAATTCATAACAACAACAACAAAGACAAATTGGGGATGAATTTTAAGCAGAAGTTCAGCAGCTCAGTAGCAGCAGCTCAGTAGCTCAACAACTGTACTTAGGAATTCGCTTTCTCACTCTTAAGTTTGCAACGGATGTGTTGATAGAGGCGATGATCGCCGACATAAAGTCTCGGGTTCGAATATCTAAGCTGACGTCAAAACTTTTTTTATGCAAGTTACTTAATCTTTTTTTTTTCATAATTTTTTAATTTAATTTAAAATAATTATATATAAACTTTGAAGTGCATTTAAAGCCGCCGATAGGCGGGGTTCAGGGTATTTCCTAGTCGGGCACCTCCGACTAGAGTTTCCTTACTTGTTTCTTATTTGTATTATATACTCGTTGCCAAAGGAAAAAATCATTGTTGTACGAAGACATTATTGGTCCACTATATGTACAGTGACTGAAAAAACTCTCCATACGACCCCTATCTCTGTCTTCTGATTCAGAATCAATGTAATGACATGTAATGTTTATTTCAATATTGTCGCCTTCTGTTTCTAATGACCTATCTATTTAAAAAATCTACATCATCTATTTCAAATTTTGAAAGTAAACTTCAATTAAAAAAATGTGGATAGTTGTAGGTCATACTCAGCACTAAAGTGTTCAGCAGGTATAGACTCCAAAAATCCTGCTTTTTGAAAAGAGTTTTTTATAATTGTTGCTTCAACAAAGTCAGTTTTAGCATTGTCGATGCTTCGCATTATTCGTTGTTTGTGTTTTTTGTCCGCGTCCGGCTCAGGAAGCGCTCGCGGGAACGGATTTTGTATGAAAATCATGCGAAAAATGTTGGGACTATAAAATTCGTGCGGTTAATGGAGATGTCCACCTGCGGGAGCTGTCCGTAAATATATTTCACTGTATATTTACATATATATAAAATAAGAATAACATTGATATAATTTAAACAAAGTCAATATAATATATATAGCAGCAGAAGCATCTAAAAAATTCCATAAATTCATAACAACAAAGATAAATTGGGCATGAATTTTCAGCAGAATTTCAGCAGCTCAGTAGCAGTAGCTCAGTAGCTCAATAACTTTACTTAGGAATTCGCTATCTCACTCTTATTTACTGCAACGGCTGTGTTGGTAGAAACGGCACTTGGGAGCGTGGAGACCCGGGTTTCATCCTCAAAGCTGCCGTCAAAACTTTTTATGCAACTTACTTTTTTTTAATTTAATTTTAAATTATATAATTCTATGCAAACTGCAAAGTACATTTAAAATCGCCGATTGGCGGGGTTTAGACTATTTCATAGTCGGGCACCTCTAACTAGTTTAATAATAATTGTTTATGATTTAACAAAACACGCTCCCTGTGGGAGTTAACTGTGTATTTACTTAATAATAAATTGTTTTTTATTTTCAGTATGTTACCATCTTTTTAAAATTGGAAGATCCTGAACTATTGCAAAAACTACAACAAACAATTTCCCCATCTGCATATTAATTCCAAACAACTTAAAAGCACTTAAATGTATGATAAGTGTTTAATATATTTTAAGTAATTATATAAATATGTAATTATATTCTTCACAATTTTAATTTTTGAAAGGCTTGTGTGATTTGATGTAGAAGAAATAATGGTTATAACCAATAAAGTGGCTAATTTCATAAAGTATTAATTTTTATACTTTTATTTATATATATATATATAACGTAGATATCTTTACAATTTGTCCATTGTGGACTATCAGTAAATTGTGTCGAGAAACATTAACTTAAATATTTACAGAGTAATTATGATTGTGTGGGGGGAAGGAGGTGGAAGGTGCGTAAGGCGTCGAGATGAGCCAGGTCCGAATGGGGTCTCTTCAGGTGACGAGTAGCGACCCTATTATATAGGAGGCTAGAGGTTTGGGGTGCCTGTTGAATCTGTCCAGGTGTCTTGGTCAGTCTTTTTTTTTTATTTTATTAATATACAAACAAATTTGACTAAAACGTGAGTCAAATTCAAAATTACAAAATTATAAAAGTATAGGTAAATGAAAAAGCCTAATACTAACAATATATAACAACGATATCAGCAACCCGATAGGGGTGTTTTATTTGCCGGACCGGCGAGCTATGCCCCAAATCACAGCCAGGTAAGGTTAGTTATATCAACTAAGCAGTTATGAAACTAAGCAAGATAGAAGAAGTTAAAAAAAAGGTAATAAAAATATAAAAAAAATAAAATCATAGAAAAGTAAAATACAATAAGACAAATCACTACACAAGTAGGGAGATTGCCAGGTGCATTCTCACTACTGGGGTGTGTGTGTGATTTATCTTAAATATGCTGAAAGAGAGGATTTTATTAAGGAAAGAGAGAGTTCAGAACTAACTAACTATAAGTTCAGATTGGACACCACAGCTATGCAGAAATAGATTTTTAAATTTAGAATTGAGGCCTCGAACATTTTGATAAATAATAGGTAGCTGCGGAAAAGATGGAAAGAAACTTAGTTTTTTAATTCAGCCTCAGATTAAGGTTGTACCGAAACGGGATTTAAAGACACTGGAGAAATTCTATTCCGAATCTTAGTTTGAATTCATGTAGAACAACATGAGGTGGCCAAAAGTTTGGATCACATATAGTATCGAAAAATTCAATTGGTACATTGATTTTATATGAAGCAATTTCACGAGGAGCCGCAAAATTAAACTTCGAGATAAAAACTTTCGACGAAATTTGACTTTCATTAAAAGCAGACACAGCCTCACATGTCGTATCTGATGAAAGCCTAGATAAGAAAACTTGCGTTCGAGGAGACACAACATATAAATAGGGCATTATAGGAGTAGGAGACGGTATAGGATACGGTGTCTTCATGTTGTTTTTAGTTTGAGCAACACTCGGCGAAACTTTAACTTTTTTAGTAGTGGCCTTTTGAGTGTCTATTATGGCACTAGACACAGATATTTCAACTGAATCATCTGATATGGGAATTGATAATTCTTCACAAGGTAAAGAAGGGGTTGATAAGTTAGGAGACGATACTTGAATGGAGGGGGGAACTAGCAGTGATGGAGTAATCACTGTATTTAGCGGAGAATCAAAACTATACTGATTCAATATTTCTTTTCCAGCTTTCAGTTCCTCTTCAAGCTGTTTTGAAAATATACTTAGATTTGAATACTGAGCATGCACTGAATTATATATCTTGGAAAAACTTAATTGTTTTTCAAAACAATCCGGGCAAGACCAGCGTAATCCACCACACCCACTTTTGGGAACAGCCCCGAGATGCCAGCACATTTAATGTGCATCAGATTCTCGCACAACCAGCAACCAACAAATTGCATTTGTCCGGAATCAATAACATGCCGAAATGTACATGATTTCTTACACCATATCATATTGACAAGCAGGGGAGATAATCAAAAGAAAAATACACACAGATTAAGATAGAAAAAATAAAAGACAAAAGAGAGGATTAACTGTGATTCGGAGAAACAAAAATCCCAAACAACAACACTCAGCTAATACGGAGATCAAAAGAATAAACAGTTGATGAAGAAACAGAAAATAGAGCGAAAAAGCTAAACTAAGCGTGAGCGAGCGACAGCGAACACACACACTAACCCGAGTAAAAAACAGCAAACAAAGAAGAAAACGAAAGAATAGAAATACTAAAACGAAAATTGCATTTTAGATATACACCGATGCTCACAAAACTTTGTAAATAAAAGAAAAAACACAATGTTTAGACGCACAAATCACGGCAGTATCAAACCAAAAAGCAATAATCAATCAATATACAAATAATGTGTAAATATAAAACAAATTAAAGAACAGAAAAATAACAAGTAAGGAAACTCTAGTCGGAGGTGCCCGACTAGGAAATACCCTATTCCTACTGAGTTGCTGAACTTATGCTGAAAATTCATCCCCAATTTGTCTTTGTTCTTGTTATGAATTTTTAGAATTTTCTAGATGCTTCTGCTGCTGTTAGCACGTGCGTGTGTATGTAAACGTTTGGTAAACGTTTTGCTTAAGAACATAATAGATTTGATCTGTACATATCTATATTATATTGACTTTTAAATTATATCAATGTTATTCTTATTTTATATATATATAAACACATATATACACTATGTACATACATACATATGTAGAAGTATATTGCAAGCAACGCATACATACGCACGCACACGCATACGCTCTGCTAACTGCGCAGTTTACTCAGCAAGTGCGCTGCGCCAATATGTGCATGTTATGGGAAACTAAATGCTTAATAACTTTTTTTGTATACCGGCTTTCTTAATCAAATTTGCGCAGCGTAATTATATCATTCATATGCGTGGATTTGCAAAAGCACAAGTCTCTAGTATTTGAAATGCGTATTTTGAAAATATGGGCGTTGGGGCGTGGCATCTAAAATTTAACAAAAATCAAAATTGTATAAAAGTCCCTTTGAGCTAAATACAAGATTTGACCAATAAGCTGATCGGTCTGTATGAGCCTAATCATCAGTACTTCCGCACACTTCCATTGTTTTGAAAAATGTTCTAGTGTAAAAGTTTTGTTGACGATCCTTTGTAGGACTGAGATTCCATTAGCAGGCAGGGCTTTAATTGATGGCACGGTAATGCCGTCGCACCCAGGGGATCTTGAGCTTACTCAGATCAGTAATGAGCTCATCCAGTTCAACCTCGCGAATATGGAAAGATATCTGTAGGGGTGTATCAAGCCGCCCATTCGTCATGTCTTCGTCCTCTTGATTACACCTAGCAAAAGGCGTCGTGTAAGTAGGTGATCGGCAAACGCTTGTGCCTTCTCGCATTACGGGCTCCCTCCTTTTCGTAGGTCTTCTTATGGATTTATTCAACTGCAATGGGTTGTGTTCTGGGTTGTTTGGCTCCACCTCTTCCAGCCTCTTCCTTGCTGTGTTGGTTGGATAGCCTACCAGCAACTGAACTGCACAGTGATCTGAGCGCAGCTCCAACTGGTTGCGGGTGACAATTCCGTGGAGCAAAGTCCAGGACATCTAGAATTTTGTTGGGATCCGTAGGCCAGTATGAGGGGTCAGAGCAGTGGCAGTTGAGGAGATCTTCCGATATGCATTTGTACAGCTCCCTGCCTGTAAATGTGATAAGTCTGGAGCCCCACCAAGTGTGCTTAGCTTTGAAGTCTACTCCAACAATAAGCCAGTTACCAAGGCTGTTGAAAAGATGTGGACTTGGAGTTGGCTGATTGAGTGGCGGGGTGGGAAGTACACTGCTGCAATCGTGATGTCTCCCATTGCACTGATCACCCTCCCATTATCACTCTGAATCCAGGGTTCTTGGTGACCAGGAATCTCTATGTACTTTAAGCCGCTACGGATGATGTCCATCCTGGTGTTGATCTGGCTTGTGGCAGGAGGGGCGGAGTTCTCCTGTTGCAGTGGGGTGGGTAGCCTTGATCCCCGTAAGAGATTAGCAAACGTGACAACTGGGATTATAGAGGGATAAGAGACCGCACGATTAGCTGACTGAGGTATATGCTTAGCTTTGCTGCCTGTTTGGGCAAACTATCTCCCCATGTATATATATATGTAAATACATATAGTATGTACATACATACGTATGTACATGTATATTGCAAGCAACGCATACATACACACGCACACGCATACGCTCTGCTAACTGCGCAGTTTACTCAGCAAGTGCGCTGCGCCAATATGTGCGTGTTATGGGAAACTAAATACTTAATAACTTTTTTGTATACCGACTTTCTTAATCAAACTTGCGCTGCGTAATTATATCATTCATATGCGTGTATTTGCAAAACCACAAGTCTCTAGTATTTGAAATGCGTGCTTTGCAAATTTGGGTTAAGGGGGCGTGACATCCAAAATTTAACAAAAATCTAAATTGTATAAAGGTCCCAATAAACTAAATACAAGATTTTGAGTCGAAGATATAATTTTAAAATTGAAAATCGGTTTTTGTTTCTAATCGATAAAAAAAATGAGAAGAGTTATCGAAATAAAAAAAAAACTCGATCTGCGCATGATATACACGAATCTACAAAAAAAATTCAAGTCTCTAGTTCTTATATGTTCTGAGATCCACGCGTTAAAACATACGGACAGGGCTCAATCGACTCGGCTTGTCGTCCCAAGAATCACGCCTCCTTCTGCCTGTTACAAACATTTGGGCTGCAACAAAACCATTACAACCTGATTACCCTTTTTAATGGCTTCAGGGTATAAAATAAATTAAAATGGATAAAAAATTTGTTTCTAACTCTCAGTTTAGAAATAAGCCGATTGGTTGTGAAAGAATGTACCTGGTAAATAAATGCTGAGGTCTGAGTTTAATAATAACCAACGCCTTTCATGCACGGACTCCCAGATCCTTAGCACAATGACAACAACAATCACATTTACTAGTGCTACTAGTAGCACAATATATACCACTACAACTGCTGCAATCAGCAGTGCGATCCCTAGCGGAAGCATGGTTAGTCATGCAGCCCGCTTCCCACCTGCCTCCGTAACAATTGTCGCTCGAAAACGCACTGGAGCTGCTCAAACATTGGCGGCAGCCCAAAAAAAATTAAGACAACTAAGAGGAAGAAATCTCTGTCTCCCAATAACAGTAGTAAAAGAGCAAACAGAGATATGGTCTCACACTCCGCTTCAACTAACATGGCAAAATCCAGCAACAGTTTTGCTTTACTAGACATGGACATGGACGTAACCTGCGAAGGCGATGATGATATGCATCCCAAAAAAACAAGTGCAAGCGCTGCGACTGTTTCTATTGCTGATCATAGCAACACTTCTGATGCAACTGATACAGACAACAACCAACAACATAAGGAACGAACCAACAACAAACAGCCTATCGGCTCACCAAAGCCACCGCAAATCGTTATGAGTATCACTGATCTTAATGATCTACTTGAAATCATTAGTGAAGTCACTAGTATTGACAAAGTGGCAGTCAAAGTCAACCATCCTAGAATATTTCTTAAAGGCAGCGACACTTACAAGCTATTATAAGTCATTTTGATACAATATGTATTGAGTTTTATACATACCAGCTGAAGGAAGAAAATTCTTACGGAATTGTAGTAAGGGGGCTCCACCATAGCACTTTGAACAATGAAATAATTGCCAATTTTTAAAAATACGATTTTGATGCTCTGCAAGTACACCATCAAAGCTCAAGGACAAACAGGGATAAAAAAACTAAATATAAAACCGTGCAATAAATTTAACGAGGTATATAATATAAAAACACTTTGCCGCCAAATGGTGAGAGTAGAGAGGATGCGTAAAACCTCTGAAATTGTTATATGTACACATAACAATTTCAGAGGTTTTACGCATCCTCTCTCTATGGATCCAGGATCATATCGACCTATAAGCCTACTACCCTCTCTGTCTAAACTGTGGTTTAATGACATAATAAGACAATCTAATATCTTACCGGATCACCAATTTGGATTTCGGGAGGGACACGGTACAGTGGAACAAGTTCACAGATTGGTGAAATACATCCTGCAGACCTTTGATGGCTCAGAATACTCCAACGCTGTCTTCATTGACTTGCCCGTTAAAAACATTAAGTCCTTGCTTCACCCCAAAAAGGGTAACAATGCATACCCCCAATCCAGATACAAAAGAGCTGTCTACGTGCAGTGTATCCTACCAATATGGCTCTATGAAGTGCAATTACAAACGGGTACAGGTATTGCAGAACCGAGTACTACGACAAATAACCTACACTCTCTGGATACTCGGAAAGATTGCAACGACGCCGAAGCCTACTCGCAAGAGGTCTAATCCCTGCCAGACCCTTAATACGACTGAAATGGTAAGGCTTTGCCAAAACGATGGGAATGCAGTAAATTATCGACTTTTAATTCCTCATAATGCGACTAAGGTTTGGCTCTAATTTCTTATATATACAAATGTATGTTGTTAAGGTACTAACTTTGATTAAAAATGGGTACCTATTAAAAATGGGTAATCAGGGTATAATGGTTTTGTTGCAGCCCAAATGTATGTAACAGGCAGAATGAGGCGTGGCAGACCCCATAAAGTATATATATTCTTGATCAGGACGACAAGCCGAGTCGATTGAGCCCTGTCCGTCTGTCTGTCTGTCCGTCTGCCCGTCTGTCCGTATGTTTGAACGCGTGGATCTCAGAACCTATAATAGCTAGAGACTTGAACTTATTTTTATAGATTCGTGTATATCACAAGTCGAGTTTGTTTTAGAAATTCGATAAATCTTCTCGTTCTTTTTTTATCGATTAAAAACGAAATCGATTTTTCAGCTTTAAAATTATATCTTCTACATCTTGACAGTTAAAGACTCCAAATCTTGTATTTAGCTTAATGGGACTTTTATACAATTTTGATTTTTGTTAAATTTTGGATGCCACGCCCCCTTCGCCCAAATTTTCAAAACACTTATTTCAAATACTAGAGACTTGTGCTTTTGCACATGCACACATATGAATGATATAATTACGCGGCGCAAGTTTAATTAAAAAAGTCGGTCTACAAAAAAGTTATTAAGCATTTAGTTTCCCATAACACGCAGATATTGGCGCAGCGCAGTCGCTGAGTAAACTGCGCAGTTAGCAGAGCGTATGCGTGTGCGTGCGTATGTATGCGTTACTTGGAATATACATACATGCATATGTATATACTGTATATATAAAATAAGAATAACATTGATATAACTTAAATAAAGTCAATATTATATACATATGAATAGATGAAATGCATTATGTTATTAAACGAAACGTTTACCAAACATTTACGTACACACGCGCGTGGCAACAGCAGCAGAAGCTCTAGAAAATTCTAAAAATTCATAACAACAACAAAGACAAATTGGGGATGAATTTTCAGCAGAAGGTCAGCAGCTCAGTAGCAGTAGCTCAGTAACTCAATAATTTTACTTAGGAATTCGCTATTTCACTCTTATGTACTGCAACGGCTGTCTTGGTAGAAGCGATGATCGCCGACATAAAGTCTCGGGTTCGATTCTCTAAGCTGACGTTAAAATTTTTTTTGTGCAAGTTACTTAATCTTTTTTTTTTAATTTTTTAATTTAATTTAAAATTATATATAAACTTTGAAGTGCATTTAAAGCCGCCGATAGGCGGGGTTCAGGGTATTTCCTAGTCGGGCACCTCCGACTAGAGTTTCCTTACTTGTTTGTCTTTTAGTTGTTGGTATCTGGGATTATTCGTCTTATTTTATTTTTGATGGAGTGAGAGTTTGCGTATGCGGGTATTCGCCTTCTTGAAATATTGGCTGAATATTAAATTCATTTATTTGTCTTTGTGACTGAGTGATGTTGTTAGGTGTGTGTGTGTTGTTTTTGTTTTGTTAATATTAACCGAGATTCGGCTTAAAGCGCTATGTGTTTTGCGAACTTTTTTTTGTAACTGACTTGAGATTCATATTCCAAAAGTTAAAGTTTTTATCTTGTGCTTTATTGTAATAAAATTGTTCATAGTTTGATCGCTTGCCTGAATCTTGATTCTGATCTCTCTTATTATTGTACGGTTTTTGATTTCTAGCTCTGTCTAATTCCTGTTTCCTTTTATTTTCTTGGAAGTAAATATCTCTTTCTTTTATAGCCAACTCGTATGAGTCTTTGATCGCATGGATGTGAAAGTGGATCCTAAGGGACCCCTTATTGATGTAAGAAAGGTGTTCAAGCACGTACTAGCGAATAAATCTTTCTTTGTCTTGATAAGTACGGGCTCTGTCTCTTTAGATTCTATGATTTTGAATAGTGACAATTTAAGTTCTGTAGCCTCTTCATAAAGTCTAGATACCGATAGGCCTTTTTGTGTTAGATTATGTAGTTCGAGCATTAGGGTCAGTTCATCTCTTCTATCTGAGCAAGGGCGAGCAGTATGGCTTGGCTTCTAAATTTTTTTTTTTTATTGTTTTATTTGTAATCTGTAGAAAAACAATAAGAAAATTCTTTAGCAATAACTATAACATAACCGGATGGCTTGGGCTCCAGTGAGCTCAAACCATATATTTACTTATTTACACATATACTTATTTACACATTTGTATAATTACATATTTACATTTATCTGTGGGGCAGGTCTAGGACGTGAAATCTCTTAAGCCGTCTATGGTTGCTTGTGTTGTCCAGTAGACCTATTGCTAGAGCATTACCGTGGTTATGTAGTCTAATCATATATCTTTCTGCATATAGTTTTATTTCTTCTTTGACAGAAGGCAGTTTAAAGTCTTTCGAATTACTAGCTGTACCCCACAGCTGCAAGACGTAGGTCCAAACTGGCTTCAGTACGGCCTTATATAGTCTTAATTTGTTCTCAAGACTAAGTTTAGAACGTGGTCCTAATAGCCAATGTATTTTTCTGGTTTTCGCCTTGAGCTGCTCCTGTTTTGCTTTGATGTGCTGCTTCCATGTTAGCCGCCGATCAAGGTGACTGCAGGACAGTTTCCAGGTCTCAGAGAGAATGTCACTTGCATTGACTTTTGCGTATTCACCAGTATTCTCCACTTTTGAAGCCATACTTTAATCAGACCAAGTTCTTGGAGTAGGTTGGATGCAACTTGTGGGTCAATGTTTGTAGCTATGATTGCGGTGTCGTCAGCATATGTTGCTATCTGAACAGCGCTTGTTGTAGGCAAGTCACCTGTGAAGATTGTATACAACACTGAGCCTAAAACGCTTCCTTGCGGGACACCAGCTTCGTCAGCACCGTCGTGTTCTTGTTCGGTTTTCGGTTTTCCAGGTACGATTTAATGATGTTAAAATATGGTGCTGGCAGCCACTTCTTAACTTTATAAAGAAGACCTGCATGCCAAAGTTTATCAAACGCTTGCTTGATGTCTAGGAAGACTCCTGTGCAGTATTTTTTGCATTCAAAAGCATTAACGATTGCATGCGTTATTCGATGGCACTGCTCAACAGTTCCATGATGTCTTCTAAACCCAAACTGTTGTTCCGGTATGATGTCCAGTTCGTCCATCACTAGTGGCATTATTCTTAAAAGTATTCGTTGGAATGCAGCCTTCTGGCTTGTTGGGTTTGACAATCATGATTACTTCCGCACATTTCCACTATCTTGGGAAGTATTCTAATCTTAGCATACCATTGTATATGTGTGTAAGCAATCGGATGCATTTTGGCGGTAGATGACTAATGGTATTTGCGCAAATTTTATCATATCCTGGCGCTTTCTTCTTGTTAAGAATCTTTATTTCCTCTTCCACTTCTGCAATAGTCATGCGGCGTATCAGGAGGCTCATCTGGCAAGCAGTTTCCAAGAATTTCTGAACGTCAGCTACTGTGTCGGGATCATTTTCCAGATTTAGCTTAAAAATAGAGCTTAAATGTTCTGCAAACGTCTCAGCTTTCTCATTATTGCTTCTGCAGCGTTGTCCCCTGCCGTCAAGAATTGTGGTAGCTCTTCTGAATGGTCTCTTAAGATATCTAGTTGCTTTCCAAAGGCTGTAGTCCAAATCACGTGTATACGGACCAAGATTTTTTAGATAATCTGCAGTAGCTTCATTTTTTATTTCCCTTAGTCTACTGTTTAACTCCTTGACAACCCTGTTGAACTTTCTTTTGTCGGCTGGACTTCTCGTAGTCTGCCATATTTTCCTAAGTTTTCTTTTTTCAGCTATTTGTGATCGAAGTTACAATGGTAGAAAAGTTTACCTATTTTTATTTTCTATTGGTGGTGGAGTAAACATGTATCCAGCAGCATGAATTAAATTTGTCAATTCTTCAATGGCCACTTCAAGTTCATCTCCTGACTTAAAAGGGATATCTAGACATGTTCGGTCTTCTAGCCAGTTTTTGAATCCATTTATATTGGTTTTTCCGTTAATTACTTTGTAGGACTTCTACTTGTAACACACTGTAGTTCCATAGGTTACTATAATCGGTTAGTGATCGGAGCTCAGATCAAAGTTCTCCTCTATTTTGAAATTCCTATGCGATAGCTGAGAGTACACAATGAAATCCAATAGATCTGGGATCTTACGTGTATCAGTTGGCCAGTATGTCGGCTTGCCTGTCGATAATGTTGAATATTTATTGGTGGTGATATATTTCTATAATTCAGCACCTTTGCATTATATAAAGCATCTACCAAGCCGCTGGAACAGTGGGTTAAAATCATCTACTTTGCATGCATGCCTAGATGGTATATACACTGCAGCAACAGTGATGTTGGAGTGCAAACATTGTACTTGGATCCCGACAAGTGGCATATTATTTGTGCTAATGCAGTCTAACATATTGTATTTTAACGAATTTTTTACGATAACTGCACTTCCACCTTGCGCTCTTCCAGATGGGTGGTTGGTGTTAATGATATTAAACCCTCTAATGGCCATATAATTTTTATTTGTAAAATGTGTTTCTGAAACAAGTAATATATCAATGTTGTTGACTTTATTAAATAAGGCTATTTCTTACTGCTACACGGAGATCTACTTACATAACTTATTAATAAGTAACATAATCATATTGAGTAAATTATTTGTTAGCTCAGACTCTTTTACTAATAATTTTTTAATTCTATCTAGAGAAGAATTTTCTTGTACGACTGGATCATCTCTTAGTACTTGCACAGCTTGTATTATTTGAAAATAGCTTTGCATTGCTTGTTAGGGATGTTAATTGTCAATCTCGGTCGCTCATTATCCGTTAGTATTGCTGTTTTGCTATTAGTAAATCTATTTTTGATGATAGATTGGTAGACTTTACATCCTTTGTAGCTAGCAGCATGGCTTTCAAAGCAGTTGGCACAGGTGGTTGGTACATCATTTGGTTTCGGACAATTGACGCTTAGGTGGTTATCACCACACTTAACACACTTGTGTCTTTTGTTGCAATATGCCTTTGTGGGTCCGAATTCTTGGCATCGAAAACATTGTACCATGTCTCTAACTTTCCTTGGCTTCTTGATTGTTGCAATGGCATTTTCAATGTGTTTTATTTTGTAGTTCTCCACGTTGTTTTTATTAGGAAGTGGCGCCTTAGTAATTCGACTCTTAATATTGTGTTTTCCTCTAACTGCGTGACTTTGCTTCTCAATTGCGTGCTTTATTAAATCTATGGGTGTCGAGTGATACAAGTTTTTAACTACGACTCTAAATGCCCTTTCCTGCTTAATCTAATATGTGTGGTAGCTTACTTTTTTAGTCGTTAATAGTTTTATTAAGCTCCCATATTTTTCAACAGTTTTTACCATTATGCGAATATGTCCGCCTCGATGTGTCTTGTATGTGAATTCAGTGGCGTCAATGCGAGGGTTAAGAAATAGGAGAAATCCATGTATGTCACCGACATTGGGAACAAAAATGGGGGATGGATTTTATTTTTTGTAGTGTCTATTTCTATTCATCAGTTGTTGTTGAATTTTTTGCGTTATTGTCATTGTTAGCCTGTTCAGATGTAGAAGGGCCAGTGTAAAGACTTTTCCTTTTAACAGATGGAGACTCTTCATTTTTTCGTTTAATTAAGCGTTGGTTTTTTGTTGGTACTTTTTCCACACAAAATTATTGTCTTCGCCTAAAGGCACCATTTTGCTGCTTAAAAACAGTCGACTTGCAGTTGCTTATCAGTTGTTCTATTTTTAGAACAGATGACCGCTACTCACTGCTCATAGTTTTTCTTGCTTGTGCTGGTTTATTTTGTTTTTGTTTTCGAACTTCACTATTCTGCGTGTGCGCGGCCGTACTCATTGCGTGCTTGATGCGAACTTGGCTTCTAAATGCCAGAAATAAAGTGTCGTAAACAAGACGCTCATATACAAAGTCATACGGCATAGCTGCAAAGTCGAACCTCAACAAAATACGTGTTGTGCAGTCCCAAATCCTACGTAGAATTTCTGGTGCGGCATGGTACATACGCAACAGCGACATCGACAAGGAACTCCATGTACCGAGGATCGGAGATGTGATCAATCGTCAAACTATTGCATACCTGAACAGGATTGCAAATCACCATAATCAGTTGGCGCGAAGGCTTCTAAAAAGGCGACGCATCCGCGGAGTCACGATGCGAAGAAGTCTCAAGAGAGTTCACCCACAGGACCTGTCCCACAGGACCTTTTAAACTTCCCTTTTCCCCAAATTCTAGGATTAAGTATGTACATATGTATTTATTTTGTTGAACTTTAAGTCGCCACTATAGTATAGGTTGCAATAAATAGTAAGAGTAGGCTACATCAACAAAAAATATACATAAATAACAAATAAGGAAACTCTAATCGGAGTTGCCCGACTAGGAAATACCCTAAACCCCGCCTGTAGACGATTTTAAATGCACTTCACAGTTTGCATAGAATTATATTATTTTAAATTAAATTTTAAAAAATAAGTAACATGCACAAAAAAAAAACTTAGAGAATCGAACCTGGGTCTCCACGCTGCCGATCGTTGCTTCCACCAGCACCGCCATTGCTCTACGCGAGTATCAGATAGCAAAATTATTGAGCTACTGATCTACTGAACTTGTGCAAAAAATTCATCCCCAATTTATCTTTGTTGTTGTTATGAATTCTTAGACTTTTCTAGATGTTTCTGATGCTGCTACCACGTGCGTGTCTACGTAAACGTTTGGTAAACGTTTTGTTGAATAACATAAAACATTTTATCTAAATATTAAACGCACACACATACGATCTGGTAACTGCGCAGTTTATTCGACTGCGCTGGGCAAATATGTGCATGTTATGGGGAATTAAACGCTTAATAATTTTTTTTGTAGACCGACTTTCTGAATCAATCTTGCGCAGCGTAATTATAAAAATATTCGGGCGCAGGAGGCGTGGCATCCAAAATTTAACAAAAACCAAAATTGTTTTAAGGTCTCATTAAACTAAATACTAGATTTGGAGTCTCAAACTATAAAGATGTAGAAGATATATTTTTAAAACTGAAAATCGATTTTCGTTTATAATCGATAAAATACCCTAAACCCCGCCTATCGGCGGTTTTAAATGCACTTCAAAGTTTGCATATAATTTTAAATTAAATTTTAAAAAAATAAGTGTAACTTGCATATAAAAATTTTTGACGGCAGCTTAGAAAATCGAACCAGGGTCTGCATGTCGGCGATCGGCGCTTTTACCAACACAGCCGTTGAACTACATGAGAGTGAGATAGCGAATTCTTAAGTAAAGTTATTGAGCTACTGAGCTACTGCTACTGAGCTGCTGACCTTCTGCTTAAAATTCATCACCAATTTGTCTTTGTTGTTGTTAAGAATTTTTAGAATTTTATTGATGCTTCTGCTGCTGTTACCACGTGCGTGTGTACGTAAACGTTTGGTAAACGTTTCGCTTAATAACATAATAGATTTGCTCTATACATACATACATATGTATATTATTATTATATTAACTTTATTTAAATTATATCAATGTTATACTTATTATATATATGTACATATATGTAAATATATACAGTATGTACATACATACATATGTATGTATATTGCAAGCAATGCATTCTCACATACGAACACACATACGCTCTGCTAACTGCGTAGTTTACTCAGCGACTGCGCTGGGCCAATATGTGCATGTTATGGGAAATTAAATGCTTAATAACTTTTTTTGTAGACCGACTTTCTTAATCAAACTTGCGCAGCGTAATTATATCATTCACATGCGTGTATTTACCAGAGCACAAGTATTTAAAATAAGTGTTTTGAAAATTTGGGCGAAGGGGGCGTGGCATCCAAAATTTAACAAAAATCAAATTGTATAAAAGTCCCATTAAGCTAAATACAAGATTTGGAGTCTCTAACTATAAATATGTAATAGATATAATTTTAAAACTGAAAAATCGATTTCGTTTTTAATCGATAAAAAAAAACGAGAAGAGTTGTCGAATTTCTAAAACAAACTCGACCTGCGCGTGATATACTCGAATCTATAAAAAATCAAGTCTCTAGCTATTATAGGTTCTGAGATCCACGCGTTCAAACATACGGACGGACAGGGCTCAATCGACTCGGCTTGTCGTCCTGATCAAGAATATATATACTTTATAGGGTCTGCCACGCCTCCTTCTGCCTGTTACATACATTTGAGCTGCAACAAAACCACGCATTTGTAATGGGTTCAGGGTATAAAAGAGGGGTCGTACGGAGAGTTTTGTCCGCCACTGTACATCAAAAATCAAAATTGTGCACATGACACTAAATACAAAATTTGGGGATAATTAGAGGTGCGCCAAATCGGTAAATTCGTATCTAGGAATGTTTTGGAACTGGCTGCTGGGGTGTGAATGAGTATATCACAGTCGGTAGCGCCCGACTGCAACGTTTTATCTTGTTTCCAAATCGGTTTGACTATAATATTATATTGGGTTTAGTAAAATATGATTCAATGTTCAGTTCAGTTAAATAAAATGTGATTCAGTGTTCAGAAAACGAAGAATAAATATGTAGAAACTGAAGTTTATTTTTAAAGAACGTATATGAATATTACTTTGAATAAAATACTTGATAATATTATATACGTGTTCTTAGATTTAATTATTTTTATGATACGTTTAAATATAAGTTATGCAGAAACTTCCGTAGCGTAGTGTACACTGAAGAGCACAATTCCTTCCATTTAATCTCTTTTTCGAACATGCCAATATGATCAAAATAGAAGTAAAAGCGGACATTTTCAACTCACTAGTATAGGTCTTCTTCCATAGAGAAATCTGATGTTTCTCCAGCATAGAGTGAACTACAATGAAATCAATCAATACAAAAAAATAAATAAAATTAAGGTTTCGTTTTAAATTCAGTTTAAATCATACTTTACGGCGCGACTAGTAAAAAATACAATGCGTTTTAACTTCTTGTTGTAGAAGAAATAGTTGAAAGACCATAAACATCCAGGTTCTCCGAACGGATCAGAGCTTAAATCCGGATTATAACTGTATATATCGCATTCTGATAAATTAACCTCGTCATCTACGGCTGACCACAACGGCTGGCGCAGAACCTGGTACTGATCCCCAGCTAAAGCTGATAAATTTGAGTGAACGGAATTCATAACCCATGGCAAAGAAGGTTCTTTGCTAAACTCATGAGACTACAAAATTAAAAGTATGATGTTACGAGTTTTTAATTTTGATATATGTATGCTTATTTTTTAACTTACCTTTGCATCTGAAAAATCATAATCTGGTTCAAATGATGCATTTAAAGTTGCAATCAAGTAAAATAAAGTTTTACGAGAGATTGTGTCACATAAAATTACGCCTTCATCGCCCGATTGACTGTTGTGATGAAAGTTTGGTGAAAGATCCGACAAAGTTTGCGGAGGCGACAATGCTTGGAGATCATGGCCGTGCGTTTCAGCCGTAAATCTTTTGTATAATACCTTCTCGGCAGCAACCATTTTGCTAGAAAAAAATATCAAATAAAAATAAGTAAGGAAACTCTAGTCGGAGGTGCCCAACTAGGAAATACCCTAAACCCCGCCTATAGACGATTTTAAATGCACTTCACAGTTTGCATAGAATTATATAATTTTAAATTAAATTTAAAAAAAAAAATAAAATAACTTGCATAAAAAAAATTTTGGCGGCAGCTTAGAGAATTGAACCTGGGTCTTCATGTCGGCGATCGCAACACCGCTGTTGCACTACATGAGTGTGATATAGCGAATTCCTAACTAAAGTTATTGAGCTACTGAGCTGCTGAACTTTTGCTGAAAATTCATCCCCAATTTGTCTTTGTTGTTGTTATGAATTCTTGGAATTTTCTAGATGCTTCTGATGCTGCTATCACGTGTATGTGTACGTAAACATTTGGTAAACGTTTTGTTTAATAACATAATAGATTTCATCTATACATACATATTTATATTATATTGACTATTTAAATTATATCTATGTTATACTTATTTTATACACACATACATACATATGTATATTACAAGCCACGCATACATACGCTCTGCTGACTGCGCACTTTGCTCAGCGACTGCGCTATATGTGCATGTTATGGGAAATTAAATGCTTAATAACTTTTTTTGTAGACCGACTTTCTTAACCAAACTTGCGCAGCGTAATTATATCATTCATATGCGTGTATGTGCAGAAGCACAAGTCTCTAGTATTTAAAATAAGTGTTTTGAAAATTTGGGCGATGGGGGCGTGGCATCCAAAATTTAACAAAAATCAATATTATATAAAGGTCCCATTAAGCTAAATACAAGATTTCGAGTCTAACTATAAAGATGTAGAAGATATAGTTTTAAAATTAAAAATCGATTTTCGTTTTTAATCGATAAAAAAAAACGAGAAGAGTTGTCGAATTTCTAAAACAAACTCGACCTCGAAAAATCAAGTCTCTAGCTATTATAGGTTCTGAGATCCACTCGTTCAAACAATCGACTCGGCTTGTCGTCCAGAACAAAAATATACACTTTATAGGGTCTGCCACGCCTCCTTCTGCCTGTTACATACATTTGGGCTGCAACAAAACCATTACCCTAGTTAACCATTTTTAATGGGTTCGGGGTATAATGATCAATCGATAAATCAGCGAAGAATACCAACAAATTTGTTTTCGGGGTATTAGATCAAATCTTTTCGATTAGGTTCAATATAATTAAAGCGTAAAAGTACTTGTGTTATTTATTTTTTTTAGAAACGAAACGAAACCCTAAGAGAATATTCTATTGGCTTTTGTTATTTTTGTAATTACCTATTTTTGCATAATATATACCAAATTAAATATTAACATTACAAATACATATTAAATATTAATCAAATATTATTAGTATTAATATTAATATTTTTATTCATTATTCGACTGTGTACAGTGGATTTGAAATCTTTAGTTTTTACGGTGTACAAAATTCGAAGTTATTTTATGTAGTTTTATCGATAAAAAGAAGACAGGATGAGTTATAGACAGACAGACAGACATGGCTATCGACTCAGCTCATGAAGCTGATCAAGAATATGGAGCCTGCCACACTTTCTTCTGCCTTTTATATACATTTTCACAAAAACATACACTGAATTCACACTATCAACGGGTTCATGTTTCACAAAATACATTTATTTAAAATTTCATACCAGGAGTAGCTTTCAATTCGTCCAAATATTATTATTCCGCCTGTTTGTATAGAGAGCGCATTATTGATTGCTTCGAATCGGGAGCTCTCTAGTAGCTTCATCTTGATTTCAAACAGTTCCACTTAGAATCACTCTACCGTCTAGGAAGTCTCGAAGAGCTATAACGTGCAAGTTGTCTAGCCTGGACTCGTGGGACAAGCAACTTAGGAGGCGTTTTGGAAGTCGATGATTATAAGTAATCTAGATCTGACCAAAATTTAAAAACTGATTCAAAGAGAGATCCTTAGGCGTTATGCGGTCTTTTTGAATCTATCGGCGTCTTGATATTTCTCGTTTGGTTTGCTCTTGATACGTGCATTGCCCAGAATGTAAATGTTTCAAAAAATTTACAATTTCTGAACATGGTATCCGGATGGACTGAAATTCTCTTTTTCACTGCCACTTTTTTTTCCACTTTGTAAATATGCTGAAGTCTGGACTGTTTCATTAACATTACAGTTAACCGATTTTCAGTTGAATTTAATTTGATTTCTGGCACTGTTCGGTGCCGCAGAATATGTTTGGTATTCTTTCTTTGCTTAGTTATTGTATTTGATTATTTAAGTATTATTATTGTATAACTTTGTATGCACAC
The DNA here is from genome assembly GCA_035045555.1 of Drosophila fulvimacula. NCBI lineage: Eukaryota > Metazoa > Arthropoda > Insecta > Diptera > Drosophilidae > Drosophila > Drosophila fulvimacula. Next base: position 990,392 of record JAWNOX010000160.1, on the reverse strand, counting down.
GCATATAGTTTGTGTTTTCGTTTTAGCTGTACTTGTGTTGATTCATATACATATAGGCTTTGTTCCGCGTAACCATATGTCAATATGTAAGCATATACACTAAATACTTCTCTGTATGCTACAAAAGTACATACATATGTATATGTTTTTGTGTATGAAATTGCTTTATATGACCTTCGTATTCAGGAATACGCAGATATACATAAATATGGCGCCGAAAATTCCAAGAACGACGTTCTCTTCCTTGTTTCTTTCTTTATTTGTTTTTACTTTATATTTCAATTCTTCAATTTATTAATGTTCAGAATCCATTAAACGCAACATATTTGAGTATTCCATTTGATTCTTTCAGATTTATTTAAGCTACATATACTCAAATATATCTGCCACAAAACATTAATATGGAAGCCGATATTTGATATTATTCTTCAAAATTTTTCACATTAGCTTCACTAGTTTCTTTTATGTGTTGAGGGTATTTAAATGGATAAAATAGAAAAAAGAAATATACTAATAATGTCGATTGGTATTTCAAAGTATTTGGCATACATTTTTAGTCAAGATAGCGCACAAGATTCATTAAAAAAAATGAAATGTGACTGCAAAATCAGTGCGATGCCACCGTTCATTCTACTTATACGTAAAGATCTTCTATGCAACAACATACATATGTACATACATACATACATTCGTATGTAGGCGTGCTTATCCTTAAAAATGTTATGTGCTGGAATTATTTGCTCTACTTGGCCTGTCTATGATTTGTATCGTTAGTCGTTTAATGTATCTCTAAGCTGTGTTGTTAAATGTCGAAAGTGTGAGAGCCAACCACAGATGATCCTGAAGCCGGATGTTGTTGAGCGAAAGCGAGTGGGTCGATATAGTGTTGCTATGACTTTAATGCATGCTTAGAAAAGAGACTCTCTGAGAGAAGAAGACTGATCTGTGAATTTAAAAGAAGGTAGAATATTGCTTTAAAATGACTGAAGCCTGGAAGCATAAGATTTTTAAGTGTCGAACCAAAATGCGACAAAATGGCGCGACACCACCGGTACTATATTTTTTATCTCCCCCATCAGTTAATCTGATCCATGGCTGTACTTCCTGTGTCTCTCTCTTTTCTCACGCAGTTTTTAATCATAAGACTAAGTGTGGAGTAGGAGCCCAGGAGCGTCGATTGTCACGTCAATTTTCTCCACCTCAATAACCGCTTTGGGACGATTTTACTTTCGTCCACCAGCAGTGGGCATTTGTCTGGCTTTTGACATGTTAATTGTCGCCACCATTGTGGGCGACGTCCTCACTCGTTTCCCGAACTCGCGGACTTCTCTCACATTTCTTGCCATTGACACAATACAAAACCAAGCATTCTCGTACCCTAGGTTGAGCTCATGTGCTGCAGCTCATCAACAGCCTAATCTCTACTCTTCTAATTCGGTCGTCGCGACGTTAAAAGTGTTGATATGTCAGGAAAAAATGGCCCACTGTCGTCCTCAATAGGCTCTTGAGGAACCCACTAGCGCCCTTATCTACCAGTACTTCGCTTACCATTCTATCCACCAGTACTTGTATGTGATAGCTCCATCCTCAAGGATTTCCACTAATTCCACTGGGTCTGGTGCACCCAACGAATATCACTCACTTGATTTCTTTTTTGCTTACATTTCTTTTTCGTTTTGTTCTCCTTTCTCTTTTTAAACTAAAAAAGTTTTGTATCACTGTGCGATTAACTTTCTGCGTTCTTGTTTATCGTTTTCTTATCAATTCACAAATGTATCTCGTACTACTTCACTTAGCTTACCGCCCATTGGAAACGATCGATCGGCAGCGACGACGACGAGTAGCCTTGTATGTGGCGTTATTTCGAAAAAAAGCCAAAATCATGAGCTTACGCGCGATATGCATTTTTGCGCGATTTCCCGTTTTCTCGTCACACACACAGCTACTCATCCTCGTTGCCCGTCGATCGTGTGACATTGCCCACGCATGCATATCTGTAGGTGTATGCCTCGAGTTAATTCTTCTCGCTGTTCGCTGTCTCGCTGTACTTCTTCGGTCGATACTGGACTTTATCTCACCACTTTACCGTTGTTTGCGCCTCTTGTCTTTGTCTTTGACAGTGCACTCTGTCTCTCCACTTAACCGCTACTTTTCTCGGCTATCGTATTTGCCATCCTTGATTGTAACGGGCACTTCATCAAAAGTACGGCATTCGTTGATATGTCTGAATAGGCAATTTCAAAACATTTATTTTGACACTTGTTCTTGCCTTAACGCCGCCGTCAATGTATAAGTTAACGAGTGCCCCTCTCACGTAGCAACTTAAGACTTTATGTTTATGTAAGACAGTTGCGTGCATGGTGCTGACGTGGCGAATGCCTCAGTTCAGTGCCCTAATCGCTGCGGTCAGCGACGGTAACCTGATCCCTTTCGCATGTAGTAAGAGCAGTGTTATCGCTTATGCTGAAGTCGGCTTGCCGACTATGACATTGTAGCTTATGCTGTGTCAGCTTGGTGGGTAGTTTAAGCTGTGACAATTGTATGTTTAAAATAGCCTCTTTTCGACTCGCCTTGGAGCGGAATTTCAGTTCTGTTTGAGATTCCGAAGCTAACGCCAGCTTTTCAATAAATGTTAATTCGAGTAAACAATTTGTGTTTCAATTGTGTCGCAGACATTGTACCACCTGAGCTAAAGCATCTAGAGCCTTTTATCGAGTTATAAATACTGATAACGCCTCTCATCAGCCGTCTAGCAGCATCAAGCATTGTGAGACTGATTATCATCTCATCTACTCATCGTTGGACAGACTCATCAAAAATAGTTGGCGCCCAACAGCGGATGAAACCCGCGACCCCAAAAACCAACAATAGTTAGGATAAGCCCTGCAAATAACATGTAAGTGGTTTGTCAACTAAACGATTTTAAGTGATAATAAAAAAAAAAAGTGAAAGGAATTGAGCTAAGCAAGTTGTGGAAATCATCTCGAAAATCCCAGATTATCACATTCTACCCATACCGATTAACATCGGCCATAGGAAACTCTGTGAATAAAGTGTCAATTACATAGGTTAAGGGTACAGGCTAATAAGCTTTCCAGGACCCTATAGGGAAATTAAGAGAGAATATATCAGCGACGAAGACTGGGACTCAAAATCAGAGGCCAGTTTAGAAGACACTGCAGACATGGACCCAAATCAGATTCAAACGTTTATAAATCAGGCGTTGGTGCAACAGAAGATTAGCTTGAGGGAAGAATTTGACGCTAGGTTAAATTCTGTAAACCAAAGGGTAAATAGCTTACGCCTTGAAACACCTCAGGTTGAAGCATACCAAAGAATCTCGATCGACCCCAATGTGGGATGTAGTATATCCCTAGACTGTGTAAAATCTACTCCCGAGTTCAATGGTACGCAGGACGAATATGTCCACTGGAGACAATCCGCCATAGATGCGTACGAGCTTTTCAGACCCTACATAGGCAGCAACGTTCACTACCAAGCGGTTAACATAATAAGAAACAGAATTAAGTGTAGCGCAAGAGCTTTGCTATCTTCATACAACACAGTTCTAAATTTTGATGCTATAATAACAAGATTACACGGTACGTATGCTGATAGAACATCGCTTAGAATCCTACGTCAACAGCTAGAGATGGTCCGACAGGGCGACTCTACCTTGATGCAGTATTATGACGAGGTCGAACGCAAGCTAACTCTGGTCATGAACAAGGTAGTAATGACCCATGATCAGGACAGAGCAGTAATGCTAAATGAGGAGGTTAGGAACGATGCACTGCACTCATTCATCTCAGGCCTGAAGAAGACCTTGATATCATTCGTGTTCCCCGCGCAGCCGAAAGACCTGCCCTCTGCACTGGCTTTGGCCAGAGAGGCAGAGGCTAGCATCGAGCAAAGCAATTTCGCAGCCACATATGCAAAAGAGGGTAATAGAAAACAAAGACGCTCATATGAGAAGCAGATAAGAAGTAACGATGCCGAACGCGGTCAAGAAAAAAACCCCCACTATACCAAAAAACAGGGCAGGCAGCAGCAGCAGAAAAGCTATGCGAATAGTAGCAACAAAGTAAACCAGGGGCAACAACAACAAGAACCTATGGATCATGCGTAAGGATCATGCGGGAAATTCGTAAGTAGAAAGTGCTCAAGGCCAAAAAAGACCAATTTATCTGAACGTGTGTCAGGCCAAAGGCGTCAGCGGGTGCACACTACTGTGCAACATAACATCGACAATGACAACCACAGCTATAATAAAACAGCCTCCAGAGAGGTTGCCAAGGTCGATGACGACTCCGATTCGACGACAGGGGATGACTCGATTAATTTTGTAGGGAACGCTCCAGGCTACCGTTCGTCGAACGGCAGCTGGCAGGGAAAAATGTAAGAATTTTAATCGACACGGGGGCGGCCAAAATCTATATTAGACCCTTAACAGGGCTAAAAAACGTAAGGCCAGTTAACAGCCCATTCAATGTTAGTTCCATTCATGGTTCTAACAAGGTCCACCAGAAATGTTTAATTAATATTTTCGGTGTAACAACATCATTCTTCCTATTAGACTCCCTGGCTCCATTCGACGACATCATAGGCTTCGACTTGCTAACGCAGATAGGAGCAACTTTGAATGGCGAAGATGTCACAATCAACTATGGGCCTGAGTCCGAAAAACTGCAGCACCACATATGCGACAAAATAAACTTTACAAATGTTGATGATATTGCCTTATCAGAAGCCATAAGGGCCGACTTTAGTAACATGATCCTAAACAGAGTAAAGGCATTTTCAGCTTCTAACGAAGCACTGCCGTTCAATACTTCTGTAGTGGCCACAATACGCACAATAGACAATCAGCCAGTCTATTCTAAACTTTACCCGCACCCTATGGGTGTCGCTGATTTCGTAAAAAACGAAATCAAAGAACTAATGCGAAATGGCATTATCAGACCATCAAAGTCGCCCTACAACAACCCGACATGGGTTGTCGATAAAAAAGGTCGTGACGAAAATGGCAACAAAAATAAACGCCTAGCTATCGACTATAGGAAACTAAACGTACGTACCATTGCCGACAAATACCCAATGCCGAGCATTCCCATGATTTTGGCCAATCTAGGAAGGGCTAGATACTTTACAACTCTGGACCTTGAATCCGGCTATCACAAGATTTTTCTCCCGGAACAAGACCGTGATAAAACATCTTTCTCTGTAAATGGAGGAAAGTATGAATTTTGTCGATTGCCGTTCGGGTTGAAGAATGCTGGAAGCATCTTCCAAAGAGCGATTGACGACGTACTGCGTGAACAAATTGGCAAAACATGCTATGTGTACGTAGACGACGTCATAATTTTTTCAAAAAACAAAAGAGACCATGTCAAGCACATAAACTGGGTCTTAACAAGGCTATGTGAAACTAACATGAAAGTTTCTAGGGAAAAAACCCATTTCTTTAAAAAAGAAGTAGAATACCTAGGCTTTATAGTAACTGAAGGCGGGGCAAAAACCGACCTGGAAAAGGTTAAGGCTATTCAGGAATATCCGGAACCAATGAACTTATTTGAGCTTAGATCATTTCTGGGCATGCCGAGTTACTACAGGTGTTTTGTTAAAGACTTTGCTGCAATCGCGAAGCCATTAACAAGCATGCTGAAAGGCGAAAATGGGTCCATTAGCAAACATATGTCAAAGAAAACGATTATCAGTTTCGACATCAACCAGAGGGATGCCTTCGAGAGTCTAAGAAATATCTTAGCTTCAGAAGACGTCATTCTTAGATATCCAGACTTCAAGAAACCATTCGATATAACGACGGAAGCTTCTGCATATGGTATTGGTGCGGTACCATCACAAGATGATAAGCCCATTACCATGATATCAAGAACCCTGAAGGACAATGAAACCCATTACGCCACCAATGAAAGAGAACTATTGGCTATCGTATGGGCATTAGGCAAGCTACAGCAATACCTGTATGGTACGAGAGACATTAATATCTACACAGATAATCAACCTCTAACGCAAAAATTAAAAGATGGAAAGCGTATGTAGATGAGCATAACGCAAAAATCCACTACAAACCTGGAAAAGAAAACCACGTCGCAGACGCATTGTCTCTACAAAATATTAACGCCTTGCAAGAGGAGATAGCGTCAGACGCAGCCACCATCCATAGTGAGCTGTCGCTGACATATACAATTGAGTCAACAGACAAACCAATAAACTGCTTCAGGAACCAGATAATTTTGGAAGAAGCACGCTTCTCACTGAACCGAAACTTCATATTTTTCGGCGAAAAAACTCGCCATATTATTCACTTCACAGATATAAATCAAGCATTAATTGAAGTAAAATCATTTGTCAAACCAAATGCAGTCAACGCAATCAATTGCGACCTCCCAATGTTGGCATTCATCCAACACGAATTAGTAAAATGCTTCCCCTCCACTAAATTTCGTTACTGCAAAAATGTAGTAACTGACATAGCAGGCAAGGACGAACACAGAGAGATAGTCATGACAGAACATAATCGTGCGCATAGAGCCGCACAAGAAAACGTCAAACAAGTCTTGGAGGAGTATTACTTCCCGAAAATGACCAAACTACCAACAGAGATAGTGGCAAACTGCAAAACCTGCACTAGGGCCAAGTATGACAGACGTCCAAAAAAACATGCTCTGGGAGAAACACCAATCCCATCATACCCTGGTGAGATATTACACATTGACATTTTTTCAACTGACAAAAAGCAGTTTTTCACATGTATCGACAAATTTTCAAAGTTTGCAATGGTACAACCAATAATGTCACGAACGATAACCGATGTAAAAAATCCTATCGTCCAAGCCATCAACTTCTTCCCGAAAACGAAAGTAATATACTGCGATAATGAGGCGTCTTTTAATTCAGAGACAATTACCTCATTATTAAAAGAATGGAATAGAAATTGTGAATGCACCACCACTTCACAGTACCTCCAACGGCCCGGTAGAGCGCTTCCACAGCACACTGTTAGAAATTGCGAGGTGCCTAAAAATCGAGAGAAAAATAGACGACACAGTCGAGCTAATCATACATGCCACATTGGAGTATAATCGATCGCTACATTCTGTAACAGGCAAAAAACCGATTGAGGTGGTACACGCGTCTACCAATGAATTTAAAAAAGCAATTAAAAGCAAGATTGAAAAAACGCAACAGGTGCAGCTAGATAGAAACAATCCAAACAGGCAGAATAAAGTTTTTGAGGTGGGAGAAAATGTTTTCGTTAAGACCAACAGAAGGTTAGGTAACAAGTTCACATCCTTATGTGCCGAAGAAAATTTTCAGGCAGACCTAGGAACGTCTGTTCTCATCAAGGGGTGGTCCACAAGGACAATTTAAAGTAAGAATTTAATAGATTAGTGATAAAGTTAAGGAATTCATAGATTTAAATTTCCTTCCTCTCACAGGTTCGTTTCGCCAGTCCTAATTTTGCTGGCTACGGTAAATGCTCGGATCACCGATTATTCGCATTCCAAGTACATTCCTATTGTAGACGGGGACGTACTGGTATGGGAACAACGTGACTATGTTAGGCACACTAGCAACCTGACAGAGTTATCCGTAATGTTAAAAGAAACAGAGGAGGTGTCCGAGTTGTTTCCTCAGTCTCATATGAGGAAGTTATTAGATGTTGATACAGACCATCTTAGAAACCCTTTGTCCGTATTGAAAGTACACCACAGGATTACCAGAAGCTTAGATTTTTTAGGGACATTGCTAGTTAAGTTAAGATAACAGAATCAAAGTTAATCGAATCAAACAACAGACAGGTAGAGATAAATACAGAAACCCAAAAACAAATAAACCAGTTAACCGACACAGTAAATCAAATAGTCAAGACAAAAGAAAGAGCTAATCGACCCTTCGCATTTATATGAGACACTTTTTTCCAGGAATAGAATGTTGATAACTGAAGTTCAAAATTTAATGCTTACAATCACACTTGCTAAATCAAATACAATTAATCCTACAATATTTGATCACGACGACTTAAAGTCCGTATTAGTTGAGCGTCCCACAGATGTCCCTATAGTGAGTCTATTGGAAGCATCCAATATTAAAGTCCTCCAGTCCGAGAACATAATCCATGTACTAATAGATTACCCTAGAATTAAATATGTACGTAAAAAGGTCATCATTCTTCCGGTTTCACATGAGAACACCGTTCTTCAACTCCAAGACGATACCGTAGCGGAATGCGAAAACGACGTCCTGGCGGTCTCCAGCTGCACTACAACTAACACACACATCGTTTTGCAAGATAGCATCTCGCGATACCTGCGCACGGGTGGCAAAGCGCAATGCTATACTCAACCCAGCCACCTGGCACCCATCACCTATGTGGACGACGGCATCATGGTAATAAGCGAAAGCCCAGCACGAGTTAGCACCGATGACGGTCCAGAGATACAGGTCAATGGCACTTATCTCATCACCTATGAATACATGGCCATCATAAACGGTACCAAGTTTGCAAATCGTCGCTCTGGACTCTGGACAAGTTACCGGGCATAGCAGCTTCCCCATTAATCAACATCATCAGCCATGATCCGGTACTCAGTATTCCATTGCTCCATAGAATGAACAACAACAATCTTCACGTCATTCAGGAGTTAGAAGAAGAGGTAAGATCTGCAGGGTCGCCAAAGGTATGGTTCAGCATTGAAGTAGCGATCAGCCTTGTATGCTGCGGTTCCATTCTACTCTACCTAGTATTGAGAAGAAGGCAGACGTCAAGGAAAATGCAAAAGATTGTCAACAGCTTCAAGATGAATGAGGACGCCCATAGTTTTAAGGGGGGAGTAGTTAACGAGTGCCCCTCTCACGTAGCAACTTAAGACTTTATGTTTATGTAAGACAGTTGCGTGCATGGTGCTGACGTGGCGAATGCCTCAGTTCAGTGCCCTAATCGCTGCGGTCAGCGACGGTAACCTGATCCCTTTCGCATGTAGTAAGAGCAGTGTTATCGCTTATGCTGAAGTCGGTTTGCCGACTATGACATTGTAGCTTATGCTGTGTCAGCTTGGTGGGTAGTTTAAGCTTTGACAATTGTATGTTTAGAATAGCCTCTTTCCGACTCGCCTTGGAGCGGAATTTCAGTTCTGTTTGAGATTCCGAAGCTAACGCCAGCTTTTCAATAAATGTTAATTCGAGTAAACAATTTGTGTTTCAATTGTGTCGCAGACATTGTACCAGCTGAGCTAAAGCATCTAGATCCTTTTATCGAGGTCTAAATACTGATAACGCCTCTCATAAGCCACCTAGCAGCATCAAGTAGTGTGGGACTAATTATCATCTCATCTACTCATCGTTGGACAGACTCATAAAAAATAATTTATATGCACCACTTGTAAGGTTACATTTTCAGCCGGGTACGTATCCCAGTCTGATACTTACAAGAAATTTGTATGTTGCTAGGTCGAAAGTAGGGCGGGAATAGGGAAATAGCTGTTCAAATCAGTTTTATTCATTAGTTTCTTTTCTTATTTTATTTAAATATGCTATTTTAATTCCGCTCATTGGTTCTTTCTTCGATTAAATTATTTCTTTTCTTTTTCAATATATTTTCCTTTCACTCATAACCTCTCACTTCAAGTACCGTCTTCACCTTTTGCTAGCTTCGTGCCGCTTTTTGCAACCCAGCTCAACCATGATCATCGTTGTTCACCACGAAGTGGTGCGCAGAGTTGTATTGCCGTTACAATTTAAATTTAAATTTAAACTCTACTGGACAGTGTATCTCTGTGGGCTGCCCCGGTTTTTGCGGTTACAAAACAATCCTTATTACTACTGCTTCTAAAATAGGCACTTAATTCTACTTGTATGATATGTGAGTCGGTCAATCCAGAGACCGCATACAGTACCTCGATTTTATCAACTTTTGAAGCCATTGTACTCCCTAACTTTTTTAAATATCAATATTGATTAGAATCCAGAATTAGAATAATTTTAAACAAGTGCCTTTTGTTATAGTGCGGTTTCTTAAAATTTTGACCACCGCTATAACAAATCTCTTCTGTTATAGTGGGTCGGTGGTTCGGCTAATCCGCCTGATACCCTTCTTTCAAAGAATAGGTTCGAGAGTTAACTTTCCATAGCGACTGCAATATGCCTCCATTATTGGAAATTCTAAGTTTAATAACTTTTTATACCCTGAACCCATTAAAAATGGGAAATCGGGGTATAATGGTTTTGTTGCAGCCCAAATGTATGTAACTAGACTAGAGATCTGAATTTTTTTTTTTGTTTTTATTTCAATAACTCTTTTCGATTTTATCGATTAAAAACCAAACCCGATTTTCAGTTTTAATATTATATCTTGTACATCTTTATAGTTAGAGACTCCAAAACTGTAATTTAGTTCATTGGAACCTTTATACAATTTTGATTTTTGTTAAATTTTGGATGCCACGCCTCCTTCGCCCAAAGTGCAAAATACGCATGTCAAATACTAAGACTTGTGCTTTTGCAAATATACACATATGAATGATATAATTACGCTACGCAGATTTGATTAAGAAAGTCGGTCTACAAAAAAGTTAATAAGTATCTTATTTCCCATAACGTGCACAAATTGGCCCGGCGCAGTCGCTGAATAAACTGTGCAGTTAGCGGAGTGTATGTGTGTGCGTGTGTATGTATGCGGTGGGCTTTTTCTCTATTGAGTGGAACTACAAGGAAATAATCATCTGCATAGGCACTAAAATGGATTTCTTTTTGTAAGCTGATTATATTTGCAAGTTTGTTGTATGCGATTAGGAAAAGGTATGCCATTGAAGCGTGGGAAGTGGTAACAGATTGTATTATTAATTATTATTTTTTATTATTCCTGCTAGGCATTAAGTATTTTACGAAGTTAATAATTTTGGGGCCCAAATTATGGAGTGCACTCCGACCCTGTTAAAAGCCTTTGAGAAGTCAAGGGCAATGATGGAGGAGTGCTTTTTTTGTCAGCGACTTGGATATTAGGTAGTCTGCTGTGAGCATACCATGTAACACTGACTTGCCACGGATTGTATTCGACTATTTTTGGTGACGAACCACCGAAGGCGTTTGGCTATGATTTTTTCAGGGTTTTTGTTAGGCAGCAGTTTCAAGAGATTGGTCTATAATTAGATATTTATGTTTTGTGGGAGTTTGGCTTGCGAACGGGGATAACCAGACTGGCTTTTAATGACTGTGGGATGAAACTTTTAAATATATTATTAAAGAGGTGGGTAATTCGTGTTTTGACTGTGTTAGAGGGGTTTTTTATAATAGGGTATGATATACTATTGACACCACGTGTGGTCCCTTTAAATGAGTGTAGTACGGATAGGAGTTCAATTTGGGTTATGTCGGATTCTATTGTTTGTTCTGAAGTTTTGTTTTTTATAACATAAAAATTTGATTAAAAGCATTGTTTTTCGATCGGACTGATCATGGGTTGGATGGGTTTTTTTATGCAATGTAAGTTTTTGATTGGGTTGAGTCCGCAAAAACCGTCGGATATTGGCCCATATTTTGTGGGAGGGTATGTTCTGTTCTACTGTGGAGGTAAATTCTGTTGTAGCTTTGGTTTTGTCTATTATCAGTTCCCTACGAAAGTGTGCGTTCGCTTTTTATACCCTGAACCCATTAAAAATGGGTATTCAAGGTATAATGGTTTTGTTGCAGCCCAAATGTATGTAACAGGCAGAAGGAGGCGTGGCAGACCCCATAAAGTATATATATTCTTGATCAGGACGACAAGCCGAGTCGATTGAGCCCTGTCCGTCTGTCCGTATGTTTTAACGCGTGGATCTCAGAACCTATAATAGCTAGAAAACTTTTTTTTTATATATTCGTGTATATCACGCGCAGGTCGAGTTTGTTTTAGAAATTCGATAACTCTTCTCGTCCTTTTTTTATCGATTAAAAACGAAATCGATTTTCAGTTTTCTTCTACATCTTTATAGTTAGAGACTCCAAATCTTGTATTTAGATTAATGGGACTTTTATACAATTTTGATTTTTGTTAAATTTTGGATGCCACGCCCCCTTCGCCCATATTTTCAAAACACTTATTTCAAATACTAGAGACTTATGCTTTTGCACCCGCACACATATGAATGACATAATTACGCTGCGCAAGTTTGATTAAGAAAGTCGATCTACAAAAAAAGTTATTAAGCATTTAGTTTCCCATAACACGCACATATTGGCGCAGCGCAGTCGCTGAGTAAACTGCGCAGTTAGCAGAGCGTATGCGTGTGCGTGTGTATGTATGCGTTGCTTGCAATATACATACATATGTATGTACATGTACATACTGTATATATTTACATATATATAAAATAAGAGTAACATTGATATAACTTAAATAAAGTCAATATAATATACATACATACATACATATGAATAGATGAAATGCATTATGTTATTAAACGAAACATTTACCAAACGTTTACGTACACACGCGCGTGGCAACAGCAGCAGAAGCTCTAGAAAATTCGAAGAATTCATAACAACAACAACAAAGACAAATTGGGGATGAATTTTAAGCAGAAGTTCAGCAGCTCAGTAGCAGCGGTAGCAGCTCAGTAGCTCAATAACTGTACTTAGGAATTCGCTATCTCATGCTTATGTATTGCAACGGCTGTGTTGATAGAGGCGATGATCGCCAACATAAAGTCTCGGGTTCGATTCTCTAAGCTGACGTCAAAACTTTTTTTATGCAAGTTACTTAATCTTTTTTTTTTAATTTTTTAATTTAATTTAAAATAATTATATATAAACTTTGAAGTGCATTTAAAGCCGGCGATAGGCGGGGTTCAGGGTATTTCCTAGTCGGGCACCTCCGACTAGAGTTTCCTTACTTGTTTATAGTTGATTAGGTTGTCAATGTTATTGTTATGTGTGAAAATTTTCCATGTTATTTTTTTTTTTTTGGCTCTGAGCTTAATGAGGTTTTTATTCCACCAGTGTGTAGTTTTATTAAAACGGTTGGGATTGGATTGGATTGTGGTATGTGCAGATTAGATAATAGTTTTGCAAATGTTGGCAGTTTCTTTGTTTATGTTCAGGCTTATTGGTAATTTCTCACTTATAGTGTGGGTAGCTTGGGTGAAGGTTGGCCAATCGGCTTTTTTTATTTAAAAAAAGGGACAAAAAGGGTTGTTTGTTTTTGATTGGGGTAAGAGGGAGATAAGTAATGGGAAGTGGTAGCTTCCGTGAAGGTCGTCGATAATTTCCCAATTAGTGAATGGGGTAAGATGGGGGCAACATAGTGTCAGGTTGGAGTGGATGAATGTGTTGTGTGTAGAGAAGTGTGTTGGGGAGCCATCGTTATGTATGTTGAGGTTTGCGTGTTGTATGAATTTGTGAAGGATTTTACCTCTCTTGTTTGGTTGTGGTGAACCCCAGCTGTTGAAGTCCCCTACGATAATCTGATGGGTGTTGGTTGTTATTGGAGGGTGAAAGTCTTGTTAGGGGAGATGTATATTGATGTATGGGGAATTGATGGGTTTGTTTCATCTGGGTGTGTTGGATAGATTTGTTGGGGAACCTGTGTGGGTAAAAATTTGGTAGTTAATTGGGATTTGTATAGGTGTGTGTGTGTTATAATAGTGGGTTTCTTGAAGGCATATTATTTGTTGTGAGTATTTCTTAACAATGGTTCATTGTAGTTGTTGATGTATCCTTTTATGTTCCATTGTATTATCTTGTGTGCGGGTTTGGTTTTTGTTTTTGTTGGTTTGAACTTGGTAGAGAGGGGGTTAGTTTTGGAGTCTTTGGAAAAGATTCTTAATTTTAAATCGTGGGTCTGTTGTGTTGAATATGTTGGATTTGATGGGTTACAGTCGGTTTCCATGTGCTCTGGTGTAGGTAGGTTTTTGTATTGGGTTTGTGGTAGTGTTGGTTTCTCTACTACTTTCGTTGAATTGGTTCTTAGGCTGTGTCCGGAGGTTGAGGTTGGAGTGGTTTGTTGCTGCGGGCTGCTTTGTGTCTGTGAGTTTAGATTTCTGGGCGGTGTGTTGATTGGATAATGGATATTAGTTGTGTGCGGAGTGGAACGTGAGAGTATGTTGGCGTATGTGTTTACCAATTGTTGACTGTGGCTTGTAGAATAAATCTTAAGTGCTGTTTTATGGTCTACCTTTTCGGTGATTTTTATTCCTGTTAACTCTTGCTGTTTGCGAAATGTGGGGCATTGGTGATCAAGGGGGAGTGTTGATGATCTATTTCTGGGCTCTTTTTGCAGTTAAGACATTTTTTGTTGTTTTTGCAACGTTCGACGCCGTCTGTGTGATTTGGTTCTGAGCAGTTTTTGTACGTTTCCGTGCATTTGCAAACAGTTGTAGAGTGTCCAAAGCGAATGCACTTTTTGCATCTGAGTGGAAACGGGATGTATAGTCCGATGCGTACGGTTTCGTACCCAATTTTGATGGCGTCTGCTAGTTTGAGAGTTGCGAATGTTAGCGTAATGAGTCCGGTTTCGGCAAGTATGGCATTGGTTGTTTCTATTGATAGTTATTTGTTGTGTTGTATTTGGTAGTTTTTTTAATATTTTTTTTACTTCTGTTACATTTTGTGGTTTTAGTTCTTGTAGGATGTCATTCTCATTTATGTCGCGTAATTCGTTGCAGTAGATAACACCTTTTATGAAGTTTAATGTGGTGTGTTCTGACACGGAAATGTTGAAATCGGTCATTTTTATTAGTTTTAGTAGTTTTAATGCTTGCAGTTTGTTTTTACTAGAAGTGAGTCGTCCTTAATTTTTTGCAAGATTCGACTTCCCCTCCTCTTGTTTGGTTCTGGGGAACTCCAGCTGTTTTGCCAGCTCTTAAAGTCCCCTATGATAACGGTTGAGGTTGACATTTAAGTATTTAAGGGAGAAAGTCTTGTTAGGAGATATGTATATTGAGGTAAGTCGAATTTTTACTTTTGATTCTATTTCTACTCTAAGGGATTAAAAATGGTAGGTTTGGTTGAGTATGTTGGATAGATTTGTGGATTAATATGGCCGTGCCAAACCTGTTGGAAGCTGTGTTGGTAAAAATTTGGTAGTTAATTGGGATGAGTATATGAGATTTTTTTTACAATGGTTAGGAGTTCGTTATAGTTGTAAATATACTTTTTTATGATCCATTGCATTATCTTTAGCATTATTTTAAGTCTAAGTAGAGCTTAGCTTAATAGAGATAGTTGTTTGGTTGATGTGTTGGTTCTTGGTTGGGCGTTTTTTTTTTTTTGTTTTTTTGGGAAAAATTGTTAATATTAAATCTTTAGTCTGTTGTGATAAATAGTCTGTTGTGATGAATGAATCAAATACAACATTTGTTAAGTTACCGTCGGTTTCCATGTTTTCTGGTGTAGATTGATTTTAACATTTGGTTTCTTGTTGTTGCTTCTATTACTTTCGTTGAATAGGTCAGATAAGGTGTTAAGATTTTCCCGATAATCAGAGAGAGCTCTTAGTTTATCTAGGGTTCAGTATTTAAATCTAAGTAAATTTTCAAATCAGCTAGAAGAGGAACTGAAAGTTGCAGAAGAAATATTGAATCAGTGCAATTATGATTCTCCGCTTAATACAGTGATGACTCCATCACTGTTAGTCCCTCCCTCCTTTTAAGTATCCTCTCCTAACTTATCAACCTCTTCTTCACCTTGTCAGGAATTACCAATTCCCATATCAGATGACACCCCATGTAGTTGTGCATGAATTCAAAGCTAAGATTCAGAATAGAATTTCCCAGTGTCTTTAAATCCCGTTTCGGTATAACCTTCATCTGAGGCTGTATCAAAAAACTAAGTTTCTTTCCATCTTTTCTGCAACTATCTATTATTTATCAAAATGTTCGAGACTTTAATTCCAAATTAAAAAATATATTTCTGCATAGCTGACACTACAGCTACAATCTGAACTTATAGCCCTCACTGAAACATGGGTAAACCAAAATAATTTCACTATCTATAGACTTGATCGCTTGTCTCGTAAAGGGGGTGGTGTTTTAATAGCTGTTAAATCCCATTTTTTTTCGGAATCTTGTACCTTATCATCAATTCACAATGTTGAGATTATTGGAGTTAAAATAACTCTTCAGTCTTGTTCCCTATACGTTACTTGTTCATATATCCCTCCCTCTTCCGATTTACAAGTTTATAGTCATCATATATCTTGTGTTGGATGATTTTAATAGGTATATTCTTCTTGGGCCTCATAACACCCGAAGAGACAGAGATGACCTTCGAAATAGATGTTCTCAACAAAACTGTTTGGGTTCTACCCTTTAAATAGGATGCTATCCAAGACAGAAGTTTAGGGAAAAATCCCAATTGGTCAAGCTTTTGAAGCAAGATATCATGCTGAACAAATGCCAAATGCCTTACTGAAATCTGTGTATATAATATCTGTTCGCAATTTATATATAAAGCATTCATTGACTAGGGATGACAATTCTAATAAGTTCGGAGAGGTTGATCGATTCTGAACAAAATATGCTACGATGGTGAAATAATACTATATATTATATAGTATTATATATTATATTTTAAATATTAAGTTATTAAGTTTTTTATAAAGTTTATAATTTTGTTGCCGGTTTTCCATTCTATTAGTTGGTCAACTACGGAGTGCACTCCGACCCTGTGAAAAGCCTTTGAGAAGTCAAGGGCAATGACGGAGGAGTGCTTTTTTTTGATCAGCGACTTGGTTATTAGGTAGTCTGCTGTGAGCAGACCATCTGAAACCAACTTGCCATGCCTGAATCCGGATTGGTTGGGGTTGATTAGGTTATTTTTGGTGACAAACCACCAAAGGCGTTTGACTAAGAGTTTTTCCTGGGTTTTTGATAGGCAGCAATTTAAAGAGATGGTCTATAGTTGGTTATTGATGTTTTGTGAGAGGTTGGTTTAAGAATGGGGATAATTAGACTGGTTTTGAATGACTGTGGGATGTAACTTTTAAATATATTGTTGAAGAAGTGGGTAATACGTGTTTTGACTGTGTTGGAGGTGTTTCTTATCATAGAGTATGATATTCTGTTGAGGCCAGGTGTGGTTCCTTTGAGGGAGTGTATTGCGGATAGGTGTTCATTTAAGGTTATGTTGGATTCTATTGTTTGTGCTGAGGGGTGGGGAGTATAGTTTAATAGTTTGCTTGATTGTTTGTTTTTAATCTTCTTGGTCTTTTGATTGGTCTGATCAGTGTTGGGCGAATAGTATGGTTATAGAGTGTATATGTATATGTTGTGGGTAAGTTGTTGGATGGGTTTTTTATGCAGTGGGTGTATTTGATTGGATTGAGGCCGCAAAACCGTCGGATATTGACCCAGATTTTGTGGGAGGGCGTGTTCTGTTCTATTGTTGTGGTAAATTCTGTTGTAGCTTTGGTTTTGTCTATTTTGAGTTCGCTACGAAAGAGTGCGGTGGCTTTTTTATAGTTGATTAGGTTGTCAATGTTATTGTGATGTTTGAAAATTTTCCATGTTATTTGTATATCCATTGTATATCCGATTTTCCATGTTATTTGTATATCCAAATTTAAAAAACACACGTTACGTGCGTTTCGAATTTACAATAATGTCACAAGGCGGCGGCACACCATCACCATCATACAACGGGACTATAGCGATAACACCTGAGTGAAGTTTCATGTCATGACATGTCTACAATTAACAGGCTTAATGAAGGTTATGCCGAGTCAGAGGACGGCTCGTGCAGTACCTACTGCGGGGGCTGTATAGGTTGTATTACAGCGTATTTGATATATATGTGCTCCGAGACGCATTACGGAAAGACGCTGCGCAAGATTTCCAAATTTGTTGCTTCCCAAAATGAACGTATTTACAATCCAAAGGGTCTGCAGTTGATCGATCCAACATTTCGTCGTCTTCGCGTTATAGAGAACCATATTTGAACGTCCGGGGCGAACGGGAATTCCGCTTTCCCATTCAACCAATGAATTTTTCATGTGAGGTGTCTGCGTTACCAACAATCAACATCTGACTTTAGCATATAATCTTGAACTTGATCTAAAATAAAAAAGCAAATACAAATATATAATTGTAGCACATAATTACTAAAAGAATCTTTAAATATTTAAAATACATCATACAAGTCTTGAACGATTTCGAAACAGCGCCAAATGAACTTACATATATATATATATATATATATATATATATATATATATATATATATATATATATATATATATATATATATATATATATATATATATATATATATATATAATAGATATATTGACATATAACCAAGTGAAGAACTGTTCAATTTTAGAGTTCTGAGTTTGTGAGAGTAAGACGTGTTTTTGTTTGCGCTCCGTACTTTTTATTATTTCTGTTTTTTAATTTGTTGTATATTTACACATTATTTGTATATTGGTGATTATTGCATTTTTGGTTTGATACTGCCGTGATTTGTGCTTCTAAACATTGTGTTTTTTGTTATTTTCAAAGTTTTGTGAGCGTCGGTGTATATCTAAATATAATTTTTATTTTAGTATTTCTATTCTTTCGTTTTTCTTATTTGCTTTCTTTTTTTTTACACGGGTTAGCGTGTGTGTGTTTTGTTTCTTACGAAATTTATTTCGTTTGTAGAGTAGCTCTCTGCCGCTCTATTTTCTGTTTCTTCATCAACTATTTATTCTTTTTATCTGTATTAGCTGAGTGTGGTTGTTTCGGATTCTTGTTTCTCCTAACATAGTTAATCCTCTCTTTGTCTTTTATTTTTATACCCTGAACCCATTAAAAATAGGTAATCACGGTATAATGGTTTTGTTGCAGCCCAAATGTATGTTACAGGCGGAAGGAGGCGTGGCAGTCCCCATAAAGTATATGTATTCTTGATCAGGACGACAATCCGAGTCGATTGAGCCCTGTCCTTCTGTCCGGCTGTCGGTATGTTTGAACGCGTGGATCTCAGAACCTAGAATAGCAACAGACTTGAATTTTTTTATAGATTCGTGTATATCACGCTCAGGTCGAGAAATTCGATAACTCTTCTCGTTTTTTATCGATTATCGAGTGTGATCGAATTATTTACGAATATTTTATAAACATATAATTTTTTTTCAAAACTATGGCAGAAACTAGTGTTATTCAAAAATCAATTGTTGGTGTGGAGAATAAAATAAAAAAAAAATTTTTCTTAACCAATTTATTTTAATTTTAATACGAAAAAATTGTAAATGGTTAACAGATAATATAGTTAACAAAACTTGTAGTTTAAGTTAAAAAAAATTTAATAAATATTCGTGAATAATTCGATCACACAATTAAAAGTTGAGGTAGGCACGCGCCACACACAAGTCTCACAAGCAATAGAAGATGCAGCTCTTACAATTTCCACTGGCAGTTAAAGTTTCGTTCACATACATATGTGAGGAACTGTAATGGCCAGTTTCTTATACAGGAACACATATCCTCATACATGTAAGCAAGTGTAACGGTAAGTACTGAAAGTGTATGTGCAAGTTAACACAAAACTTTGTTACGAATTAAATACATTATTGCACAATATCCCGCTTAGGTCAAAGAACTGTTTGAGTCGGCAAAAGCCTAATCAGCAGCTTTGACATAAACAATTCTGACAAAACTGACACCGGATGCCACTGCGACGTCACAACGAATGTCGACAGCAGCGACCAGAACCAGAACAACCAGAACATAGCTTAGCCAGGGTAAAATTGATCTAAGTGCAAGTAGTCTAAAAAATATCTTTGAACAATAAAGAACGGTTCAACAAATTTCGTGAATTTGTTTTGTAATTATAAAATATTTTAACTGGCGCCCGAGCAGGGACCGATCGCGTTTACGACAGTGCTAACAAGTTATCTAAGTACGCGAATCGGCCACGATTTACCACGACAGAACAAAACGTTTCTAAGTGCGTATTATCGTAAATTGACACGACAAGACAAACAAAATCTTAAGTGATCAATTCGGACTTGTAGTGAATTAGACTCCCGTAAATCGGTACTCAAGTCTAAAACAACAAAATCGCAACTACAATTTGTGCAACGTGGGCTCACGTTCGCAGAGCACATCTTTAAACAACGTATGACCTGCTGAACCGCGAGTAGGAGAACACCAAAAGGGAACAATTCAGCATCATCGGAGATGGAGACCATAATAGTTCTGTAAGAGAAAGAAAATAGAATTTAAGCGAAAAATTTATATCAAGTTAAGAAGAAAAAAAACATAACAAGAACAAAAGAGACAAAATCAAATATAAGTTTAGTGTACCGAACCCGCAGCTGCGCAGTGTAACTTGAAACGAGAAGATAAAGAAAATATAATAAACGGCAAAAAGCCAACGTGCTACAAGAACAAACAGACATTGCTGACTAGTTTTTACCCTTTGCTAAAAATTTCAAAAAAATTATATAAAAATTAAAATAAATAAAAATAAAATTCTAGTACTTAAGAAAAATATACTAAATATAAGCCCTATAATTTTAAAATTAAAATCATACAACAAATTAATATTCCTATAAATTGAAGTCCTATAATTTTGAAATTGAAATCATACAACAAATTAATATTCCCACAATTTAAAAAAAAATATTACATTTATTTCTCCTTTAAAACCATTACATCATCCCTTTTATAAAGCATTTCTTTAATATAACCCTTATCCATTAACAAATTTGCTTATACTAACAAAATTCTAACCATGGCCAACCAAAATAACTTATTACGACCTGCAGTACTTAATATGACTGAAACGGACGAATTACCAAGTACTGCACCAACGAACCCCAATAGTGACGAATATAACCAGAGACAGCAATAGAGATCAGCGAGTAGGCAAACCATTTACCAGAATAATAGAAGTGGCGAATCAAGTTCTCTTGAAAGCCACATTGAACGAATAATTAACGAAAAATTGACAGTAATACTAAACAATATGAGCGCTAATACCAGCGATTTTGCTGAGGCAGATGCCTATAACATAGACCCCAACACCAGGGATAACATTTCTGACTTAGACCGCGTGCCGGATATAGTAAAAGGAATGTGAGAATTTTCTGGAGATCCACTTGAGTTTAGCTCATGGAAGAAGGGAGTAGATAGGATCCTAGAGGCATACTCCAGCCTCAAATGATCACCAAAATACTTCGGTATTCTACAAACCATTCGAAATAAAATAACCCACCATGCAGATCAGGTGTTAGACTCGTACAATATGCCCCTGAACTGGGAGGCAATTGTTCGATGTCTTACTTTACATTTTGCAGACAAACGCGTCCTAAGCATACTTGAATATCAGTTAACCACGATGACGCAAAACGGACAACAGACAGTAGAAGAATTTTATCAAAACATTTATCTTTCGTTGATTCTCAACAAGGTTAGCTGCATGAATTTAGACAGACAAACTGAGGTGGTTATGACAAAATCCTATAGGGATAGGGCGTTGGACACGTTTGTAAGAGGGTTACGTGGCGATTTACCACGCCTCCTCGGCATCAAAGAACCAACTGACTTGCCGCAAGTCTTGCACTTGTGTCTAAAATTAGAAAACCAAACCTATAGGGCAACTTACGCAAACAATAGACAGCAAACCGTAAAATTCAGAAATATAGACCAAAACCCAACTCCAGCACCTCGTAGGTTTATACCTATCCCATCGAACCACCCAACCCATAGACTTCCGACATACTTACCACTTCAGAATCCACCCCCAATTCCTCCCCGGAGACTAGTACCACAACCCAGACCATTCTATAATTATAACCAGGTGCAGACCAGTCAATTCCAAAGACCACTAAACCAATTTGGTTACCAACATCAGTATTGGCCACAACCAAATCAACCCAATCAATATCGACAGACCCAACCAATAGCCCCACCTCGTCCGACTGCTGCCAAGCCAGCAGAACCAATGGACGTTGACAAAAGCATGCAAACGAAGATGGTCAACTATATGAACAGACCTCAGTTTGAGACCAGCAAAAGACCACCATTCCCCGCAAACCAAGATGGGAAAAGACAAAGACTTTTTAACACTGAGGGAACAGAATGTCAGGAACAAAACGAACAAGGCTACGCTGAGGCATATGCCACCATGACGGATTATGACAAATATGAACAAGTCATGACAGAAGTCAATAACCAGGAAGAATACGACATGAGCTTGGCAGAGTATGTAGAGCAGTCGTACCCAAACAATGAGCAAGAACAACTCTCTGATACAGATTTGAATTTTTTAGAATGAACGACTCCTCGCTACCCTATTTCGAATGCAAAGTGGGGGGTCAGAAAATTTTCAAAATTTTAATAGATACCGGTTCAAATCGAAACTACATACAACCAAAACACGTAACAAATCCAAAACCAAACGAAACACCTTTTAAGGCAGTAACTGTAGGAGGCAGCATTGAAATAACACACCACAAACTTGCAAATTTATTTAACCACCCAGAATGTAGCGTAAAATTTTCTCTGTTACCAAATCTAAAATCATTTGATGCCATTCTTGGCAACGATAGCCTTAAAGATCTAGAAGCAGTAATTGACGTAGCTCATAAAGTAATGACAATTAAAGGAGAAAGGAAAATATCAATAAAAGAAAAAAAGTACGAAGCAGTTAACACAATTGTACCCAGGACAGAACATTTAGACGACAAACAAAAACTGGACCTTGACCAATTAGTCCATGAATATCCTAATCTCTTTGCAGACCCAAACGAAAAACTAAACTACGCTACGAATGTTGAAGCGGAAATAAGAACTACCAATGATTCCCCAATATACTCCAAATTCTATCAATATCCGATGTCCTTAAAAGACGAAATAGATAAACAAATCCTAGAGCTGTTAGATAATGGCATTATTCGACCTTCACGGTCACCCTATAACTCACCAGTATGGATAGTTCCTAAGAAACTAGATGCATCCGATGAAAGGAAATTTCGAATGGTCATAGACTATAGAAAAGTCAATAAAGGCACTATAGCAGACAAATACCCCATTCCCGAGATTAACGAGGTATTAGCTCAACTTGGTAACAACAAACTCTACTCTGTCCTCGACCTTAAGAGCGGATTTCATCAAATTCCATTAAAAACGTCAGATATTCCGAAAACAGCCTTCTCCGTGAATAACGGAAAGTATGAGTTTACACGACTCCCATTCGGATTAAAAAATGCACCATCCATTTTTCAACGTGCACTTGTTGATATTCTCAGAGAACACATCGGGAAAATTTGTTACATATGGATGACATCATTATTTTCAGTAAAGACAGGGAATCCGACACAAAAAACCTCCGAGCTATTTTCCAAACTTTGCAAAATGCCAATATGAAATGCCAATTGGACAAATGCGAGTTCTACAAAAATAAGGTCGAATTTTTAGGGTTCGTTATTTCTGACAAAGGTATTGAAACAAACCCAGCCAAAGTACTAGCAATAGCCAATTACCCACAGCCCAGAACTTTGAAAGATTTAAGAGCATTTTTGGGATTAGCAGGCTAATATAGAAGGTTCATAAAGGATTTCGCTAAGTTAACTAAACCACTTAGCTCCCTTTTAAGAGGGAAAGATGGACGAGTGTCCAAAAACGACTCAAAGAAAAAACTAATTGATATGAACCAAGACGCAATAGAAGCCTTAAACAAAATCAAGAATTCACTAGTGTCCGACGAAGTTATCCTTCAATTCCCCGACTTTAATAAAGAATTCCAGTTAACAACAGATGCTTCCGATTTCGCCATAGGCGCGGTATTATCCCAAGGTGACAGACCAATTTCGTTTCTTTCCAGAACGCTTTCCAAAGCAGAAGAGAATTATGCTTAACGAAAAAGAAATGTTAGCCATAGTTTGGGCATTAAAAGCCCTCAGAAACTACCTATACGGTAGAGCAAAAGTTAAAATCTGCACTGATCACCAACCTCTCACTTATTCGCTCAGTAGCTGGAATGGAAATTCCAAAATTAAAAGATGGAAAGCATATCTTGAAGAATATAATTATGAATTACTTTACAAGCCAGGTAAAAGTAACGTAGTTGCTGACGCGTTATCAAGACCTAGCCAGATCAATTCAGTTGCGTCGACACAACACAGTGCAGAAAGTTCAGCAGACAATTTAATTCCTAGCGTCGAAGTCCCCATTAATGCTTTCAAAAATAAAATTTTTATAAAGAAGGATGACTCAACCAACTACAATTTCGACATCCCATTTCCAACTTTCCATAGACATACAATTCGACAACCAAATTATAATGAGAAAGATATACTGGATATCTTAAAAAGGTATTTAAATCCATCAGTCATAAACGGCATCATAACATCAGAAGACATAATGGGAATAATACAGAGGCTCTACCCTTTACATTTCAAAAACCAAAAAATCAGATTTACATCATTATACGTAAAAGACATTCTAACAGACGCCGAACAAGAGGAAGAAATGTTAAAGGAGCACAACAGAGCCCATCGTGGCATAGCAGAAAATAAGGCACAACTGTCAGAAAAATGCTACTTCCCCAAAATGAAAGAGAAAATTACTAATCTTATCAAACAGTGCAAGACATTTTATTTATTTATTTATTTATATAAAGAAATTGACAACATTCGTGAGTCAAATTATAATATTACAAAATTAAAATTATAAACAGAAACAGGAAAAAGAAAAAGCCTAATACTAACAATATATAGCAATGATATCACCAACTCGATGGGGGTGTTTTATTTGCCGGACCGACGAGCTATGCCCCAAATCACAGCCAGATATGGTTAGTGATATCATTGAAACTAAGCAAGATAGAAGAAGTTTAAAAAAGGTTATAAAAATATAAGAACAAATAAAAATCTTAAAAAGTAAAATACGATAAGAGAAATCACTACACAAGTAAGGAGAATTGCATAGGTGCATTCTCACAACTGTGGTGTGTGTGTGATTTCTCTGAAATATGCTAAAAGAGAAGATTTTATTAAGGAAAGAGAGAGTTCAGAACTAAATACATGAAAATAAGTATTGTACTTAGTACATAGAACACGAAATGCACTGTACAAGGAATAGTTACAGTTACATATAGGTAAATAAAGAGGACAGAAGTGACGAGAAGCACGTGAAGGAACTAGGAAGTTGACTTGAAATAGAAGAGAAGGCGAATCAATACTACCGTTAATCAACTTATGTAGAAAAGTAATACCCAAGACTATTCTACGATTGTTTAACGATGGAAGATCCAAAAGAAGAAGCCTACTACGATAAGACGGTAGACGAAGGTTACCACATCAGTTTAGATTGCGCAAGGCAAAAAGAAGAAATTGCTTCTGAACCGATTCAATACGGTCCTGATACAATTTCTGCTGTGGCGACCATATAATAGAACAATATTCTAAAATAGGACGTACCAGCGAGACAAAAAGAAGTTTAGTGACAAACGGATCATTAAACTATTTAGACCATTCATTAACGATGGTTAGGATATGGATATTGAATCTAAGTTTACAGTCAAAGAGCACACCGAGATCTTTGATTGTAGAAATACGTTGCAAGGACACATTGTTGATTGTGTAATCAGCAAAAAATGGAGTGGTACGACAGAAAGTCATTGTCATACACTTAGAACAATTTAGATGCAACTGATGCAAAGAACAAAAATACGATAGGCACCCTACGAACCCCGAAGTGAAAGAAATCCCTATTCCACAATATCCGGGAGAAATCATTCACATAGACATTTATTCAACAGAAAAAGTATTGGTGCTAACGGCACTCGATAAATTCTCAAAATTAGCTCAAGCCAAAATTATTAAATCAAAAGCTATACAGGATATTAAAGAACCACTACATGACTTGGTCTTCTATTATGGAGTACCAAAGTGCATTGTAATGGACAATGAAAAGTCACTAAACTCTGAAACCATAACTTTCATGCTCAGAGGCCAGTTAAACATAGAAATCCATAAAGCTGCCCCTTACAAAAGTTCAGTTAACGGACAAGTAGAAAGATTTAATTCCACCTTATCAGAAATAATGAGGTGTCTAAAAGATAATCAAAAACAGTATAATTTCAAGGAACTATTAGATAGAGCAGTTTACGAATATAACTCATCAATACACTCAGTTACTAACAAAAGACCTTTGGACGTATTTTTCGGAAGGAATATTACAACAGACCCAGAAAGCTACGAAAAATCTAGACAAAATAACATAGATAAAATCAGAAACAAACAGGTAACAGATTTGGAATATCATAACAAAGACCGAAAAAAATTACAAACCTACAATACCGGACAGGAAATCTTTGTCAAACAAAACACACGCCTAGGATCCAAATTAACACCTAGGTATAAGAAAGAAATGGTGAAGGAAGACAGGGGTACTACCATACTAACAGAAACGGGAAAAGTAGTACATAAAAGTAACATAAAAACCCAATAATTCCTTTCCATCAGATTATTGACTATAATACGGACCAGCTCTTGTTTTTTGGAAACGTTTAACTTCACCAATGCGCAAACAATCACAATAAATAAAGGAGTGGGGAGAATACAGATCTCTACCACAACAATAGCACATATCATTGATCTAAACCAAATAGAAGAGGCCATTGAATCATTATCACATTATACTGAGAATGAATTAATAAACTAACCAAGAACAATTGTAAAACCTTTGTTAATATAACCATATGTCCTAAGACAAAAATTGTTAATTTAAGTGATACTAAATGTTTACCTAAGCTAGCTCAGGGTATTAGGGCTTACTGCAACTTTAGCAACGCAGATCATCTGGACAAAATAGAGGAAATCGATAACGGACTGATCCTACTTAACGACTTTAGTGGCAACCTGACCTGGAATGGAACTACGGAATTCATCAAAGGAACTTACCTCATACGTTTCCACAATGACTCCATAACTATCAACGTACAGCAGTTCGACAACACTGAGTCGACCATCCTCAAGCCCGAAGTGCCTATAATTCAGATGACTCCAGAGGAGGTTGAACGGGTGCGGGTACTTTCATTGCAATCTCTAGAAGCGCTGCACATCAAAAACATTGGGTATCTACGGAATTTAAACATCAGAGCCCACACCAATACGATTGCGTTGATCTCCTTGTTCTTGCTTGCAATGATTGTTATCATCATTTTCTTCAAGCTGCGTAAAGAACGAAAAAATATTACTTTGCAAGTAAGCCAAATACCGCTGCAAGTTACCTCAGAGGAAAAGAGATCAACATCCCTCGCCGCTCCAACGCAGACATCCGCAATAAGACCACACCAATTCCCGATCAACGACGTCCCGTACTTTTAAGAAAGAAATTAGGAAAGAAACGCCTACTTGGGGACAAGTCGGATTTAAGGAGGGAAGAGTTAACACAAAACTTTGTTACGAATTAAATACATTATTGCACAATATCCCGCTTAGGTCAAAGAACTGTTTGAGTCGGCAAAAGCCTAATCAGCAGCTTTGACATAAACAATTCCGAAGAAAACAAACTGACACCGGATGCCACTGCGACGTCACAACGAACGTCGACAGCAGCGACAACCAGAACATAGCTTAGCCAGGGTAAAATTGATCTAAGTGCAAGTAGTCTAAAAAATATCTTTGAACAATAAAGAACGGTTCAACAAATTTCGCTAATTTGTTTTGTAATTATAAAATATTTTAACTTGCATGCTCGTCGTGAAATAATATTATTTATATGCCTCACATTTGCATACCCTTTTCGCGTATATTAATAACGACAGTATGAACATTTTGCATGAGCATGACAAATCGTTTGAACAGTTTGGTATACTCTACTCTCTCTCAAGAGAACAAAAAGAAGTTCTGCCAGCAAATATCAATTTTTGTGCTCGCCTGCTGGTGATGGATATATTTGAGGGAGAAGAGAGCGGAGAATAAAAATATATAAGAGAGATGAGATCAGAGAATAAGCATACATAGTTATACAGAAAGAGCTTCTTGCATAAATGGACAATTGCCGAACGAGCGCTCACAGCGCAATGATTTCGCTGTCAAATATGTTCGTTGCCCGAACTTAAAATTGAAGCGAATTCGGCGATGGGGCGTCAGAGCCCACTTTTTATGGGCTGAAAAGCGGTGCACTATATGGCGCGTCTATGTGCTGTATGGTTAGTTGTTTTATGCATGTTACTTTTTTTTTTTTAAATCGCGGATAGGCGAGGTTCATCATATTTCCTAGTTGGGCACCTCCGACTAGAGATTCCTTACTTGTTAATTCGTTTGCTTATGGCCGCGTCTGTAACCACGGGTCGCTCCGTTTTGTGATATATGCTGAATAGATAGATAGTACATAACCTCACTTCTTTTTACTAGGCGGTTTTTCTCTTATTCGTCTTTTCTTATTTCTTCTTTTTCTTTTTTATCTCGTCGCCAATGTTATAAATCCGTATTCAAGTAAATGCAATTATTAGTTATTAAGTTTTCACAAATTATAAATTAATTTATTCACGAGTTGATTTATATGTTCAGCTGCGCTCGCTGTTAATAAATAAGTAAGTAAGAAGGCAATAAGAATAAGAAAGTTTGTACGCGAAAGCTCATTCACGTTCACTAGGGGCATGAAAAATGGGGAGAACCACCGGTATTTATTTATAACCTCACAATATAATGACTTTTTGACCTTTTCCTTTTGACCTCCTATATTTATCACAAAATAATATAAGTGTAAACAAGTAAAGAAGCTCTAGTCGAGACCACTCGACTAGGAGATACCCTGAACCTTTCGAATAGCCGATATTGAAAGCAGGCTGTGATTATTTTACATATATATTGCAAGCAACAGATACACATGGAAACGAACGCACACGGACGCAATAATGAGGATGCGCTCTACAAACTCTGCTAACAAATTTGCACAGTGTGATTATGGTTTTGATTATATGTGTGCATTTGCCAAAGCAAAAGTCTCTAGTATTTGAAATACGTGATTTTCAAATTTGGGGCGAAAGGGTCGTCGAATCCAAAATCCGAAAACCACAAAATGTCCGTATTAACTACACCTATCTGAATAATTAATTTAAAGTCTCTAGTTATAATGGTACACATAATCCGAAGTACTAACAATACAAGTGGTTAGTGGTTCTACTGTATCAGGGAGAATATTTGGTAAGGATAGATCATTTCTCTGCGGTGATTATTATTTGTACACAAGATTATTTTTAGAAAAATAAATATTTAAATGTAAATTTAATAAATGAATTTTTTATTGGAAGCTTACTCTCATTGTCATTGTCACTGTTGGTTTTGCAGGGCGTCTTCGATTTCGTAATTAATCCACATGTTTTATTCCATTCTTTCGGATTTTTCTGATATTGCAGCAGGTGTGAATCGCACCTTTATTGTTCTACGTCTAATCGTATTATATTTATATATTTACATAGAGTGGTATACAGTAGTGTTACTCATGGTGAAAACCCAGTATATTCTGTCTATCAACTATTTATTATTATTTACTACTTAATTACATGGTGTTTTACTTCAAGGAAATAAAATGAGGATCACCATCAGAATTAATGGTGCGTACATATGAAATTGGGTACTAAATGCTTTAATTTGCTTAGTTTGGGCACTAACATAGATCCACTAACCATACAACACATAAATATAAATGTATCAATTCAGCAAATTCGCTTCAAATTCGCTTTTAAATTCGGGCAACGAAAATATGTGACTGCAAAATCAGTACGCTGCGATGATAATTCCAGTGGCAATGGTTCGACAATGGTTCATTTATAATTCAATCCCTTTTTATACAACTCTATATGCTTATTCTCTGATCTCTTCTCTCCTATATAAATTATGTTGTAGTGGGGTTTTTCCACATTAAAGTTGTATAGTTGTAGGGCTGTTGTGGGGAGATGACTGTCTGCCTTATCACTCCCCTTGTGGTACAGTGATGTAAAATTAATAAGTCAAGATATTTACGGCTTGTGCCGGAGCAATGTTTATTACGAGCTTTTCGCGTTCAGAGAACAGAACTAACTCTAAGAGCCACCAACAAGCTGGGGCATAATCTACATAAAAGCATTTATATAAACATACAAAAATATATGGACAAAGCTACAGCTGGCAAGCCGACTTGGCATAGGCGATAATGCTGGTCCTGCGGGATGTGTAAGATATCAGATTACCACTGGCCGATCGTCGCGCCCAGGGCAAGAACCTAACTTTCGTTGACTCGGCATCTTGAGTGCGACTGCTGGCTGGCATTTGCTTCTGTTTATGTTACACAACAATGGGCACTCGTTAACTACTCTCCCCTCAGAAGTATGATCGTCCCCGTTCCTTTGTATCTTCTGTGAGGCTCGTCTTCTCCTCAAACTCTGAAAGAGGAGGATGGAGCCGCTAAAACTCGAGCTGAACCCGACCGCGGCAGCAAACCATGACTTGGGTGACCCTGCCGACGCTATCACTTCTTGAAGTTCTCGGATGACATGTGGGTAGTGGTTATTCATCCTTTCTAGTAGGGGTTGATCGTGTCCAATGATTTTAAGAATCGGCGAAGTTTCTATGCCCGGCATTTTTGTTATGATTTCGCGCAGGTTCACATATTTTGTTTCGATTATGATTGCTACACACTCGAACGTGAATTTGTTCCCAAATCATGACGTTCCCATCTAATATAGGTATGTAATTTGAATGGGAATAGTCTGTGATCCGAGCATTCACCATGTCTATTAAAAGTAAAAGCGAAAGAATTAACCTGCAAGCATATAAATTGGGTTTAACTTTATTGGGTCAGAATGATGCCTATTTTATTTTGTCCGTGTGGACCACCCTCCCCTTAATGAGAACAGACGGTCCTCCGTCTGCTTGAATTACTTCGTCTGAGCACAAGTGTATTACCTTCTTGCCTAATCTTCTATTGGTCTTTGTGTGAAGCATTTTCCCCTAACTCGAATATCATTTTTTGTCTCTTCGAGTTGTTCCTATCCAGTTGTACTTGTCTTGTCAATTTTTGCTCTAATAGCTTCTCTGAACTCGTGAGTTGAGGAATGTACTATTTCTATTGGTTTCTTGTCTGTTACTGAGGGAAGTGATCGGTTGTATTTTAGGGTTGTGTGTAGGACCTTCTCTACTGTATCGTCGAATTTTTCCTCTAACTTAATGCATCTAGTGATTTCCAATAGCCTGCTGTGGAATCGTTTCACTTGGCCATTAGAAATTCTGTGCAGTGGTGGGGCGTTTACGACGTCAATATCAAAGTTGTTCTTTAATAATGACGTAATGGTTTCGGAGTTAAATGCCGGTTCATTATCGCAGTATACAACCTTAGTTTTCGCAAAGAAATTGATGATTTCCATTCATGTGAGAAATTGTTTTTTGACAGTGGAAAAATATCAATGTGTAATCGTTCGCCATGATGCTGTTGGTATCTCTCCGAGAATCTATTTTTTCGGGTGTATGTCATACTTGGTTCAAATTTTGCATTTGGTTACAATTTGTGTAACTATTCTATTAATTTTAGGGACATAATATTCCTCTAAAATCTGTTTGACATTTTCCTGTGCGGCTCTTTGTGCCCGATTGTGCTCTCTTGTCGCAATTTCTACTAGTTCTAACTTGTTGATTATTTCGGTTTTTACCAGCTCATGTTGGATATATGCCAGAGTTGGCAGATCGCAGTGCAAGGCATTGACCACGTTGGAGGTAATTACCAATTACCGCCAAATTATATGAAATCTTGATTTCCCTAGACCTATCTGGTTCCTGAAGCAGTCCCAATGTTTCTCAGTAGTTTCTATAGTATAAGTTAGGGATAATTCACTATGAATCGTTGCTGCATCAGATAATATTTTACTTTGAAGAGCGTTCACATTTTGCCGTGAAAGCGCGTCCGCTACGTGGTTTTCCTTGCCAGGTTTGTAATGAATTTTCGCGTTGTGTTGGTCAATATACGCCTTCCACCTTTTAATTTTGGCGTTAGGGTTTTTATCTGACACCGCAAACTTTAGAGGTTGGTGGTCAGTGTAGATATGAATATCTTTTGTACCCTACAAGTAATGTTGCAGTTTTCCTTGAGCCCACACAATTGCCAACAATTCTCTCTCGTTTGTGGCGTAGTGAGACTCGCTTTCTTTTAACGATCTCGAAATCATAGTGATGGGCTTGTTGTCTTGTGACAATACTGAGCCAATACCGTAGGCAGAAGTATCTGTCGTTAGATCAAATGGCTTCTTGAAATCAGAGTATCTGAGAATAACATTCTTTCACATATTTCTTTGTCTTTCGAATGTATCTCGTTCTGGTACACCAAAGTTTATGGTTGTCTTTCTTGACATGTGTTGCTGATGGAGACATTTTCTCGTCAATGGCTTTGCAATTGCAGCAAAATCTTTAACAGAACATCTGTAATAACGTACGAGGCCTAAGAATGACATGAGCTCATATAGAGTTTTTGCTTCAGGGTACTCCTGTATAGCCTTTACTTTTTCCGGGTCTGTTTCTGCCCCACCCAAAGTCATAATGAACCCTAGACACTCTACGCTCTGTTTGAAAAAATGGGTTTTTTCCTTTGAAACCTTTATGTTAGCATCGCATAGGCTCTTTAGAACCCAATCTATGTCGTTTACATTATCCTTTTCGTCTTCGGAAAAGATTATCACTTCGTCTATCGCTCTTTGGAAGATCCTTCCTGCATTCTTCAACCCGATTGGTAGCCTGCAGAATTCGTACTTTCCGCCATTTATGGAATAAGCTGTCTTCTCGCGATCATGTTCTGCCAATTAAAGTCTTGAATGGTACCGTCTCGTTAGAGGTCGTGAATGATTTCTTTCTGTTTAAAATCATGCTCCTAAATTCAGCTTTTACGATACCCGGCACGACAATGTCATTCAAGTTAGTGAAGTTGACGTTGTCACAGTAATGGTGCTGTAGCTCTTCTGCTACGGATCCACGTCTGATAGTACCAATCTCGATATCTGGAGTAGCTCCTACCTGCGCTTGCAAGTCGAAACCTGAGTATTAGAAAGCCTTCATAATGCAAACAGGAGGGTGGCCCGGGATAAGCCACCATTTTTTAAAGAGAGCGTCGGATACCTCGCTTTTATCGTGACTAAAAATTGCGGGAAAACGGACACAGAAAAGGTGACAGCCATTCAGCATTACGTTGATCTCAAAACGGTAATTATCGTCAGATTATTCATAGCTATTATCGTTGTTTCATTAAGATTTCAAAGCAATCGCGAAACCAATCTGTGATATACTAAAATGACGCTGGAGGGCGCGAATAGACAAAACCGGGGCCAGGCTAGCTTGGCAAGGAAAACTTCGTAGTTGATTGCGTTGAAACGTGAACACCTTACAAAACAACCACAAGGAACTGGAGTCCGATGCGGCCACGATCTACAGTGAATTGTCCCTTAATTACACAATTAACTCAACTGATAAACCCTTAAAATGCTTCCGTAACCAAATAGTGTTAGAAGAGGCTGAATATTCGCTCAAGAAGGACTTTATCTTATTCGGCGAAAAATCTCGCCACTTCTTAAACACCACAGACGCAGAAATTCTAGTGGAAGCAGTCAAGTCTGTTGTCAACCGAGTGAATGTAATTTACTGAAGCTTACCAACTCTATGAAAAATCCAGCATGAAATAAAAGCCTTTCCAGCCTTCTTGTAGTGCAAAATTTTGCGAATGACATTTTTCATTTTAGCAACAAGAGGAAGCTAGCCACGAAGGAGCATAACCGAGCCCGCAGGGCGGCACAGGAAAATGTCAAACAAATAATGACAGATTATTATTTTGTCAAAAAGTCAAAATTAGTTAACGAAGTGGTGCTAAATTGTGGTATATGAGCAAAGGCAAAGTATGATAGGCACATAAAAATCCAAGAACTAGTCTGAACCCCGATTCCCTCACAGGCTGGGGAGATGTTACACGTCGACAATTTCTTTACGGATAAAAAGTGCTTCCTCACCTTTGTAGACAAATTATCCAAGTTCGCAATAGTACAATCTATCGCATCCAGGACTACTAATACTAATGAAAGTCTTTCCAAAAACAAAGCTGTTAAGTCCGAGACCATAAAGTTTTTTCTTTCAAACAATTAGGATGTAAAAATCGTAATCGCACCACCACTCCACAGCGTGTCAAAAGGCAAACTGGTACGATTTCACAGCACCCTGTTAGAAATAGTGAAATAGCATCGTAGACACAGTCGACCTAATATTGCTACCTAATATCGAATACATCAGTACCATCCACTCTGTAAGTGATAAAAGACCCAAGAATGTTTTAACCATTGCTTCTCCAGAATGCATTGTAAAAAAGATAGAGGGACCCCAGATCTAGTGAAATGCCGGGCTTAATAAAAACGGAAAAAATGGAGTTTTCAAAGTAGGTGAAATAGTCTTGGTGAAAAGTAGCCGTAGGTTAAAAAACAAACTTACATCCCTCAGTGACAAAACAAAATGGTTGAAACGGACTCCATCCATATTTTTAATCCATATTTTCGATATTAGGTTTATATTTTTGGCACTTTCAATCTTGGCCATCACCACTGCAACATATTCCTCTGCGACCAATACGGATGCCTACGACACTCAACCAACATCACGGACTACAGGCTCATGACCGACGATGAAACTAACAAACATGTTTCCACAATCCCACGTGAATAAATTGTTGCAAATCTACACAGGACACGTACGAGACTGGCTAACTGCCCTCGACATTCAAAATAAAAGGGTAAGAAGCCTTGACTTCCTTTAAGATGACCTTAGCAAGTACAACGGAATCAAATGACCTCAGGAATATAGAGCAAATTCACAACTGATCACTGCAAGCGGTAGACAAATAGACAAGCAGGCATGGGTTACCTGTTTGAAATGCTCACTACCTGCAACAGGATGGTTATGCTTATGGTCAATCTAACCCTTTAAAAAATTAACGTAATATATTTATATATCGTAGATAAAATACTGTTAATTTGATACTACAGTTTCCAATTGTAAACATGATATGTAATCACTGTGGTAGACGACGGCATCATCATCGTAGAAGGTCGCAGCGCCACCGTCAGCTATGACGACTGCGGCGGAACAATGTTAGCGACCGCTAACAACGTGGAATTCGACACGTTCTTGGAACACAGGTTCGTGGAACAATGGCTCTGTGACAACGGCAGCGCAGACAGCTGAGAACTTATCTTTTAAAAACCATAATTGTTAGTGTTATGTTGGGATCGAAATAAACCGAAGCATGCAGCTCGCGATATCAATTTAATTCTCATTGTTAGTTCGTCTAGCCGTCTGAATCAGCGTTAATCCCAACTTCGTGATGCGCACAGCCAGCCGACGTTGCTGAAACGTCGCGAACTAAATTATTTGTAGATATGTATATGAATATATATATAATATTTTTTTGTATATATTATTATTATTATTATTTTTTTTGTTTTTTTGTTTACTGGTTTCTGCTACTGGTGAGTTGGTTGATACAGATATATATTTGAAAGAGAAGAGAGGGCAGAATTCAAATATAACACGTTGTTGTTACATAAACAGAAGCAAATGCCAGCCAACAGTCGGACTCAAGATGCCGAGTCAACGAAAGTTAGGTTCTTGCCCTGGGCGCGACGATCCGCCAGCGGTAATCTAATGTCTTACACGTGTCGCAGGGCCAGCATTATCGCCTATGCCGAGTCGGCTTGGCGGCTTTAGCTTTGTCCATATATTTTTGTATGTTTTGCTTTTATGTAGATTATGCCCCAGCTTGTTGGTGTCTCTTAATTAGTTCTGTTCAACAACGAAGTCGAAAAGCTCGTAATAAACATTGCTCCGGCACAAGCCGTAAATATCTTGACTTATTAATTTTACATCACTGTACCACAAGGGGAATGATAAGGAAGACATACTCCCCACCATAATCATCCTAAAGGAGTGTAATCCAGCAGGACCCTTACAACTATACAACTATAATCTGGCGGAACCCCACCAACATAACGCCGCCCAACATTAAAACAAGAACCTATACCCTGAAGAAGGATAGAGTAAGGGCGTTTCTCATGTAGGTGGAATGTTTAAGCAACACAGATAAAGTATCGTTTTTTGCTATTTGCTAAAGACAGGAATGTAATAAACTTCTGTACAAGTAATGCCCGTTGCCGAATTAAGCACATTAAGCTAGATTTAATGCTCAGATTGGATTAATGAGACAAGATCTTTAGAGATTGCAAGTTGAATCTTATCAGAGAATTAGTGTAAATCCAGACATCACTTAGGCCCTTGCGTCAAAGTCTGGATATGGTCAGGCAGGGTAACTCCAGCCTCGTTACAAATAAAATCGTTGTGACACATCAACCAGATGCAGCAACATTGCTGAATGAAGTAGTCAGAGCAGATGCTTTGCACACTTTTTTTTCTGCCACATATGCGAAAGCAATGGAGGACAGAGCTTACGCAGGTCAAAATAACAAACACCAGGCACGCTCGCAAGATAAGCAGGGGAAAAATAACGGAGCCGAACGTGGTCAAGACAAGAACCCTTGTTTTTGTTAAAAACAGAATAAGCAACAGCATGGCAGTAATAATCAGAATCCCAGAGAGGACAGGGAGTCAGCACCACAACCCGTGGACACGTGATCTGCTATGACTAGATTTAAGCAGCCTACGCTATTTAGAAATAGTTAGGGTGATAACACTCGAAAGGTAAATATGCTGGCTCAAAAGAGACAAGGTTCTGAACGAATGACGGGCCATAGACGTCAACGTATACAGAACACCATTCAGCAAGCAAACGATGACCAAGATCAGGACTATTATAGGGCGGCTGATGTCGCAGATGCAGAAGCTCAGAGTCAAGCTGAGGCAACAAGCGACAACGACTTGGTACATTTATTAGAGAGCGCTCCCGGCGGCCGTTTATTGAACGACACCTGGCTGGGAGAAAATTGTGTTTCTAACAGAATAACCCATTAGTGTTCGATTAACATCTTTGGAAAATAAGCTTCATTCTTCTTGTTAGATTCCTTAGAGCCGTTTGATGGTATCATAGGCTTCGACTTGCAAACGCAGGTAGGAGCTAGGATTGGTACTATCAGACGTGGATCCGTAGCAGAAGAGCTACAGCACCATTACTGTGACAACGTCAACTTCACTAACTTGAATGACATTGTCGTGCCGGGTATCGTAAAAGCTGAATTTAGGAGCATGATTTTAAACAGAAAGAAATCATTCACGACCTCTAACGAGACGGTACCATTCAAGACTTTAATTGGCAGAACATGATCGCGAGAAGACAGCTTATTCCATAAATGGCGGAAAGTACGAATTCTGCAGGCTACCAATCGGGTTGAAGAATGCAGGAAGGATCTTCCAAAGAGCGATAGACGAAGTGATAATCTTTTCCGAAGACGAAAAGGATAATGTAAACGACATAGATTGGGTTCTAAAGAGCCTATGCGATGCTAACATAAAGGTTTCAAAGGAAAAAACCCATTTTTTCAAACAGAGCGTAGAGTGTCTAGGGTTCATTATGACTTTGGGTGGGGCAGAAACAGACCCGGAAAAAGTAAAGGCTATACAGGAGTACCCTGAAGCAAAAACTCTATATGAGCTCATGTCATTCTTAGGCCTCGTACGTTATTACAGATGTTCTGTTAAAGATTTTGCTGCAATTGCAAAGCCATTGACGAGAAAATGTCTCCATCAGCAACACATGTCAAGAAAGACAACCATAAACTTTGGTGTACCAGAACGAGATACATTCGAAAGACAAAGAAATATGTGAAAGAATGTTATTCTCAGATACTCTGATTTCAAGAAGCCATTTGATCTAACGACAGATACTTCTGCCTACGGTATTGGCTCAGTATTGTCACAAGACAACAAGCCCATCACTATGATTTCGAGATCGTTAAAAGAAAGCGAGTCTCACTACGCCACAAACGAGAGAGAATTGTTGGCAATTGTGTGGGCTCAAGGAAAACTGCAACATTACTTGTAGGGTACAAAAGACATTCATATCTACACTGACCACCAACCTCTAAAGTTTGCGGTGTCAGATAAAAACCCTAACGCCAAAATTAAAAGGTGGAAGGCGTATATTGACCAACACAACGCGAAAATTCATTACAAACCTGGCAAGGAAAACCACGTAACGGACGCGCTTTCACGGCAAAATGTGAACGCTCTTCAAAGTAAAATATTATCTGATGCAGCAACGATTCATAGTGAATTATCCCTAACTTATACTATAGAAACTACTGAGAAACATTTGGACTGCTTCAGGAACCAGATAGGCCTAGGGAAATCAAGATTTCAAACGAACGATTACACATTGATATTTTTCCACTGTCAAAAAACAATTTCTCACATGAATGGAAATCATCAATTTCTTTGCGAAAACTAAGGTTGTATACTGCGATAATGAACCGGCATTTAACTCCGAAACCATTACGTCATTATTAAAGAACAACTTTGATATTGACGTCGTAAACGCCCCACCACTGCACAGAATTTCTAATGGCCAAGTGAAACGATTCCACAGCAGGCTATTGGAAATCACTAGATGCATTAAGTTAGAGGAAAAATTCGACGATACAGTAGAGAAGGTCCTACACACAACCCTAAAATACAACCGATCACTTCCCTCAGTAACAGACAAGAAACCAATAGAAATAGTACATTCCTCAACTCACGAGTTCAGAGAAGCTATTAGAGCAAAAATTGACAAGACAAGTACAACTGGATAGGAACAACTCGAAGAGACAAAAAATGATATTCGAGTTAGGGGAAAATGCTTCACACAAAGACCAATAGAAGATTAGGCAAGAAGGTAATACACTTGTGCTCAGACGAAGTAATTCAAGCAGACGGAGGACCGTCTGTTCTCATTAAGGGGAGGGTGGTCCACACGGACAAAATAAAATAGGCATCATTCTGACCCAATAAAGTTAAACCCAATTTATATGCTTGCAGGTTAATTCTTTCGCTTTTACTTTTAATAGACATGGTGAATGCTCGGATCACAGACTATTCCCATTCAAATTACATACCTATATTAGATGGGAACGTCATGATTTGGGAACAAATTCACGTTCGAGTGTGTAGCAATCATAATCGAAACAAAATATGTGAACCTGCGCGAAATCATAACAAAAATGCCGGGCATAGAAACTTCGCCGATACTTAAAATCATTGGACGCGATCAACCCCTAGTAGAAAGGATGAATAACCACTACCCACATGTCATCCGAGAACTTCAAGAAGTGATAGCGTCGGCAGGGTCACCAAAGTCACGGTTTGCTGCCGCGGTCGGGTTCAGCTCGAGTTTTAGCGGCTCCATCCTCCTCTTCCAGAGTTTGAGGAGAAGACGAGCCTCACAGACTAAATAATAATAAATAGTTGATAGACAGAATATGCTGGGTTTTCACCATGAGTAACACTACTGTATACCACTCTATGTAAATATATAAATATAATACGATTAGACGTAGAACAATAAAGGTGCGATTCACACCTGCTGCAATATCAGAAAAATCCGAAAGAATGGAATAAAACATGTGGATTAATTACGAAATCGAAGACATTTATTAAATTTACATTTAAATATTTATTTTTCTAAAAATAATCTTGTGTACAAATAATAATCACCGCAGAGAAATGATCTATCCTTACCAAATATTCTCCCTGATACAGTAGAACCACTAACCACTTGTATTGTTAGTACTTCGGATTATGTGTACCATTATAACTAGAGACTTTAAATTAATTATTCAGATAGGTGTAGTTAATACGGACATTTTGTGGTTTTCGGATTTTGGATTCGACGACCCTTTCGCCCCAAATTTGAAAATCACGTATTTCAAATACTAGAGACTTTTGCTTTGGCAAATGCACACATATAATCAAAACCATAATCACACTGTGCAAATTTGTTAGCAGAGTTTGTAGAGCGCATCCTCATTATTGCGTCCGTGTGCGTTCGTTTCCATGTGTATCTGTTGCTTGCAATATATATGTAAAATAATCACAGCCTGCTTTCAATATCGGCTATTCGAAAGGTTCAGGGTATCTCCTAGTCGAGTGGTCTCGACTAGAGCTTCTTTACTTGTTTACACTTATATTATTTTGTGATAAATATAGGAGGTCAAAAGGAAAAGGTCAAAAAGTCATTATATTGTGAGGTTATAAATAAATACCGGTGGTTCTCCCCATTTTTCATGCCCCTAGTGAACGTGAATGAGCTTTCGCGTACAAACTTTCTTATTCTTATTGCCTTCTTACTTACTTATTTATTAACAGCGAGCGCAGCTGAACATATAAATCAACTCGTGAATAAATTAATTTATAATTTGTGAAAACTTAATAACTAATAATTGCATTTACTTGAATACGGATTTATAACATTGGCGACGAGATAAAATAGGCCAAGTAAGGAAACTCTAGTTGGAGGTGCGCGACTAGGAAATACCCTGAACCCCGCCTATCGGCGGCTTTAAATGCACTTCAAAGT
Source organism: Drosophila fulvimacula (assembly GCA_035045555.1). NCBI lineage: Eukaryota > Metazoa > Arthropoda > Insecta > Diptera > Drosophilidae > Drosophila > Drosophila fulvimacula. The sequence goes on along the minus strand of JAWNOX010000160.1, from coordinate 949,899 downwards.
TTATATATAATTTTAAATTAAATTAAAAAATTAAAAAAATCAAGTAAGGAAACTCTAGTCGGAAGTGCCCGACTAGGAAATACCCTGAACCCCGCCTATCGGCGGCTTTAAATGCACTTCAAAGTTTGTATATAATTTTAAATTAAATTAAAAAATTAAAACAAAAAAGATTAAGTAATTTGCATAAAAAAAATTTTGACGTCAGCTTAGAGAATCGAACCCGAGACTTTATGTCGGCGATCATCGCTTCTACCAACACAGCCGTTGCAGTACATAAGAGTGAAATAGCAAATTCTTAAGTAAAGTTATTGAGCTACTGAGCTACTGCTACTGAGCTGCTGAACTTCTGCTTAAAATTCATCCCCAATTTGTCTTTGTTGTTGTTGTTATGAATTCTTCGAATTTTCTAGAGCTTCTGCTGCTGTTGCCACGCGCGTGTGTACGTAAACGTTTGGTAAACGTTTCGTTTAATAACATAATGCATTTCATCTATTCATATGTTTATTATATTGACTTCATTTAAGTTATACCAATGTTACTCTTATTTTATATATATGTAAATATATACAGTATGTACATGTGTACATACATATGTACATGTATATTGCAAGCAACGCATACATACACACGCACACGCATACGCTCTGCTAACTGCGCAGTTTACTCAGCGACTGCGCTGCGCCAATATGTGCACGTTTTGGGAAATTATATGCTTCATAACTTGTTTTGTAGACCGACTTTCTTAATCAAACTTGCACATCGTAATTATATCATTCACATGTGTGTGGCATTCAAAATTTATCAAAAATTGTATAAAGGTCCCAATAAAAAAAGTACAGATTTGGAGTCTCTAACTATAAAGATGTAAAAGACATAATTTTAAAACTGAAAATCGATTTTCGTTTTTAATCAATAAAAAAAACGAGAAGACTTATCGAATTTGACTAATCTGCATTTACTCATTACTCATCGATTTTATACTTCTCTCTGCATGCGCAAGCTGGGCTGCACTCGGCGACAGCGCAAACCACGCCGTCGCCACACTCTTACGGTGTATAGGCGCCAGTCATATTCTTACTGCTAAGAATGATTTTACCATAACCAAACTAACTGCGCAGCTGCGCCTTGTGAGCACAGGGTCATGCTTAGTTCTTATTGTGGTATTGGTACAATGGGCGAACAAGCCTATTCTGCGACACGGCCATTCTGACAAATTACACGTCCTCTTGTATTCAACATTTGACAAAATGTTCAATTCAAAATTTCTTTCATAAAAACTGTTAACGTTTATTCTTAATTTTAACATAATCGTATTTCGAACTTAAATTAATATCTCACTATTTTCCCGTTTACCTTCTCTATATTTTACTGTGAAATTAAAGCTTTGTAAATAAGACCACCGAACTTTAGGAATTAGGTCTATTTTAGTGTGTGATGCCTTCAATGAGTTGCAATCAGTATAAACCACAAATTCTCTACCAAGTAAATAGTGACGAAAAGGTTTAACGGATGCAAATACTGCCAATGATTCGAGCTCATACGAGTGATATCTAGATTCAGCGGTGGAAGTTATTTTGTTGAAATATTCTACAACGTGAAGTTGATATTTCGAACTATGATTATCGAACTAGCATCAGTGTGCAATTCTATAGGGTGTTGTAGGTGAATATTACTAGAACCGGCTCATTAGTAAGGATGCTTACAAGTTTCTTTCGAATGCTTTCGCGGTGAATTTGGTTGGTCGAATTTCCCCAGCCTTTATTTCAATTCCGATACTGAACAGAGGCTTTCCAAAACTACATTTGGTCTATTTTTTAATCCCAACGGCATAGTTAAGAATTCATACTGGCGATCAGGAGTAAAAAAACGCAGTATATACTATGGAATCGGGAATATTTATTTATGGAATATTTATCATGAACAACATGAAACAATATATGAAGTGAGTTTTCATTTATAGTAACCTGACTTAAAATTTGTAATGTGATATATATACCAGTATCACCAATGCCTTTTAACACTTTATTAAAGTGCTTTTCTGACAACTTGCTACTCATTTTCTCTTTTATAAGTGAACCGGAATCAAAAGTAATTGGGTAGATGTCAGTTAGCTGTATTATACTTCCTGTTGGCTGTTCTGTTGAAACAACCCCTTCTTTTTTGTTGATGCATCTTTTGAACATTGATTTGCAAAGTGTCCGGGCTGGCCACACTTAAAACAGGTAACTGACGGCTTATCCCGCTGAGGCTTCCCACAGAAATGACACACTATTGCCGACATTCGTCTTTACTTGATGTCAGGTCATATTTTAGATCGCATCTAGTTTCCAACTTGGATGTAAAAACAATGCGTTGCATGCGGTTGTCCAAATTTGACAAATGTGCAAGCACAACTGAATCGGCTATTTCTTCTATGTTTTTGTTTTGCAAATTAGCGGTTAAAGTTGTCACCAAACGACTAACATAAACCGCGAGGCATTCGCCATTGGTTGGGCGGATGTTAAGCAAAACATTGCCGACGGCGTCTCGTTGCTTTTGTAACGGTGAAGAAATAATTCCTTGAACTCGTGCCACTTAATGCCGGAATATGAGATTTGGGTTAGCCACTGGGAAGCACTGCCCTCCATAGCCTCGCTTAACGCTATGATCAATTTGCTTCCTTCAAGGGGCTGCTCCGTTCATATTATGTCTGCGGTGATGCACCATTTCGAAGCATCGGCGTCGGCATTATCAGAAAAAAATTTAGCTGCTTTTTGCGTGTTGATGCTTGCATAGTTTTTACAAGCTCCACTAGATTTTGATTTTGCATTTGTAGAATAATGCGCCATTGATCCTCAGAGAATGTACGGGGTGGTGCCAATCCTACTTCTGATGTCGTAGTTTCATTAATTTCATGTGGCTGGTCTGCCATATTAACACAAACTCTTTGGGAGTGAAGCGAATCCCAACTTACGCGCTTAACAGTCTCAACTTTGACTGATCTGCATTTACTCATTACGCATCGAATTTATATTTCTCTCTGCGCAAACTGGGCTAGACTCGGCGACAGCGCGACCACGCGCTGAGGAGGAGACACACGACGACAACAAGTGGTCAAACTGTTTTAAAGTAACTAGCGAATCAGAAGGAGAAGAAAACCATATCATGCCTAGTTGGCTGCAAATGATAATTGACGGGTCGCGATGCAACCTGCTAAGCCATGGGATTGACTGCAATTGGATAGTGTACATGCAATAGTGTTCAATATTCGTACCAACTCGTCTACCCAGTTTAAAGCTTATGCTTCGGACAAGACTCTGAGCGTGGTTTACGTTTTAGAAACTCCGATTACAATTCAACAAAGACCAAAGATGGTTGCTTCATTTTATTTAATCGAGAATGGGAGGCATTCGTTACTAGAGCGAGACATGGCCGTACAACTCAACGTCCTAAAACATGGTTTTGGCGAAAAGTGCATTTAGTGCATTCTCATGCACATTTTCCGGAATAAAATAAATAGTTCTGAAAATCTTTGGTACCCACAACGTGGTGTTGAATAAGCAGAACTGTGTGTTTAAAAGAATTTAACTCAAATTTCTATGTCACATTCTGTCGGCCCACGGTATTGAAGCGTATCCGGCCAAGATGATGGCAGACTTCCGTGCTCCGAAAATTAAGAAGGACACAAGGAATTTCCAAGGTTTCCTAACATATGTAGGGAAATTTATACCGGATCTCGCTAACACGGCTGAAAAACTGAAAAAATTGATAAAAACAGCTAATAAACAACTAATGCAGCGACAAGCAACAGCAAGCTTTCTATACTTTAAAGAAGCAAGTCGTCGACGTGACAAATCTGTCAAATCAGACGTGACAAATCGTCTACAGACTTACCGATTCCGAGTTATTTATAAAGCAGGGAAGGAAAACATCACAGAATCCATACATATATTTTTACAAAAACATTATACCCTGATTTTCCATTTTCAATGGATTCATGGTATAAAAAAGTTATTAAACATTTAATTTCCCATATCATAGGCATATTGCAGCACGAGCGCAATCGCTGCTCAGTTACCAGAGCGCATGCTCATATTACGTTCGTGTGCGTGCGTATGTGTGTATGTGTTGCTTGCAATATACATATATGTAAAATAATGATAGCATGCTTCCAATATTGGCTATTAGAAAGGTGCACAGGTATCTCTTAGTCGAGCAGTCTCGACTAGAGCTTCCTTACTTGTTTGTAGATGGACTTTTTTAATCAAATTTTCACCGTGGGACTATGACATTCATATGTGTCTATTTGCCAAAGTACAAAGCGAAGGGGTGTGGCATCCAAGAACTACAAAATCTGCGCATTCACTACACCTGTCTGAACAAAAAATTTGAAGTCTCTAGGTTTAATGGATCACATAAATGAAAGCAAATTTATCGATAATTCGGAAACAGGATGAGTTATCGAAAAAAAAAACTTTTACTGCGTATGGTATACACTAGTATACATGTCAAATTTCAAAGGTCTAGCTTTTGTGGTTTATGAGATCAGCGCGTTCATACAGACGGACGGACGGACAGGGCTAGTTCGACTCAGCTCGTAGAGCTCATCAAGAATATATATACACATCTCATCGACAAATGATTACACTGTGAAAATTTGAAAGAAAGTCCATCTAGAAAACAAGTAAGAAAACTCTAGTCGGAAGTGCCCGACTAGGAAATACCCTGAACCCCGCCTATCGGCGGCGTTAAATGCACTTCAAAGTTTGTATATAATTTTAAATTAAATTAAAACATTAAAAAAAAAAGATTAAGTAACTTGCATAAAAAAAGTTTTGACGTCAGCTTAGAGAATCGAACCCGAGACTTTATGTTGGCGATCATCGCTTCTACCAACACAGCCGTTGCAATACATAAGAGTGAGATAGCGAATTCCTAAGTAAAGTTATTGAGCTACTGAGCTACTGCTACTGAGCTGCTGAACTTCTGCTTAAAATTCATCCCCAATTTGTCTTTGTTGTTGTTCTGAATTCTTAGAATTTTATAGATGCTTCTGCTGCTGTTGCCACGCGCGTGTGTACGTAAACGTTTGGTAAACGTTTCGTTTAATAACATAATGCATTTCATCTATTCATATGTACATTATATTGACCTTATTTAAGTTATATCAATGTTACTCTTTTTTATATATATGTAAATATATACAGTATGTACATGTGTACATACATATGTACATGTATATTGCAAGCAACGCATACATACACACGCACACGCATACGCTCTGCTAACTGCGCAGTTTACTCAGCGACTGCGCTGCGCCAATATGTGCGTGTTATGGAAAATTAAATGTTTAATAACTTTTTTTGTAGATCGACTTTCTTAATCAAACTTGCGCAGCGTAATTTTATCATTCATATGTGCGCGTGTGCAAAAGCACAAGTCTCTAGTATTTGAAATAAGTGTTTTGAAAATTTGGGCGAAGGGGGCGTGGCCTCCAAAATTTAACAAAAACCAAAATTGTATAAAAGTCCCATTAAGCTAAATACAAGATTTGGAGTCTCTAACTATCAAGATATAGAAGATATAATTTTAAAACTGAAAATCAATTTCGTTTTTAATCCATAAAAAAAGAACGAGAATTTCTAAAACAAACTCGACCTGCGCGTGATATACACGAATCTATAAAAAAAAAAGTTCAAGTCTCTAGCTATTATAGGTTCTGAGATCCACGCGTTCAAACATACGGACAGACGGACAGGGCTCAATCGACTCGGCTTGTCGTCCTGATCAAGAATATATATACTTTATGGGGTCTGCCACGCCTCCTTCTGCCTGTTACATACATTTGAGCTGCAACAAAACCATTATACCCTGATTACCCATTTTTAATGGGTTCAGGGTATAAAAAGTTATTAAACATTTATTATTCCATATTATATGCATATTTTATCCCGAGCGCTGTTTCCGTGTTTTTTACATAAATTATTTCACCAACTTGGTAATTTTTTGGTGACCGATTTGTGTTGTGATACTTCGTGCTGATTCTAATTTATCTGGCTAGTTTGAGGGTTCTATCTTGTAAAATACAATTTCGCAAGTTTTCTGTTTTGTTGTTGATTTATTCTTTAACTGCTCTCTATATTCGGGGTGATCTATTATATTAAATTCTTCTTGAATACATCGAGCAAGTTCAATTAAAGTTGAATGGACTCTTGAAGATTTAAATTGTTCTAACTTGAATCTTCATACTTAGCAAATGAGAAAGTTTGGATAAGTCCTAAACTTTATTTGCCATATCGGATTTGTTATTAATTTGTTTGATAACTAGTAATTTTGAATGTGCATGAATGCAATAATGAATGATTGTTTTTGAGCATAACAAAATGTCAATATCGTATTGTACTTGTTTTTATTACAGATTTCGCTATTTCGAATGTGTTACTTAAGACTTTTATATATTGTGGGCCAATAATAGAATTTAAGTATTTGTTTAAAATTTTCGCCAAAACCTCTATGAGGACGAACATGTGATTCTTCTGTGATAATTTCTTGATTGTTTTTGTGTTGTGTCAATGACAACCTTTCTATTGAATAGATTTATTATTTATTAGTAAAAATATATTTTTTGGGATTTTCAATATAATATATGTAAATGTATGTAAGATTTGGTTGCAAACATTTTTTTAAGTTGTTCATTAAGTTATCTACTGCATCGTATTCTATGATATTCCTTATATTATTGATATTTTTCATGCATGGTAAACCTGTTTTTGGGTATAAGTAGTTTTTTTTTAACTTGATTTAAAGTTTTGTTGGTTTCTTCGATTATATGTATATTCATAGGTACTATAGCCAGAATGAATAGTTTTATTATCGGATAAAGAAACTTGTTCAGACATTTGATTATTTTCATAGTAATGTGATTAATTTCAACCCTTGATAATGTTATTTTATAAAGTATATTAGGAGAAAACTCTTCTATAAAAGCATGACATCTCTTCATTTTCACATTCGGGTTTCGTACAGAAACTGCGAAAGATAGTGGTTGGTGATCTTTTTGATTTGAAATTGGGTTCATTCTTGTAATCAAATGAGGTATTAAATTTTGAAATGCTATCATCAGTGCTATTTTTGTTTTTTTTTTTTTAAACTACACCGTAATGCCCTTGCAGCAGTTTAGTAAGAGGTTTTGAAATGTCAGGGAGACAGATACTTAATTTTTTTTTTATCAGTTGTGATAGTATTGTGAGATACAGGGTATCCCAAAACTTGGCTCTAAAGAATTTTTATTTTTTAAGCAGATTTTCATCCTTGCATTACAAACAATATCAATGATTTCTTTTAAATCATGAACATGTTTTTCTCTGTTTTCTGAAGAAAAAAAAACATATAGATTTGACAAGTTTTCCCGATTTTTTTCACGCATTCCAAGGAATTCATGTTTTCCATTATTAACGGAAAATGCTGTTATGTTTATGTTATGTTATGTTTTATGTCTTCGTTTTTCATAAGAATCTCAAGCAAATAATATTCAGGCCGACAAGCCGAGTGCGATTGTGCCCTGTCCGTCTGTCCGTATGTATGTATGTAAGTTAACATGTAACCCTCGCACGCTAGGCCCTTTTATATTAAGCTACCCTCGCAATCGCATTCCGCTGAAAAATCAGTGCAATGCCCCCGCTGCAAAGTAGAAACGGTAACATGTAACGGTATCAGTTATGTTGAGCTTTGTGCTGAGTCTTATGCTGAGTCGGCACTGCCGGCTATGACTCTGGAAGCTTTTGCTTCTAGCTTTGGCTTTGACTTTGAGTTTAAGTTTTAGTTTTACGTTGGCAATCATTGGAATAAATCGCATTTACTCCGGCACAAGCCGTTAAGACAATTGCATTTATCTTTTTATAAGACCACTGTACCCAAAGGCCAGTAGGTCGAGGGAGGAAGTCAACTCCCCAACATAATCTTCGTAACCGATAACTATCACATCAATATCATTACATAATTTGTACGCGCCGATCTCAGAACTTATAAGAGGTATAGACTTAAAATTTTGTAGGTTTGTTTTCAAAATTCCATAACTCTTCTCTTTTTTTTATCAATTAAAATTTAAAATCGATTTTCAGTTTTCAGTTGGAGACTCCAAATCATGTACTTAGTTTAATGGGACCTTAATACAATTTTGATATTTGTTAAATTATAAATTAAATTAAAGTCACTGCGTAAACTGCGCAGTAAGAAGAGTGTGTTCTCAATATTATGGCCGTATGCGTGTGTAAGTGTTACTTGCAATATACATGTAAAATAATGATAGCCTACTTGCAATATTGGTAATTCGAAGGGTTCGGGGTATCTTCTAGTTGAGCGGTCTCGACTAGACCTTTCTTACTTGTTATTATTTATTTCTGTTATAACGCTGACATTATCGCCATATGTCATTATGGTTTTATTTATTAAAAGGGTAAGTTTTTTTTTTTAATATTCTAGGTTTTTTTTTGTTTATTAAAAAAAAATAGATAAATAAATAATTACATTAAAAATAATAATATAATAATAATAATAAGACATTGCTATCAATATAATTTATTAATAATTATAATTAAAATATAATTTATTTTATTTTATTTATTTCTATAAAGAAATTGACTACATTCGTGAGTCAAATTATAAAATTACAAAATTAAAATTATAAACAGAAACAGGAAAAAGAAAAAGCCTAATACTAACAATATATAGCAATGATATCACCAACCCGATGGGGGTGTTTTATTTGCCGGACCGACGAGCTATGCCCCAAATCACAGCCAGATATGGTTAGTGATATCATTGAAACTAAGCAAGATAGAAGAAGTTAAAAAAAGGTTATAAAAATATAAGAAAAAATAAAAATCTTAAAAAGTAAAATACGATAAGAGAAATCACTACACAAGTAAGGAGAATTGCATAGGTGCATTCTCACAACTGTGGTGTGTGTGTGATTTCTCTGAAATATGCTAAAAGAGAAGATTTTATTAAGGAAAGAGAGAGTTCAGAACTAAATACATGAAAATAAGTATTGTACTTAGTACATAGAACACGAAACGCACTGTACAAGGAATAGTTACAGTTACATATAGGTAAATAAAGAGGACAGAAGTGACGAGAAGCACGTGAAGGAACTAGGAAGTTGACTTGAAATAGAAGAGAAGGCGAATCAATACTACCGTTAATCAACTTATGTAGAAAAGTAATACCCAAGACTATTCTACGATTGATTAACGATGGAAGATCCAAAAGAAGAAGCCTACTACGATAAGACGGTAGACGAAGGTTACCACATCAGTTTAGATTGCGCAAGGCAAAAAGAAGAAATTGCTTCTGAACCGATTCAATACGGTCCTGATACAATTTCTGCTGTGGCGACCATATAATAGGATAATATTCTAAAATAGGACGTACCAGCGAAACAAAAAGAAGTTTAGTGACAAACGGATCATTAAACTCTTTAGACCATCGTTTAATAAAACCAAGTACACTTTTGGCTTCATTAACGATGGTTAGAATATAGGTATTGAATCTAAGTTTACAGTCAAAGAGCACACCGAGATCTTTGATTGTAGAAATACGTTGCAAGGACACATTGTTGATTGTGTAATCAGCAAAAAATGGAGTGGTACGACAGAAAGTCATTGTCATACACTTAGAACAATTTAGATGCAACTGATTGGCTTTACACCAATTTTGAAAGGATATTAGATCATCCTGTAGGCATAGATGATCTATTGAGTTCTTGTATGAGAGACAGAGTTTTACATCATCTGCATACATAAATATCCTAGAGTAAGAAATACAGCTGGGAAGGTCATTTATAAATAGGGAGAAAAGTAGAGGGCCCAAGTGACTACCCTGAGGAACACCCGAAGAGACAAATATGACCTTCGAAATAGATGTTCTCAACAGAACTCTTTGGGTTCTACCCTTTAAATAGGAAGCAATCCAAAATAGAAGTTTAGGAGAAAATCCCAAATGGTCAAGCTTTTGAAGCAAGATGTCATGCTGAACAGAGTCAAATGCCTTACTGAAATCAGTGTATATAACATCTGTTTGCATTTTCTTTAAAAAGCTTTCATAGACTACGGATGAAAATTCTAATAAGTTCGTAGAGGTTGATCGATTCTGAATAAGATAATTCGAATTACGAGATGAGGCCCAAGAAGTGTTAGGTATATTAAAATCACCCAACACAAGAAATAAGTCATTATCTTGACCATATTCATACATTTCCTTAATGCAAGATATATGATGACTATAAACTTGTAAATCGGAAGAGGGAGGAATATATGAACAAGTAACGTATAGGGAACCAGACTGAAATGTTATTTTAACTCCAATAATCTCAACATTGTGAATTGATGAGAATGTAAACGATTCAGAGAGGAAATGGGATTTAACAGCTATTAAAACACCACCCCCTCTACGAGACGCGCGATCAAGTCTATAAATAGTGAAATTATTTGAAAGAATCTCACAATTATAAACATTTTGGCTTAACCACGTTTCAGTGAGGGCTATAAGTTCAGATTGGACACTACAGCTATGCAGAAACAGATTTTTAAATTTAGAATTAAGGTCTCGAACATTTTGATAAATAATAGATAGCTGCGGAAAAGATGGAAAGAAACTTAGTTTTTTGATACAGCCTCAGATGAAGGTTGAACCGAAACGGGATTTAAAGACACTGGAGAAATTCTATTCCGAGTCTTAGGTTTGAATTCATGTACAACAACATGAGGTGGCCAAAAGTTTGGATCACATATTGTATCGAAAAATTCAATTGAGACATTGATTTTAAACGAAGCAATTTAGAGGAGTCGCAAAATTAAACTTCGTTATAAATACTTTAGATAAAATTTTACTTTCAATAAAAGCAGACACAGCCTCACATGTCGAGTTCTTGCTTTATGATGTGGACTGGACGCCTATCACTATATGCGAAGTCAAATCGTGAAAATTTCGCTTCCAAATTAAGAACAGTGCCATAATTAGTTTAAGTATCGTTTGCTCTACCGGTGGTTGACCTTGTTTCTCAAGATTGTTAAAGCGCTTACATATCTCCTACTTCTTTCTTTGTACAGACGCATAGCGTTGTAACTGCACTGAGAATTACGGTAAGGATATAAAATGATTCATCACAACGTATTAAATCATTGATTTGGTTAGATTCTAACTCACGCTTGTTGCATGGTGACAAGTTAATCAGTTCTTTTAATTCAGCTATTTGTTCCGGAAATGTGCTAGTTTTAGCTATTAATTGAGTTACCAAATATGCTGTTAGGTTAGCCATATCAACGCTATTAGTTTTCAATTGAAATTTTTCAAAGTTATTAATTAAATTATCCAGATTTGTACAATCATCCAAATATCATATTAATCGCAGCTGTGATTTTAGGCTTGGTGATGAGTCGAGTGTCAAAGCTATGTTTTTTGGCTGGTAGGGCCAATAATATAAACATATTTTAAACTGTTTATATTAATAAGAGATGCTTTGTGAGCTGGGCGTTGACTAGCTGTGGGGGACAGAAATTAGAATATAAAATATATTTGAAACTGTGTATCTAATAGGAAATGCGTTGTGAGCTGGGTGGTAATTTGCATATATTTGCATAGATCAGAGTTAACAAAAGTGCTCGTCGATCATAAATATGTACATATTACATGCATACATACATATATATTTATATACATATAAATAAAAAAAACTTAAAGCGGAAAAATGTGATGTGAATAATGAAAACATGGTAGAAACGAATAAAATTGTTAATATGGTCATAACAGAGATTTATCGAAACCTTATCGAACTTGTTCAAAAAAAAAAAAAAAAAAATAAAAATAAAAAAAACTCAACTCTATTAGACATATACTCAATAAATGAATCGCAATCGGATAAATGAATGAATTAAAAATATAGTGATAAAATACAAGCTTAGTCAAATAATAGTTTTCTGTGTATATGTCAATGATTACTATTGTGTAAATTTACATGTTGAAGTTTGTACTGGCATTTATCAAATAGTCACAAAACTTTTGGGTGTTGGCCCAAATAGTAAATACATTTTGCATTACAAGAAGTTTATGTAAATTCATGTAATTGTCAAATGAAGTTGAACTTGAACTTTAACATTCATATAATATCCTTAAGACTACATATAAAATTTTATTTATGTATGTATGTACATATGTGGTGAATTTCAGATCAAGAATTTTGTATATGTATGTATAACATGGCGGAGGGAAATACTGGAACTACTTCTGAGGGTGCCGCTGCTTTGGCTGCCCCACATCCCAATGCCGAAGTAATCAGGGGGCAAATATTTGAAGTTGGTCCGAGGTATAGAAAACTAACATACATTGGTGAAGGCGCTTATGGAATGGTGGTGTAAGTATATTCCTATTACACATATGTACATATGCCCGTGAACCCTTAAGATTTACAATTTACTTGTCAAACACGTAGAACATACATATGTGGGTATGCATATGCATACATACATATAGATATACTATATATAAACATATATATATATATATATATATATATATATATATATATATATATATATATATATATTTTTTTTTTTTTTTATATAGATGTACATGTGCATGTACATATGTACATAAATTGTACCAATGGTGTCGTCGTACAGCAGCAAATTTATTTTTGCGAACAAATAAAACAAGAGCAAGAAATTAAAATAATTTTAAAACAGTCTTTGACAAATGTTATACATACATATGTATGTATGTTGATCTACAACTAAAATTTAATGAAAAGGCGGGGTTTTGGTCCATTAAAGTTGTAATATCGCAAAATTTTGCCAAATATTTGGTTTAAATTAAAAATAGATTAAAATTACCGGTAAATATTTAATCATTGGGGAGCCTCATTAATTTTAAATATGTATGTATGCTCTTAAGCAGCAAATAGAAAATATTATATGTAACATTCGTTCCACAGTTTAATATGTAATTGAAGGGCTTTAATACGAAGGGCGAATGAAAATAAGCCTACATTTGGTAGAGCGAACATTGTAACAATCAGAGATCGATTAAGTATTAAAAGAATGGGAGGCTCTGGTTCATTTGTTAGATGTACAATCAGTTCTGTGTGTACAGTTAAATTCTAAATCCGTGCACCCAGAAACAATTAGAAAAGCTAAAGTAAATCAAGACGGAATACCATATTGCATGGTTGGCAGCACTAACACAAACAAGTAAAACGTTGCAGTCGGGCGCAACCGAATGCGCATTACTCATTCACACCCCTGCACCTAGTTCCAAAACATTCCAAGATACTAATTTACCGATTTGATACGGCTCTAAGTATCCCCAATTTTTGCTTTTAGTGTCAAGTGCATTTAATACAATTTTAATTTTTACTATACACCAATTTCTTACAATTCAGTTGCAAATATAATCAATATGCTGAAAAATACAAGAGAATTCAGCTTGAATCATCTGCTGCTAATTAAGTTACTCGGTCGCTATGGAATTCAGTGACGCGCGCCTATCATAGGCACTCTTTGGTCGAACCTTGGCGAAGTCGGTTTTTATACTCATTTTATTGATTTATTATTGGTTTGACAAGCATTGGCACTGTGTGTGTGTGTTTTTTTTATACCCTTAACCCATTGAAAAGGGTAATCATGTGGTCTTGTTACTGTCGAAATGTATGTAATAAGCAGGAGACGTGACAGACCCTATAGAGTATATATATTCTTGATCAGGACGACAAGCCGAGCCGATTGAGCCCTATCCGTCTGTCTGTCTATCAGTATGTTTGAACGTGTCGATCTCAGAAACTATAATAGCTAGAGACTCGATTTTTTCGTAAATTCGCGCAATCGAGTTTGTTTTAAAAATTCGATAACTCTTCTCGTTTTTGTTTTTTTTTTTATCGATTTAGTTTCAGTTTTAAAATTATATCTTTTACATCTTTAAAGTTAGAGACTCCAAATTTAGTTTAATGGGACCTTTATTCAATTTTTAATTTTGGATGCCACACCCCCTTCGGGTAAAATTTATAAAACACGTATTTCAAATACTAGAGACTTGTGCTTTTGCAAATACACAGATATGTATGATATAATTTCGCTGCGCAAGTTTGATTAAGTCGGAATAAAAAAAATTATTAAGCATTTACTTTCTCATAACATGCACATATTGGCTTAACGCAGTCGCTGAGTAAACTACGCAGTTAGCAGAGCGTATGTGTGTGCGTGTATATGTATGAATTGCTTGCAATATAAATACTTCCATACATATATATAAAATAAGAATAACATTTATATAATATAAATAAAATCAATATAATATACATATATATGTATGTATAGATGCAATCTATTATGTTATTACACAAAACGTTTACTAAACGTTTACGTACAAACGCATGTGGCAGCAACAGCAGAAGCACCTAGAAAATTATAAGAATTCATAACAACAACAAAGATAAATTGTGGATGAGTTTTTAGCAGAAGCTCAGCACCTCAGGAATTCGCTATCTCACACTCATGTAGTGCAACGGCGGTGTTGGTAGGAGCGCCAATCGTTGACATGATTTTTTAAAAATTTAATTTAAAATTATATAATTATATGCAGAATTCTTTGCTTTTTATATCATATATCTTATATAATATATAACTTGCACGAGTAACGTTTCCGATCTCTTATAACTATGCACTGTTTATGCAAAATAGGTATTGAGGATATAATGGTTTTGTTAATATGTATATATGTAACGGGCAGAACGAGGTTTGGTGAACCACATTGGCGATCGATCAGTAAAGTCATGCAAGTGGACAGAAATCAATCAGCGATCACTTTTTTTTCCTTATATTTCCGTATCAGCTTCGCTCTGCAAGTGCAGAGTTTTCGGATATCTACAAAAACAAAACTTTATGTTTCCCTCGGTCTCTTGAAATCGGCAACGGTAAACTGCGATATTTTCATCATTCGTTTGGTGAGACAGCGTTAGCGCTCAAGTGCACTCACAAGCATTGTACTGCTTACCCCGCTGCAGCTGTAAACACAGATTTTGAAGCCCAGGGCAACATTGCCATGTCAAATAGGAATGTATTAATTAGGACTATAAGTTCTATGGAAATTCACATAGATTCAATCCAAGGCACCAGCAAAAATAAATATACCAAACGAAAATAGCAAATTTCACCGAAAATAATCAAAAAAACACTTTTCCTCGATAAGTTAAGTACCAGCAAAGCAGCAGCATCATCACAAAATCGCTTTGCTTCGCTTGATGAAGTCGCAGCTGACTGCTGCGAAGCTCCAACAGCATCAATATTTACTGAGCAGGCTGTCGAGCAATCAAAGCCTCGCCCGCCTCTTAACATATTCTTTGTCGACGTAGTTCAGGCTATATATTAAATTTCTCTTCAGACAGCGTTACACGGTTGAGGTGCGCGAAAGCTTAACGATCTTCCGCACTGCCAATGTTTTCAATGCCACACTCAACGCTACTGTCACAAAGCTTCCAGGTGTGTTAGATGCACTGGTCAACACGCTTCCAAGGATTGCATAAGGGAAAAGGACAAACCACCCACTTGCATTCACTGCCAGTTACAGCATCCCGCTAATTATAAGAGCTGCTCGATATATAAGCGATTGCTCAAGCTGCATCATATGTGGAGGCTATTTCGAGGTGAAAAATCTCAATCCAATTTTCATCCAAATAACACAGTATTCTCACAGATACTACAACACCAACAGCGTCAGTTTGATGCAATTAACGCCGAGCTTAAAGCAATGCGAGAACTGCAAAGTCAGCAAACTATCCTCATGACAAGCTTAATGGCACTCATTACCAAACTTAGTTTAAAATAATGGCTCTTGGAGTGGGCATCTGTAACGCCAGTGGTCTGAGCAATAATATTCAGGAATTGGCTGTCTTCCTATCCTAAATGAAGATCGATATTATGCTAATATCTGAGTGCCTCAATAAAGAGATCTTCGGAAACGAGCATTACCAGGCTTATGGAGGAGGTCAAACACGTTTGATGGTTTCTCGATTTTTATACGATCCACAATTGCATCAAAGGTTGGACAAAGCGCTCATTGGCGGTGACTAGAATGGGTGGCATCCCTTCTGTGGCAGTAACAGTGCGACGCAACGTGGAGAAGTGCTATTCGAGGCAATTCGAGGCACAATTCGGCATTCTGGTGACTAGATCACCTACTCGCTAACCACTTAAACTGGCACTAGGAAACTGGTACTGCCCCTAGGATCGGATCTGGGAGTCTTTAGAAGCGAGCTGCACTGCTCTCTACATCCAGAAACAGAGCTCTACACAGCTGAAGATGTGAATTCCGCAGCAAGTAAAATACAAGAAGCTAAAACTTCACTTCTAGCCAGTCAACCCATTACAACATTCGCCTCTCCTTGAAGGCGTAGAATCTTCTTCTGTACAAACGTTGGGCAAGAATACACTGGATAGGCACACGGATGTCTAGTGCTAAAGCTACCGCTGACCTTCAAAGCTCATATCAGCCTGATAACAAAATAAAGTTTATAAAACTGAACTGGATGCTGAATGACTTCAATGTCTCTACAATCGGAGTACTTATTGAGCGATACAGTTCCAGATACACGGACAGACTTGTTGCGCACCCAAATCAGTCCGCATATAATCTGTTAATAAACAACACCAAAAGAAGACTTAAAAGACTGCATCCCCTAGACCGTAGGGGAATCTAAAATATATATTAGTAATAATAGGGTTAGTAATATTAATAGCAACTAAGATGGCTTTCTGGCTTTCTTTCTTACAAATTAGTTAAAGTTTACAAATAAATGCTCTAAGACAAAAAGCTGCAAATAAATTAAATTGAAAAAAAAAGATCGACGGGTTCAGTCGATATAGCCATTCCACCCTGTCCGTATGAACGTAATTTCGTAAAACACAAATGCTAGAGATCTGAAATTTTACTTGTATAAACCATACGCAATACGAGTTTATTTACTTTTTATTATTTCAATTTCTTTATAATCGATCAATTTCCATTAATTGACTTCGTATTCGGTATAAAGTAAAAGGAGATCCGTCTAATAAATAAAAAGATTTTCAGACAATGGATTTCGGATACCACGCCCTCAATTTGTAAATAACAGTAATAAAATACTAGAAACTTGTGCTTTGGCAAGTACACACATGTAAATGGCATTATTACGCTGTGATTGTTTGACTAGGAAACTGCTTCTACATTTAAAGTTATTATACATTTAACTGACCACAACATAGCCATGTTTGCAGACCAAGCGTAGCCGCTACGTCAACTTCGCTGTTAGCAGAGCGCTTGCTTATGCATACATATGTGTATCCATGTGCATGCTAGTATGCTATGCATGCAATATATATGTAGAATAAGCATGTTTTTGAATATCGGTGAGGGTTCAGGGTATCTTCTATTCGGCTACCACTATTTGTTAATTTAGATACCTATTGCGGGGTTCTTGCATGCTTGCTTGCTTGACACTTCAAATAAAGTAGTCAACTTCAACTTATTTATACAAAAATATTTTTATGTTCTCTTACAGATCTGCTGATGACACGTTGACAAACCAAAGGGTAGCTATTAAAAAAATTTCACCCTTTGAGCATCAGACGTATTGTCAACGAACGCTAAGAGAGATAACCATTTTAACCCGATTTAAACACGAAAATGTAATTTTCATTATTAATTTTTGTCCATTGTAACTTAACTAAAATTTGTTTAATTTAGATTATTGATATACGTGACATCCTGCGAGTAGATAGTATAGAACAGATGAGGGATGTATATATTGTACAATGCTTAATGGAGACTGATCTGTATAAACTACTTAAAACTCAGGTGACATAATTTATTTAAATATTTTTAATAATTTCCGACGATTTTTGAGAATTATATTTTTACTCAAATTACTGTTTGACTATGTCGACTAACTATTAACTGTATAATTATCACATAGTGAAATGAGTATATACATTGCTATTGAAGCTAGAGACTTAAAATTTGTATATACTCGTGTAAACTCTCGACAGATAAAGTGTGCCGATACTTCCACTAGGGGAGTGGCAAATCGGAAAATCTATTTCCTGTAGAATGTATTTGGGATGTATACTCGCGTTGATATATCATATTCAATAAGCTATGGCGAATGTATCTATGTCCAATGGGACTATATAACAATTTTACAATTCTGTTATATTTTGAGCACTATTGATGTCTGAGACTTGAGTTAGAGATATCTACGCCAACAGATGGCGAGGCAAACCGCACAACCTCCTACAGTTTTAGTGCTAGAAGTTCGTTAGTTCCCGGAAAAATTATTTTTTCGCCTCTCTCTCTTTTGAGTGTTAAAGTCCAAAATGAAATTTCCTTGCCATAAACCCCTGCAATTAACTGGACAAAAATGTTATGTCTTCAGTGGCTCACAGTTTATTTCATGCAGGTGTACAATAAAACTTTTAAGAGCGTGTGCCACCATTAGTAGTCATTTATAATATATTTAGGCACTTCATGGTTTTTTTAACTTATAAAATAAAGATTACAACAAAAACAAGTAAGGAAGCTCTAGTCGAAACTGCTCGACTAAGAGATACCCTGAACCCTTCGAATAGCCGATATTGGAAGCACGCTATGATTATTTTACATATATGTATATTACAAGCAACAGATACACACATACGCATGCACACGAACGTAATATGAGCACGCCCTCTGCTAACTGAGTAGCGACTGCCCATGGGCTGCAATACGACTATGATTTCTAGATGGACTTTCTTACCCTGAACCCATTAAAAATGGGTAATCAGGGTATAATAGTTTTGTTGCAGTCCAAATGTATGTAAAAGGCAGAAGGCGGCGTGACCCCATAAAGTATATATATTCTTGATCAGGACGACAAGTCGAGTCGATTGAGCCCTGTCTGTCTGTCTATCCGGCCGTCTGTCCGTATGTTTGAACGCGTGGATTTTTATAGATTCGTGTATATCACGCGCAGGTCGAGTTTGTTTTAGAAATTCGATAACTCTTCTCGTTTTTTTATCGATTAAAAACGAAATCGATTTTCAGTTTTAAAATTATATCTTCTACATATTCATAGTTAGAGACTCCAAATCTTGTGTTTAGCTTAATGGGACTTTTATACAATTTTGATTTTTGTTAAATTTTCGGTGCCACGCCCCTTCGCCCAAATTTTCAAAACACTTATTTTAAATACTAGAGACTTGTGCTTCTGCACATACACGCATATGAATGATATAATTACGCTGCGCAAGTTTGGTTAAGAAAGTCGGTCTACAAAAAAAGTTATTAAGCATTTAATTTCCCATAACATGCACATATTGGCGCAGCGCAGTCGCTGATTAAACTGCGCAGTTAGCAGAGCGTATGCGTGTTGCGTGTGTATGTATGCGTTGCTTGCAATATACACACATATGTATGTACGTATGTATGTATATATAAAATATGTATAACAGATATAATTTAAATAAAGTCAATATAATATATAGATGAAATCTATAATGTTATTAAACAAAACGTTTAACAAACGTTTACGTACACACGCAAGTGGTAACAGCAGCAGAAGCATCTATAAAATTCTAAGAATTCATAACAACAATAACAAAGACAAATTGGGGAGGATTTTAAGCAGAAGTTCAGCAGTTCAGTAGCAGTAGCTCAGTACCTCAATAACTTTAATTACCGTCAAAAATTTTTGTATGCAAGTTACATTTATTTATTTTTTTTTTAAATTTTTATTTTAATTCAAAATTATATGCAAACTTTGAAGTGCATTTAAAACCGCCGATAGGCGGGGCTTAGGGTATTTCCTTACTTGTTTACAAACATGTTAGTTATAATTTTTATTGGTTTGACAAGCAAAGTGTTAGTGTCGTGGTAGAGATGATGAATTCTGACTCGTGCACATAGGAGGAGGTTCGAATCTCGGTTTTTCTGTCGGCTTTTGTTTTATTTTTTTGTATTAAAATCAATTTTTTTTCGTTTATAATATTTAACAACTCAATTAAGGTGGTAAAAGCCCAAAACTCAATAAATTGTGTGTTTATAGCTCACAAATAGTGGTTTTATTCTATTTTCCACGCGCCCGGCGGCATATAATTTTTGTGCAGTCCATGACAGGCATCTAGAGAAACGTAACTGTGAATTATGGGCGCTTACACTCGAAAAATGTAAAAATTACACGGTGTTTTTGAATAGGTCTCGCCCCAAAATGGTCGTAAAAACAATGCCCGGTGGATAGAGATCACCAGAAACCAACCAATCCAATTTTCAAGCTTCTATCACTGAAACTGTAGGATCTATAAGCTACTATATATTCAGATCCGCTTCTCCATGCCCCCCATGGTTGTAGATATATAATCGATCTTTATGGGATCATAACAGTCACTCACGTGGCAAATTTGGTCGTTCTAGCTCAAAAACTGTAGAAGATACAGTTTCGCCCTATTTAACACGCCCCCAATTGGCAAAGATTATTCCCCACAAAAATGTGAAGTGCTAGCTGTGAATGAATGAACATTCACTCATTGTTGGGCTTTATTGATGTTGAGTTCACTACGTTAATATTACATAAAACATATATGAGTATTAGAGCAGGTAAAGATTAATCTGTTGTAGTCAATTAATTTAATTAATTAAATTTTTTCAGCTATATTCTATTAGTATATAACGTAAAGAACTGACGTCTGAGTTACGACCTTTTTCGTTGGTTAATTCTCAGCCCTCTAGCCTAACTAACTATAGTTAACTATGCTTTTCAGTCATATATTTTTGGATAAAATATTTTTCCAATTTTGGAAATGTATTAATTGGAAAAGCTGTGATAGATCTAGAATACATGCGAGCATGGGTGACATTTAAATTGAGAGATATAAATGTAAATACGGTATCCTATATGCTAATTGTGTATAGTGCAATATTAAGAGATTGTTTATATTAAAGAAACCAATTTGTTGATATTTGCTAATCAATCAATCAAATTGTTCCATGCCAATAGCTTAATTAATTATATATTGAAAATGGCAATCAAGGTTTAATGTTTTTGGTAAAATGTATAAAAGAGGTATAAACAAGTAAGAGTCGAAACTGGTCGACTATCAGATACTCTGAACCATCCGTGGAGGTGATATTCCAAAATATATATACATAAATATAAATACTTACAGCAACACATACACACTCAGGGACATACGCATGCACACATGTTGGTACTCGTTGCCAAGGTGATGTTGGGTTAAGTCCTGGTGTCCTGGTTACTAAATTTTTGTGTACTATTTTTGTATAAGCTATGGTATATATAAGCTATGAAATATAATTGAAAATTAAAGCCGAAGGCCATCGCAGCCAGTGCTTAATCCTAGGAAGCTAAGCTAGCTAGGAAGCTAAGCTTTCTAAATAAATAATATAAAAAATAATTGAAAATTCAGATCGATCGGGCAATTTTGTTTAGAGCTTTCTTAATTTTTGCGTTAGTTAATTATATATTTTCTATTTTCAGAGGCTTAGTAATGATCATATCTGTTACTTTCTGTATCAGATATTACGCGGATTAAAGTATATCCATTCGGCAAACGTTTTACATCGAGACCTTAAGCCGAGTAACCTTTTGTTAAATAAAACATGCGACCTAAAAGTGTGTATATTTATAATTTTCTAATATATGTATATTCACTGATGAAATTTAAATGCTTTCCATATTTAGATTTGCGACTTTGGCTTGGCACGCATTGCAGACCCAGAGCACGATCATACTGGATTCCTTACAGAATATGTAGCAACTAGATGGTACCGAGCACCTGAAATTATGCTTAATTCAAAAGGTTATACAAAATCAATCGATATCTGGTCTGTCGGTTGCATTTTGGCTGAAATGTTAAGTAACCGACCAATTTTTCCGGGAAAACATTATCTAGATCAACTGAACCATATTCTTGGTGTGCTTGGTTCTCCATCACAAGAGGACTTAGAATGTATTATAAATGAAAAGGCATGTGTTAAGAAAAAGTAAGAAAAATGTGTAAGCTGTAATTTATTGCTAAGAATTTTATTTTAGGCACGAAATTATTTGGAATCCTTACCTTTTAAACCAAATGTACCATGGGCAAGGTTATTTCCAAATGCGGACGCTTTGGCATTAGATTTACTTGGTAAAATGTTGACGTTCAACCCTCATAAGCGAATTCCAGTGGAAGAGGCTCTTGCACATAGATATCTTGAGCAGTATTATGATCCTGGCGATGAGGTAACCTTTAAATCTTAATGTTATGATATACTACATAATCTTTTACTTTGCAGCCTGTTGCAGAAGTACCATTTCGCATTAATATGGAAAATGATGATATATCGAGAGACGCTTTAAAATCGTTAATCTTTGAAGAAACGTTGAAATTTAAAGAACGACAACCAGAACAGCTATAAAAATAATTATTAACAAATAAAAAACTTTATTTTTAAATATTTGTTTTATTATGATTTCGTTTTGTGTAATGTGGTAATTAAAATCAGACAGTTTCTCGTACCATAATTTTATATGCATAATAAGTAACTTTATTCATGCAGCTGTAAATGTATTCAGCTACATCTAAAAAAAAAAACAAACAAATTGCACTTACGTATACTTATATATAATTAAACCATCTATGAGAATCACTTTATTCAACATAGTAAATTCCATTAAAAATAAGTGTTTCCCTAAAGGAAATAAATGTACGCTGTTTATTTTTTATTAATTATTTTTTTTAACTGTTAAAATGCATTTGTATTTATCATTTTTAATATACGACAACACATTAGGGTACCGATGATATGAAGTCTATTTTATGAGATTATCGTTAAAAATTGTTGGAAACATAACGTTAGTAGTAAAAGAAACACGTTCTTTATTTGGTATTTATTTATCGTTTTCTGATGTTGTGAAGTATTTTAGGTTCGTACTAGCTGTTTAAAATTTGCACTGAAAATATATTGAATTGTGTTTGATGTGGCGATGGTTAACAGCTTATTCCACAATATTTGTATAATATTAAGCTTTTTCTGAATGATATCAAATCTATTATTCTCATTTTTAGGTAGTCCTTTATTGTGTAATAAGAGTAAGCACAGGGTCTAGTAAAATCGTTTAGAAAACATCGTATAATTCATTAAAGATACTTTTGTTAGATTTAAAAAATGGTTAATCAGAGAAATAAATAAATTAATATTAAGTCGATTTTTAAATGTCAAACAAAGTCCAAAAATTTTCATAAAGAATTTAATTTCAAAAGAGCTGCTATTAATCAAAGTGAATTTGAATTTATTCTTATAATGTGTGTCTCAATTATAAAGTAATTTTAGGCACCACAGAAAAATATTAATTTGTCGATAACAAGCTTAAACAGTAAAAATAGCCGACATCAATTAATGGTAACGGTTTTTATATAACACGAATTCTTATTTTACTCAGGAATATTTGGTATTTCGTTTTCTTGGTATGGTACTTTTAAAATATATAGGGTATAAGTACTACACCTATATTTTTTTTTACATATAAACTTTACAATTTTTAAACTTCAAACTAAAATAAAAACGCATGTTTTCATTATTAATTAAATGTCGTGTGATTTGAAAATTGTCGAAACTAATATAAGTATAATAAATAATAAATAGAAATATAAATATGCATATTTGTATCTGGTTAATCAACACAAATAACAATCAATGTGAATTTCTAACCCAATAGAATATCTTTAAAGATATATTAATATATGGATTAATTTTTATTTTGATGTATTGAATTCTGTATATGGGGATGTCTACGAGAAGAAAAGTCTGCGAAATTTTAGTAGATATCATAATTTATCTTTTTAAAGCTGCTATCATCAAATTAATATAAAAAAGAAACATTTTTAATTGGCGTTTGGATTAACTGTTCATTCTGTGTCGAACTATTAAAATTAAAAAAAAAAATAAACAGATCAGAACCAGAATTCTGGTAAAAGACCTGCCTGTCAACGAGTAAAGTTCATTATATAGAAAACGTGTGAGACAGGCTTTCCCTAAAATTGTGTTTAATTATATGTATAATTTTTAAATGATATTAACTTGGTAAGTCTTGTTTACTCTGAAAATATATTATACCAATTTATTCTTGAAAGATATAAAATTGAGATGTTGAAAATGTTATTAAAACAAATACTAATTTTTTCTTAAAATATATAAATTTTATTTTTATTTTTGGGTATCAAAAACCCAAGATACCAATAATTTTGTCTATTTGGAGATAAGAAGCCTTGACTGGTTCATTCCATGTAGAAGGGAAGTTTTGATGTTATTCAAAATCCGGATATATCTGAATATTGTGAACACAAATGAATAAAATGTAATTGAAACATGTAATCTAGGATTTCAAGGAGTTTATGTAATTTGAATTGGACGACATTGGGTGTCGGTTGTTGAATTTTTTCCATTTGCATAACACTCAAAACATTTATATATCAAAAGAAAAATAGAGCTTTGGTATAATGAATACATAACTCTTTGATGATGAAGATGATATAGCTTTAGGATTATTTTATTTATATAAAAGATTTATTTCCTCGAAATTAACATTTGCATTTATGCATTATTATAAAACTGTTGAATAAAATTTCTATCCATTTTACATTTTAAACTGGAAAATGTTCATTCATCAAACTATTTAATATACAAATATGTATATATAATGTATTTTATAATTTCTAAATACCTTTTAAGTGAAACAGTACCATTGCTTAAATATATGCAATATAAATGAATATACTTTTATTGAAATGCATTATGAACATAACTATAGTTTGTTGAAAGTATTGTTAATAAATCTTTAATCTTTGTATGTTGAAACTTTGAATAATTAAATATTAATCATGTCTGATTTTAAAACTTAATTTTGTGTGAATTAAAGTTATCTGGACTGACTAACTGAGTCAAGGAGATTAGCGAGTTTAAGCATTTGATTACCAGTGGGGCCATGTACCAGGTGTGACCATTCTTTTGGCGGTCACTCTTCGCAACATAGGTATGCACATATTAATGAGTATATATATGTACATACATGTGATTATATTTACTGATATGAAACTGTATATACATATATGTTGCTCCACAGCGACACGATCACTGTAGGCGCCATTCGTGGCCGCGAGAAAACAGTGCCTGCTTTCACTCGCATGACAGTAATTGTGCTTCGGTAAATGAGAGGCTACTCCTCGATTTGGCAAGGTTTGTGTCACACAAAATCAGGCGATGGTGACGTTAAAAGTGGACACAACCGGTAGGCAGACCGCGGTTCAAGGTTCAGTAGGCTCCGTTACAGCACGAAGGACGGCCCGCATCTGTGCTATAAAATGGTATCCGCAAATCAGCACCTACGGGGATAGCACAAAAGGATATTTCAGAATATAAAGAACTTTAGATGTAAGGAACACATCGTCAGAAAGTCAAAGGATATCTACCGATAACGTCCTAAACAGCTATTAAAGACATAGGCAATAAAGAAAGGGCACAGGGTACAGTAACCACTAACAGGAAGGCTGCTGCGGTGAAGCTGAATAGAGGGTTGGGAGTTGATGAATCCTGGGAATCCTGAGGTTACGTATTTCCATACTGTAGTATAGGGGTTCAGGATATCTCATAGTCGACTGGTCACGACTAGAGCTTTTTTACTTGTTCGTATAGCGGTAGTCGTGTGCTAGCTGTTGAGTGTAACTTTCAGATTTTTGCGCAAACATTTTTTATATTATCAAGGATGATTTTTTCATAATTATGCTAAAAACTGTTAAATGATTTTAAGATCGAACATTTTTTCTCTTTATCATATAATGATGACTCAAAAAGCGAGCTTAGTTACGGCGACTCAGATAATGGCTTAGAACAAGAAAATTTTTACTCAAAGCTCAAGTTCTTCAGAGGACGAAACAAATATGGATGAAGATGATATTCTTCTTAATAATTTAAAAGCTAAGTCTAAAATTATACCATGCACAAAAACTGTTCTTCGTGGGAAATGGTGTTTGGTCAAAGGAAAATAGTGATGGCTTTTTCCTAGGTTGGTCTAAATATTATTTACCAAAGTCAGAGGCCAAAACAACTAAAATAATGCAATGAACAAATGTAGAAATAGCTGGTCGTCCATGCCCTTAATTTATTGGAACGGATAAGGCGCAATAACCATTATTGGATAGAACATATATATTCAAAATCTTTAAAATAAAGCTGAAAGTAACGATGAAAACGTAGTCCCTTGGTTCAGGAATTTGTCCTTCAGCCAAACGACGAATAACGAAGAAAGCATGAGCAAAATTCCAAAAAAGCTTTTATGGAGAACTTCACAAAATTTACGTTTATCATAACTCATCCCGTGTCTTATTTAATTTCCGATAACATAGGTATATTTAAGAGCAGTCGCTACGTAAAGTGCGCAGCTGTGTGCAATATATATGTAAAAGAAGCAAAGCATGTAGCATGCAATATCAGCTCTTCTAAGGGTTCAGGCTATCTACTAGTCGAGCGGTCTCGACTTGATCACTTCCATACTTACTTACTTACTTACTGTAGTGTAGACCCTTGCAAGAGACTAACACAAATTATATGTCTACGTGCACTGGCGGCATGGCAAATCAGGAAATCTTCTACAGCTTTTCGCGATGAAATCGAAACTTTAAGAATCATTTTATATTTTACTGTTAAGCTCCTCCATTGATTTGCCAAAAATGTGAACTGCTAGCTGTGAATGAATGAACATTCATTCATTGTTGGGCTTTATTGATCTTGAGTTCACTACGTTAATATTACATAAAACATATGTGAGTATTAGAGCAGGTAAAGATTAATCTGTTGTAGTCAATTAATTTAATTAATTAAATTTTTTCAGCTATATTCTATTAGTATATAACGTAAAGAACTAACGTCTGAGCTACGACCTTTTTCGTTGGTTAATTCTCAGCCCTCTAGCCTAACTAACTATAGTTAACTATGCTTTTCAGTCATATATTTTTGGATAAAATATTTTTCCAATTTTGGAAATGTATCAATGGAAAAGCTGTGATAGATCTAGAATACATGCGAGCATGGGTGACATTTAAATTGAGAGATATAAATGTAAATACGGTATCCTATATGCTAATTGTGTATAGTGCAATATTAAGAGATTGTTTATATTAAAGAAACCAATTTGTTGATATTTGCTAATCAATCAATCAAATTGTTCCATGCCAATAGCTTAATTAATTATATATTGAAAATGGCAATCAAGGTTTAATGTTTTTGGTAAAATGTATAAAAGAGGTATAAACAAGTAAGAGTCGAAACTGGTCGACTATCAGATACTCTGAACCATCCGTGGAGGTGATATTCCAAAATATATATACATAAATATAAATACTTACAGCAACACATACACACTCAGGGACATACGCATGCACACATGTTGGTACTCGTTGCCAAGGTGATGTTGGGTTAAGTCCTGGTGTCCTGGTTACTAAATTTTTGTGTACTATTTTTGTATAAGCTATATATATTTTTATATATTATATATTTCTCTCTAACTAGTCTCAAGTCTTCAGTAGCGTAGACATACGGGCAGACAACAACAAGAAGAAGAAAAACATTCTCATTTTATTTCGTGTAGATTAATTTATTACAACAAAAACGAACCATTTGTAACGCACAGCAACCTTAAAAGTACGTCAATATAAAATTTACATCAACCATTATTGACAAAAATAACATACTGTGCTACACAATCGAACTGAATTATACGAAACATATTTGGGAAATATTTGTCAAAAAAAAAACATTATAATGTCCGATAATGAAGATTTGGAGTCCTGTGACTTTGCAAATATTACGGAACAGTCTAATCAGCCTGTGCTAGAGCCAGAAGAAATGGGTATACTGCCGCCCAACCATCCTTTACTGCGAAGATTTCAACTATCTTTGAAGGAACATCTTCTGCGCACAAAAAATAAGTTAGAAAATGAGATTATAGATATTAAATATCATGTGAAGGCTAAAGAGGAACGTCGGGAAGAGCAAGGGCTGACATTGTATGATATGCAAAATAAAATTTCATACCAGGAACAACAAATCAAAGAAATATCTGCCCAAATTGATGAACATATCGAAAAACGACAACGGGAAGAAGCAGCCGTAGTAATTATAAAGAAGGAATATGACGAGAAAATTAAATTGACGAGAGTTCAAAAATCGTTATACCATACTCGAATGATGGAATTAGAAGATTTGCAAAGTTTGGGTAGTAATATAAAAAATTGGGCATATGAAGTTGAAGATGAAGTTAAAAATGCGAAGCGTATTGTTAGCCGTGATGCTCAATTGCAAAAACAGCTGTCAGAGGAAAAAAGGAAGTCAGACATACTTTTTTATCGACTCGATATGGAAGTGAAGAAAAAAGAATCTGAGTTGCAATCAATTTCTGAAGATGAAGTTGCCATTAAGGAGGTGGTTAATGTACTTAACATGAGCATTGCCGATGCTAATACTGATTTGGAGGCTCTGCAAAATGAGCATAAGCGATTAATTCAGGCTTGGAGTGAAGTTATCATAGCGATTCAGCTAAGAGATAAAATTCTATTTCAAGTTCAGGACAACATTCGGTACGTATTTGATTAAACACTTTTCATAAATATGTATTTACTATTAAAATAAATTAAGTTATTAAATTTGTATTAAATTAAATTAAAATAGTAAGCAGAAAGAGTCAATAAAACTGAATTCAAACGGAATTGAGGCAGTAAAAAAGCAAATTTCGAGAGAAATGGAACTTAACAAAAAGCTGGAATCTTTTAAGCAAAGATTGGCTGATGATATGAGTAATCTAAGTCGGGAATGTAAGTTAAAAACTTAATCAATATATATAAAGTTATTTAAACTAATAATATTTATTATACTAATTTGCAGGCCAGAGTGAAATGGAAGCACTGCTGTCTCTGCAAACCAAGCTTGATGAGTTTCCAGAGTTTCTGGCCCGCACGGAAGCGGATTTGCAAGAAGCAACACGAGAAGGAAATAAATTAATATCTGAAATGCGTAGGCTTGATCTGATTTTAGACAAAAATCACCAAAAGAAATTTCGAACCGAGGAAGCCATCTTGAAGTTAGCTCAGGATCAACTTATCACTGATAAAGCTAGTGCTTATCGTTTAAAATTATTAAATAAGGCACAAGAGCATCGTCGAAGCGTTGACATTTCGCTGTCGAAAGTACAAAACCAATTAGCATTGGCCATGCTCGATGTGGAGAAATTGCGAAGTGTCTTATTTA
This sequence comes from Drosophila fulvimacula, assembly GCA_035045555.1. Taxonomy (NCBI): domain Eukaryota; kingdom Metazoa; phylum Arthropoda; class Insecta; order Diptera; family Drosophilidae; genus Drosophila; species Drosophila fulvimacula. The sequence continues at coordinate 920,568 of JAWNOX010000160.1, read as the reverse complement.
ATACAAAGAAACAAAATGACAAAGTTCAAGACAAACTAAGTAAAGCTGAACATAAATCAAACAGTTTGGATGATGAATTAAAGAAAATGCAATGTAAAATTGAAATTAAAATGCAGCGATTCGAAAAGTTAAACAGCCTTATTGAAGAGATCCACAGTGCCCATGGAGACGAAACTGGAAACCCTACCGAGCTTAAGGTAAGATCAATTGATAATTTTTTTGTATTATATACACTGTATTTGTATTTGTATAACCTAAACAAACACATTTAAAATGTTAAAACCACTTCATGTTTTTGAGAATATGAATGTAACAGGCAGAACGAGCCGTTTCAGACATCATAAAGCTCCATGAGATAACTCGATATAGCCACGTCCGTCTGTCCGTTCGTCCGTCGGTGTGAAAGCAGCGATCTCGCAAATCACAACATCTGAAATTTGACTAATGTACTCGTGTACGCAGTGTGTCCACAGTAGTAGTAGTAGTAAATTACGTAATTCAAATACTAGTGGCTTGTGCTTTGGAAAAAGCACACATGGAAAAATTTGATTAAGAAAGTTCACATACAAACAAAAATTGTATTTATTTAATTTGCATAACATAGGCAAATTGCAACGAAGCGAAGTCGCCACGGAACGCTACGCAGTTAGCAGTGCGCGTGTTCATGTGTGCTTGTGTGAGTATCTCTCCTAGTACAGTGGTCTCGACTTTTACTTGTTTTTAAAAGCAAGTTTCAAGAAGAACTTATTTTATTTATTAAGAAGTTACAATTAATATAAAATTAACTCTAACTTAAGACTAAGCACTGGCAGCAGGGGCCTTCGGCTGGATGGTGTTTATTGTGATTATAGATTATTTTTAAATTAGTATATACAGATTTTATAATAGCATTATTTCTATATTTACATTTCATTTTGTTTTTATTTAATCTTTTTCATAGTAGGTGGTATGTTTTAGATTTTTTAAGAAACTCAATTATCTTGCGGATGTTAATCTCGGTTGGGTTTGCTAGGATTGATAGGGGGCAGGTGTTTTGGAAGATTTGGGTATGCAGGTTAGAGATTGCTGGGCAGTCGCAGAGAATGTGTATTATATTGATGTTTGCGGTTGTGTGACAGTTGTTGCAAGGAAGGGTGTTGTTAGGGTTGTTATAGTGCTGTTGTGTGATTCTTGTGTGGCCTAGTCTTAGCCTTAGAAATTTTATTTGATCACTGCGTGTGATGCTTTTTTGGTCTATATTTTTTAGGTAGTTTGACGTGTTGAATAGGTTTGTATTTAATCTCTGGTACCATCGGTTGCAGAGCTCTATGTTCAATTTAAGTTTTTTTGAGAGTTCGTTTTTGAGCAGTTTGTTTATGTCTGTAGTGTTAAAGTTAGGGGTATAGTGAAGGGGCATATAAAATGTGTCTTTGGCTTCACTGTCGGCTAACTCGTTCCCTTTAATGCCGTAGTGGCTAGGGATCCAAAGAAGTTTTATTTTTGAGTCAGATTGGGTAAGCAGGGTTCTAATAGTTGTGGGATAAAGGCTATTGTTGTTAATATTGCGAATGGATTTTATGGATGCGAGGGAGTCGGAGCAAATTATATACTTTCCAAGTCTGTTTTTGATCAGATTTATTGCATCGAGAATGGCTATGGTTTCAGCTAATAGGATGGATGAATAATGGGGGAGAATACATCTTTTCAGGATTTCGTTTTCGGTCGTAATCGCAAAAGTGGCTGTGTTGTTTTGTAGAGCGCCGTCTGTGTATATGAATTTATGGTTGTTGTATTTCTCTTTGATTTCAAGAAATTGTTGTCTGAATGTGCTTGGTGGTGTGTTGGATTTGCTCTGTCTATGTAGTGTGGTATTGATGACAGAGGGGTGGAATAGCCATAGGGGTGTGGTGGTTTTGCTTGAGAGGGGAAGGTAGGGAACGTTGGTTTCTTTACATAATGCTATGGTTTTTTCTATTGTTGACGTCAATTTGTTCCTTTTTTGGCTGTCCTTCTGTTTAGTGTATCTGTGGAGCGGTGAGTTTGAGCTATGTAGGAGTGTTTTGTAGGCTTTAGCTGTGATCAGGTCTCTTTTTTGCTCTATTGTAGGTATGTTTGCTTCGAAAAGTAGGTTAGCGATAGGTGTTGAGCGTAGTGCCCCAAGTGACATGCAGATTGCGGCATTAAATAAAGTTTGGAGTTTATTGAGGGTTGATTTGGGAGCATACCCGTAGATGAGCAGTGCGTAGTCAATTTTCGGAATTACTATAGATTTTGTTACATTTAATATAGTGTACGTATTGCAGTTTAGCTTAGAGCTTCCTAGGCATTTAATGATGTTAAGTTTGTTGTTTAAGGCTGGGAGAACTTGATTGATGTGCGCATCCCATCTATATTTATTGTTAATGGTGAGTCCTAAGATCTTCATTTTGGTGACTGAGGGAATAGGGGTGTTGTTGCATGATATGCTGCAGATGCAGTTTTGCTTGTGGCAAACATGAAGGTGTTGAGACTTTTCTACTGATAGTGATGCTCCTGAATATGAACACCACTCACATATGTTGGAAAAGAGTTGGTCGAGGTTGCAGGATTGATTTTTTTGTTTGCTAAGAGGGATGATAAGGCAAAAGTCGTCGGCGTAGGCGGTAAAATGGATTTATTTTTGTACGCTGATTAAGTGGGAGAGTCTGTTGTAGGCGATTAGGAAAAGGATGACGGATATTGCCGATCCCTGGGGAATGCCGTTTTGAAGAGGATAGGGATTACTTTTGACATTTTTTATTTTAACTACAATTTTCCGGTTTGCCATGAAATTCCGTATAAATTGTATGATTTTTGGTCCAACTTTCCAGCGGTTGAATTGGACTATTATTGGGTGGACACCGACTCTGTCGAAGGCTCTTGAGAAATCAAGGGCAATGATAGAGGCGTGCTTTTTGCTTCTTAGCGACTTCGTTATCAGGTGGTCTGCAAAGAGCAGACCGTCTGTGACGGATTTGTCGTATTTGAAGCCTGTTTGGTTGGGATGGATGTAGTTGTTTTTCGATACCAACCACCAAAGGCGCCTGGGTATTATATTTTCTAAGGTTTTGGATATGCAGCAGTTAAGGGAGATGGGTCTATAACTGGTTATGAGTGTTTTGTTTGATTTGGGTTTTATTATATGAATGACAATTCTGGTTTTGTAGGATTGTGGGATGGTGTTGTTGAATATAGTATTGAAGAGGTTTGTAATTCTGGCTTTAAGGGCGTAAGAGGTATTTTTTATCATAGGATAAGAGATTCTGTTTTGATTTGGTCGTTGGAGCAGTCGGACCAATGTTGGGCAAACAAGAGGGCTATGTGGTTTGTGTCTGTTGATAGTGAGTTTTTGGTTGTATCTGTAATGCAATGAATGGCTTTGGTAGGGTTAAGCCCGCAGAGCCGTCGGATATTAGTCCAGATTTTGTCGGAGGGGGTGTTGGGTTCTATTTTGGATGTGAAGTCTGTGGTAGCTTTAGATTTGGATATTTTAAGCTCTCTCCGGAAGAGGGCGTTAGCTCTTTTGTAGTTGAGAAGGTTGTCAGTGGTGCTATTGCGTTTGAAATTTCGACAAGTTATAAAGTTTGGTCAATGTTTTATTCCACCAGGGGGTGTTTTTGTTGTGGGTGTGAAGGGTTGTTTGTGGTATACTATGGTGAGCGGATTGTAGGATTATTTTATTAATTATTGCAGCTTCTTTATTAATGTTAGAGGTTCTAGGTATAAGTTTGTTTAGGTCGTTAGTTAGTTTGGTGAATAATGGCCAGTTGGCTTCTTTTATTTTGAAGTCCCCTCTTCAGAAGTTGTCTGATTTGGGCTATGGGAACAAGGATAATAAAATTGGAAAATGATCGCTGCCATGAAGGTCATTGATTATTTTCCAATTAGTGAAGGGAGTTAATTGAGGGGAGCATACTGAGATGTCAATATGTGTGAAGGTGTTGTGAGTGGAGAAGTGTGTTGGTGATCCGTCATTAAGTATAGTGAGATTGGCGTTTTGGAGGAACTTTGATAGGGTACGTCCTCTCCGGTTATCTTGGGCTGGTCCCCAGCTGTGATGTTTGCTGTTGAAATTTGGTTATGGATAATTTGGTTGGTGCTGTTAGTGCGTGGTATAAAGTGTTCGGTTAAGTCATTAGGTGAAAATGTTTTCGTGGGAGGGATATATACAGAAATAATGTTAGTTTTCTTATTAGACATAATTTCGATTCCTAGCGTTTCTATGTGTGTAGGTTGATCTAGTGTCTTATGTTCTATGGATTTGTGGACCAATATGGCTACACCGCCAAATCGGTTGGAAGCTGTATTGGTGTAAATTTGAAAGTTTACTGGGACAGGGGTGGGGATAAATGTATTGTAAAAGTGGGTTTCTTGGAGACATACTATGTGTGGTGAGTATTTTTTTATTATAATTAGCAGTTCGTTATAGTTGTTTCTGTATCCTTTCATATTCCATTGTATTATTTTAAGCATTGCTATATTTTTATGATTTGGGGTCTTGGGTTGAGTATTTGGGTTTGTTTTGAGTTAAAGGTTAAAGTATAGAGTATGAGTTTGGTATAAAGTTTGTTTCTATTTACTTGTTTTGTTTTAGATAGATTCGCTATCACTATTGTTTTTATGAAGGTTTTTGTTTATGGATTTTGATTTTGTTTTTGGTTTAGAGGGCTTATAGTTAGTTGCTAGTGGGCTAGATTTATCTTTGGTAAATATTCTTAGTTTTAGATCTTCAGTTGACTGTGATAGATATGATTTTTTTTCCGTGTGGGGAGGGTTACCGTCTGTTTCCATATCTTCTGTTACAGTGGAGTTAGGTTGATACCTTTTTTTTATATCTGTGAATACTCTGATGTGTTTGGCGTTGGTTGTGCAAGAGTTTTAGCATAGCTGTTTCTCAACTGTTGATTGTGCCTGTTGTGATATATATCAAGGCGGTTTTGTTATTAACTTTTTCGGTGGTTTTTATTGCAGTTAGCTCTTGCTGTTTGAGGAAGGTGGGGCATTTACGGTCGAGTGGGCTATGTTGGTGGTCAATTTGGGGGTTATTTTTGCAGTTTAGGCAGTTTTGCGTATTTTTGCAGAGTTCCCCTTCATTTGTATGTTTTGCTTCTGAGCAGTTTTTGCATATTTCGGAGCTCTTGCAGATAGCGGTAGGGTGTCCAAAGCGGAGACAATTTTTGCACCGCAGCGGGAGTGGGATATATGGTCGTACACGGACGGTTTCGTAGCCAATTTTTATTAATTCGGGTAGTTTGTGAGTTTAAAATGTAATTGTTATGAGACCAGTTTCGACAAGTGAGGTTTGTTCTTGGTTTGTGTTGTTTGTTTGTTTTTTTTTTAGAATTTTGCGCACTTCGATTACGTTCTGTGGTTTTAATTCTTCCAGTATTTCGCTTTCAGCTATGTTTCGTAGTTCATTGCAATATATTACGCCTTTGGTTGTGTTTAAAGTCTTGTGTTCTGTTGCAGTGATATCGAGATTATTCATTTTTTTTAGCGCAATTAGTTTCAGTGCTTGCAGTTTGTTTTTTGTTTTAATAAGCAGGGAGCCGTCTCTTGTTTTTTTACATGTTTCAACTTCTCTTCCGCATGCATAGTCTATGGTTTTTTTTATGATAAACGGTGACACTTTTTCGAATGATTCGTTGTCGTTCCGTTTTAGTACAATGTATTTTGGCTCGTTTAGTTGTGTTTTGTAGGTTTTGCTTCTATCGGCTGGTTCGTTCATGGTTGTTGTTTTTGGGCTATTGCCCGGTGTAACTGTTTATGGTGTGTGTTTGCTTTTGTTTCTGTTTGCTTTTGCGGTTGATTTTTGTTAGTCGCGCGTTTGCTGATAAGCTTTGCGTTTGCGTAGCGGGGTTTTGCTTTTGTTTTTATATTTGATGCAGCACGTCTTATCTCTTGAGAGGTTGAAGTGATACTAAAGAACTTATAATTTTTGTATATCCTTAAAATAAAATTAAAACGTAGGTAATAGACAGAAGTTGGCATGTTAACCCTATTCTTAACTAAAAGTGATCTCTTTCTCGATCTCCACGATTATAATTTATAATCTATAATGTTTATTAAATAACACGTCCCATTTTCTTGGTTCTGATAGAAACCCTTCCCAAAATCCCTTTCATGATGGCAAACCATTTCAAGTAAATTACATACATATATATTTGAAAGAAGAGAGAGAAGAATAAGTAAGGTGAATTAGATAGAAGAGATCAGGAAATAAGCTACACAGTTGCATAGAACGGCTTCATATATAATTCGACCGTTATCCAGAAAGCGCTCGCAGCGCACTGGATATTGCTGTCACATATTATCATTCCTTGATGCGAAAAGTAAGAGAATGCGATAGAATCGAATTCGCTGGTTCGCTTTGGTATTTGGTGCAAATTTAATGTCTGGAAAAATATTTGTTTGTGATTGCTTTGTTGCAATAATGTAAATCAATTGAATCGATATATATATATATTTGATAGTAAATCTGCCAGTTTTTTTACAGTCTGAAAGTTTAATTTTTATATAAGATAACATACATTTTAATATCAAATTCTTATTTTTTAACAGATAAAACAAATTGAAAAATCTATTCATGTGGGCGAACATCAAATAAGAGAGCATCAACAATTTTGGATAATGCTTCAAAACCATTTTGTAAATTTGACGCATAAAAGAAGCGATCAATTACATGAAATTCAAGTCACTAGAAAACGTAAGTATAGTTCCGATCATAATTCTTAACTATTATATTTTAAGGCAGTTGTAGAGCAATCGCATATAGTAGCATATACCATATAGTTTAAGATTTAGTCGCTCTATTGTAGTAGTGGTAATTATGGTAGGCCTAAGTATTAATATTAACGACAGTAAGCAATAAATGTGCTGATGCCAATTCGTAAATGTCTGCTTATACCCTACTTTTGTTGGGAGCATCGAAAAGTAGTGATATAGTGGCGAGACAGACTAAAGTGTCGGAGGTCTCTTGCCTCGTTTAAAACATGGCAACCCGTTGTCGGTAGTGACGAGTTCGCCAAGTGTAAGGAGTTAGGGCCTCTAAGAAGAGCGATGACCCTTTTGCTGCATGTCACGCTCTGCGACTAGGTGATTCCGGTATCAGTATAACCGAGCTCACCGCAAAGGACTGGTAGGATTGCAAGCATGTAATTCTTTTAATAACTCTAACCAGAGTAGTAAGACTAACATAAAATCCTTCCCCTGCGCTAATAAGCCAACATGGTAAGATTGAGCCCGTCGTCAGAAGACCACAGTTAAGGTCGATCGGTGTGCGTTTTCTGGCCCTCTGGCCCATTTTCCGTGTGCAAACAATTGTAAAGTTTACTTGACATACCTGAAATAGTACTTACGATTATTCACCTCATAGTGGAGGTATCCGAAAAATCGTTCCCCTTCCGTAAAAAGCGTCGAAAAGTTTTGCGTTTAAACGGACGAACTGACTGTATTAATGTATACTATGCGCAATACAGGTTTAACTTATCTCAATAATTTAATTTGCATTTTTAACGCAACTTGAATACCTCTAAGCCTGCAGACTTTAAATTTTTTGGGTTGATTTCTGTGATGAGTAATAGCTTATATCATTTATATCGTTCTCTCGAGAGGCACTGGCGAAATATATTGCTAGATAATATTTTATATCAATATATGTATATTTCTTTTCTTTTATAATTTCAGAATTATCAATCATAAAGCAAAAATCACTGAAGGTGGACCAAGAATTAGAAATATCTGAAAATAAAACAAGAGATCTAAGACTAGATATTCAGAAGTATACCTCAAAATTGGAGCTTCTCAATGAAAAAATATACACTAAACGAAAAAATCATGATGTAGAAGAAAGCGAATACGAGCACGAACAGTTTGAATTAAGCCAAAAACTAAAGGTAAAACAGATAATCAGGATCTGAGGTTTGACATGTATTCTCGTGTATACCATTCGCAGTACGAGTTGTTTTTTTTTTTTTTTTTTTTTTGATAACTCATCCTGTTTCCGAATTGTCGACAAGTTTCGATAAATTAACCTTGAATTATGTGTACCATTAAAGATAGAGACTTCAAATTTACCGCACAGATAGGTATAGTATAATACAGATATTTTGTAGTTTTTGGATTTTGGATATCACGCCCCCTTCGCCCAAAAAAAAAAAAACATGTATTTTAAATACTAGAGACTGGTGCTTGTCCTTCTTTAAGAAGGTCCATCTACAAAAAAAGTTATTAAACATTTCATTTCTTATAATATTGGCATATTACAGCCAAAGCGAAGTATACCATTCGCAGTATATGTAAAATATGCATAGAATGTTGAAAATATCGGATCATTGCAAGGTTCACTTGTTTTATAGATGGAATAAATATAATTTTATAACTGAATTTCGTTTTTAATGGCTAACAAAATAACGAGAATAGCTATCTATTTTTTAAAAGCAACCAGCTCTGTTCAAATAAATTTCAGCCTCTATTATATTATATATATATATTAAATAGCTATTTACGTTCTGAGATCGACGCGTTAAAATATACGGAGAGGTGTTACAATAAATTTATGTGAAGTTTTATAGGGAGAGAGGGTTCTTGAAAAATTAAACATCGTATACAAGTTTTTTTTCCTTGGAGTAAACCATTAGTTTAGTGTGCAAGTTGAGTGAAAATACGACGATGAGATGAAATAAAATATAATGAACGAGCAAATGGGTTATGGTGACGGACGTGTTTATTGCTTTTATTAGTGACAATGCTTTCAATTATGTTCACAAAATAAAGCTTTGGTATAATGAAGACATAACTCTTTTCAGGATACAGAGATGAGTACATTAAAGTTGGAAAAAGACATAAATGAATTGTTAAATGAAATTGAGCTAAGCAAGGACCTCGTACTCGATAGTCATAGGGAAGCTCTATCTTGGGAAACAAAACACAAATTGATTGAGGAAACAATTGACTGGACTAAAACAGAGCGATCATTAAATGGTGAAATTGGGGCAATGAAAATCGAAATTCATAGAATGACAATCCGATTAAACCAATTAAAACGAGCACAGGAGAAATTGGTGCAAGATTTGGAGCATTGTGTTATGCATCGTGAACAAATTTTCGTTAACGCATCTGTCAAGGAACACGTAGACGCAAAAAAGAAGAGATATAAGAACGCATCGCAGGCTCAGATGAAGCTTGATGAAGTTCGCAACAAATCAAAAGCTATTCAAAATGAAATCACATTTCTTTCAGAAAAGCGCATTATAGATAACATAAATAATATTGAGCGAATGGTCTATATTCTGCGAAAAAATCAAAACGATTTAAAGGAAGTTTCTAATAAAGACGCGTCCATTCGAGCTCAGATTGAGGATGCTCTTCTTTCAAAACATTCAAATCTTGAGCAAATAATTCGAAAACAAAATCGTGCTAAAGCATTCCGTAAACTAAGTTTAACAAAAGGACAACATAAAATTGTAAGATCAGAGATTACCATTGAGCAACAATTACAGGTTCAAATAGAAATGAATGACACTTTAATGGAAATTGTTCAGACATTAACTAATGATTATCCCGAAAAAAAATCTTTTTTTTCAAAACTATTTAATTTTCTGAAAGAATAATAATTCAAGCAATTTAAATATAATTAATATTTTTTATTTTTCGACACCAAATACAGATAAAGATAAAGGGAGTATTTATTTATTTCTTCAAAATTAAATGATATAAAGTTCTGGTTTCCCATTTATAATTTAAAGACAAAAGTTAATACTTATGTAAATCACTGCGTTTTGGATATTTCGAAGAAAGCGCTGTTTTAAATTTGTAGTCAATTTAAAATGAAAATCCAGAGTATAATAATATTTTGTACAAATATATATTTGGATGGAGGAGTGACAATTCCCTGAAGGCCTGCTATATCAACATATAGATATACAGATATATCAAATTTGGAATGACCGTCTGTATGTCTGCTCGAACGCCACAAAAATGAAAAGTCCATATGTATGTATGTACGTATGTACATATGTACATACGTTCTTTCCCAATTATAACCATAAATGTTGGAGTGTGTTGATATATTTGACATACAAAATCCATAGATATGACATCGGTCAAACCTTACCAAACTAACAAAATAAAGAATTTTCGAAAGTATAATAGAGATTTACAATGACACACGGTAAATGTACTTTTTTGTTTTTCATTTATTATCGATTAGAATAAAATAAACGTACGCAAAAACCTAGCAAAATAAGAGTGTAATTTTATTTTATTTAATAAACAATATTTGTCAACACGAAAAATAAACAAGTAAAAACAAGTAAGGAAGCTCTAGTCGAGACTGCTCGACTAAGAGATACCCTGAACCCTTCGAATAGCCGATATTCGAAGCCTGCTATGATTATTTTACATATATGTTGCAAGCAACACATACACATACGCACTCACGAACTCAAATGTATTATGAGCACGAGCTCTGCTAACTGAGCAGCGCCTGCGCTCGGGCTGCAATATGCCTATGATATGCGAAATTAAATGTTAAATAACTTTTTTTGCAAATGGACTTTTTAATGAAATTTTCACTGTGTTTATGGCATTCATATGTGTGTATTTGCCAAAGCACAAGTCTCTAGTATTTAAAATACGGGTTTTGCAAATTGTGGGCGAAGGGGGCGTGGCATCCAAAATCCAAAAACTGCAAAATGTTCGCATTCACTACACCTATATGCACAGCAAATTTGAAGTCTCTAGCTTTAATTGGGTCACTTAATTGAAAGTCAATTTTTCGAAATTTTTCGATAATTCGGGAACGGGATGAGTTATCGAACAAATTAAACAAACTCGTATAGCGTATGGTATTCACGAGTATACATGTCAAATTTCAGATCTCTAGCTTCTGTGGTTTACGAGATCAGCGCGTTCATACAGACGGACGGACGGACAGACGGACGGACGGACGGACGGACGGACAGGGCTTAATCGACTCAGCTCGTCGAGATCAAGAATATATATACTTTATGTGGTCTGCGATGTCTCCTTCTGCCTGTTACATACATTTTCACAAAAACATTATACCCTGATTTCATATTTTCAATGGGTTCAGGGTATAAAAAACAAATAAGCCAAATATTCATTCACACCGCAGCTCCCAGTTCCAAGAAATTACAAGATACAAATGTGTACATACATACATACATATATCAATTTGCTACACCTCTAATTTTATTTTTATATTGTATTTATGTATTTAATACAATCTTGTTTTTTGATATACCCCAATTTTCTACAATTCAGTTCAAAATATAATTATAATATAATATGTTGAAAATCTCGTTAAAATCCAATAAGTAACTAAATGTGCTTAGCTGCACCACGAACATTTTCCTATGTTCTGAGAAATAATAAATAATATAGAATTCAGCGTGAATCATATGCTAATTAATTTACTCGATCGCTATGAAATTCAGTGGCGTTGGTTAAAGAAGTGATCCCCGTGATCATAGGCACCTTTGGCTCGAGCCTCGGGTGATGTTAGTATTTACATATACACATTTTAATTATTTATTATTGGTTTGACAAGCATTGGTGCTGTCAAAAATAGCAGTGCAAAGTGATGATGTCGTGGTAGAGATAATGAATTCTGACTCGTAAAAGTATGCGGAGGTTAGAATCTTGGTTTTTGTCGGCTTTTCTTTAATTTCTTTTTTAACATATATAATATTTAGAAAATCAATTAATATGGTAAAAATCCAAAAAGTCAATAAATTGTGTGTTTATAGCTCAAAAATAGTGGTTCTGTATATAGTAGTCCTATTTGCCACGCCCCCAGCGGATATATCCAATCCATGACAGGGGTCTAGGGCAAGATTAGTGTGAATTTTAGACGTTTACACTTGAAATATGCGAAAATGACAGGGTATTTTTAAAAAGGTCACGCGCCAAAAGCAGCGTACAAATAATTTGTGAACGATCGATAGAGGGTTATCAGCAACCAACTATGAAATTTGTAAGTTTCCTTTATAGTATTGTAACAGCTACTCACGTGCCAAATTTCGTCGTTATATCTCTAAAACTATTGAAGATAAAATTTCACACGATTTGCCATGCCCCCAATGGGCGTAGATATATCCGCCATAACTTATTCAACTTGAGATGTCAACGTGAGTATATATTCCAAATCGCAACTCTCTAGGACTGCTACAAGTAGTATTTCTGATACAGGAAAGTGCTGATATAGAGTTTGTTTCAAAATACCGGTAACTTTTTATACCCTGAACCCATTAAATATGAGTAATCAGGGTATTTGAAAATCACGTGTATAAAATACTTTGCAAATACATGCATATGAATGACATAATTACGCTGCGCAATTTTGATTAAGAAAGTCGATCTACAAAAAAAGTTATTAAGCATTTAATTTCCCATAACATGCACATATTGGCCCAGCGCAGTCGCTGACTAAACTGCGCAGTTAGCAGAGCGTATGTGTGTGCGTGTGTATGTATGCCTTGCTTGTAATACATATATACATATATATGCATACATACATATATGTTTTCATATATGTAAAAAATAAGAATAATATTGATATAATTTAAATAGTCAATATAATATGTTTATAGATCAAATCTATTATGTTATTGAACAAAACGTTTACCAGCAACGTTTAGCAGCCGCAGAAGTATCTAGAAAATTCTAAGAATTCATAACAACACAAAGATAAATTGGGGATGAATTTTCAGCAGAAGTTTGCAGCTCAGTAGCAGTAGCTCAATAACTTTACTTAGGAATTGGCTATCTTTCACACAAGTAGTGCAACAACGGTGTTGGTAGAAGCAGCGATCGGCAGCATGGAGACCCAGGTTCGATTCCTTAAGCTGTCGTCAAAAGCGTTTTTTTTTTAATTTAATTTAAAATTATATAATTCTATTACAGTTTGTAAAGTGCATTTAAAATCGCCGATAAGCGGGGCTCTTAGTGTTCCTAGTCGGGCACCTCCGACTACAGTTTCCTTACTTGTTTCGGTTTTAATATGTTATCGATTAAAAACGAAACCAAAATTCAGTTTTAAAATGATATTAAATTTGTTTTTGGAGCTGCAGTCACCATATTTTCCCCAGTATCGCGGAACTTTTAGATTATTTTGTTAAATTTTTCCGCTGCTTAGGTATGCATTTATCAGAAAGCAGTAACGCTGAAGCTAGCTGACTTTACCATATTTTAATCGCAAAATTCAAATTATATGACAGTTGGCGATATCAATGTCATTATTAGGAAAAAGAAAAAGCAAAGACCCTTTAGTATAATTACATATAAAACATTTAATACATATAAATACTGACAGGTGTAACTTTTTTTGAAAGTTCCTAATGTTATTTCCATAGAGAAACAAGCAGACAGAATTAGCTTTGCAAGATTGTGAAACGTTTTGCAGAAAATATATATAATAATATAGATATTATTATTTTATTTATATAAAAAAAATTGACTACAATCGTGAGTCAAATTACAAAATTACAGAATTAAAAATTATAAACAGAATAGGAAAAAAAAGCCTAATACTAACAATATATAGCAATGATATCACCAACCCGATGGGGGTGTTTTATTTTCCGGACTGGCGAGCTATGCCCCAAATCACAGCCAGATACGGTTAGTGATATCATTGAAACTAAGCAAGATAGTAAAAGTTAAAAAAAAAGGTAATAAATATATAAGAAAAATAAAATCTTAAAAAAGTAAAATACAATAAGACAAATCACAACAAAAGTAGGCAGAATTGCATAGGTGCATTCTCACTACTGGGGTGTGTGTGTGATTTCTCTGAAATATGCTGAAAGAGAAGATTTTATTAAGGAAAGAGAGAGTTCAGAACTAAATATATGAAAATAAGTATTGTCTTAGTACATAGAACACGAAACGCACTGTGCAAAGAATAGTTACAGTTACATATAGGTAAATAAAGAGGACAAAAGTGACGAGAAGCAGGGGAAGGAACTAGGAAATTGGCTTGAAATAAAAGAAGAGGCGAACCGTTAATCAACTTATGTACAAAAGTAATACCCAAGACTTTTCTACGATTGAGTAAACGAAGGTTACCATCCTAGTTTAGATTGCGCAAGGCAAAAGGAAGAAATTGCTTCTGAGCCGATTCAATATGGTCCTGATACAATTTCTGCTGTGGCGACCATATAATAGAACAATATTCTAAAATAGGGCGTACCAGCGAGACAAAAAGAAGTTTAGTTACAAACGGATCATTAAACTCTTTAGACCATCGTTTAATAAAACCAAGTACACTTTAGGCTTCATTAACGATGGTTAGAATATGGGTATTGAATCTAAGTTTACAGTCAAAGAGCACACCGAGATCTTTGATTGTAGAAATACGTTGCAAGGACACATTGTTGATTGTATAATAAGCAAAAAATGGAGTGGTACGACAGAAATTCATTGTCATACACTTAGAACAATTTAGATGCAACTGATTGGCTTTACACCAATTTTGAAAGGAAATTAGATCATCCTGTAGGTGTAGATGATCTATTGAGTTCTTATATGAGAGACAGAGTTTTACGTCATCTGCATACATGAATATTCTAGAGAAAGAAATACAGCTGGGAAGGTCATTTATAAATAGGGAGAAAAGTAGAGGGCCCAAGTGACTACCCTGAGGAACACCCGAAGAGACAAATATGACCTTCGAAGTAGATGTTCTCAACAGAACTCTTTGGGTTCTACCCTTTAAATAGGAAGCAATCCAAAACAGAAGTTTAGGGGAAAATCCCAATTGGTCAAGCTTTTGAAGCAAGATATTATGCTGAATAGAGTCAAATGCCTTACTGAAATCAGTGTATATAACATCTGTTTGCATTTTATTTAAAAAGCTTTCATTGACTAGGGATTAAAATTCTAATCAGTTCATAGAGGTTGATCGATTCTGAACAAAACCATGCTGCGATGGTGAAATAATAAATTTACAAAAGTGCTGTAAATTAGAAGTTATAATTTTTTCAAATAACTTCGAAATAGCAGAAAGCTTGGCAATGCCCCTGTAATTTGAAATATCAGATCTTCCTCCTTTTTTATACAGAGGAATAATAAATGATTCTTTCCAAATTGAAGGAAATACCGAGGTATCAAGAGACAAATTAAACAGTTTTAATAAAGGTGACCACAAAGAAGCACTGCATTCTTTAATCACACGACGATTTCAACGTACGCAAAGCGGATAAAAGAGAGACAGGAGAAATATTAGAAACGATAATGGTATTTCCATTAATATTAGAATTTAAAATTGGAAATGAATTGGTTTTTGGAATGGCAGTTGAATAAGTGGATTGGAAGAACTTTGCAAATAGATCTGAGGTATCTTGATCATTACAAGTACTGTCACAACTTAGGAAAAACAACCCAGAAGATTTACGCTTCAAATTTACAAATGAATAAAATCTTTAAAAACTTAAAAACTGCCTTTTACAGCGTGTAAGGTAATTCTCATAACAACGAGAGTTTAAAATATTGAAATTGACCTTAGCTAAGGAGTATTTAGATCAATCAACGACAACATTTAGATTTAAAATATTTTAGAGTTTTAGAGTGAACCAGGGAGGTTTATTAGAAAGAGATTTAGGAAGACGCATAGGAACATACTTGTCTAGAATAGCATTTAAAGTATTGTAGAATGTTGAAACTGCTAAGTTTACATCAACTGCCTCATATAAAGGAGACCAATCTGTTGCATTAATGAGATCATTAAGCAAAACAAAATTACATTTATTAAAACAACGATAGTGTTGGATGATGTAAATCCTTAGGTATACAAAAGGGGGATGATCTTAAAACATTAATGCTGGCGTCATCATTAGTAAAAACAAGATCAAGAGAACGATTTAAATGATTGGAAATTGAGTTCATCTGATACATAGAAAGATTAAATAATTCATCAAAAAAATAATGATCAATTGTTGGAATAAAATAATTCGAATTCGAAAATGAGGCCCATGAAGTGTTAGGTATATTAAAATCACCCAACACAAGAAATAAGTCATTATCTTGAACATATTCATACCTTTCTTTAATACAAGTTATATGATGACTATAAACATGTAAATCGGAAGATGGATGGATATATAAACAAGTAATGTATAGGTACTGAAAAGTTATTTTAACTCCAATAATCTCAACATTGTGAATTGATGAGAAGGTAAAAGATTCCGAGAGAAAATGGGACTTAACAGCTATTAAAACACCACCCCCTCTACGAGACAAGCGATCAAGTCTATAAATAGTAAAATTATTTTAAAAAACCTCACTATTATAAACATTTTGGCTTATAGCCTTCACTGAAACGTGGTTAACAGTGAGGGCTATAAGTTCAGATTGGACACTACAGCTATGCAGAAATAGATTTTTTAATTTGGAATTAAGGCCTCGAACATTTCGATAAATTATAGATAGCGGAAAAGATGGAAAGAAACTTAGTTTTTTGATCCAGCCTCAGATGAAGATTGTACCGAAACGGAATTCAAAGACACTGGAGAAATTCTATTCCGAAGCTTAGGTTTGAATTCATGTACAACAACATGAGGTGGCCAAAAAGTTTGGATCACATATAGTATCGAAAAATACAATCGGTACATTGATTTTAAATGAAGCAATTTCACGAGGGGCCGCAAAATTAAACTTCGAGATAAAAACTTTAGACGAAATTTTACTTTCAATAAAAGCAGACACAGCCTCACATGTCGTAGCCGATGAGAGCCTAGATAAGAAAACATGCTTTCGAGGAGACACAACAGATAAATAGGGAATTATAGGAGTAGGAGACGGTGTAGGAGACTTTTAACTAGCAGTGTTGGAGAAATCACTGTATTTAGCGGAGAATCAAAATTATACTGATTCAATATTTCTTTTCTAGCTTTCAGAGTTCCTCTTCAAGCTGTTTTGAAAATTTGCTCAGATTTGAATACTGAACCCGCACTGAATTATACATCTTGGAAAAACTTAATTGTTTTTCCAAACAATCCGGGCAAGACCAGCGTAATCTACCACACCCACTTTTGGGAGCAGCCATGACTCTCTCACCGTCAAGCACCGAGATGCCAGGACATTTAATGTGCATTAGATTCTCGCACAACCAGCACCCAACAAATTGCATTTGTGCAGAATCAGTGACATGCCGAAATGTACATGATTTCTTACAGCAAATAATAATGGCAAGTAGGGGAGATAATCAAAACAAAAATACAAACAGATTAATATAGAAAAAATAAAAGAGAAAAGACAAAGGGAGGATTAACTGTGATTGGGAGAAACAAAAATCACAAACAACAACACTCAGCTAATACAAAGATCAAAAGAATAAATAGTAGATAAAGAAACAGAAAATAGAGCGGGAGAGAGCTACACTACAAACGAAATAAATTTCGCAAGAAACAAAAACAAACACTAAACTAAGCGTGAGTAAGCGACAGCGAACACACACACTAACCTGTGAAAAAAAAAAAAAACAGAAAAGCAAATAAGAACAACGAAAGAATAGAAATACTAAAACGAAAATTTCAATTTAGATATACACCGACGCTCACAAAACTATTGTAAATAAAACAAAAAACATAATGTTTAGAAGCACAAACCACGGCAGTATCAAACCAAAAATGCAATAATCAGCAATATACAAATAATGTGTAAATATACAACAAATTAAAGAACAGAAATAATCAAAAGTGCGGAGCGCAAAAAAAACACGTCTTACTTTCACAAACTCAGAACTCTCTCTCCGAACTTAAATAATAGTGAGTTAAAATATGCTTTCTACAATATAGCTTTTTAAGAAAATAGTAAAAAAATGTTAAAAATGGAATAAGACAATATAGATTTAGATTATTGGGACTCTCAGAAATTAATCCGCAATTTTTTTTTTTTTTGTGGCTTAGGTAGGTAAAAATGCTTTATGCACCGATAGTCATGTCGTCACTATGACTGGTGTGTCGGACTGGCTTAATGCTTACCGACTAAAAAACTTCCTCATTCAAGGGCTGTTATCCCACCTTGGAACCAGGAAATATCCCGCATTAACCTACTAGGCATTGTCATCCGTGCTGCTGCGTCCAGATCCCACTTTTTCCGCAGTAGAATCTTTTCGGCTAAGTCACAAACTCTCTTCCAAGCATCAATGCTATTGTTCATCTGTTGTATAATACTCTCTACTTTGACTTCACCGACAGTTTCTGCCAGGTTAATACGTTCGTCTGACCATCTTTCCCAAAAAACGTGTGCTCTGCGTCATCCATTGCATTTCCACAATAAATACAGCTGGATTCGCCAGTTTTTCCCATCTTATTTAGACACTTTCGGAAGTAACCATGCCCAGAGTGCATTTGCGTCAGATGAAAAGACGTTTCACCGTGCTTTCTATTTATTCACTGCTCTAGGTCGGAGATAATTTTTGCTGTCCATCTCCCATACCGCTCGCTTACCCATTTAGTCTTCCAAGAAGCTATTGTCTGCTGTCGAACCGTCTTTACCGCCTGCACCGAGAACTGACCGCTTTTGCGGAGATCCCATATCTTCCAGGGCTCTTGCGCAAGCAGGTCTATAGGTATGACTGATGATACTAGCGTTACCGCCGGTCCAGAAACTGTATGGTACGCTGAAGCTATCCTTAAGGCTGTTCTTCTCTGCACCGATAGTATCGGTTTCCGCCTGACTTCTGCTTTTAGGGTGTTGGCCCACACTTTACTACCATACAGTAGTAACGCGTTTGTGGTTTCCATTAAAAGCTTTCGTTTCCCTGCCGTTGGTCCGTCAACGTTTGCCATTAGCCTACTCAGAAGCCCCGTTGCAACCGCTCTTTTTCGCGTGACATGCTGCACCTGTCCCCAGAAAGTTAATTTACTATCTAATCTAACGCCTAGATAATTCACTATCCTCTGAGTCTTTAGTATGTTACCGCTTACTCGCATCTCAATTTCGTTTGGAATCTGCTTCCCCGTAAACAAAAGTAATTCTGTTCGATGGGTAGCAAGTTGCAAGCTTCGCCAACTGTGCCATGTCTGCGTGCGGATCATGACTTGGGTAAGCCTTTTTTGGGCCTCTACGGTATTTCTCGCGGTGATGACCGCCGTAATATCGTCTGCATATCCAATAAGGAAAGTTTCTTTAGACATTTCTAGTCTTAGAATGTCGTCGTAGCTGATATTCCACAGAACTGGTCCAAGGACCGAACCCTGAGCAGCTCCGCCGGTCACTCTGTACCGTTTAATACCAGTCTGTGTAACGTATAGAAGTAATCGGTCGTGCAAGTAGCTCCTGACAATACCCATCAAGTATTCCGGTATGTGGAAACGCTGCTCCATTAAGTCAAGCACGTCACCCTACCTAACCCTATTAAATGCGTTTTTGACATCAAGCGTTACTAATAAAACCACAGGTCGCGAGTATGCGTGTCCTCTGCGTCGCTCTGGCAGGTTGAACCACTTTGTTAGCTTCCATTGTGGATTTACCAGCTCTAAAACCATGCTTTCTGGGGCTGAGGCCTCCAGCAGCCTCTAACGCTGCAAGCAGTCTGGGCATTACATTCTAAGAAGAAAGGAAGGCCTTCCTGTTGCTATCACCTTTAGTATTTCCGCTGGTATGTTATCTGGTCCCGGGGCCTTGTTATTCTTCATGGATAGAGCTGCAATCTTAAGCACCTCTTCAGAGAATAGCGGTCCTGAGCAGTAATGAACTACAGGGGCCCGCTCTATAGTTCATTACACGGTTGACGGTATCCCCCAGTCTACTGCTCTTGCATTGAAGTCGCCTGCCACGATGAAGGGTTGCAGTCGATCAACGATCATATCCTCGATCGCGTCTAGCTTTCTATGTCGTCACTGGGTGTCAAGTAGCAGTTGACCACTGCTACGTCTTTGAAACGTGCGTAGACGTAGCAGTTTCCCCGTTTACTTTCTTGTAGGGGCAGACCTGAGCCCCTAGGTATCTACAATGCCGCAGTTTTCATTTCATCTTCTAGCCAAACTCCGTCAATACAGTCTAATATGAATTTGTGAATTTGCACTTGCTAATGTGGCAAGATGCTGAGGTGCTAGTGTACATAGCAAACTAGGAAGTAACCCAACAACTAAGATTTCACAGTATGCTCTCACAGCCATACCAGCATTTGGGATAATGGATCAACACTGCTTTCTATGTTTTCGAATCCAGTAAATCAATCTCGTTGAACCTTAAGACCGTTAAGCCCCGATTTATTTAACATTTTGTGATACGAACTTTTGTATCTCAAAGTGATTATTAATAATGAAATTTGAATGGTGGGGTCAGATATGTTTGCTCAGTTATAATCATGTAATGAAAATATTTTGAAATTGAAGAATTTTTGCTACAAAGGGAAGAATTTATCTTTCGCTTCGGTCTTCAATAATATTACATCCGGTATCATGACAACCAATTATATTAGCTTATTTCGTTCTCGCATATGTTAACCATACATGATAATACATTTCATTTATTTAACACTAATATTTTTCATATTTTTCATATTTATTTTATATAAAGAAAATTGACTACATTCGTGAATCAAATTATAAAATTACAAAATTAAAAATTATAAACAGAATAGGAAAAAGAAAAAGACTAATACTGACAATATATAGCAATGATATCACCAACCCGATGGGGTGTTTTATTTGCCGGACCGGCGAGCTATGCCCCAAATCACCGCCAGATATTGTTAGTGATATCATTAAAACTAAGCAAGATAGAAGAAGTAATACAAATATAAGAAAAAATAAAAATCTTAAAAAGTAAAGTACGATAAGAGAAAATCACTACACAAGTAGGGAGAATTACATATATAGGTGCATTCTCACTACTGGGGTGTGAGTGTGATTTCTCTGAAATATGCTGAAAGAGAAGATTTTATTAAGGAAAGAGAGAGTTCAGAACTAAATACATGAAAATAAGTATTATACTTAGTACATAGAGTACGAAATGCACTGTACAAAGAATAGTTACAGTTACATATAGGTAAATAAAGAGGAAAAAAGTGACGAGAAGCACGGGGAGGAACTAGGAAGTTGACTTGAAATAGAAGAGAAGGCGAATCAATACTACCGTTAATCAACTTATGTAGAAAAGTAATACCCAAGACTATTCTACGATTGATTAACGATGGAAGATTCAAAAGAAGAAGCCTACTACGATAAGACGGTAAACGAAGGTTACCATCCCAGTTTAGATTGCGCAAGGCAAAAAGAAGAAATTGCTTCTGAACCGATTCAATACGGTCCTGATATAATATCTGCTGTGGCGACCATATAATAGAACAATATTCTAAAATAGGGCGTACCAGCGAGACAAAAAGAAGTTTAGTGACAAATGGATCATTAAACTATTTAGACCATTCATTAACGATGGTTAGGATATGGGTATTGAATCTAAGTTTACAGTCAAAGAGCACACCGAGATCTTTGATTGTAGAAATATGTTGCAAGGACACATTGTTGATTGTATAATCAGAAAAAAATGGAGTGGTACGACAGAAAGTCATTGTCATACACTTAGAACAATTTAGATGCAACTGATTGGCTTTACACCAATTTTGAAAGGAAATTAGATCATCCTGTAGGCGTAGACGATCTATTGAGTTCTTGTATGAGAGACAGAGTTTTACGTCATCTGCATACATGAATATTCT
The DNA here is from genome assembly GCA_035045555.1 of Drosophila fulvimacula. NCBI lineage: Eukaryota > Metazoa > Arthropoda > Insecta > Diptera > Drosophilidae > Drosophila > Drosophila fulvimacula. The sequence goes on along the minus strand of JAWNOX010000160.1, from coordinate 898,880 downwards.
AGAGTAAGAAATACAACTGGGAATGGCATTTATAAAAGGGGAGAAAAGTAGAGGGCCCAAGTGACTACCCTGAGGAACACCCGAAGAGACAAATATGACCTTCGAAGTAGATGTTCTCAACAAAATTTTTTGGGTTCTACCCTTTAAATAGGAAGCAATCCAAAACAGAAGTTTAGGAGAAAATCCCAATTAGTCAAGATTTTGATGCAAGATATCATGCTGAACAGAGTCAAATGCCTTACTGAAATCAGTGTATATAACATCTGTTTGCATTTTCTTTAAAAAGCTTTCATTGACTAGGGATTAAAATTCTAATCAGTTTATAGAGGTTGATCGATTCTGAACAAAACCATGCTGCGATGGTGAAATAATAGATTTACAAAAGTGCTGTAAATTAGAAGTTATAATTTTTTCAAATAACTTCGAAATAGCAGAAAGCTTGGCAATGCCTCTGTAATTTGAAATATCAGATCTTCCTCCTTTTTCATACAGAGGAATAATAAATGATTCTTTCCAAATTGAAGGAAATACCGAGGTATCAAGAGACAAATTAAACAGTTTTAATAAAGGTGACCACAAAGAAGCACTGCATTCTTTAACCACACAATTAGGAATACCATCCGCCCCCGAAAAGCACGACAATTTCAACGTACGCATAGCGGATAAAAGAGAGACAGGAGAAATATTAGAAACCATAATAGCATTTCCATTAATTTTCGAATTTAAAATTGAAAATGAATTTGTTTCTGGAATGGCAGTTGAATAAGTGGATTGGAGGAACTTTGCATATAGATCTGAGGTATCTTGGTCACTGCAAGTATTTTCACAACCTAGGAAAAACGAGGATGGAAACCCAGAAGATTTACGCTTCAAATTTACAAATGAATAAAATCTTTTGGAATCACGAACAAACTGCCTTTTACAGCGTATAAGGTAATTCTCATAACAACGAGAGTTTAAAATATTGAAATTGGCCTTAACTAAGGAGTATTTAGATCAATCAACGACAACATTTAGATTTAAAATATTTTAGAGTTTTAGAGTGAACCAGGGAGGTTTATTAGAAAGAGATTTAGGAAGACACATAGGAACACACTTGTCTAGAAGAGAATTTAAAGTATTGTAGAATGTTGAAACTGCTAAGTTTACATCAACTGCCTCATATAAAGGAGACCAATCTGTTGCATTAATGAGATCATTAAGCAAAACAAAATTACATTTATTAAAACAACGACGCTTTTTAGATGATGAGGGCGTAAAAATTGGTGGACAGTAAATAGGTATTAAAACTTTTAATGTTGGATGATATAACTCCTCAGGTATACAAAAGGGGGATGATCTTAAAACATTAATGCTGGCGTCATCATTAGTAAAAACAAGATCAAGAGAACGATTTAAATGATTAGAAATTGAGTTCATCTGATACAGAAAGATTAAACAATTCATCAAAAAAATAATGATCAATTGTTGGAATAAGATAATTCGAATTGGGAAATGAGGCCCAAGAAGTGTTAGGTATATTAAAATCACCCAACACAAGAAATAAGCCTTTATATTGAACATATACATACATTTCTTTAATACAAGATATATGATGACTATAAACTTGTAAATCGGAAGAGGGAGGGATATATGAACAAGTAACGTATAGGCAACAAGACTGAAAAGTTATTTTAACTTCAATAATCTCAACATTGTGAATTTTTGAGAATGTAAAAGATTCCGAGAGCAAATGGGATTTAACAGCTATTAAAACACCACCCCCTCTACGAGTTGTGTGATCGAGAGTATAAATAGTGAAATTATTTGAAAAAACCTTACTATTACAATATTTTACAATATTCTGAACTGATATGAATGACGAAATATAAGAATACTTGCGCGCTTAAAGTGTATCCATCCTACAGAAACATTATGGACCTCTGTAAAAAAAACAGTTTAATGTAGTGCCGTCGAAACAATCTTTATTTTTTTTTTAACCGAAGCTGTTTTCAGGAGTACTTGCTAGAGGAATAACGATTCATAAAATTTACGGGGATACATTTAGCAAAGTGGATTTTTTTTATTATGGAAGATTTTGTCCCTCCAACAACAAAATTTTGCAATTGCGGACTGTAAAGCTTTTGCGATCATATTATGATCATTTAGTTAATAGTTATACCTTTTTCGTTTTTTTTTGGCTGCCGTGTCGGCTAGCTCGTTCCCTTTAATGCCGCAGTGACTAGGGATCCAAAGAAGTTTAATTTTTGGGGCGAATTCGGTTAGGAGTGTTCTAATGGCTGCGGGATATAAGTTATTGTTGATATTGCAAATAGATTCTATGGATTTCCTAGTGCTAGGGGGGAAAAATATAACTTTTTAATATTTCGTTTCCGGTAGTAATCGCAAAAGTGGATGTCTTGATTTATAAATAGCCGTCTGTGTATATGAATGTGTAATTGTTGTATTTGTCCTTGAGTTCATGAAATTGTTGTCTGTATATGTTTGGTAATGTGATGGATTTTTTCTATTTATGTAGTGCGGTATTGATGACAGAGAGGGGAAATAACCATTGGGTGGTGGTTGGAATGGTGAGGTAGGGAATGTTTTGTTCTTTGTATAGTCTTATGGTTGTTGTCTATTGTTGATGTCAACTTGTTACTTTTTGGGTCACCTTCTGTTTAGTGTATTTGTGAAGTGGTGAGGTGGAGCTGTGTAGTAGTGTTTTGAAGATTTTGGTTGTGATCAGGTCTCTTTTTTGCTCTATTGTTCCTATGTTTTCCTCGAAAAGTAGGTAGGTAGGGGTTGAACGTACCGCCTCGAATGATATTCGGTTTTTAGTTTATTAAGGGTTGCTTTCTAGGTATATCCGTGGGTAAAAAGTGCATAATCACTTTTTGATATCAGTGTGACTTTTGTTACATATAATTTAGTATACGTTTTGCTGTTTAGCTCAGAGCTTGCTAGGAAGTGATGGTTTGGTTGTTTGCTAAGACGGATGATAAGGTAAAACTCGTAGGCATAGGTGGTAACCTTTTTGTAGGCTGATTATATCGAAGAGTGTGTTATAAGAGAAATTCCGAGGGGAACATTGGCGATCCCTAGGGGATGCCGTTGTGAAGAGGGTAGGTACAGGGTATAGGCGTTTTTTATTTTCAATAGAATTTTGCGGTCTTCCATGAATTTGTGTATAAACTTTATTATTTTAGGGTCAATTTTCAAGCAGATTAATTGATTTATTATTGGGTTCACACCGACTCTGTCGAAGGCCTTCACGACGTTAAGGGCAATGATAGAGGTGTGCTTCTTGCCTCTCTTATTAGCTGGTCTTCAAAAAGCAGACCGTCTGTAACTGATTTACCGTGTTTGAAACCTGTTTGGTTGGGATGTATGTGTTTGTTTTGCATAACCAACCACCATAGGTGTTTGGCTATTTTTTTTTTTCAAGGGTTTTTGATATGCAGCAATTAATGGAGATTGGTCTATAAATGGATATGGGTGTTTTGGGATTTGGGTCTTATTTTGTAGAATGGTGGGTTGGCGTTGTTAAATAATGTGTTGAAGACGTTTATTTATTTATTTATTTATTTATATCGGTTAGAATTAATATAAAATTAAAGCTAACAAAGACTAAAGAGGTTGCGAGACAGTCTTTGAGGATATGTTTAATGTTTGGATCTGCTGTAAGGCAGTTGGGGCATGGTTGGGTGAGGTGAGGATTGATGTGGTGTTGTTGTTTAAGTTTTGTGTGTCCTAAGTTCTGAGTTTGTGAGAGTAAGACGTGTTTTTTGTTTGCGCTCCGTACTTTTAAATATTTCTGTTCTTTAACTTGTTGTATATTTATACATTATTTGTGTATTGGTGATTATTGCATTTTTAGTTTTGATACTGCCGTGATTTTTGCTTCTAAACATTGTGTTTTTATTTTATTTACAATAATTTTGTGAGCGTCGGTATATATCTAAATTGCAATTTTCGTTTTAGTATTTCTATTCTTTCGTTGTTCTTGTTTGCTTTTCTGTTCTTTTTTTAAACGCGTTAGTGCGTGTGTTCGCTGTGGCTCGTTCACGCTCAGCTTTTTACACTGGTTAGTGTGTGTGTTCGCTGTCGCATCGCTCACGCTTAGCTTAGCGTTTTGTTTTTGTTTCTTGCGAAATTTATTACGTTTGTAGTGCAGCTCTCTCCCGCTCTATTTTCTGTTTCTTCATCTACTATTTATTCTTTTGATCTTTGTAGTAGCTGAGTGTTGTTGTTTGTGATTTTTGTTTCTTCAATCACAGTTAATCAACTCTTCGTCTTTTATCTTTTATTTTTTTTACTATCTAAATCTGTTTGTATTTTTTTTTTGATTATCTCCCCTACTTGCCAATATGATTTGCTAGAAGAAATCATGTACACTTCGGCATATCACTGATTCTGCACAAATGCAATTTGTTGGGTGCTGGTTGTGCGAGAATCTAATGCACATTAAATATGCTGGCATCTCGGGGCGTGACTGAGATAGAGTCATGGCTGCTCCCAAAAGTGGGTGTGGTGGATTACGCTGGTCTTGCCCGGATTGTTTGGAAAAACAATTAAGTTTTTCCAAGATGTATAATTCAGTGCGGGTTCAGTATTCAAATCTGAGCAAATTTTCAAAACAGCTAGAAGAGGAACTAAAAGCTGGAGAAGAAATATTGTATCAGTATAAGTTTCATTCTCCGCTGAATACAGTGATTACTCCAACACTGCTAGTTCCCCCCTCCATTCAATAATCATCTCCTACCTTATCAACCCCTTGTCAAGAATTATCAATTCCAATACCTGATGATTCTGTTGAAATATCTGGGTCTAGTGTCAGCACAGACATTCAAAAAGCCACTAATAAAAAAGGTAAAGTTTCTCCGAGTGTTGCTCAATCTAAGAACAACTATCAGACACCGTCTCCTACACCGTCTCCTACTCCTATATTACCCTATTTATCTGTTGTGTCTCCTCCAAAGCATATTTTCTTATCTAGGCTCTCATCGGCTACGACATGTGAGGCTGTGTCTGCTTTTATTGAAAGTAAAATTTCGTCTAAAGTTTTTATCTCGAAGTTTAATTTTGCGGCTCCTCGTGAAATTGCTTCATTTAAAATCAATGTACCAATTGAATTTTTCGATACTATATTTGATCCAAACTTTTGGCCACCTCATGTTGTTGTACATGAATTCAAACCTAAGCTTCGGAATAGAATTTCTCCAGTGTCTTTGAATTCCGTTTCGGTACAACCTTCATCTGAGGCTGTATCAAAAAACTAAGTTTCTTTCCATCTTTTCCGCAGCTATCTATTATTTATCAAAATGTTCGAGGCCTTAATTCTAAATTAAAAAATCTATTTCTGCATAGCTGTAGTGTCCAATCTGAAGTTATAGCCCTCACTGAAACGTGGTTAAGCCATAATGTTTATAATAGTGAGGTTTTTTCAAATAATTTCACTATTTATAGACTTGATCGCTTGTCTCGTAGAGGGGGTGGTGTTTTAATAGCTGTTAAATCCCATTTCCTCTCTGAATCTTTTACATTTTCATCAATTCAATGTTGAGATTATTGGAGTTAAAATAACTTTTCAGTCTTGTTGCCTATACGTTACTTGTTCATATATCCCTCCCTCTTCCGATTTACAAGTTTATAGTCATCATATATCTTGTATTAAAGAAATGTATGAATATGTTCAAGATAATGACTTATTTCTTGTGTTGTGTGATTTTAATATACCTAACACTTCTTGGGCCTCATTTCCCAATTCGAATTATCTTATTCCAACAATTGATCATTATTTTATTGATGAATTGTTTAATCTTTCTATGTATCAGATGAACTCAATTTCTAATCATTTAAATCGTTCTCTTGATCTTGTTTTTACTAACGATGACGCCAGCATTAATGTTTTAAGATCATCCCCCTTTTGTATACCTGAGGATTTATATCATCCAACATTAGAGGTTTTAATACCTATTTACTGTCCACCAATTCTTACGCCCTCGTCATCTAAAAAGCGGCGTTGTTTTAATAAATGTAATTTTGTTTTGCTTAATGATCTCATTAATGCAACAGATTGGGCTCCTTTATATGAGGCAGTTGATGTAAACTTAGCAGTTTCAACATTCTACAATACTTTAAATTCTCTTCTAGACAAGTGTGTTCCTATGTGTCTTCCCAAATCTCTTTCTAATAAACCTCCCTGGTTCACTTCGACTCTTTCAACTCTAAAAAATTTTAAATCTAAATGTTTTAAAAAGTTCAAAAAGTCGGGTTCGGTCGTTGATTGGTCTAAATACTCCTTAGCTAAGGCCAATTTCAATATTTTAAACTCTCGTTGTTATGAGAATTACCTTATACGCTATCCCAAAAGATTTTATTCATTTGTAAATTTGAGGCGTAAATCTTCTGGGTTTCCATCCTCGTTTTTCCTAGGTTGTGACAGTACTTGCAATGATCAAGTTACCTCAGATCTATTTGCAAAGTTCTTTCAATCCACTTATTCAACTGCCATTTCTGAAACCAATTCTTTTCCAATTTTAAATTCTGAAATTAATGGAAATGCTATTATGGTTTCTAATATTTCTCCTGTCTCTCTTTTATCCGCTATGCGTACGTTGAAATCGTCGACCTCTCCGGGGGCGGATGGTATTCCTAGTTGTGTGATTAAAGAATGCAGTGCTTCTTTGTGGTCACCTTTATTAAAACTGTTTAATTTGTCTCTTGATACCTCGGTATTTCCTTCAATTTGGAAAGAATCATTTATTATTCCTCTGTATAAAAAAGGAGGAAGATCTGATATTTCAAATTACAGAGGCATTGCCAAGCTTTCTGCTATTCCGAAGTTATTTGAAAAAATTATAACTTCTAATTTACAACACTTTTGTAAATCCATTATTTCACCATCGCAGCATGGTTTTGTTCAGAATCGATCAACCTCTACGAACTTTTAGAATTTTCATCCGTAGTCAATGAAAGCTTTTTAAAGAAAATGCAAACAGATGTTATATACACTGATTTCAGTAAGGCATTTGACTCTGTTCAGCATGACATCTTGCTTCAAAAGCTTGACCAATTGGGATTTTCTCCTAAACTTCTATTTTGGATTGCTTCCTATTTAAAGGGTAGAACCCAAAGAGTTCTGTTGAGAACATCTATTTCGAAGGTCATATTTGTCTCTTCGGGTGTTCCTCAGGGTAGTCACTTGGGCCCTCTACTTTTTTCCCTATGTATAAATGACCTTCCCAGCTGTATTTCTTACTCTAGGATATTTATTATGTAAAACTCTGTCTCTCATATAAGAACTCAATAGATCATCTACGCCTACAGGATGATCTAATATCCTTTCAAAATTGGTGTAAAGCTAATCAGTTGCATCTAAATTGTTCTAAGTGTATGACAATGACTTTCTGTCGTACCACTCCATTTTTTGCTGATTACACAATCAACAATGTGTCCTTGCAACGTATTTCTACAATCAAAGATCTTGGTGTGCTCTTTGACTGTAAACTTAGATTCAATACCCATATTCTAACCATCGTTAATGAAGCCTAAAGTGTACTTGGTTTTATTAAACGATGGTCTAAAGAGTTTAATGATCCGTTTGTAACTAAACTTCTTTTTGTCTCGCTGGTACGTCCTATTTTAGAATATTGTTCTATTATATGGTCGCCACAGCAGAAATTGTATCAGGACCGTATTGAATCGGTTCAGAAGCAATTTCTTCTTTTTGCCTTGCGCAATCTAAACTGGGATGGTAACCTTCGTTTACCGTCTTATCATAGTAGGCTTCTTCTTCTGTATCTTCCATCGTTAATCAATCGTAGAATAGTCTTGGGTATTACTTTTCTACATAAGTTAATTAACGGTAGTATTGATTCGCCTTCTCTTCTATTTCAAGTCAACTTCCTAGTTCCTTCCCGTGCTTCTCATCACTTCTGTCCTCTTTATTTACCTATATGTAATTGTAACTATTCCTTGTACAGTGCGTTTCGTGTTCTATGTACTAAGTACAATACTTATTTTCATGTATTTAGTTCTGAACTCTCTCTTTCCTTAATAAAATCTCTCTTAGCATATTTCAGAGTAATCACACACACACCAGAGTTGTGAGAATGCACCTATGCAATTCTCTTTACTTGTGTAGTGATTTCTCTTATCGTATTTTACTTTTTAAGATTTTTATTTTTTCTTATATTTTTATAACCTTTTTTTAACTTCTTCTATCTTGCTTAGTTTCAATGATATCACTAACCATATCTGGCTGTGATTTGGGGCATAGCTTGTCGGTCCGGCAAATAAAACACCCCCATCGGGTTGGTGATATCATTGCTATATATTGTTAGTATTAGGCTTTTTCTTTTTCCTGTTCTGTTTATAGTTTTAATTTTGTAATTTTATAATTTGACTCACGAATGTAGTCAATTTCTTTATATAAATAAAATAAAAAAAATAAATAAATAATCTTAACCATATTCATTTTACTTGGTCGCTGCTTGTGATATTTGGTTGTTTTATGTTTTTTAGATATGGAGTTGTGTGTATTATGTTTGTATTTAATTGTTGGTACAATCTGTTGCAGAGTTCTATGTTACGCTTGAAGTTTAGAGCTAGTCCGTTTGGGAGGAGTTTGTTTATGTCTGTGGTATTAAAGTTATGGGTGTAGTGTAGGGTCATATTCAGTGTAGATTTTGCTGTGGTGTCGGCTAGTTCATTTCCTTCGGTACCGCAGTGACTGGGTATCCAAAGAATTCTTATTTTGGGGGCAGATTTGGTGAGGAGGGTTCTAATGGTAATGGGGTATATGTTGTTGTTGTTGACGTTACGGATGGATTTAATAGATGACTGCGAGTCGGAGCAGATTATATAATTACCTGTTCTTCTTTGAAAAGTTGACTAATTGTATTGCGTTAGGATTGCTATGGTTTCAGCTGATAGGATGGATGAGTAGGGGGGTAGGATGCATTGTTTTAGGATTTTATTTTCTGTGGTAATGGCAAAGGTGGCTGTGCTGTTTTGCACCGAGCCGTCTGTATATATGAATGTGTGATTTTTGTATTTGTCTTTGAGTTCGAGAAATGGTTGTCTTTATGTGATTGGTGGTGTGTTAGCTTTGTTACCTTTTTTTTTTAGCCTAGTGTCGATAAGAGAAGGGGGAAATAACCATTGGGGAGTGATTTTTTTCTTAGGGAGTGGGAGGTAGGGGATATTATGTTTTTTGCACGAGATTAATATTTTTTTAAGTGCTGACGTTAATTTGCTTCATTTTTGGTAATAGTTTCGTTTAATGTGTTTGTGAAGCTGTCAGTTTGTACTGCGTAGTAATGTTTTGTATGTTTTGGTGGTAATAAAGTCTTTTTTTTTTTTGTTCTATTGTGTGTATGTTTGATTCGAAGAGCAAGTTGGCGATAGGGGTTAAGCGTAGTGCTCCGAGTGCTGTGCGGATTGCGGCGTTGAATAAGGTTTTTAGTTTATTGAGGATTGATTTAGGGGCGTGTCTATAGATAAAAAGTGCATGGTCTATTTTTGCTATAATTATTGCTGTTGCTACATTTATAAGGGTTTGTATGTTGCAATTGAATTTAGGGCTAGCTATGCATTTAATAATATTAAGTTTTTATTTAGGACTGGGAGGATTTGTTTTATGTGTGAGTCCCACCTGTATTCATTGTTTATAGTTAGTCCTAGGATTTTTAGGTTGCGGACTGAGGGGATGGGGGTGTTCTTGCAGGATATGGTGCAGGTGCAATTGTGCTTACGGCAGAAATGGAGGTGTTGGCATTTTTCGGTGGAGAGTGATGTTCCAGAATATAAACACCACTCGTGGATTTTATAAAAGAGGCTGTCCCGGTTATATTTTTGATTTTTTTGTTTATTAAGAGGGATTATTAGGAAAAAGTCGTCAGGGTAGGCGCTGAAGTGTATTTCTTTTTGTAGGGATATGATGTTGCAGAGTTTGTTGTATGCAATAAGGATCATTATTTTATTGATGAATTGTTTAATCTTTCTATGTATCAGATGAACTCAATTTCTAATCATTTAAATCGTTCTCTTGATCTTGTTTTTACTAACGATGACGCCAGCATTAATGTTTTAAGATCATCCCCCTTTTGTATACCTGAGGATTTATATCATCCAACATTAGAGGTTTTAATACCTATTTACTGTCCACCAATTCTTACGCCCTCGTCATCTAAAAAGCGGCGTTGTTTTAATAAATGTAATTTTGTTTTGCTTAATGATCTCATTAATGCAACAGATTGGGCTCCTTTATATGAGGCAGTTGATGTAAACTTAGCAGTTTCAACATTCTACAATACTTTAAATTCTCTTCTAGACAAGTGTGTTCCTATGTGTCTTCCCAAATCTCTTTCTAATAAACCTCCCTGGTTCACTTCGACTCTTTCAACTCTAAAAAATTTTAAATCTAAATGTTTTAAAAAGTTCAAAAAGTCGGGTTCGGTCGTTGATTGGTCTAAATACTCCTTAGCTAAGGCCAATTTCAATATTTTAAACTCTCGTTGTTATGAGAATTACCTTATACGCTATCCCAAAAGATTTTATTCATTTGTAAATTTGAGGCGTAAATCTTCTGGGTTTCCATCCTCGTTTTTCCTAGGTTGTGACAGTACTTGCAATGATCAAGTTACCTCAGATCTATTTGCAAAGTTCTTTCAATCCACTTATTCAACTGCCATTTCTGAAACCAATTCTTTTCCAATTTTAAATTCTGAAATTAATGGAAATGCTATTATGGTTTCTAATATTTCTCCTGTCTCTCTTTTATCCGCTATGCGTACGTTGAAATCGTCGACCTCTCCGGGGGCGGATGGTATTCCTAGTTGTGTGATTAAAGAATGCAGTGCTTCTTTGTGGTCACCTTTATTAAAACTGTTTAATTTGTCTCTTGATACCTCGGTATTTCCTTCAATTTGGAAAGAATCATTTATTATTCCTCTGTATAAAAAAGGAGGAAGATCTGATATTTCAAATTACAGAGGCATTGCCAAGCTTTCTGCTATTCCGAAGTTATTTGAAAAAATTATAACTTCTAATTTACAACACTTTTGTAAATCCATTATTTCACCATCGCAGCATGGTTTTGTTCAGAATCGATCAACCTCTACGAACTTTTAGAATTTTCATCCGTAGTCAATGAAAGCTTTTTAAAGAAAATGCAAACAGATGTTATATACACTGATTTCAGTAAGGCATTTGACTCTGTTCAGCATGACATCTTGCTTCAAAAGCTTGACCAATTGGGATTTTCTCCTAAACTTCTATTTTGGATTGCTTCCTATTTAAAGGGTAGAACCCAAAGAGTTCTATTTCGAAGGTCATATTTGTCTCTTCGGGTGTTCCTCAGGGTAGTCACTTGGGCCCTCTACTTTTTTCCCTATGTATAAATGACCTTCCCAGCTGTATTTCTTACTCTAGGATATTTATTATGTAAAACTCTGTCTCTCATATAAGAACTCAATAGATCATCTACGCCTACAGGATGATCTAATATCCTTTCAAAATTGGTGTAAAGCTAATCAGTTGCATCTAAATTGTTCTAAGTGTATGACAATGACTTTCTGTCGTACCACTCCATTTTTTGCTGATTACACAATCAACAATGTGTCCTTGCAACGTATTTCTACAATCAAAGATCTTGGTGTGCTCTTTGACTGTAAACTTAGATTCAATACCCATATTCTAACCATCGTTAATGAAGCCTAAAGTGTACTTGGTTTTATTAAACGATGGTCTAAAGAGTTTAATGATCCGTTTGTAACTAAACTTCTTTTTGTCTCGCTGGTACGTCCTATTTTAGAATATTGTTCTATTATATGGTCGCCACAGCAGAAATTGTATCAGGACCGTATTGAATCGGTTCAGAAGCAATTTCTTCTTTTTGCCTTGCGCAATCTAAACTGGGATGGTAACCTTCGTTTACCGTCTTATCATAGTAGGCTTCTTCTTCTGTATCTTCCATCGTTAATCAATCGTAGAATAGTCTTGGGTATTACTTTTCTACATAAGTTAATTAACGGTAGTATTGATTCGCCTTCTCTTCTATTTCAAGTCAACTTCCTAGTTCCTTCCCGTGCTTCTCATCACTTCTGTCCTCTTTATTTACCTATATGTACTTGTAACTATTCCTTGTACAGTGCGTTTCGTGTTCTATGTACTAAGTACAATACTTATTTTCATGTATTTAGTTCTGAACTCTCTCTTTCCTTAATAAAATCTCTCTTAGCATATTTCAGAGTAATCACACACACACCAGAGTTGTGAGAATGCACCTATGCAATTCTCTTTACTTGTGTAGTGATTTCTCTTATCGTATTTTACTTTTTAAGATTTTTATTTTTTCTTATATTTTTATAACCTTTTTTTAACTTCTTCTATCTTGCTTAGTTTCAATGATATCACTAACCATATCTGGCTGTGATTTGGGGCATAGCTTGTCGGTCCGGCAAATAAAACACCCCCATCGGGTTGGTGATATCATTGCTATATATTGTTAGTATTAGGCTTTTTCTTTTTCCTGTTCTGTTTATAGTTTTAATTTTGTAATTTTATAATTTGACTCACGAATGTAGTCAATTTCTTTATATAAATAAAATAAAAAAAATAAATAAATAATCTTAACCATATTCATTTTACTTGGTCGCTGCTTGTGATATTTGGTTGTTTTATGTTTTTTAGATATGGAGTTGTGTGTATTATGTTTGTATTTAATTGTTGGTACAATCTGTTGCAGAGTTCTATGTTACGCTTGAAGTTTAGAGCTAGTCCGTTTGTGAGGAGTTTGTTTATGTCTGTGGTATTAAAGTTATGGGTGTAGTGTAGGGTCATATTCAGTGTAGATTTTGCTGTGGTGTCGGCTAGTTCATTTCCTTCGGTACCGCAGTGACTGAGTATCCAAAGAATTCTTATTTTGGGGGCAGATTTGGTGAGGAGGGTTCTAATGGTAATGGGGTATATGTTGTTGTTGTTGACGTTACGGATGGATTTAATAGATGACTGCGAGTCGGAGCAGATTATATAATTACCTGTTCTTCTTTGAAAAGTTGACTAATTGTATTGCGTTAGGATTGCTATGGTTTCAGCTGATAGGATGGATGAGTAGGGGGGTAGGATGCATTGTTTTAGGATTTTATTTTCTGTGGTAATGGCAAAGGTGGCTGTGCTGTTTTGCACCGAGCCGTCTGTATATATGAATGTGTGATTTTTGTATTTGTCTTTGAGTTCGAGAAATGGTTGTCTTTATGTGATTGGTGGTGTGTTAGCTTTGTTACCTTTTTTTTTTAGCCTAGTGTCGATAAGGGAAGGGGGAAATAACCATTGGGGAGTGATTTTTTTGTTAGGGAGTGGGAGGTAGGGGATATTATGTTTTTTGCACGAGATTAATATTTTTTTAAGTGCTGACGTTAATTTGCTTCATTTTTGGTAATAGTTTCGTTTAATGTGTTTGTGAAGCTGTCAGTTTGTACTGCGTAGTAATGTTTTGTATGTTTTGGTGGTAATAAAGTCTTTTTTTTTTTGTTCTATTGTGTGTATGTTTGATTCGAAGAGCAAGTTGGCGATAGGGGTTAAGCGTAGTGCTCCGAGTGCTGTGCGGATTGCGGCGTTGAATAAGGTTTTTAGTTTATTGAGGATTGATTTAGGGGCGTGTCTATAGATAAAAAGTGCATGGTCTATTTTTGCTATAATTATTGCTGTTGCTACATTTATAAGGGTTTGTATGTTGCAATTGAATTTAGGGCTAGCTATGCATTTAATAATATTAAGTTTTTATTTAGGACTGGGACGATTTGTTTTATGTGTGAGTCCCACCTGTATTCATTGTTTATAGTTAGTCCTAGGATTTTTAGGTTGCGGACTGAGGGGATGGGGGTGTTCTTGCAGGATATGGTGCAGGTGCAATTGTGCTTACGGCAGAAATGGAGGTGTTGGCATTTTTCGGTGGAGAGTGATGTTCCAGAATATAAACACCACTCGTGGATTTTATAAAAGAGGCTGTCCCGGTTATATTTTTGATTTTTTTGTTTATTAAGAGGGATTATTAGGAAAAAGTCGTCAGGGTAGGCGCTGAAGTGTATTTCTTTTTGTAGGGATATGATGTTGCAGAGTTTGTTGTATGCAATAAGGAGGATAACGGATATTGGTGAACTTTGGGGGATGCCATTGTGTAGTGGATGTGGGGAGCTTATTTTATTTTTTACTTTTATTTTTACTTTAGGGTTAGACATCAAATTTTTTATGAAATTGAGAATTTTTGAGCCGACTTTCCATTTGATTAAATCCTCAACTATGGAGTGCATGCCAACTCTGTCAAAGGCCTTTGAGAAGTCAAGGGCAATGACGGAGGTGTGCTTTTTGGTTTTTAGCGATCTGGTTGTCAGGTGATCGGCATAGAGCAGACCGCCTGAAATCGATTATCCGCGCTTGAAACCTGTTTGGTTGTGATGAATGATGTTGTTTTCTGTTGCAAACCACCATAGGTGCTTCGCAATTATTTTCTCCAGCGTTTTGGCAGCATCAATTGAGGGAAATTGGTCAGCTATTAAGTAATGTTCTATTTGCGTTGGGCTTAAGGCCAGGAATGACTAGGCTGGTTTTGTAGGATTGGGGGATGAAGCTATTAAATATTGTGTTGGTTAGGTTGGTTATTCTATTTTTATACCCTGAACCTGAATGTATGTAACAGGCAGAAGGAGGCGTGGCAGACCCCATAAAGTCCGTCTGTCCGTATGTTTGAACGCGTGGATCTCAGAACCTATAATAGCTAGAGACTTGTACTTTTTTTTTATAGATTCGTGTATATCACGCGCAGGTCAAGTGTGTTTTAGAAATTCGATAACTGTTCTCGTTCTTTTTTTATCGATTAAAAACGAAATCGATTTTCAGTTTTAAAATTATATCTTCTACATCTTTATAGTTAGAGACTCCAAATCTTGTATTTAGCTTAATGGGACTTTTATACAATTTTGATTTTTGTTAAATTTTGGATGCCACGCCCCCTTCGCCCAAATTTTCAAAACACTTATTTCAAATACTACAGACTTGTGCTTTTGCACATACACGCATATAAATGATATAATTACGCTGCGCAAGTTTGATTAAGAAAGTCGATCTACAAAAAAAGTTATTAAGCATTTAGTTTACCATAACACGCACATATTGGCGCAGCGAAGTCGCTGAGTAAACTGCGCAGTTAGCAGAGCGTATGCGTGTGCGTGTGTATGTATGCGTTGCTTGCAATATACATACATATTTATGTACACATGTACATACTGTATATATTTACATATGTATCTATAAAATAAGAGTAACATTGATATAACTTAAATAAAGTCAATATAATATACATATGAATAGATGTAATGCATTATGTTATTAAACGAAACGTTTACCAAACGTTTACGTACACACGCGCGTGGCAACAGCAGCAGAAGCTCTAGAAAATTCGAAGAATTCATAACAACAACAACAAAGACAAATTGGGGATGAATTTTCAGCAGAAGTTCAGCAGCTCAGTAGCAGTAGCTCAGTAGCTCAATAACTTTACCTAGGAATTCGCTATCTCACTCTTATGTATTGCAACGGCTGCGTTGGTAGAAGCGATGATCGCCGACATAAAGTCTTGGGTTCGATTCCTAAGCTGACGTCAACTTTTTTTATGCAAGTTACTTAATCTTTTTTTTTTAATTTTTTAATTTAATTTAAAATTATATACAAACTTTGAAGTGCATTTAAAGCCGCCGATAGGCGGGGTTCAGGGTATTTCCTAGTCGGGCACCACCGACTAGAGTTTCCTTACTTGTTTTTTTGATGAATTGTTTAATATTTCTATGTATCAGATGAACTCGATTTCCAATCATTTAAATCGTTGATCTTGTTTTTACTAATGATGACACCAGCATTAATGTTTTAAGATCATCCCCCTTTTGTATGCCTGAGGATTTATATCATCATTAGAGGTTTTAATACCTATTTACTGTCCACCAATTTTTACGCCCTCATCATCTAAAAAGCGTCGTTGTTTTAATAAATGTAATTTTGTTTTGCTTAATGATCTCATTAATGCAACAGATTGGGCTCCTTTATATGAGGCAGTTGATGTAAACTTAGCAGTTTCAACATTCTACAGAATTTTAAATGCTATTCTAGACAAGTGTGTTCCTATGTGTCTTCCCAAATCTCTTTCTAATAAACCTCCCTGGTTCACTCTAAAACTCTAAAAAATTTTAAGTCTAAATGTCGTTGATTGGTCTAAATACTCCTTAGCTAAGGCCAATTTCAATATTTTAAATCTCGTTGTTATGAGAATTACCTTATACGCGGTAAAAGGCAGTTTCCTCGTGATTCCAAAAGATTTTATTCATTTCTAAATTTGAAGCGTAAATCTTATGGGTTTCCATCCTCGTTTTTCCTAGGTTGTGACAATACTTGCAATGATCAAGATACCTCAGATCTATTTGCAAAGTTCTTCCAATCCACTTATTCAACTGTCATTCCAAAAACCAATTCATTTCCAATTTTAAATTCTAATATTAATGGAAATGGTATTATGGTTTCTAATATTTCTCCTGTCTATCTTTTATCCGCTATGCGTACGTTGAAATCGTCGTTCTCTCCGGGGGCGGATGGTATTCCTAGTTGTGTGATTAAAGAATGCAGTGCTTCTTTGTGGTCACCTTTATTAAAACTGTTTAATTTGTCTCTTGATACCTCGGTATTTCCTTCAATTTGGAAAGAATCATTTATTATTCCTCTGTTTAAAAAAGGAGGTAGATCTGATATTTCAAATTACAGAGGCATTGCCAAGCTTTCTGCTATTTCGAAGTTATTTGAAAAAATTATAACTTCTAATTTACAGCACTTTTGTAAATCTATTATTTCACCATCGCAGCATGGTTTTGTTCAGAATCGATCAACCTCTACGAACTTATTAGAATTTTCATCCGTAGTCAATGAAAGCTTTTTAAAGAAAATGCAAACAGATGTTATATACACTGATTTCAGTAAGGCATTTGACTCTGGTCAGCATGACATCTTGCTTCATAAGCTTGACCAATTGGGATTATCTCCTAAACTTTTGTTTTGGATTGCTTCCTATTTAAAGGGTAGAACCCAAAGAGTTTTGTTGAGAACATCTACTTCGAAGGTCATATTTGTCTCTTCGGGTGTTCCTCAGGGTAGTCACTTGGGCCCTCTACTTTTCTCCCTATTTATAAATGACCTTCCCAGCTGTATTTCTTAATCTAGAATATTCATGTATGCAGATGACGTAAAACTCTGTCTCTCATACAAGAACTCAATAGATCATCTACGCCTACAGGATGATCTAATTTCCCTTCAAAATTGGTGTAAAGCCAATCAGTTGCATCTAAATTGTTCTAAGTGTATGACAATGACTTTCAGTCGTACCACTCCATTTTTTGCTGATTATACAATTAACAATGTGTCCTTGCAACGTATTTCTACAATCAAAGATCTCGGTGTGCTCTTTGACTGTAAACTTAGATTCAATACCCATATTCTAACCATCGTTAATGAAGCCTAAAGTGTACTTGGTTTTATTAAACGATGGTCTAAAGAGTTTAATGATCCGTTTGTCACTAAACATCTTTTTGTCTCGCTGGTACGTCCTATTTTAGAATATTGTTCTATTATATGGTCGCCACAGCAGAAATTGTATCAGGACCGTATTGAATCGGTTCAGAAGCAATTTCTTCTTTTTGCCTTGCGCAATCTAAACTGGGATGGTAACATTCGTTTACCGTCTTATCAAAGTAGGCTTCTTCTTTTAAATCTTCGCTCGTTAATCAATCGTAGAATAGTCTTGGGTATTACTTTTCTACATAAGTTGATTAACGGTAGTATTGATTCGCCTTCTCTTCTATTTCAAGTCAACTTCCTAGTTCCTTCCCGTGCTTCTCGTCGCTTTTGTCCTCTTCATTTACCTATATGTAACTGTAACGATTCTTTGTACAGTGCGTTTCGTGTTCTATGTACTAAGTATAATACTTATTTTCATGTATTTAGTTCTGAACTCTCTCTTTCCTTAATAAAATCTTCTCTTTTAGCATATATTAGAGAAATCACACTCACATCCCATTAGTGAGAATGCACCTATGCAATTCTCCCTACTTGTGTAGTGATTTCTCTTATCGTACTTTACTTTTTAACATTTTTATTTTTTCCTATATATATATATTTTTTTTTTTTTAACTTCTTTTATCTTGCTTAGTTTCAATGATATCACTAACCATATCTGGCTGTGATTTGGGCCATAGTTCGCCGGTCCGGCAATTAAAACACCCCATCGGTTTGGTGATATCATTGCTATATATTATTAGTATTAGGCTTTTTCTTTTTGCTGTTCTGTTTATAATTTTTAATTTTGTAATTTTATAATTTGACTCACGAATGTAGTCAATTGTCTTTATATAAAATAAATAAAAGTATAACATAGATATAATTTAAATAAAGGTAATGTTAGATTGATTATTTGTTTTGTTGTGAATTAGATTTAAAGGGGAGTATAGATTTTGAGTGAGAATAAAATTTGTTTCTTTTTTCTTGTTTCTGGTTGCGGTGTGCTGCTTTGAGTGTATATGTGTTGGGTATTGAAAGGTGTGTGTGTTGGCGTGTATTGCGTGCGTGTGTATTGGTGTATGTGTTGGTGTGTGTCTTGTTGTTGTATGCGGTGTTGAATCCGTAAGTGTTTTAGTGCAGTTGTTTTTTAGCTGTTTATTGTGTGCATTGTTGAAAATGTTATGGGCTGTTTTGTGATCAACTTTTTCAGTTGTTTTTATTGCTGTTAGTTCTTGTTGCTTCAGGAACGTGGGGCATTTGCGGTCGAGTGGGCTATGGTGATTGTCTAATTCTGGGTTATTTTTGCAGTTTATGCAGCTTTGAGTATTTTTGCAGAGTTCATTACCGTTCGTATGTTTAGCGTCCGAGCAGATTTTCCATATTTCTGGGCTCTTGCATATAGCTGTAGGGTGTCCAGCGAAGACAGTTCTTGCATCGCAGTGGAAGTGGTATGTATGGTCTCTCACATACGGTTTCGTAGCCAATTTTAATAGTTTCAGGTAATTTATGCGTTTCAAATGTTATTATCAGTCCGGATTATGCCAGTGTACTGCTATCTTGGTTTATGCTGTTTGCTTGTCTTTTTAGAATTTTGCGCACTTCACTTACGTTTTGTGTTTTCAGTTCTTGTTGTATTTCAGTTTCGCTTATGTTTCTCAATTCATTGCACTAAATTACACATTTACTAGTGTTTAGTGTTTTGCTCTGTTGTGGTAATATCGATGTCTGTCATTTTATTGAGTTTCATTAATTTCCAAGCTTGTTATTTGGTTTGGGTTTTAATAAAAACGGAGCCGTCTCTTGTTTTTTTGCAAGATTCCACTTCCCCTTCGTTTTTCTATTGTTTTTTTAATCACGAAAGTTGATACCTTTTCGAATGATTCGTTGTCATTTCCTTTTATCACTATATATTTTGGTTCGTTTAATTCTGTGTTGTAGATTTTGCGTTTGTCCAGTGGTTCGTGCATGGTTGTTCTTTTGGGCGCAAGCCTGATGTAACTGTTTGCGGTGTTTGTTTTATTTATATATTTATTTTTTATTTATTTATTTTATATAAAGAAAATTTACTACATTCGTGAGTCAAATTATAAAATTACAAAATTACAAAATTATAAACAGAATAGGAAAAAGAAAAAGCCTAATACTAACAATATATAGCAATGATATCACCAACCCGATGGTGTGTTTTATTTGCCGGACCGGCGAGCTATGCCTATGGCGAGCTATGCCATTATGCTATTAAAACTAAGCAAGATAGAAGAAGTTAAAAAAGGCTATAAGAATATAAGAATAAGAATAAATAAAGCTCTTAAAAAGTAAAGTACGATAAGAGAAATCACTACACAAGTAGGGAGAATTGCATAAGTGCATTCTCACTACTGGGGTGTGTGTGTGATTTCTCTGAAATATGCTAAAAGAGAAGATTTTATTAAGGAAAGAGAGAGTTCAGAACTAAATACATGAAAATAAGTATTATACTTAGTACATAGAACACGAAACGCACTGTACAAAGAATCGTTACAGTTACATATAGGTAAATGAAGAGGACAAAAGCGACGAGAAGCACGGGAAGGAACTAGGAAGTTGACTTGAAATAGAAGAGAAGGCGAATCAATACTACCGTTAATCAACTTATGTAGAAAAGTAATACCCAAGACTATTCTACGATTGATTAACGATGGAAGATACAGAAGAAGAAGCCTACTATGATAAGACGGTAGACGAAGGTTACCATCCCAGTTTAGATTGCGCAAGGCAAAAAGAAGAAATTGCTTCTGAACCGATTCAATACGGTCCTGATACAATTTCTGCTGTGGCGACCATATAATAGAACAATATTCTAAAATAGGACGTACCAGCGAGACAAAAAGATGTTTAGTGACAAACGGATCATTAAACTCTTTAGACCATCGTTTAATAAAACCAAGTACACTTTAGGCTTCATTAACGATGGTTAGAATATGGGTATTGAATCTAAGTTTACAGTCATAGAGCACACCGAGATCTTTGATTGTAGAAATACGTTGCAAGGACACATTGTTAATTGTATAATCAGCAAAAAATGGAGTGGTACGACTGAAAGTCATTGTCATACACTTAGAACAATTTAGATGCAACTGATTGGCTTTACACCAATTTTGAAGGGAAATTAGATCATCCTGTAGGCGTAGATGATCTATTGAGTTCTTGTATGAGAGACAGAGTTTTACGTCATCTGCATACATGAATATTCTAGATTAAGAAATACAGCTGGGAAGGTCATTTATAAATAGGGAGAAAAGTAGAGGGCCCAAGTGACTACCCTGAGGAACACCCGAAGAGACAAATATGACCTTCGAAGTAGATGTTCTCAACAAAACTCTTTGGGTTCTACCCTTTAAATAGGAAGCAATCCAAAACAAAAGTTTAGGAGATAATCCCAATTGGTCAAGCTTATGAAGCAAGATGTCATGCTGACCAGAGTCAAATGCCTTACTGAAATCAGTGTATATAACATCTGTTTGCATTTTCTTTAAAAAGCTTTCATTGACTACGGATGAAAATTCTAATAAGTTCGTAGAGGTTGATCGATTCTGAACAAAACCATGCTGCGATGGTGAAATAATAGATTTACAAAAGTGCTGTAAATTAGAAGTTATAATTTTTTCAAATAACTTCGAAATAGCAGAAAGCTTGGCAATGCCTCTGTAATTTGAAATATCAGATCTACCTCCTTTTTTAAACAGAGGAATAATAAATGATTCTTTCCAAATTGAAGGAAATACCGAGGTATCAAGAGACAAATTAAACAGTTTTAATAAAGGTGACCACAAAGAAGCACTGCATTCTTTAATCACACAACTAGGAATACCATCCGCCCCCGGAGAGAACGACGATTTCAACGTACGCATAGCGGATAAAAGATAGACAGGAGAAATATTAGAAACCATAATACCATTTCCATTAATATTAGAATTTAAAATTGGAAATGAATTGGTTTTTGGAATGACAGTTGAATAAGTGGATTGGAAGAACTTTGCAAATAGATCTGAGGTATCTTGATCATTGCAAGTACTGTCACAACCTAGGAAAAACGAGGATGGAAACCCAGAAAATTTACGCTTCAAATTTACAAATGAATAAAATCTTTTGGAATCACGAACAAACTGCCTTTTACAGCGTATAAGGTAATTCTCATAACAACGAGATTTTATAATATTGAAATTGGCCTTAGCTAAGGAGTATTTAGACCAACTTTTTAAAACATTTAGATTTAAAGTTTTTTACAGTTGAAAGAGTCGAAGTGAACCAGGGAGGTTTATTAGAAAGAGATTTGGGAAGACACATAGGAACACATTTGTCTAGAAGAGAATTTAAAGTACTGCAGAATGTTGAAACTGCTAAGTTTACATCAACTGCTTCATATAAAGGAGCCCAATCTGTTGCATTAATGAGATCATTAAGCAAAACAAAATTACATTTATTAAAACAACGACGCTTTTTAGATGATGAGGGTGTAAAAATTGGTGAACAGTAAATAGGTGTTAAAACCTCTAATGTTGGATGATATAAATCCTCAGGTATACAAAAGGGGGATGATCTTAAAACATCATTAGTAAAAATAAGATCAAGAGAACGATTTAAATGATTGGAAATTGAGTTCATCTGATACATAGAAACAATTAAATCAAAAACATAATGATTAATTGTTGGAAGAAGATAATTCGAATTGGGAAAAGAGGCCCAAGATATGTTAAGAATATTAAAATCACCCAACAACACAAGAAATAAGTCATTATCTTGAACATATTGATACATTTGTTTAATACAAGATATATGATGACTATAAACTTGTAAATCGGAAGAGGGAGGGATATATGAACAAGTAACGTATAGGCAACAAGACTGAAAAGTTATTTTAACTCCAATAATCTCAACATTGAATTGATGAAAATGTAAAACATTCAGAGAGGAAATGGGATTTAACAGCTATTAAAGTCTATAATCAAGTCTATAAATAGTGAAATTATTTGAAAAAACCTCACTATTATAAACATTTTGGCTTATAGCCCTCACTGAAACGTGGTTAACAGTGAGGGCTATAAGTTCATATTGGACACTACAGCTATGCAGAAATAGATTTTTTAATTTGGAATTAAGGCCTCGAACATTTTGATAAATAATAGATAGCTGCAAAAAGATGGAAAGAAACTTAGTTTTTTGATACAGTCTCAGATGAAGGTTGTACCGAAACGGGATTTAAAGACACTGGAGAAATTCTATTCCGAGTCTTAGGTTTGAATTCATGTACAACAACATGAGGTGGCCAAAAAGTTTGGATCACATATAGTATCGAAAAATACAATCGGTACATTGATTTTAAATGAAGCAATTTCACGAGGAGCCGCAAAATTAAACTTCGAGATAAAAACTTTAGACGAAATTTTACTTTCAATAAAAGCAGACACAGCCTTACATGTCGTAGCCGATGAGAGCCTAGGTAAGAAAATATGCTTTCGAGGAGACACAACAGATAAATAGGGAATTATAGGAGTAGGAGACTTTTAACTAGCAGTGTTGGAGAAATCACTGTATTTAGCGGAGAATCAAAATTATACTGATTCAATATTTCTTCTGTAGCTTTGAGTTCCTCTTCAAGCTGTTTTGAAAATTTACTTAGATTTGAATACTCAACCCGCACTGCTTTATACATCTTGGAAAAACTTAATTGTTTTTCCAAACAATCCGGGCAAGACCAGCGTAATCTACCACACCCACTTTTGGGAGCAGCCATGACTCTCTCACAGGCACGCCCCGAGATGCCAGGACATTTAATGTGCATTAGATTCTCGCACAGCCAGCACCCAACAAATTGTATTTGTGCAGAATCAGTGATATGCAGAAGTGTACATGACAAACATAAACACGTCTTACTCTCATAAACTCAGAACTCTCTCTTTTTGTTTTTGTTTTCTTTGCTCTCTTTTGGTTTTGATGATCTTTTGTCGCTCGTTTGCTTATTTGCTTTTGCGTTTGCTAAGCGGTGTTTTTATTGATTGCAGTATGTCTTATCTCCAGAGAGGTTGAAGTGATACTGAAGACGTTTATAATTCGGAATTTTAGTATGTAAGAGGTATTTTGTATCATAGGGGAGGAGATTCGGTTATGACGAGGAGTGTGCCTTTGACGATGTGTAACGCTGCTATCACTTCAACTAGGGTTATAGAAGACTCTATGGTGTGTGCTCTAGGTCTGGGTGTATAATTGGTTGCTTTGTCTGCATACTTGTTGGTAGTGACGCTATTGATAAAGTTTTGGTCATTGGAACTGTCTGGTCAGTGTTGGGCAAACAAATGTGCTAAGTGATTTATATCTGTTGATAGAGAGTTGTTGGTTATATCTGAGATGCAGTGTATGGCTTTGGTTGGGTTAACCCCGCGGAGTATTCGGATGTTAGCCCAGATTTTATCGGAGGGTATTGGGTTCTATTTTGGATGTGAAATCTGTGGAATCTTTTAATTTGGATATCTCGAGTTCTTCGAGGAGATTGTCAGTCCTGCTATCGCGTTTGAAATTTTGCAAGGTTTTAAATTTGTTGGCCCTAATTTTGGTCAAGTTCCGCGTTCCTGGCGGAATAACAGGGTGTGTTTTTACTGGGTTTCTGAGGTGTTATTTGGGGTATACTATAATGAACGGATTGTAGGATTAATTTATTAATTATGGCCGCTTCTTTATTAGCTGTTCTGGGTATTAGGTTGTTAAGGTCGGTAGTTAAATTAGTATATGGGTAGTTAATTTATTATATAATGGCCAGTTGGCTTCTTTTAATTTGAAGAAGGAACGGGAAAAGTTTGTGGTTGTGGGAACAAAGATAATAGTATTGGAATGTGATCGCTACCGTGAATATCATTGGTTATTTTCCAATTGGTGAAAGGAGTTAGTTGGGAGAACATAGCTACAAGTCAATGTGTGTAAATGTGTTGTGAGTGGAAAAATGTGTTGGCCGTAATTAAGTAGAGTGAGATTGGCGTTCTGGAGGAATTTTGCTAGGGTTCGATCCCTTCGGTTGTTCTGAGGTACTTCCTAGCTGTGATCTTTGCTGTTAAAGTCTCCTACGATAATTTGGTTAGTATTGGTGTTGTAGGCCGCTTCCCTGCGTTTCTAAGGGTGTAGGATGAGTTAATTGCTTATGTTCTATGGATTTGTGGACCAATATGGTTACGCCACCAAATCGGTTGGACGCTGTATGGGTGTAAATTTGGAAGTTTACTTGGATTGATTACCCATTAAAAATGTAAAATCAGGGTATAATTGTTTTGTTGCAGCCCAAATGTATGTAACAGGCAGAAGGAGGCGTGGCAGACCCCATAAAGTATATATATTCTTGATCAGGATGACAAGCCGAGTCGATTGAGCCCTGTCCGTCTGTCTGTCTGTCCGTGTGTCCGTAATTTGTGAACAGAACATGTAAGAGATAGAATCTTTATTTTTTTCATTTTTTGTAGGTTCGTGTATATCACGTGCAGATCGAGTTTGTTTTAAAAATTCGATAACTCTTCTCGTTCTTTTTTATCGATTAAAAACTAAAATCGATTTTTCGTTTTAAAATTATATCTTTTACATCTTTAAAGTTAGAGACTCGAAATCTGGTATTTAGTTTAATGGGACGTTTATACAATTTTGATTATTGTTAAATTTTGGATGCCACGCCCCCTTCGCCCACAATTTCTAAATCACGTATTTCATATATTAGAGACTTGTGCTTTTGCACATACACGCATATGAATGATATAATTACGCTGCGGAAGTTTGATTAAGAAAGAAAGTAAAAAGTTATTAAGCATAACATGCACATATTGGCGCAGCGCAGTCGCTTGGTAGTCGCCAAGCCATTCTCGGTGAGTTCAATCCACGGGTCTACTGAAATAAAGAAGAAATGCGTGATGAACATTTTCAATCACACTTCCCTCTTTTTCCTATTAGACACTCTTAGTTGTTCGATGCCATTATTGGATTCGACTTGTTAACACAAGCCGGAGTACACTTGGACCTCACAAAGAATCTACTAGAGTATCGGGGCATATCTGAAGAAATACAATAGCAGGAATGCACTGATGTAAATTTCACAGATGTAGACGATATCGTAGTTCCTACCTCCATCAGAAAAAAGTTCAGGAACATTATACTTAAAAGGAAGAAGGCCTTTTCAACAGTAGAAGAAGCACTTCCTTTTAACACCTCTGTCTCCGCCACAATCCGCACGGTTGACAACGAACCAAAATATGCCAGAAGCTACCCAAATCTAATGGTCATTTCTGACTTCATAAATAGTGAAGTCAAGCAACTGTTAATAGACGGCATCATCAAACCATCAAGGTCACCATACAACAGCCCAACGTGGGTGACAAATAAAGCACAGACGCCTATGGCAACACAAAGAAAAGATTGGTCATCGACTTCAGGAAACTGAACGAATCGTTATCCAATGCCCAGCATTCCCATGATTTTAACGAACCTGGGAAATGCCAAATTTTTTACTACCCTTGATCTAAAATCAGGATATCACCAAATATACCTTGCGGAACATGAACGCGAAAAAACCTTATTCTCTGTTTGCGGTGGAAAATACGAATTCTGCCGATTGCCATTGGTCTTAAGAATGCTAACAGCATCTTCCAAAGAGAAATCGATGATGTTCTACGCTAACATATTGGGAAAATATGTTACGTCTACGTCGACGATGTCATAGTTTTCTCAAAAAACGAAGTAGACCATGTCAGATTGAATTGAAGCCAACATGAGGGTAAGCCAAGAGAAAACTAACTTCTTTAAAGAAAGCGTAGAGTATCTGCGATTCATCGTAAGCAAGGACGGCACCAGGTCCGACCCAAAGAAAGTCAGGGCCATTCAAGCGTACCCAAAAATGTCGGTATCAGATCGTTCCTGGGTCTGGCAATCTATTACAGAGTCTTCATAAAAGACTTTGCATCCATAGCTCGTCCAATAACCGATATTCTGAAAGGAGAGAATGGTTCAGTGAGTAAGCATAGGTAAAAAAAAATAACAGTCGAGTTCAATGAAACCCAGCGTAACGCGTTTCAGCGCTTGCGCAACATCTTGGCATCAGAAGACGTAATTTTGATGTACCCGAACTTTAAAAAAGCCTTTGATCTAACCACCGATGCCTCGGCAAACGGAATTGGTGCAGTTCTATCTCAAGAAGGCAGACCAATCACCATGATTTCTGGTACCCTAAAAAGTGCAGAATTCAACTACACAACTAACGAAAGGGAATTGCTTGCCATCGTATTGGCTTTGGGTAAATTGCAGAACTATCTATATGGCTTCAGAGAAATTAACATTTTCACTGACCACCAGCCACTTACCTTCGCAGTAGCAGGCAAAAACACTAATGCAAAAATAAAAAGAGGGAAAGTCTACATTGACCAGCACAACGCCAAGGTTTACTATAAACCGGGCAAAGAAAATTTTGTAGCAGATGCATTGTCCAGACAAAATCTCAATGCTCTACAAAGCGAGCCTCACTCAGACGCCGCAACTGTAACGGGTAGAAGCGATCAGTTGGAAATAGTCAATACCGAGCACAACAGCCGCACAGAGTGGCCCAAGAGAACGTCAAACAAATCTTGCGCGACTACTTCTTTCCGAGCATGAGCAATTTAGCTAAGGAAGTAGTGTCAAATTGCAAAGTCTGCACGAAAACAAAATACGACAGGCATCCCAAGAAACAACAACTTGGCGAGACGCCCATTCTACAATACACGGGCGAATTGTTGAATTGACAGAAAACAATTTCTAACTTTACGTAGACAAGTTTTCCAATTTCGCCCTGGTACAACCAATAATATCAAGAACAATTGTCGATAGTTCTGAGTTTGTGAGAGTAAGACGTGTTTTTGTTTGCGCTCCGTACTTTTAATTATTTCTGTTCTTTAATTTGTTGTATATTTACACATAATTTGAATATTATTATATTTTTAGGTTGATACTGCCGTGATTTGTGCTTCTAAACATTGTGTTTTTTGTTTTATTTACAATAGTTTTGTGAGCGTCGGTGTATATCTAAATTGCACTTTTCGTTTTAGTATTTCTATTCTTTCGTTGTTCTTATTTGATTTCTGTTTTTTTTTTTTCACGGGTTACGGGATTACGCTGGTCTTGCCCGGATTGTTGGGAAAAACAATTAAGTTTTTCCAAGATGTATAATTCAATGCGGGTTCAGTATTCAAATCTAAGTAAATTTTCAAAACAGCGTAATGAGGAACTAAACGCTGGAGAAGAAATATTGAATCAGTATAATTTTGATTCTCCGCTAAATACCGTGATTACTCCATCACTGCTAGTTCCCCCCTCCATTCAAGTATCGTCTCCTACCTTATCAACCACTTCTTCACCTTGTCAATAAGTATCAATTCCCATATCAGATGATTCAGATGAAATATCTGTGTCTAGTGTCAGCACAGACACTCAAAGGCCACTACTAAAAAAGTTAAAGTTTCTCCGAGTGTTGCTCAATCTAAAAACAACATGAAGACACCGTCTCGTACACCGTCTCCTACTCCTATATTACCCTATGTATCTGTTGTGTCTCCTCGAAAGCAAGTTTTCTTATCTAGGCTTTCTTTAGATACGACATGTGAGGCTGTGTCTGCTTTCATTGAAAGTAAAATTTCATATAAAGTTTTTATCTCGAAGTTTAATTTTGCGGCCCCTCGTGAAATTGCTTCATTTAAAATCAATGTACCGATTGTATTTTTCGATACTATATGTGATCCAAACTTTTGGCCACCTCATGTTGTTGTACATGAATTCAAACCTAAGACTCGGAATAGAATTTCTCCAGTGTCTTTAAATCCCGTTTCGGTACAACCTTCATCTGAGACTGTATCAAAAAACTAAGTTTCTTTCCATCTTTTTCGCAGCTATCTATTATTTATCAAAATGTTCGAGGCCTTAATTCCAAATTAAAAAATCTATTTCTGCATAGCTGTAGTGTCCAATCTGAACTTATAGCCCTCACTGTTAACCACGTTTCAGTGAGGGCTATAAGCCAAAATGTTTATAATAGTGAGGTTTTTTCAAATAATTTCACTATTTATAGACTTGATTATAGACTTTAATAGCTGTTAAATCCCATTTCCTCTCTGAATGTTTTACATTTTCATCAATTCAATGTTGAGATTATTGGAGTTAAAATAACTTTTCAGTCTTGTTGCCTATACGTTACTTGTTCATATATCCCTCCCTCTTCCGATTTACAAGTTTATAGTCATCATATATCTTGTATTAAACAAATGTATCAATATGTTCAAGATAATGACTTATTTCTTGTGTTGTTGGGTGATTTTAATATTCTTAACATATCTTGGGCCTCTTTTCCCAATTCGAATTATCTTCTTCCAACAATTAATCACTATGTTTTTGATTTAATTGTTTCTATGTATCAGATGAACTCAATTTCCAATCATTTAAATCGTTCTCTTGATCTTATTTTTACTAATGATGATGCCAGCATTAATGTTTTAAGATCATCCCCCTTTTGTATACCTGAGGATTTATATCATCCAACATTAGAGGTTTTAACACCTATTTACTGTTCACCAATTTTTACACCCTCATCATCTAAAAAGCGTCGTTGTTTTAATAAATGTAATTTTGTTTTGCTTAATGATCTCATTAATGCAACAGATTGGTCTCCTTTATGTGAGGCAGTTGATGTAAACTTAGCAGTTTCAACATTCTGCAGTACTTTAAATGCTATTCTAGACAAGTGTGTCCTTATGTGTCTTCCTAAATCTCTTTCTAATAAACCTCCCTGGTTCACTTCGACTCTTTCAACTCTAAAAATTTTTAAATCTAAATGTTTTAAAAAGTTCAAAAAGTCGAGTTCGGTCGTTGAATAGTCTAAATTCTCCTTAGCTAAGGCCAATTTCAATATTTTAAACTCTCGTTGTTATGAGAATTACCTTATACGCGGTAAAAGACAGTTTCGTCGTGATCCCAAAAGATTTTATTCATTTGTAAATTTTAAGCGTAAATCTTCTGGGTTTCCATCCTCGCTTTTCCTAGGTTGTGACAGTACTTGTAATAATCAAGATACCTCAGATCTATTTGCAAAGTTCTTCCAATCCACTTATTCAACTGTCATTCAAAAAACCAATTCATTTCCAATTTTAAATTCTAATATTAATGGAAATACCATTATCGTTTCTAATATTTCTCCTGTCTATCTTTTATCCGCTATGCGTACGTTGAAATCGTCGTTCTCTCCGGGGGCGGATGGTATTCCTAGTTGTGTGATTAAAGAATGCAGTGCTTCTTTGTGGTTACCTTTATTAAAACTGTTTAATTTGTCTCTTGATACCTCGGTATTTCCTTCAATTTGGAAAGAATCATTTATTATTCCTCTGTATAAAAAAGGAGGAAGATCTGATATTTCAAATTACAGAGGAATTGCCAAGCTTTCTGCTATTTCGAAGTTATTTGAAAAAATTATAACTTCTAATTTACAGCACTTTTGTAAATCTATTATTTCACCATCGCAGCATGGTTTTGTTCAGAATCGACCAACCTCTACGAACTGATGAGAATTTTAATCCCTAGTCAATGAAAGCTTTTTAAATAAAATGCAAACAGATGTTATATACCCTAATTTCCGTCAGGCATTTGACTCTGTTCAGCATGACATCTTGCTTCAAAAGCTTGACCATTTGGGATTTTCTCCTGAACTTCTGTTTTGGATTGCTTTCTATTTAAAGAATAGAACCCAAAGAGTTATGTTGAGAACATCTACTTCGAAGGTCATATTTGTCTCTTCGGGTGTTCCTCAGGGTAGTCACTTGGGCCCTCTACTGTTCTCCCTATTTATAAATGACCTTCCCAGCTGTATTTCTTACTCTGGAATATTCATGTATGCAGATGACGTAAAACTCTGTCTCTCATACAAGAACTCAATAGATCATCTACGCCTATAGGATGAAAAATTGGTGTAAAGCTAATAAGTTGCATCTAAATTGTTCTAAGTGTATGACAATGACTCCATTTTTTGCTGGTTATACAATCAACAATGTGTCCTTGCACCGTATTTCTACAATCAAAGATCTCGGGGTGCTCTTTGACTGTAAACTTAGATTCAATACCATATACTAACCATTGTTAATAAAGCCAAAATTGTACTTGGTTTTATTAAACGATGGTCTAAAGAGTTTATTGATCCGTTTGTCACTAAACTTCTTTTTGTCTCGCTGGTACGCCCTATTTTAGAATATTGTTTTATTATATGGTCGCCACAGCAGAAATTGTATCAGGACCGTATTGAATCGGTTCAGAAGCAATTAATTCTTTTTGCCTTGCGCAATCTAAACTGGGATGGTAACCTTCGTCTACCGTCTTATCATAGTAGGCTTCTTCTTCTGTATCTTCCATCGTTAATCAATCGTAGAATAGTCTTGGGTATTACTTTTCTACATAAGTTGATTAACGGTAGTATTGATTCGCCTTCTCTTCTATTTCAAGTCAACTTCCTAGTTCCTTCCCGTGCTTCTCGTCGCTTTTGTCCTCTTCATTTACCTATATGTAACTGTAACGATTCTTTATACAGTGCGTTTCGTGTTCTATGTACTAAGTATAATACTTATTTTCATGTATTTAGTTCTGAACTCTCTCTTTCCTTAATAAAAACTTCTCTTTTAGCATATTTCAGAGAAATCACACACACACCCCAGTAGTGAGAATGCACTTATGTAATTCTCCCTACTTGTGTAGTGATTTCTTTTATCGTACTTTACTTTTTAAGATTTTTATTTATTCTTATTCTTATATTCTTATAGACTTTTTTAACTTCTTCTATCTTGCTTAGTTTTAATGATATCACTAACCATATCTGGATGTGATTTGGGGCATAGCTCGCCGATCCGGCAAATAAAACACACCATTGGTGATATCATTGCTATATATTGTTAGTATTAGTCTTTTTATTTTCCTGTTCTGTTTATAATTTTTATACCCTGAACCCATTGAAAATGGGAAATCAGGGTATAATGTTTTTGTGAAAATGTATGTAACAGGCAGAAGGAGACATCGCAGACCCCATAAAGTATATATATTCTTGATCAGCTCGACGAATACCATACGCTATACGAGTTTGTTTTATTTTTTCGATAACTCATCCCGTTCCCGAATTATCGATAAATTTCGATAAATTGACTTTCAATTAAGTGACCCATTAAAGCTAGAGACTTCAAATTTGCTGTGCATATAGGTGTAGTGAATGCGAACATTTTGCAGTTTTTGGATTTTTGATGCCACGCCCCCTTCGCCCACAATTTGCAAAACCCGTATTTCAAATACTAGAGACTTGTGCTTTGGCAAATACACACATATGAATGCCATAAACACAGTGAAAATTTCATTAAGAAAGTCCATTTGCAAAAAAAGTTATTTAACATTTAATTTCGCATATCATAGGCATATTGCAGCCCGAGCGCAGTTGCTGCTCAGTTAGCAGAGCTCGTGCTCATAATACGTTCGTGAGCGTGCGTATGTGTATGTGTTGCTTGCAACATATATGTAAAATAATCATAGCAGGCTTCGAATATCGGCTATTCGAAGGGTTCAGGGTATCTCTTAGTCGAGCAGTCTCGACTAGAGCTTCCTTACTTGTTAATTTTGTAATTTTATAATTTGACTCACGAATGTAGTCAACTTTTTTTATATAAAATAAATAAAAGTATAACATAGATATAATAATTTAAAGGCCCCTTGTTGCAGATCGTGAATATGTTCCCTAACACTAGAAAAAATATTGCGACAATGCATTCAACTCAAAGACCATAACATCGATGCTGAAGAACCAATACGACATTGATATTCTAAACACACCCCTCTGCACAGTTCATCAAATGGCCAAGTGGAATGATTCCACAGTACTTTAATTGGGATCGCTAGGTATCTAAAGACTGACAGGAAAATCGATGACACAGTTGAATAAATCCTGAGAGCAACGGTAAAATACAATGCTACATTCGGTCACTTGCGAAAAACCAATTGAAGTTCTTCACGCGGGATCCGAAAGGCGCAGGTCAAGTATTACTTTCAAACTAGCAAAAGCCCAACAAAACACCATAGAAAGGTGTAACGCTAACAGGCAAAACCGCATATTTGAGGTAGAAGAGGAAGTATTCCTCAAAAACAACAAGAGGTTAGGAAATAAGCTAACCCCCCTCTGCATCAGGCAGGAAGCAGACCTAGGAACGGCTGTCTTAATTAAGGGGAGGGTGGTCTACATGGACAACCTAAAATAGGTTTGGCTCATATTTAGTTTGGAATTAAGGTCTCCAAGGCAAAGCACCATAATTTCACCACACAACCTAAATTACAGGTTAATCCTCGTTACGCTTATCATCCTCGCAGTAGCAAATGGGCGGATCACCGACCTCTCTCATGCCAACTACATTCCAGTAATAGAAGGTGAAGGTATTCGAACATCGTGACTACTTAAGGCACAGAAGTAACCTTTCTGAGTTTGTCAGCATAATAGAAGAGACAGAAAAATTGTTCGACATCTTCCCATAATCACATGTGCGCAAGCTGCTAGATGTTGATTCTGATCACTTAAAAACACTGCTCTCCGTCCTTAAAATACACCACAGAATGGCGAGGAGTCCGAGTCGGCGTGCGGACTGTACTTGATGGCGCGATGCATCGGTTTTTTCTGGGTAGAGTTATGTATAGTTTTGAATAAAGACGATACAAGTTGCTTTGATTGTACTCCGGCAGACAGCCGACACATTGTTCTCATTAACACATACATATTGCTGTACCACAAGGCCCCCAACATAATCATCCTAAATAATTAACTTATACTTTACGAAGTCTGCGCCTGTTACATATATTTTCACAAAAAAATTATATCCCGATTTCCCATTTTCATTTTCTAAGCTGCTGAACATCAGCTGAAAATTCATCCTTAATTTATCTTTGTTGTTGTTTTGAATTCTTCGAATTTTCTAGATGCTTCTGCTGCTGCTACCACGTGCGTTTGTTCGTAAACTTTTGGTAAACGTTTTGTTTAATAACATAATAGATTTCTTCTATATATTATATTCACTTTATTTCCTCTATATCAATGTTTTCTTATTTTTTTCTTATTTTATATATATGTAAATATATACATAAATTGCAAGCAACGCATACATACACACGCACACATAAACGCTATGCTAACTGCGCAGTTTAGTCAGCGACTGCGCTAGGCCAATATGTGCATTTTATGGGAAAGTAAATGCTTAATACTTCTTTATAGTCTGAACCTATGCAAAATGGGTTATGGTATAATTTTTTTGTTTCAGCCCAAATGTATGTAACAGACAGAAGGAATCCTCGCAGACCCCATAAAGTATATATATATTCTTGATCAGGACGACAAACCGAGTCGATTGACCCCTATCCGTCTGTTCGTATGCTTGAACGCGTGGATCTCAGAACCTATAATAGCTAGAGACTTGAATTTTTTGTTGATTCGTGTATATCACGCGGAGATCGAATTTTTTTTATACCCTGAACCCATTGAAAATGGGAAATCAGGGTATAAGGTTTTTGTGAAAATGTATGTAACAGGCAGAAGGAGAAGTCGCAGACCCCATAAAGTATATATATTCTTGATCAGTCCGTCTGTCCGTCCGTCCGTCCGTCCGTCCATCCGCCCGTCTGTCTGTATGAACGGGCTGATCTCGTAATACCATACGCAGCACAAGTTTGTTTTTTTTTCGATAACTCATCCCGTTTCCGAATTATCGATAAATTCACTTTCAATTATGTGTACCATTACAGCTAGAGACTTCAAAATATTTGTATATGTGTTGTGTTGCTTGCAATGTAAATTAATCATAGAATGCTTCGAATATCGGCTATTCGAAGGATTCAGGGTATCTATAAGTCGAGCAGTCTCGACTAGAGCTTCCTTACTTGTTTTATTTTTTTCTTACTCAATCTTGCATAGCGTAATTATATCATACATATATGTATATGTGCGTATGTTCAAAAGCACAAGTCTCTAGTATTTGAAATACACGATTTCGAAATTGGTCGAAAGGGGCGCGGCATCCAAAACTTAACAAATATCAAAATTGTATAATAAATAACTAAATACAATATTTGGAGTCTCTAACTAGAAAGATGTAGAAAATAAAATTTTAAAGCTGAACATCGATTTTCGGTTTTAGTCGATAAAAAAAACGAGAAGAGTTATCGAATTAAAAAAAAAACTCGATCTACTCGTGATATACTCGTTTGAACGCAAACCATTTCTATGCTATTGAAGTGCTAATAGAAATTACGCTCGCATTACATATTTGGATGAAATCTATTATGTGATTAAACAAAACGTTTATTACCAAACGCACGTGGTAACAGCAGTAGAAGCATCTAGAAAATTCTAAGAACTCATAACAACAATAAAATTAAATTTTTGATGAGTTTTAAGCAGAAATTGTGTAGCACAGTAGCTGAATAACTCTACTTGGAATTCGCTATCTTTCACTCAAGTAGTGCGATATGGAGACCCAGGTTCGATTCTCTAGGCGGCTGCCTGTGCGCATAATATATATATAATTCTAATATATTATTAAAGAGGTGGGTAATTCGTGTTTTGACTGTGTTAAAGGGGTTTTTTAAGAGTGTGTTTGCTTTTTTTATAGTTACTCCTGTTGTCCGTGTTATTGTTAGGTTTGCAAATTTTCTTTGTGCTTTGTTTTTTGGCTTTAAGTTTAGTGAGGGTTTCATTCCACCAGGGTGTATTTTTATTTAAACGATTGGGTGACAATTGTTATGTATGGTATGGTATATGTTATGGTGCAGATTGGAAAATGATTTTGCAAATGTTTGCAGTTTCTTTGTTTATGTTTAGGCTAATTGGTATTTTCTCACTTATAGCGGGGGTTGATTGAGAGTCGTTTCCGTGAAGGTCGTCGATAATTTCTCAATTAATCGGAGCCATCGTTATGGATGTGGAGCTTTGTGTTTTGTAGGAATTTGTGGAGGGTTTTTCTATTGTTCTCTTGTTTGGTTCTGGGGAACTCCAGCTATTTTGCCAGCTCTTAAAGTCCCCCACGGTAATTTGATTGGTGTTG
Source organism: Drosophila fulvimacula (assembly GCA_035045555.1). Taxonomy (NCBI): domain Eukaryota; kingdom Metazoa; phylum Arthropoda; class Insecta; order Diptera; family Drosophilidae; genus Drosophila; species Drosophila fulvimacula. The sequence goes on along the minus strand of JAWNOX010000160.1, from coordinate 863,175 downwards.
TTTGGGTTGATCTTTAAGTGTTTAAGGGTGAAAGTCATGTTAGGGGATATGTGTATTGCAGAGCTTGCAAATAACAGTTGAGTGTTTTGCGACGTCTTCAAATAAGTGTCTTTACTGAGTACCTGAAAAAAATACTCGCGCGCGGCCTATTGATCAGCTCTTCGCTTAGTTCACTCGCACTCGGAAAACAATAGTTTTTTTTTAATTTCTTTTTCGTCTCATTTAGACGCGAGTATTTGCTTGAGTGAAATGCAGCAAAACGTATTTAAGCGCGCGATGTTTGTGAAAATTCGATTATTATGAATAGTACAATAATAAATAAATAAATAATAATTTAGTAAACCCAAATTTGTTTTATAAAATGTTTAGAAAATTTTAAAGTTAAATTGTTAAATATAATTAAACTTTCTTTTTATATATATATATATAAAATAATCGGAGAATAATCAAATATTTTTTTATTACTTACATACTTATATTAACATACATACTTATTACTTACATTAAGAAAAATAAATAAAAATAAACTCAAAAAAAATGAAGTAAACATCAAAGAAATTCCTTAAAGAGTATTTGCAAGACTTTTTGAATTAACTTATTCAGTCATTCACTCACTCACTGAGTCTCAACTCGCGAGCGACTATTTTATTACTTAAGAATCGTTAAACAAGTTCAACACGAAGAACTCAACAACATCGCTCAAGCCAAAGCCGAAGCAAAATAGAAAAACACTCTCTTGCTCAGAGTGAGAGCAAATCTTTTGAGTTTTTTCGCTTATCTTCGGACATTGACCGTAAAGAAAAAACCACTCAATTGTTATTTGTGACCTTTGGTATATTGAGGTACTTCAATTTTTTCGATTCAATTTTTACATTAGTTTCTATTTCTACACTAAGGGATTAAAAATGGTAGGTTTGGTTTATCTGAGTATGTTGGATAGATTTGTGGATTAATATGGCCGTGACAAACCTGTCATAAGCTGTGTTGGTAAAGATTTGGTAGTTAATTGGGATGGGTATATGTGTTATAATAGTGTGTGTTATAATAGTGGGTTTCTTGAAGGCAATTATTTGTGGAGAGATTTTTTATACCCTGAACCCATTAAAAATGGGTAATCAGGGTATAATGGTTTTGTTGCAGCCCAAATGTATGTAACAGGCAGAAGGAGGCGTGGCAGACCCCATAAAGTATATATATTCTTGATCAGGACGACAAGCCGAGTCGATTGAGCCCTGTCCGTCTGTCTGTCTGTCCGTCTGTCCGTCCATCCGTCTGTCCGTATGTTTGAACGCGTGGATCTCAGAGCCCATAATAGCTAGAGACTTGAACTTTTTTTTTATAGATTCGTGTATATCACGCGCAGGTCGAGTTTGTTTTAGAAATTCGATAACTCTTCTCGTTCTTTTTTATCGATTAAAAACGAAATCGATTTTCAGTTGTAAAATTATATCTTCTATATCTTGATAGTTAAAGACTCCAAATCTTGTATTTAGCTTAATGGACTTTTGTACAATTTTGGTTTTTGTTAAATTTTGGATGACACGCCCCCTTCGCCCAAATTTTCAAAACACTTATTTCAAATACTAGAGACTGGTGCTTTTGCACACGCACACATATGAATGATATAATTACGCTGCCCAAGTTTGATTAAGAAAGTCGATCTACAAAAAAAGTTATTAAACATTTAACTTTGTGATGAATATGTTGTATTTGATGAGTTACCGTCGGTTTCCATGTCGTCTGGTGTAGATTTGTTTTTTTATTGAGTTTGTTGTAGTGTTGATGTTTCTGTTACTTTCGTTGAATAGGTCAGATAAGGTGTCAGGATTATCCCGATAATTAGAGAGAGTTCTTAGTTTGTGAGAGTAAGACGTAATTTTGTTTGCGCTTTGAACTTTTAAATTTTTCTGTTCTCTAATTTGTTTTTATATTTACACATTACTTGCATATTGGTGATAATTGCCATTTTGGTTTGATACTGTCGTGATTTGTGCTTCTAAACATTGTGTTTTTGTTTTTGTCGGTAATTATATCTAAATTGCAATTTTCGTTTTAGTATTTCTATTCTTTCGTTTTTCTTCTTTGCTTTCTGTTTTTTACATTGGTTAGTGTGTGTGTTCGCTGTGGATCTCTCACGCTTAGCTTAGTGTTTGTTTTTGTTTCTTACGAAATTTATTTCGTTCTTAGTGTAAGCTCTCACCCGCTCTATTTTCTGTTTTTTCATCACCTGTTTGTCATTGTGCTTTTTGTTTCTCTCAACACAATTAATCCTCTATTTGTCTTATATTTTTTCTTCTCTTAATCTGTTTATACCCTGAACCCATTGAAAACGGGAAAACAGGGTATAATGTTTTTGTGAAAATGTATGAAACAGGCAGTCCGTCTGTTTTCGAATTATCGATAAATTTCGATAAATTTGCTTTAAATTATGTGAATGTAGTAAATGCGGGCATTTTGTAGTTTTTGGATGCCACGCCCCCTTCGCCCACAATTTGTAAAACCCGTATACCAAAACTAGAGACTTGTCCTTTGTAGTCGCATATAAATGTCATAATCACACTGTGAAAATTTGATTAAGAAAGTCAATCTATGGACTTAGTAAGACTTAGTTAAAACATCTGTGTCTAGTGTCATAGCAGTCACTCAAACTAACCCTTCTAAAAAAGTTAAAGTTTCTCCGAGTGTTGGTCAAACTAAAAACAGCATTCAAACACCGTCTCCTACACCGTCTCCTACTCCTATATTACCCCATTTATCTGTTGTGTCTCCTCCAAAGCAAGTTTTCTTATCTAGGCTCTCATCGGCTACGACATGTGAGGCTGTGTCTGCTTTTATTGAAAGTAAAATTTCGTGTAAAGTTTTTATCTCGAAGTTTAATTTTGCGGCTCCTCGTGAAATTGCTTCATTTAAAATCAATGTACCAATTGAATTTTTCGATACTACATGTGATCCAAACTTTTAGCCACCCCATGTAGTTGTCCATGAATTCAGACCTAAGATTCGGAATAGAATTTCTCCAGTGTCTTTAAATTCCGTTTCGGTACAACCTTCATCTGAGGCTGTATCAAAAAAATAAGATTGTTTCCATCTTTTCCGCAGCTATCTATTATTTATCAAAATGTTCGAGGCCTTAATTCTAAATGAAAAAATCTATTTCTGCATAGCTGTAGTGTCCAATCTGAACTTAAAGCCCTCACTGAAACATGGTTAAACCAAAATGTTTGTAACAGTGATGTTTTTTTAAATAATTTCACTGTTTAAGACTTGATCGCTTATCATTTATCCCATTTTCTCTCGGAATCTTTTACCTTCTCATCAATTCACAATGTTGAGATTATTGGAGTTAAAATAACTTTTCAGTCCTCTATACATTACTTGTTTATATATCCCTCCATCTTCCGATTTACAAGTTTATAGTCATTATATATCTTGCATTAAAAAAAAGTATGAATATGTTCCAGATAATGACTTATTTCTTGTGTAGGGTGATTTTAATATAACTAACACTTCTTGGGCCTCAACTCCCAATTCGAATTATCTTATTCCAACAATTGATCATTATTTTTTTGATGAATTGTTTAACCTTTCTTTGTATCAGATTAACTCAATTTCGAATCATTTAAATCGTTTCTTTTGATTTTGTTAATTAATGTTTTAAGATCATCCTCCTTTTGTATACCTGAGTATTTATATTATCCAACACTAGATTTTTATAGCCCACCAATTTTTACGTCCTCGTCATATAAAAAGCGTCGTTGTTTTAATAAATAAAATTTTGTTTTGCTGCCAGCTGCCATTTCAGAAACCAATTCATTTCCAACTTTGAATTCTATAAAGAATGTAAATGCCATTATTGTTGCTAATATTTCTCCTGTTTCTCTTATATCCGCTTTTCGTTGTGGGAGCGGATGGTATTCCTAGTATTTTGATTAAAGAATACAGTGCTTCTTTGCGGTCAGCTTTATTAAAACTGTTTAATTTGTCCCTTGATACATCGGTATTCTCTTCAATTTGGAAAGAATCATTCATTATTCCTTTGTATAAAAAAGGAGGAAAATCCGTCTGTATGAACGCAAGGATCTCGCAAACCACAAAAGCTAGAGATCTGAAATTTGACTCATGAATACCACACGCAATAGTAGAGAATAGAATAGAGATTGTTTTTTTATTCGATAACTCATCCTGTTTCCGAATTATCGATAAATTGCGATAAATTTTCTTTCATTTATATGACCCATTAAAGTGAGAGACTTCAAATTTACTGTGGAGATTGGTGCAGTGAATGCGGACTTTTTGTAGTTTTTTGATTTTGGATGCCACGCTCCCTTCGCCTTTACTTTGCAAAACACCTATTTCAAATACTAGAGACTTGTGTTTTATATAATTAATCATAATCATCATAATCACACTGTGAAAATTTAATTAAGAAAGTCCACCTAGAAAAAAAGTTATTAAACATTTAATTTCCCATTTCATATGCATATTGGAGCCCGAGCACAATTGCTGCTCAGTTAGCAGAACGCGTGCTCATATTACGCTCGTGTGCGTGCGTATGTGTGTATCCGCTGCTTGAAATATACATATATTTAAAATAATCATAGCATGCTTCCAATATCGGATATTTAAAGGGTTCAGGGTATCTCCAAGTCCAGCAGTCTCGACTACAGCTTCCTTAATTGTTATAAATATCCTTCTCAGTTGTATTTCTCATTCCAAAAATATTCATGTATGCAGTTGACGTAGAACTTTGTTTCTCATACAAAATGCAATAGATCATCAATGCCTATAGGATGATATAATTTCCTTTCAATAGTGTTGTAAAGCCAATCAGTTGCATCTAAATTACTGTAAGTGTATGACGATGACATTCAGTCGTACCACTCCATTTTGATTTTTATAATACAATCAACAATGTGTCCTTGCAACGTATTTCTACAATCAAAGATCTCAGGGTGCTCTTCGACTGTAAAGTTAGTTTCAATACCCATATTCTAACCATCGTTAATGAAGCCTAAAGTGTACTTGGTTTTATTAAACGATGGTCTAAAGAGTTTAATGATCCGTTTGTAACTAAACTTCTTTTTGTCTCGCTGGCACGCCCTATTTTAGAATATTATTCAATTCTATGGTCGCCCAAGCATAAATTGTATCAGGACCGTATTGAATCGGTTCAGAAGCAATTTCTTCTTTTTGCCTTGCGCAATCTTAACTGGGATCGTAACCTTCGTTTAATGTCCTATCGTAGTAAGTTCCTTCTTTTAGATCTTTCATCGTTAATTTTTTTGTAATTTCTACATTCCTTCTATTTTGTATATGAACCTATAAATAATCAGTGCACAGTGCGTTTCGTGTTTTATGTGCTAATTACAATAATTATTTCAATGAATTTAGTTCTCAACTCTCTATTTCCTCAATACTATCCTCTCTTTCAGCGTGCTTCAAAGAAATCACACACAGTCCCAAGTAGTGAAAATACACCTGGCAATTCTCCCTACTTTTTATACCCTGAACCCATTAAAAATGGGTAATCAGGGTATAATGGTTTTGTTGCAGCCCAAATGTATGTAACAGGCAGAAGGAGGCGTGGCAGACCCCATAAAGTATATATATTCTTGATCAGGACGACAAGCCGAGTCGATTGAGCCCTGTCCGTCTGTCTGTCTGTCCGTCTGTCCGTCTGTCCGTCTGTCCGTCCGTCCGTCTGTCCGTCTGTCCGTCTGTCCGTATGTTTGAACGCGTGGATCTCAGAACCTATAATAGCTAGAGACTTGAACTTTTTTTTTATAGATTCGTGTATATCACGCGCAGGTCGAGTTTGTTTTGGAAATTCGATAACTCTTCTCGTTCTTTTTTTATCGATTAAAAACGAAATCGATTTTCAGTTTTAAAATTATATCTTCTACATCTTTATAGTGAGAGACTCCAAATCTTGTATTTAGCTTAATGGGACTTTTATACAATTTTGATTTTTGTTAAATTTTGGATGCCACGCCCCCTTCGCCCAAATTTTCAAAACGCTTATTTCAAATACTAGAGACTTGTGCTTTTGCACATACACGCATATGAATGATATAATTACGCTGCGCAAGTTTGATTAAGAAAGTCGATCTACAAAAAAAGTTATTAAGCATTTAGTTTCTCATAACACGCACATATTGGCGCAGCGAAGTCGCTGAGTAAACTGCGCAGTTAGCAGAGCGTATGCGTGCGCGTGTGTATGTATGCGTTGCTTGCAATATACATATGTACATATATGTACATATGTAAATACTGTATATATTTACATATATATAAAATAAGAGTAACATTGATATACATAACTTAAATAAAGTCAATATAATATACATATGTATGTACATATGTATGAATAGATGAAATGCATTATGTTATTAAACGAAACGTTTACCAAACGTTTACGTACATACACACGCGCGTGGCAACAGCAGCAGAAGCTCTAGAAAATTCGAAGAATTCATAACAACAACAACAAAGACAAATTGGGGATGAATTTTAAGCAGAAGTTCAGCAGCTCAGTAGCTCAATAACTGTACTTAGGAATTCGCTATCTCACTCTTATGTATTGCAACGGCTTTGTTGATAGCAGCGATGATCGCCGACATAAAGTCTTGGGTTCGATTCTATAAGCTGACGTCAAAAATTTTTTTTATGCAAGTTACTTAATCTTTTTTTTTTTTTAATTTTTTATAATATACATATGAATAGATGAAATGCATTATGTTATTAAACGAAACGTTTACCAAACGTTTACGTACACACGCGCATGGCAACAGCAGCAGAAGCTCTAGAAAATTCGAAGAATTCATAACAACAACAACAAAGACAAATTGGGGATGAATTTTAAGCAGAAGTTCAGCAGCTCAGTAGCAGCAGCTCAGTAGCTCAATAACTGTACTTAGGAATTCGCTATCTCACTCTTATGTATTGCAACGACTGTGTTGATAGAAGCGATGATCGTCGACATAAAGTCTCGGGTTCGATTCTTTAAGCTGACGTCAAAACGTTTTTTTATGCAAGTTACTTAATCTTTTTTTTTTTTTTTAATTTTTTAATTTAATTTAAAATTATTTATAAACTGTGAAGTGCATTTAAAGCCGCCGATAGGCGGGGTTCAGGGTATTTCCTAGTCGGGCACCTCCGACTAGAGTTTCCTTACTTGTTTTTTATATTTTTGATTTGTAATTTGTAGAAAAACAATGAAACAAATTTTTTAGCAATAACTATAACATAACCAGATGGCTTCGACTCCAGTGAGCTCAAACCACATATTTACATATATACATATTTACACATATACTTATTTACACATTTGTATAATTACATATTTACATTTATCTATGGGGCAGGTGAAATCTCTTAAGCCGTCTATAGTTGCTTGTGTTGTCCAGTAGACCTAGTTCTAGAGCATTACCGTGGTTATGTAGTCTAATCATATATCTTTCTGCATATAGTTTTATTTCTTCTTTGCCAGAAGGCAGTTTGAGGTCTTTGTGGATATTGTGATTAGACACATACTAAGGAGCACATGTGATAAGTCTGAGCGTCTTGTTCTGGTTTCGTTGTATGATCTCGATGTTTGAATTACTAGCTGTACCCCACAGATGCTAGGCGTAGGTCCAAACTGGCTTCAGTACGGACTTATATAGTCTTAATTTGTGCTCAACACTAAGTTCAGAACGTGGTTCTAATAGCCAATGCATTTCCTCGTTTTCGCCTTGAGCTGCTCCTGATTTGCTTTCATGTGCTGGTTCCAAGTTAGCCGCCGTATTTTATCGATTCGCTAACTGGTATTGTCTGACCGTTTAGTGTGACTGCAGGACAGTTTCCAGGTCTCAGAGAAAATATCACTTGCATTGACTTTTGCGTGTTCACCAGTATTCTCCACTTTTGAAGCCATACTTCAACCATTCTCCCTACTTGTGTTGTGATTTCTCATATTTTATTTTATTTTTATTTGTCTTCTTCTATTCTTTTTTAGTTTCAATGATATCACTAACCATACTTGGCTGTAATTCGGGGCATTGTTAAATATTGTTATCTGTTAGGTAATTCTGTAATTTGAATTTGACTCACGTTTTGTCAATTGTTTATATAAAATAAAAAAAAGAGACGCCCACTAGGGGCGTGGTATATTGGAAAATGAATTTTCCTGAATCTCAGAAACAATACTCGTAGCTATCCTAGAGACTTGAGATTTGAAATGTATACTCGGGTTGACATCCCAAGTTAATTAAGCTATTTATGTATTGACGCATTCTATCTTCTCCAGTTTTACAGCTAGAACGACCAAATTTGGCACATGAGTAACTGTGACGATACTATAAAGATCGACAAAAAATTATATATCCATGCCTACTGGGGTGTGTCAAATCTGCTCTGGCTGTATAAGAATGTTCCATCTTCTGTTATATTTTAAACACTATTGATGCTAGAGAGTGAGATTTGGTACATAACGTCCAAGTTCAATAAGCTATGGCGGATTTATTAACGCCCACAGGGGGCGCGGCAAATCATATTAGTTTATAGCTCCTACAGTTTTTGTGCTAGAAAATTGAAATGAAATTTGGATGGTAGGTTGCTGGTGAACACCTCCATCGATCACCCAACTATTACTTTTACGCCCCTTTTGGGACCTATATAAAAATACCCTGTAATTTTAGAATTTTTTGCGTTTAAGCGTCGAATTTACAGTTGCCTTGTCCCTGTCATGGACTGACCAAAAATAAAAAGTCTACGTCCACTGGGGGCGTGGAGAAATTTACTACTTTTGAGCTATAAATTCACAATTTTTCACATTTTGGCATTTTAAACCATTAATTGATTTGCTAAATATATCATATGTAAACAAAATTTTGTAATACAACAAAAATGAAAGCCGACATAGAAAAATCAAGATTCGAACCTCCCCCTACTTGCACAAGTCACAATTTATCACGTCTACCACGACGCCATCACTTCGCTTGTCAAAACAATAGTAAATAAATAAAGTAAAAACCAACTTCACCCGATGTTCGAAGGGTGCCTATGACCGGCCCGCGTCACTTTAATCACGTACGCCACTGAATTTCATAGCAACCGAGTAACTTTACAGATTAGTCGCGCTGAATTCTATTGAATTTGTGATTTCTTAGAAAATAGAAATATGTTCGCGGTGCAGCCATGCACATTTGTCAATTCAGTCATCTCCAGTCGATCAAACGCATAGCATATGGCATAATCACTCCGCGATAAATAAACGAAAAAACTCTTAAAAACTTAACGCTACTGGCAAAAAACAATCACAGCTCTGCTGTGCATATTTGCAGTGTCTTCCGAAGACACGGTGACAATTTAACAGTGCTCTTGTGCAAAGAAATAAATAATTATTTAGTAAACAACTCTCCTCCAGGGCTCCGGCCTCAACGGGGGCCAGGAGCAAATTAGCTGATCGAGAGTTTTTACAAGACAGCTTAAGCCCTTTCGCTCCACCCAACGCAAGCTGAGCTTTATTAAAACTTCAGTAATAAAAATAAAATAAAAAAACCTACTCTCAGGCGTATAAAATAAAATAAATAAATAAACAATTAAAACGGAAATTAAATATGCCATCCAATACCGTATTGAATTTGAGTACTGTCCAACAAGACAAAACTCCAAATAATATGCGGAAGCTGCAAATCTCGCCGGAACCCATCAGGAAGAAAAAAACTGCTACACCCGATATACCCAGTGGCAGTGGAATAGCAACTGATGCAGCAATCCAAAATCGTTTCTCACTCCTAAGCGATGACGAGAAAGAAATGTCTAAAACAATAAGACCCCATAGCACAATCTCTCATCTAGAAGAAGTAGAACCTACATCTTGATCGAAAAACCAATAAAAAAACCAAAGAATCGATCGCCTCCAATTTGGTGCCCAAACATCAAATCAGTCTCACATTTCCACGCGCCAATAGAAACTGCAATTGACCCCAACTCGTACGCGATCAAATTAAAAGATCAAAACGTTGGCGTGCTAAAAAACTCAAGTGAAGACTATCGAGAAGTTGTAAAAAGATTCTCAGACTTTGGACTAAAATTTCACTGCTACCAGCTGAAGGAGGATAAACCATACAGAGTATGTATAAAAGGACTCCACCACAGTACTGATGTCGATCAAATTAAAGAGGATTTAGACGCTAAAGGGCATAGCATTAAAAAAATCTTCAACCCACTAAGCCGCGGAGACAAAACTCCGCTCAACATCTTTTTTGTTGAGCTGGGTCAGGCAACAATCAACAAACAAATTCTAGATTTTCGCATTATCTGCAGGCAAAGATGCACTGTGGAACTCCCTCGAAAGTTCAATGATCTGACCCAATGCCACAGATGCCAAGAATTTGGGCACACCCAGCGATACTGCCATAAAAAACCTAGATGTGTCAAATGCACTGGTGACCACGCATCCAAAGACTGCACGAGAGCAAAAGACCAACTCCCAATTTGTGTACACTGTGAAGTGCAACATCCGGCTGCCAGAATACAAGAGACTTCTTAAGCTTCAGACTCCGGTACCCAGACGCAACCCAGCTTTTGAGACATTTACAGCACATTACCTGCCTAATCTAGCTCCTGCACTTAGCTATTCAATAACCACGCCACGACTACTGGTGGTAGGTCATACGCTTAAGCAGTTAGAGGAGAAAAACCCCACTAAAGTTGACGTAAACATTATGATGATTATGCGTCAACTCGAAAACATCAATGAGGAACTTCGGGCAATGTAAGAAATGCAAGCAAAGCAAGATAAAATTCTGACCAGCCTTATGTCAATAATAGCAAAAATAAACAAATAATGACTCTCCGCGTGGGTATCTGGAACGCCAATGGCCTCAGCAACAAAACTCAGGAATTGACAGTCTTCCTCTCACGTAAAAACATAAACGTTATGTTAATATTAGAAACGCAGGGGTGCCGAGCGCTAAAAATATTCGGCTACGAATACTACCATTCAAATGGAAACGGAACAAACAGATTAGGCGGCTCTTCTTCTTAGCACGCATTTCACTGGCTCACACACCACTAACTTCCACCTCCAACTCTGCAGTTCAGTCTATTGCCATTAGGCTTCCTACCACCATTGGCGAGATAGAGATTGCGGCGATCTACTGCCCACCAAATGCTGATCTCCGTGGCCAAGCCGCCACCCAACTTCTCGGGCAAAGACTCAGTACTCTGCTCTGCTGTCTTTCTGGACGGACCTCGGATTACTGGAGAAGACTAAGGCGAGTCTTCCCTTTTACTTCAATATAATTTCCAATTATCTTACTGGCAGGACATTTCAGGTGTCAAAGGGCACTATCCACGATCCGACCGGTAAGAGCCGGCGTACCGCAGGGCAGTGCACTTGGCCCGACCATGTACACGCTGTTCACCGCTCTGATGTTTCTGCAGCGCTCCAGTCGTTCCTTAACTCTGGGAACGCTAACCCCTAAGGCCTTAAAGGTTAAATTACCTTTGAGTTACCTTAAACAGAAGATTAACGTACGACCCGTACATCAGCGAAACTATGAAAAACTGCAAAATAAGACTTAAAAAGTTGGACTCGATGCTAAAAAGGACAAGCAAACTATCGCTAAAAACAAAAATAAAACTACAACTCGCGTCGATCTCAGAACCTATAATAGCTATAGACTTTAGTTTTTGTAGGTTCGTGTATATCACGCGCAGATCGAGTTTGTTTTAAAAATTGGATAACTATTCTCGTTTTTTCATATCGATTAAAAACGAAAATCGATTTTCAGTTTTAAAATTATATCTTCCACATCTTTATAGATGAAGATTCCAAATCTTGTGTTTAGTTTAAATGGAGCTTTATTCAATTTTGGTTTTTGTTAAATTTTGGATTCCACGCCCCCTTCGACCAAATATACAAAACGTATTTCAAATACTAGAGACTTGTGCTTTGGCAAATACACACACATTAATGACAAAATTACACTGCGCAAGTTTGATTAAGAAAGTCGCTCCACAAAACAAGTTATTAAGCATTTTGTTTCCCATAACATGCACATATTGGCAGTCGCTGAGTAAACTGTATTTAAGTATGCGTTGCTTTCTATATACATACATACACATATGTTTACATATATATAAAATAAGCATAACATTGATATAGATGAAATCTATTATGTTATTAAACAAAACGTTTATTACCAAACGTACATGGTAGCAGCAGCAGAAGCATCCAGAAAAATCTAAGAATTCAATGGAACAACAAAGATAAATTGGGAATGAATTTTCAGAAGTTAAGTGGCTCAGTGGCAGCCGCTCAGTAACTCAATAACTTTACTGAGGAATTCGCTATCTCACACTCAAGTAGTGCTAGCGCCGATCGCCGACATGAAGACCCGGGTTCGATTCTCTGAGCTGTCGATAAAATTTTTTCTTATGCAAGTAAGTTTTTTTTTATACTCATTCACAAAGTGAAATGAGTATATTGGGTTTGAGCAATGTCCGTCATGCTGTCCGTCTGGCCATATGAACGCAAACCATTTCTATGCTTTTGAAGCTAGAGACTTGAAATTTGGAATATATACTCGTGTATATTCTCGTCAGATAAAGTGTCAACATTCACGATCAAATTTGGCACGTGAGTAACTGTTATGATCCTATAAAGATCGACCAAAAAACTTGGATCTGAATATATATAAATTTTGTAGCTTCTGTTATATTTTGAACACTATTGATGCTAGAAACTTGAGACTTCGTATATATACTTGTGTTAACGTCCAAAGTTCAATATGCTATGGCGGATTTATTAACGCACACAGGGGGCGTGGCATACCGCACGAGTTTATAGATCCTACAGTTTTAGTGCTAGAAGCTTCAATTGCATTGATATTACTTATTATTTTTATGCCCTTTTGAGGCGTGACGTATTCAAAAATACCCTGTAATTTTCGCATTTTTTTCCACAGTTACGCTGCTCTAGACCCCTGTCATGGACTGGTCAAAAATTATATATCTACGCTCAATGGGGGCGAGGCAAATAGAATTAAACCACTTTTCTTGAGCAATAAACACACAATTTACTGACTTTTTGGGCTTTTACCATCTTAATTGAGTTGCCAAATATTATAAATGTTAAAAAATATATATATTTTAGAACAAAACAAGTAAGGAAACTCTAGTCGGAGGTGCCCGACTAGGAAATACCCTGAACCCCGCCTATCGGCGGCTTTAAATGCACTTCAAAGTTTATATATAATTTTAAATTAAATTAAAAAATTAAAAAAAAACAAAAAAGATTAAGTAACTTGCATAAAAAAAGTTTTCACGTCAGCTTAGAGAATCGAACCCGAGACTTTATGTCGGCGATCATCGTTTCTATCAACACAGCCGTTGCAATACATAAGAGTGAGATAGCGAATTCCTTGAGCTACTGAGCTTATTGAGCTACTGAGCTGCTGCTACTGAGCTGCTGAACTTCTGCTTAAAATTCATCCCCAATTTGTCTTTGTTGTTGTTGTTATGAATTCTTCGAATTTTCTAGAGCTTCTGCTGCTGTTGCCATGCGCGTGTGTACGTAAACGTTTGGTAAACGTTTCGTTTAATAACATAATGCATTTCATCTATTCATATGTATGTATGTACATACATATGTATATTATATTGACTTTATTTAAGTTATATCAATGTTACTCTTATTTTATATACATGTATACATACATACATATATACATATATATATCGGCGCGGGCAGTTCGTGCTGTGTGTGACTGCGAGGCATTTCACAGGAATGTTATTTCAACATAATTTAGCATTTGGTAGCTTTGGAAAGTACCGTTTTAGCGCGGCGACAGCGTCGCGACGCTGTCGCCGAGCGTGGTTCGATGGTAGGCACAAAAGAAGAAGTGTGCGACACAAGTCAGTTCTATGCTGGACTTCAACCACCGAAACTCGCTGCGCGATTAGAAAATGGAACAGTTTAATGACGCGTTTATATCAGAAGTGGGATCGGGCTCGGCACCTAACAACGAAGCTGAGCCGTGGAAAGCTCTAATAGAGTTGCAAAATAAAAACTTAACAGAACTCGTTAAAACATTTCAAGCAACGATTTCCGAAAAAACAAATAAAATCGCGGTTGTGCTGCCAAAATTCAATGCAGACCTTGTTGGCGCCGATGCGTCGGCATGGTGCTCTACTGCAAACATTATTTTGGCAGAAAATGATATAAAAGGTAGTGCCCTTGTGACGGTGTTAAGTGCAGCGATGGAAGGTAGTGCCTCACAATGGCTTGCGCGGACTTGTTATCCAGAAATGAATTGGCCCGAGTTCAAGCAACTATTCATTCAACAGTTCACTAATGTTGAAACACCAGCGGCTATGTTTCTGACAATGCTAACTAACAGCCCGAGCGACGGTGAATGCCTTTCGAATTATGCTGGTCGTATGATGACGTCGCTTATTGTGAAATGGCGTGAAATGGATGTAGAGGAGATTGCAGCTTCCGTAACGCTTGCTAGGCTGGCTCAAGTTGATAGCAGATTGCAGCGCATGACCTTCACCTCAAATGTGCGCACCAGATGTGATTTGCAAACCGAGTTAAAAGCATTCACATTCAACAAAAGGAAGATGATGTCGCGGGAAGAAATGTCTTTGCTTGACATCAAGAGGCAAAAATTTTCAACAACTAAGTGCCACTTCTGTGGAAAGTTAGGCCACAAGATCAACGAATGCAGAGTTAGACAGCAGCAAAATCTTTCGTCTCGTGCTATGGACCGTAATGGCAGCAGCGCATGTGGTCACCGTCAAAAATCTGATGTAACCTGCTTCAAGTGTGGAGAGCGTGGCCATATTTCTACACAATGCAGTAAACCCAAAACGGACAACAGCAAGGATACACATTCTGTAAAGAGAGTGCAACTGTGCGAAGTTGTTGAGCCTAAAGGAGAGATGGTTCATCAAGGAATGACATTTGCTACAACGTTTGACTCTGGCGCGGAGTGTTCATTAATCAAACAACAGATAAGTGCTAAGCTAGCTGGTAAAAGATTAAATAATGTTGTGAGGTTGGAAGGCATTGGCAATGGCAGCGTTTGCAGCACATTGCAAATACTTACCAACGTAAATATTAATAATTATCAAATTGAGATTTTGTTTCATGTTTTAGACAATAATTATATGAAAAATGACATAATTATTGGTCGAGAAATATTGTCGCCTGGATTTAATGTTATAATTTCACCAGGGAAATTTGAAATTGTTAAAACAAAAACTGTTAATAATTGTGTTAACGAAGATAAATTTTATGACTTAGACACAGGTCTTGTTGGTGAAGACTGTGATGAATTAAAAAGTTTGTTGGAAAATTATTCAAAATATTTTATCAACGGGATTCCTTTGTCTAGAGTTAGTTCGGGTAAAATGAAAATTAAACTAAATGACCCAAGAAAAATTGTCCAAAGGAGACCATACAGGCTCAGTCCAAGTGAAAGGGAATTGGTTCGAAATAAGATTAGGGAGCTATTGGAATGCAAAGTAATAAAGCCGAGTTGCTCGACCATTGGGGTTACTTCCACTCTGTGACACGGTTGATGAGATTGATTTGCCAGCAGTACGAGCTCAAGCAACTCAAAATATTTCGGCTTCAGCAACATACAGCAAGACACAATTTGATAAAAATAAGGCTAGAGTTGTGGAATGCAAAGTTGGCGATTTCGTACTATTAAAAAAATGAGGAGAGGCATCAAACAAAGCTTGACCCAAAGTTCAGAGGCCCTTTTGAAATAACCGAATTATTAGACGGGAATAGATATATAGTTGAAATAGAAAGTAGTGAAGAGGTTTTAAATGATTGAAATGGAAACTGTTGAAACAGACAGTAATGGAATGATTGAAATTGAAACTGTTGAAACCGACAGTAATGGAATGTTGAAAGTGAAACTGTTGAAAGAGACAGTATGGAAATGATTGAAGTGAAACTGTTGAAAGAGACAGTATGGAAATGATTGAAGTGAAACTGTTGAAAGAGACAGTATGGAAATGATTGAAGTGAAACTGTTGAAAGAGACAGTATAGAAATGATTGAAGTGAAACTGTTGAAAGAGACAGTATGGATGCCTGAAAGACTGATTATAAAATTTAAAAGAATTTGTCATAATGCAAGCACAAGTGCAAAACAAATGTTTTGATCATGGCGTGTGGGGCATAAGATGATGGAAATTGTAATCAGTTGAGTTTATGACAATGAAAAAAAAAAAAAAAAAAAAAAAAGAAAAGAATAATGAATGAATTTGACGATTACGTTTGTCAATGTTTAGTAGTGGTTTTGTAAGAAAACTTATCTTTGTTAAACTAAAATTTTTATAATTTGTTTTATGTATATCGCAAAGTATATTTTGGAAGTATTGCACGAGGTCGTGTAATGGTCAGGATGGCTGTGTCGGCGCGGGCAGTTCGTGCTGTGTGTGACTGCGAGGCATTTCACAGGAATGTTATTTCAACATAATTTAGCATTTGGTAGCTTTGGAAAGTACCGTTTTAGCGCGGCGACAGCGTCGCGACGAGCGTGGTTCGATGGTAGGCACAAAAGAAGAAGTGTGCGACACAAGTCAGTTCTATGCTGGACTTCAACCACCGAAACTCGCTGCGCGATTAGAAAATGGAACAGTTTAATGACGCGTTTATATATACATATATGTAAATATATACAGTATGTACTTGTGTACATACATATGTATGTATATTGCAAGCAACGCATACATACACACGCACACGCATACGCTCTGCTAACTGCGCAGTTTACTCAGCGACTTCGCTGCGCCAATATGTGCGTGTTATGAGAAACTAAATGCTTAATAACTTTTTTTGTAGATCGAATTTCTTAATCAAACTTGCGCAGCGTAATTATATCATTCATATGCGTGTATGTGCAAAAGCACAAGTCTCTAGTATTTGAAATAAGTGGTTTGAAAATTTGGGCGAGGGGGCCTGGCATCCAAAATTTAACAAAAATCAAAATTGTATAAAAGTCCCATTAAGCTAAATACAAGATTTGGAGTCTCTAACTATAAAGATGTAGAAGATATAATTTTAAAACTGAAAATCGATTTCGTTTTTAATCGATAAAAAAAAGAACGAGAAGAGTTATCGAATTTCTAAAACAAACTCGACCTGCGCGTGATATACACGAATCTATAAAAAAAAAGTTCAAGTCTCTAGCTATTATAGGTTCTGAGATCCACGCGTTCAAACATACGGACAGACGGACAGACAGACAGACGGACAGGGCTCAATCGACTCGGCTTGTCGTCCTGATCAAGAATATATATACTTTATGGGGTCTGCCACGCCTCCTTTTGCCTGTTACATACATTTGGGCTGCAACAAAACCATTATACCCTGATTACCCATTTTTAATGGGTTCAGGGTATAAAAATAAAGAAATAAAAGAAAAGCCGACATAGAAAATTCGAGATTCGAACCTCCGCCTACTGCCACGAGTCGAAATTCGTCATCTCTACCACGACGCCACCGCTGTGCTTGTCAAACCAATAATTATTATAAATAAAATGTGTATAAAATACCGACTCGCCCGAGGTTCGATCCAAAGGTGTCATGATCGGAGCGCATCATTACTATTAGCAACGCTACTGAAGCTCATAGTAAGCAAGTAACTTAATGACCTAATGATTCACACTGAATTCTATTGTATTTGTTATTTCTTAGAACAAAAGAAAATGTTCGCTGTGCAACTGTGCAGCACATTTGTCACTTGACTAAACGATTGGTTAGGTCAGTTTCCTGTTTCTGTCTAAGTTTCTCAATATTGTCTCTCTTAGCTTGTTCGTAGTGTAGTGGGTCTGTAGTAACGTTTCGTCCGAAGAATTTGTCTAATGAAGACCATTATTACCTTATTTACCTTATTACTCGAATACGAACAAAGGACTATTAGACATATCGTCACTTTCAAACCTTCGATGCACTCTTAGAAAATTCTTTATATAACTGTACTATAAGTTATATAAAGAATTTTCTAAGAGTGCATCGAAGGTTTGAAAGTGATGTTCTCTTTTAGTGAATTACATGATATTTGATAGTTTCGAATGAAATCTCTCCACTTGCCCATTAATTTTACTTTTATAAGGTGGTGTCTTGTAAATTTCTATTCGTAGTTGATCTTTCATTATGAACGTGATTGATGTAGAATTTAGTAATTTTTCGATATCCATTACAACTGTTTTGGGTACTCCAAAGTAAAGCAAAAGTCGTGAAGTGTTTTTTTAATGTTTTCTATTGCTCATGATTTGATTATCTGTCCTTGTGCTATTTTTGAAAATATGTCCATTAAGTTTTTTCCGTAGCGTATATGTTGACGCGTATAGTGTGTCCTGAGTCAGTTTAGGGTTTGTCGAATCTCTATCGTATTTCTCCTCCTTGTATATCTGACATTGTTTAACGATGTCTGCTATTATCTTGTTGTTTAACGATGCCTGCTATTATCTTGTTCATTTTGGGAAAGTAGTATGTTCCTACCATTTGCTTTTTGTTTTATGTTTAATTCCGATGGGCTCTATTATGAATTGTTAACATTTTCTCGTTTCTTTCTGTTTCGTCTGTTAAATCTACTACTTGGGATTGGCAGAATCTAATTTTGTTTTTCTGGCGTGGGAAGGATAGATTGTTTGCATTTCACTAATTATGTCCTATGAGGTTTTAATGCCGTTCATTATCGAAGGATTGAGGGGAGCTTTAAGAATGCGTATTAAGTCAGCGTTCGTGTAGTTTGGTCTTGTTATCGTATGTCTATGGAAAGTTGGGAAGTTGTTTGATGACTAAGAATATCTGATTTTTAAAAACATTGATAGGTGCTTAGTATGATGTTGTATGTTGTATGTATCAGGTTGTGGTCGGAGCTATCAGCACAGTACTGCGTGGAGGCTACTGATCCAAAGTTATTAATTTCTGAAACCCCAGTGAGTGCATCAGCTACTACGTTATCTTTCCCTGGTTTATACAAAAGTTCGTAATCGAACTCTTCTAAATATGCCTTCCATCTTTAAATTCTGGCATTTCCGTTCCAACTACTTAACGAATGTGTTAATGGCTTATGAGTTTACCGTAAAGGTAATTTCTGAGAGCCTTGATGCCCCAAATGATTGCTATTATATATATATATATATTTCTTTCTCATTGGTAGCGTAGTTTTCTGCCGCTGTGGAAAGAGTCCTTGAAAGGAATGATTTGGGTTTACTGTTTTGTGACACTACGGTTCCAATTTCAAAGTTGGATAAGTCTGTCGTTAAGTGGAACTCTTTGATGAAATCGGGATAGTGAAGAATTACTTCAATTGATACTAATGCATTTTTTACTTTCTTGAATGCTTCTATTGCATCATTATTTAGCTGAATAAATTTTTTTGCGGATTGGGTTTTGGACACGTTCACCTCCCCTTTTAGTAATGAGCTAAGGGGCTTTGACAGCCTAGCGAAATCTTTGATGAATTCGCGTAAACTAATAAGGACAGTGTGAACATTTTTTATGAGCATGACAAACCGTTTGAACAGTTTGGTATACTCCACTCTCTCAAGACAACAAATAGATCCTCATATTTGAGGGAGAAGAGAGCGGAGAATAAAAGTATATAAGAGAGATGAGAGAATATAAATGGACAAATGCCGAACGAACGCTCGCAGCGCAAATATTTCGATGTCACATATTTTCATTCCCTGAACTTAAAAGTGAAGCGAATGTTCGATCGGTGATTTGGATGTTCCTGCCTATTCATACTGATTGAAAAGTTTGTTGGTTTGGAAGAATACATCATTTCTATTCAAACATGTGTCTATAAATATTTTGAGAATTGCTCCAATCTTTGTCTTACATTCTATGTAAGGAAGAGAGAGGAACGCTTTAGATTGAAAGTATTCTTCATAAGTGTCTTCTACTTCGTCCTCGTTCTCTACTTGTTTTACGTATTCCTTCACTGTTTGGTCACAATCTATTATATGGTTTATAGTCGGTTAATGCTTGTGAGTTTTGTTCCATAGTAACATTTTCCTGGCTAGTCTGTGTATTGAAATTTCTTTGTCTATTGTCTGTTAAGTTTTTTACTGGTGGGGGTCTTTTCCCTAGCTCAAAGTTAGGTCTGTTCATGTAATTAATCGTTCGGGAACGTATACTGTGATCTATGTCTATTGGTTAAGGACGTGGTTGTGGCTTACGCATTATCATATCGTGGCGGCATAATTTGTTGTTGGGGTTGATATACCTGTAGTCTATTGTATAGCTGTCCAAAGTTAGGTGTACTTAACCTAGGTGTCCTTGGAGGACATATTGACATTGAGTCATAGATCGGGGAATTAGAGAAGGATTTGGAATATGTTGGTTCTGTCGCGGTGGTAGTTTGGGTTCGACGGTCTAAAGTTTGCTTGTGGGATTCTGTTGAATGCTATGTTACTGCGATAGGTCTGGTTTTCTAGAGACAGTGGTGCAAGTGGTTCTTTATTTTATTTTATTTATTTAAATTTTTAACCAGCGTACAACTAATTAGCTTATATCAGCAGCAATGGCTTCGGCAGCGACGTTGCTGCCGTTGTGCAATTCTTCCAAAAAGCTTATCAGCATTCTCATCAGCATTTCCTGGCATGTGCAGGAAATTAGGTGGACGCTTGGTCAGCCGAAATTATGAGCTTACCGTTGGACTTGTGGGAATTTAGTTTGATGTAACTCTTTTACATTGACCTTCTGTGTCGTTAACTTTTACAAGCATGAGATGAGTTTACCGTTGCTGTAAGCGAGGGGCGCTCGTCTACTTCGCAGAACTTTTTAAATGAGTGGCACAAAAAAAACAACAACAAAACAAAAAAAAAACAAGTAAGGAAACTCTAGTCGGAGGTGCCCGACTAGGAAATACCCTGAACCCCGCCTATCGGCGGCTTTAAATGCACTTCAAAGTTTATATATAATTTTAAATTAAATTAAAAAATTAAAAAAAAACAAAAAAGATTAAGTAACTTGCATAAAAAAAGCTTTGACGTCAGCTTAGACAATCGAACCCGAGACTTTATGTCGGCGATCATCGTTTCTATCAACACAGCCGTTGCAATACATAAGAGTGAGATAGCGAATTCCTAAGTACAGTTATTGAGCTACTGAGCTGCTGCTACTGAGCTGCTGAACTTCTGCTTAAAATTCATCCCAAATTTGTCTTTGTTGTTGTTGTTATGAATTCTTCGAATTTTCTAGAGCTTCTGCTGCTGTTGCCATGCGAGTGTGTACGTAAACGTTTGGTAAACGTTTCGTTTAATAACATAATGCATTTCATCTATTCATATGTATGTATGTATGTATATACATATGTATATTATATTGACTTTATTTAAGTTATATCAATGTTACTCTTATTTTATATACATGTATACATACATATATACATATATACATATATGTAAATATATACAGTATGTACTTGTGTACATACATATGTATATATGTATATTGCAAGCAACGCATACATACACACGCACACGCATACGCTCTGCTAACTGCGCAATTTACTCAGCGACTTCGCTGCGCCAATATGTGCGTGTTATGGAAAATTAAATGTTTAATAACTTTTTTTGTAGATCGACTTTCTTAATCAAACTTGCGCAGCGTAATTATATCATTCATATGCGTGTATGTGCAAAAGCACAAGTCTGTAGTATTTGAAATAAGTGGTTTGAAAATTTGGGCGAAGGGGGCGTGGCATCCAAAATTTAACAAAAATCAAAATTGTATAAAAGTCCCATTAAGCTAAATACAAGATTTGGAGTCTCTAACTATAAAGATGTAGAAGATATAATTTTAAAACTGAAAATCGATTTCGTTTTTAATCGATAAAAAAAGAACGAGAAGAGTTATCGAATTTCTAAAACAAACTCGACCTGCGCGTGATATACACGAATCTATAAAAAAAAAGTTCAAGTCTCTAGCTATTATAGGTTCTGAGATCCACGCGTTCAAACATACGGACAGACGGACAGACGGACAGACAGACAGACGGACAGGGCTCAATCGACTCGGCTTGTCGTCCTGATCAAGAATATATATACTTTATGGGGTCTGCCACGCCTCCTTCTGCCTGTTACATACATTTGGGCTGCAACAAAACCATTATACCCTGATTACCCATTTTTAATGGGTTCAGGGTATAAAAACGTAGAGTTAGTTTGCAGAATATTAAGAATCAACAATATAAGATTTGGCATTCAAAATTAAACGAAGCACAACAAGCTTGCAGCTGCGCAGTGTAATATAATACGAAAAAATTAAGAGATAACAAAAAGTTCAACACAACCGCGCTGCAAAAATATAATAAACTGCACCGACTAGTTTTTACTCTTGATTTAAACTGTAAAAGAAAATCAATATTTAAGGAACGTAAAGCAAATCCTATACTTAAATATTTAAAATCAAATCTTCAAACAGATCTTGCCAAATAAATAAGGAAAATTCTTTTACATACTTTTACGAACTTATGCTTACTATTAATCCATAACGAATCAAGCATTTTCTTTTTAACCACAACCTACATTTGCTTTTATTAACAAATACACCTACTCCAACAAAGTTTAATAGAAGTAATTTTGACCAAAGACGCATCCAACTGTCCATCAATTATGGCCAACCCGAACAACCTTATAAGACCAGCAATACTGAATGCCAATGTATCAGACAATGCATCGACATCTCAAGCAAATAACAGAAACCTCGAGAGAAGGTTGGATGATATCCAAACAGATCAAATGATTGCTCGCAGATTACCGGAAATACTTGCCAACATGAGCATAAAACCCAATAATAATGATTTCGCCGAAGCAGTTCCATATACTATAGACCCAAGCCACCAAGGGAATATAACAGAACTAGATCATGTCCCCGACATCGTAAAATGTATGCGGGAGTTTTCAGGAGATCCAGCCGAGTTCAGTTCTTGGAAAAAAAATGTAGATAGAATCTTAGAAGCATACGATAGCATAAAAGGGTCGCTAAAGTATTTTGGTATTTTGCAAACAATCCGAAGCAAAATAACATATCATGCAGATCAAGTTCTCGATTCTTATAACATGCCTTTAAACTGGGAGGCAATTTCCAGGTGCCTAACACTATATTTTGCGGACAAGCGCGACCTAAGTACTCTAGAATACCAACTCACCACCATGACACAAAACGTACAGCAAACAGTCGAAGAATTTTATCAAAGTATTTACAAACACCTATCCCTAATTCTCAACAAGGTTAGCTGTATGAATTTGGAAAAGCCAACAGAAATAACCATGACCAAATCTTACAGAGACAGGACACTAGATACGTTCATAAGGGGTCTACGCGGCGACTTGCCACGTCTTCTAGGCATCAAAGAACCTACAGATCTACCAGAAGCTCTACATTTGTGTCTCAAGCTAGAGAACCAGACCTATAGGACAAACTATGCAAACAACAGACCACAAAATATGAAGTTTAGAAACTCAGAACAGAACCATATTCCGGTACCCCGTAGACTTATACCAGCATAATACAATAACCCCATATACCAACAACCAAGGTATCTACTAACTCAAGCTCCGCCTCCCCTACCTCCACGAAGAATATTACCACAACCAAGACCATTTTATAACTATAACCAAACTCAACATGGGCAATTACCAAGACCACCAAATCAATTTGGCTATCAGCAGTACTGTCCACAACAGAATCAACTGCATCAGTACCGACAAAGTCAACCAGCGGCCCCACCGCGTCCAACTGCAGCTAAGCCTGTAGAACCAATGGACATTGACCGAAGTATTCAAACAAAGATGGTCAACTATATGAACCGACCTCAAGTTGAACCCGGTAAAAGGCCACCTTTCCCCGTAAACCAGGATGGAAAGAAACAAAGACTTTTGAACACCCAGGGGGAAGAATGTCAAGAACAAGCCTATGCCGAAGCCTATGCCACAGCGACAGAATTCGAACAGTACGAACAAACAATGGAAGACTACACCACCCAAGAACAATTAGACACAGCCTTAGAGGAATATGTTGCTCAAATAGACAACACTGAAACAGACAACACACAATACACCGACACAGGAATTAATTTTTTAGAATAACAAACTCCTCACTGCCTTACTTTAAATGTAAAGTGGGGGGTAACCAGCCTTTAAAATTCTAATTGACACAGGATCCAACAGAAATTACATTCAACCGAAATTTGTACCCAACCCAAAACCCAATGAAACACCCTTTAAAGCTGTCACTGTGGGAGGAAGTGTTAATATAACCCACCACAAATTCGCAAATCTCTTCAATCACCCGGACTGCAATGTGAAATTTTTCTTGTTACCTACCTTAACATCGTTTGACGCCATACTATAGCCTCAAAGACCTAGAAGCAGTAATAGACGTTGCCCGGAAGGTAATGACCATTAAAGGGAAAATCAAAATACGAATAAAAGAAAAGAAATATGAGGCGGTAAATACAATCATACCTAGGACAGAACACTTAAACGACGAACAAAAAACTGATTTAGAAAACCTTGTTCAGAAATACCCAAACCTTTTCGCAAAACCAAATTAGAAACTTACTTATACAACCAACGTTAAAGCAGAAATACGAACCTCAACTGACTCTCCAGTATATTCAAAATTCTACCAATTTCCAATGTCTTTAAAAGATGAAGTCAACAAACAAATTCGGAAACTCTTAGAGGATGGCATTATTCGACCTTCACGGTCACCTTTTAATTCGCCCGTGTGGGTAGTTCCAAAAAAACTAGATGCATCGGGAGAAAAAAAGTATCGAATGGTCATAGACTATAGAAAACTTAACGAGGTCACAATAGCAGATAAATATCCAATACCTGAAATAAATGAAGTTCTAGCACAACTTGGCAATAATAAATTATTTTCTGTTCTTGATCTTAAGAGCGGGTTCCATCAGATTCCATTAAAAACAGAAGATATTCCAAAGACCGCATTCTCCGTTAATAACGGAAAATATGAGTTCACACGACTCCCATTTGGTCTAAAGAATGCACCTGCCATATTTCAACGCGCGCTAGACGATATCCTAAGAGATCATATTGGGAAAATTTGCTATATTTATATTGATGACATAATTGTCTTCAGTCAAGATACAGAATCTCATACTAAAAATTTGGAAACAATATTTCAAACACTGCAAGAGGCCAATATAAAATGCCAATTGGGCAAATGCGAGTTTTACAAAAACAAGGTCAAATTTCTAGGTTTTATCATATCGAACAAGGGAATAGAAACAAACCCAAATAAAGTCTTGGCAATAGCTAATTATCCTCAACCCAAAACTGTAAGGGACTTAAGAGCATTTCTCGGCCTAGCCGGATATTATAGAGGGTTTATTTGAGATTTCGCTAAGCTTGCAAAGCCACTTAGCTCTCTTTTAAGAGGGGAAGACGGACGAGTGTCCAAAAGAGAGTCGAAAAAAAACTAATCGAAATGAATCAGGAAGCAATAGAGGCGTTTAACAAAATTAAAAACACCTTATTATCCGAAGAAGTCATCTTCAAATTCCCTGATTTCGACAAAGAATTTCAATTAACAACCGATGCTTCCGATTATGCAATAGGAGCCGTATTATCTCAAGGTGAAGACCTATTTCGTTCCTGTCTAGGACACTTTCCAAAGCAGAAGAAAATTATGCTACCAATCAAAAGGAAATGCTGGCTATAGTTTGGGCCTTAAAAGCCCTCAGAAACTACCTGTACGGTAGAGCAAAAGTAAAAATTTACACGGACCACCAACCGCTAACATATTCACTTAGCAGTTGGAACGGTAACTCTAAGGTTAAGCGATGGAAAGCTTACCTCGAAGAGTACGATTATGAATTTTTGTACAAGCCGGGTAGAAACAATGTAGTAGCAGATGCTTTATCTAGAACAAGCCAAATTAACTCAGTAACCTCTACCCAACACAGTGCTGACATTTCCTCAGAACACCTGATCTACAGTGTACGAGTCCCCATAAATGCCTTTAAAAACCAGATCCTCATCAAAAAGGATGATGCTACCAGCTATAAGTTTGATGTCCCGTTTCCAACCTTCCACAGGCATATAATTACGCAACCAAATTTCACCCCTGAACAATTACAAAATCTATTGACAAAACATTTAAATCCCTCAGTAATAAATGGAATCATAACATCCGAAGATGTTACGGGAGCTATACAAAAATTGTACCCATTACATTTTAGAAATTACAAAATCAGATTTACAACTTTACAAGTGAAAGACCTTTTGACCGAAATTGAACAAGATGAACAGATTCTAAAAGAGCACAATAGGGCCCACCGAGGTATGGTAGAAAATAAAGCGCAGCTATCTGAAGAATTCTATTTCCCAAAAATGAAAGAAAAAATAAAAAATTTGATCAAGCAATGTAAAACATGTAAAGAGCAAAAATAAGATAGGCACCCACCAAACCCAGAAATAAAAGAAACTCCGATTCCCCAATTTCCAGGACACACAATCCACATCGACATCTACTCGACAGAAAAGAGGCTAGTCCTAACAGCATTAGACAAGTTTTCTAAACTAGCCCAAGCTAGAAATATAAAATCAAAAGCGATAGTAGATATTAGAGAACCACTGCATGATGTTTTGTTTTATTACGGAGTACCAAAGTGTGTAGTAATGGATAACGAGAAATCATTTAATTCCGCATCTATAACTTTCATGCTCCGAGACCAATTAAACATAGAAATTTATAAAGCCCCACCATATAAAAGTTCGGTTAATGGACAAGTTGAAAGATTCCATTCCACGTTGTCAGAAATAATGCGATGCCTAAAAAACAAACAAGAACATAGTAACTTCAAAGATTTACGAGATAGGGCAATTTACAAATACAATTCCTCAATTCACTAAGTAATAAAGAAGAGACCTTTGGATATATTTTTCGGAAGAAACATTACTACTGACCCGGAAAGTTACGAAAAAGCTAGACAGAGTAATATTGAGAAAATAAAAAATAAACAAGCAAAAGACCTAGAAAACCATAATAGGGAACGGAAACAGATACAAAACTACACTAATGGACAAGAAATTTTTGTAAAACTAAACACACGATTAGAATCCAAACTAACAGCAAGATACAGAAAAGAGACGGTAAAAGAAGATAAGGGGACCACTATACTAACCGAGTCCGGAAAAGTAGTACATAAAAGTAATATTAAAAACTAATAATCCCTTATTCACAGATTACTGACAATATTAAGGACAAGTTAATGCTTTATAGAAACTTTTAATTTTACGGATGCCCAAACCATCACCATCAACAAAGGAGTGGGGAAACTACAAATCTCCACCATAACCATTGCTCATATCATTGATCTAAACCATATAGAAAATGCCATCAACACTCTATCATACTATACTGAAAATGAATTAAAAACCAACCATCTTTATCATACTTTGCATCATGAAATAACACAAACATTCACCACATTACATGCCATAACAACTTCATTAAATCATAGACATACGAGATCTGTAAATTGGATAGGTTCAGCATGGAAGTATATGGCAGCGAACCCTGATCATGACGATCTAGTAATGTTAACCCAAAATATAAATGACCTAACGTCAAATAATAACCAACAACTAATCATAAATAAACAGTTGGAACAAAGAATAAATAAGCTAACGAAAATATATAACGACTTAACAAACTCAATAAAAAAGGACAATTTCTTTACTAACGAAATTGCCATAAATTTTCAAACCCAAATAAGATTAATAAAAGAAGATATCATTAACGTAAAACACGCCATTCAGTGGGCAAGAATTAATATAATAAACTCAGTACTAGTAAGTAAAGAAGAACTAACGGTAATAGCCGATACTTTTAAAGATCAAAACTTAACACCACTTTCAATTGAAGAAACACTGGAATTTTCTAATGTTTCTGTTCTACACAATAAAACAATTCTGATCTACTTGGTGAAAGTACCCGTTCTCGATAAGCTGAATTTCCAACATATCTTAATTAAACCAGTAGTAAACAAGTAAGGAAACTCTAGTCGGAGGTGCCCGACTAGGAAATACCCTGAACCCCGCCTATCGGCGGCTTTAAATGCACTTCAAAGTTTATATATAATTATTTTAAATTAAATTAAAAAATTAAAAAAAAAAAAAAGATTAGGTAACTTGCATAAAAAAAGTTTTGACGTCAGCTTAGAGAATCGAACCCGAGACTTTATGTCGGCGATCATCGCTTCTATCAACACAGCCGTTGCAATACATAAGAGTGAGATAGCGAATTTCTAAGTACAGTTATTGAGCTACTGAGCTGCTGATACTGAGCTGCTGAACTTCTGCTTAAAATTCATTCCCAATTTGTCTTTGTTGTTGTTATGAATTCTTCGAATTTTGTAGAGCTTCTGCTGCTGTTGCCACGCGCGTGTGTACGTAAACGTTTGGTAAACGTTTCGTTTAATAACATAATGCATTTCATCTATTCATATGTACATTATATTGACTTTATTTAAGTTATATCAATGTTACTCTTATTTTATATACATGTATACATACATACATATATACATATATACATATATGTAAATATATACAGTTTGTACATGTGTACATTCATACATATGTATATTGCAAGCAACGCATACATACACACGCACACGCATACGCTCTGCTAACTGCGCAGTTTACTCAGCGACTTCGCTGCGCCAATATGTGCGTGTTATGGGAAACTAAATGCTTAATAACTTTTTTTGTAGATCGAATTTCTTAATCAAACTTGCGCAGCGTAATTATATCATTCATATGCGTGTATGTGCAAAAGCACAAGTCTCTAGTATTTGAAATAAGTGTTTTGAAAATTTGGGCGAAGGGGGCGTGGCATCCAAAATTTAACAAAATGTATAAAAGTTCCATTGAGCTAAATACAAGATTTGGAGTCTCTAACTATAAAGATGTAGAAGATATAATTTTAAAACTGAAAATCGATTTCGTTTTTAATCGATAAAAAAAGAACGAGAAGAGTTATCGAATTTCTAAAACAAACTCGACGATATACACGAATCTATAAAAAAGTCTCTAGCTATTATATGTTCTGAGATCCACGCGTTCAAACATACGGACAGACAGACAGACGGACAGGGCTCAATCGACTCGACTTGTCGTCCTGATCAAGAATATATATACTTTATGGGGTCTGCCACGCCTCCTTCTGCCTGTTACATACATTTGGGCTGCAACAAAACCATTATACCCTGATTACCCATTTTTAATGGGTTCAGGGTATAAAAATAACAGAATCATTAACTTGAATCAAAACGAATTTTTTATTGTAAAAAAAAAATTTATGAAATTCCAAATAATTGTAAAAACTTCATTAATATTACAATATGTCATAAGAATAAAATTGTTAATGTAAGTAACACCAAATGTCTACCAAAATTAGTACAGGGAACTAGGGCATACTGCAACTTTAGTAACTCGGATCATTTGAACGAAATTGACGATGGACTCATACTTCTCAACAACTTCAGCGGCAACTTGACCTGGAACGGAACCAACGTCAAGGGAACTTACCTTATCGACTTCCACAATGACTCCATTAACATCAACGAACAACAATTCGATAACATCGAGTCGACCATCTTAAAGCCACAAGCCCTAATTATCCAGATGACACCAGAAGAAATGAATAGAGTAAAGGTTCTGTCTCTACAGTCATTGGAGCCACATCAATAATATCAAACAACTGCGCAGCCTCTCAACTCTATCATCCATCGTATTGGGCACTTTATTTCTACTAACTATGGTCGTCAGTATCATTCTCCAAGAAAAAACACGTTACCCTACAAGTAAGCCAGATTCCCCTAGAAGTCACTCCTCACGATAGAGAAGCGTCGAAATCTCCGGCAACACAGGCAATACCACGGGGACTATCTCAATTCCCAATTAATGACGTCCCATACTTCTAGAGGTCTACTTGAGGACAAGCAGAATTTAAGAGAGGAAGAGTTAACAATAATTAAATTTCACAATATCCGCCACGAGCAAGCACCCCGCAATAAAGTACGATTCTGCAGTTCTACACGAAAACAATTCCTAGAAGGGAGACAGACACCGGATTACGATCGAAGCCAACAGCTCTGCCGGCGCAAGTTGCAAAAGTTAGCTCAGCTTAGGGTAATTTTGTCATAAGTAATTCACTCATAAAATTGGATCCGAATAAATAAGTTCATTTCTCAAATCGATGTGATTTTATTCAAAATAACATTTAAATAATTAACTTGTATGTGTCTGGCGGGAGTAAGAAATGAGAACAAAACGGAAAACAAGGAAGAAAGCTTTAGTTGAGCATGCCCAAGGAGGAGTTACCTTGAACATTTGTATTTATTTCACAAACATACATACATATGTACATATGTACATTGCAAGCAACACGTATACACATACTCACGCACATGAGCATACGTTGCTCTGCTCACTGCGCAGCATGCGTAGTGAGTGCGGTTCGGTTGCAATATGCCTATATTATGGGAAATTTATTGTTTAATAACGTTTGATGTAGATGGACTTTCTTAGTCAAATTTGCACAGCGTAATCATACCATTTATATATATATGTATGTATGTACATGTATGTACATGTATGTACATGTATATGTATTTGCCAAAGGTAAAAACTCTAGTATTTACCTGTAATACCTGTAAATTTATGGGAAAAGGGTCAAAACTTAGCAAAAAAACAAATTTTATAAAAGTGCCATAAAACTAAATATAAGATTTGAAGTCAACTTTAAAGATGTAATAGATATAATTTTATAGGCGTCGATTTTTATTTAATCGATAACAAAAAACCAAAATAGGTATCGAATTTTAAAATAAACTCGATCTGCATGTGACATGCACGAACCTAAAAAAAAAAAAAAAAAAAAAAAAAAAAAAAATAGGAACAGACGGACAGTCCTAAATCGACTCGGCCTGTCGTCCTGATCAAGAAAATATATAGTTTATATATATACTCCTCAGCTTCCTTTTGCCTGTTACATACATAACAACAAAAACATTTCAGCCTGATATCCCATTATAATAGGTCCTATAAAGAATATTTGTATTTTTTTGATCAGCTCGAGGAGCTGAGTCGATTTAGCCGTCCCGGTCTGTCCATCCGGAACAGGCAAAAACGTATTTCAAATACTAGGGACTAGTGCTTTGGGAAATACACAGATATGAAAGCCGTAATCACACTGTGAAAATTTGATTAAGAACATTATGTCGTTAAACATGTAATGATGTGAGAAATACGAATATTAAAATAAGTTCACAAATTTGAATAAAAGTCTTATTTTTGAGTCAAACAAATATATTGCACAACTAAAGCGGTCCTTGACAAATGTACAATGTACAATGTAAATTAAGAATAGAATGTTTGGAATATCGAGCACTCTCAACAAAAGCACTGTGACTTGTTTTGTATAAAAATTCATTACGCTATACTCTTTAGGCTTATTATTGAATTTAAAAAAGATATTAGATACACATTATGCATTTCATAATAAACAAATTATCGATATATTAAATATAAAGCTTCAGATATTATTCGCCACTGAGAATCAAGAGAGCGCATGCGGATTAGTTTATTTTGATATTCGTGTGGATTGAATTGTTCAACTAGATATTTCATAATATTTTTTGAACAGTATTAAGTATAAAATATTTCTGCTTATATGTTAAAATTTATAATTGCTTAGATAAAGTGGATTAAGGTATGTTATATAAACACTATAAATTCACAAAATATACCTATGCATGTATGTATGTATATGTACGTGTATATGTGTATACACATACTACAAATGTACATATGTATGGATATAAATATACAGTTTATACTGTTGCCATATATACATACATATGTACAATGTATGTACATAATGTATGTACATATGTATAATATTGAAAACGTGCGTTCACAGAAACATGTACTACATATATGTATGTATGTACATATACATGTGTACATATGTATGTGTGTAATATATACATACATATAGTATGATTGTAACATACATACATATGTCAAATTAATTAAACGCGATGTACACACGTGTGGAGAGTAATTATAATAATATACAGTATGTCCATTAATGTTTAGTCTGTCAAGAAACTGTTTACACACTTCGTTCTCTTCATCTGATTTGTCTAAATTCTTAGAAATAACGGGGCTTTACCGTAAACTATACTTGTAAAATTTCTCAATGCTGCTCTTTTTTCGCGTTCATTTTGCTTTTAATACAATTTGGCTGCCTACAACTTCTAAAAATCAATTTAAATTTAAATTAAAAATGCCTGGTACATACATGTACATATGTACATATGTACATACACATGTATGTATATACAGTCTGTCAAGAAACACTTTACACAGTGGAAAAAAGCTAAATATTTTTACTTTATGTACAAAAATAAAGAGTTTTTGTTTAATTTAACTAATTCTTTTCAATGGTTAACTGTTTAATAGGTATTTTTAAATAAAATTATAAAAAACAGAAACAAAAACTTGGATTACTCATATTTGACACTGTCAAGAAACTACACATTTTGTTCTGTTTTGCCATTCTAAGAAATAACGGGGCTTTACCATTAACTATGCTTTTAGAA
Organism: Drosophila fulvimacula; assembly: GCA_035045555.1. Lineage (NCBI taxonomy): Eukaryota > Metazoa > Arthropoda > Insecta > Diptera > Drosophilidae > Drosophila > Drosophila fulvimacula. Next base: position 830,501 of record JAWNOX010000160.1, on the reverse strand, counting down.
TCTCTTTATGCATCTCTATTTTTGTGTTTGTTTTTCGCTTTGTGCGAAATTTGGCTGAGTACTGAGTACTGCTGAAAAAAGCAATTAAAATTTTGATTAATTATGCCCGGAAAGAGATTAACCTTCGATGTTGTCCAATTGATCTTGTACAATCGGCAGTTGGGCAAATCAGTTCCAGAATTAGTGAAAATGTTTTCCGTGTCGAGAAAAACAATATTCAACGTTCACAGTCGCGCGTAAAACGAGGGAAGACTTGTGGCAAAGGGTGTAGGGGACCGGAAACAAAAGATATCTGATCGGGCAAACCGTCTTATGATGCGAAAGATCAAAGCAAATCCCCAAATTTCGATCAGAACTCTTGCTAAGGAGCTCAAAGAAGAGTGTGACGAGGATCTGTCCCACGAAACGGTCCGTCAGCCCATTCTACGGCATGGGTATTCTTCGAAAATGGCACGTAAGAGGAGTATTGAAAGGACGTTAGATTTTGCGACGAGACTAAAATAATGGTGTAACGTAGGTTACAACGAAGGTCCGCCCAAAGTATGGCCAAAGGTCAACATGTACATGTACATGTAATGTAGATATAGATGTATAGATTTACGTACATATGCATATGGGTAATACGAAATTCCTAGTAATTATTTGTTCGGTTTACCACTAGGGGCGTAGAAAATTGGAAAATACATTTTCTTGTATCTCAGAAACACTACTTGCAGAAGTCTTAGACAGTTGATATTTCCACTCGCATTGACATCCCAAATTCAATAAGCTATGGTGGATATACAGTGGCTCAAAGCTTATTTCGTGCAGCGGAAGAATAAAACTTTAAGAGCGTGTACCCAAAACTATTGAAGATATAAAAATAATTTAGATGCTGTTTTATTCAGTAGTTCAGAAATACCCTAAACCTCGCCTATCGGCACTTCACAGTTTGCATAGGATTATATAATTTTAAATTAAATTGACGTAATCATGTAAGGAAGCTCTAGTCGAGACTGCTCGACTAAAAGATACCCTGAACCCTTCGAATAGCCGATATTCGAAGCATGCTATGATTATTTTATATATATGTATATTGCAAGCAACAGATACACACACATACGCACGAACACGAACGTAATATGTGTACGCGCTCTGCTAACTGAGCAGCGACTGCGGTCGGCCTGCTAAATGCCTATGATATGGAAAATTAAATGTTTAATAACTTTTTTCTAGATGGACTTTCTTAATCAAATTCATTTCACAGTGTCATTATGGTCATCATTCAATAAACTAAATACAAGATTTGGAGTCTCTTACTATAAAGATGTGGAAGATATAATTTTAAAGCTGAAAATCGATTTTCGTTTTCAATCGATAAAAAAAAAACGAGAAGTGTTAGATAAAAAAAGATAAGATAAAGAAAACTCGAACTGCTCCTGATATACACGAATATAAAAAAAAATTTAAGTCTCTAGCTATTATAGGTTCTGAGATCCACGCGTTCAAACATACGGAAAGACAGACAGACGGACAGAGCTCATTCGACTCGGCTTGTCGTCCTGGTCAAGAATATATATACTTATTGTTTCTGCCACGCCTCCTTCTGCCTGTTGCATACATTTTGGCCGCAACAAAAGCATTATACCTTACCCACTTTTAATGGGTTCAGGATATAAAAAATGAACATAAGTGGCTTTTTCTATGTCACAGCTTATTTCGTGCACTGCACTTATCATGACTACTTTTCCAAAATTTTGGTATTTTATTTTGGTACACATGTTTGTTCAGTATTATTTCGATATGATGGATCTGGACACACTTAAGTACATTGTTATAGTCATTCACAAAGTGAAATGAGTATATTGGGTTTGTGCAATGTGCGTCTTGGTGTCCATTCGTCTGTCCGTCTGTCTGTCCGTCCCTCATCCGTATGAACGCAAACCATTTCTATGCTATTGAAGCTAAAGATTTGAAATTCGGAATATATACTTGTGTATACTCTCCTCAGATAAAGTGTCAAGATTTTCCCGATACGCCCACTAGGGGCGTGGCAAATTGGAAAATGAATTTTCCTGTACTTTAGAAATCCTACTTGAAGGAGTCCTAGAGAGTTGTAATTTGGAATGTGTACTCGCGTTGACATCCCAAGTTGAATAAGTTATAGCGGATATATCTACGCCCACGGGGGGCGTGGCAAATCGCACAAGTTTATAATTCCGACAGTTTTAGTCCTAGAAGCTTCAAAATTGGATTGGTCGGTTGCTGGTGACCTCCACTATCGATCGGACAAAAATTATTTGTAGTCCCCTTTTGAGGCGTGACCTATTCAAAGATACCCTGTAATTTTCGCATTTTTTAGTGTAAGCGTCCAAAATTAACAGTTACGTAGCTCTAGAACTCTGTCCTGTACTGGCCAAAATGTCTACGCGGGCGTGGCAAAAAGAATTAAATTGATTTTTTTGGACTTTTATCGCCTTAATTCAGTTGCTAAATATTATAAATGTAAAAAAAATATATATTTTAGTACAAACTAGTAAGAAAGCTCTAGTCGAGACCTCTCGACTAGGAGATACCCTGAGCCCTTCGAATAGCCGATATTCGAAGCATGCTATGATTATTTTACATATATATTGCAAGCACCACATACACACACATACGCACTCACATGTATGTAATATGAGCTTGCGCTCTGCTAACTAACTTTTTTTGTAGATGGACTTAATCAAATTTTCACAGTGTGATTATGGCAATTATATGTGTATGTATGTATGTATTTGCCAAAGCACAAATCTCTAGTATTTGAAATACGTGTTTTGCAAATTGATTGGATCGTCATGAAATTTAGACAGTATCGTTTCTTGATATTTTTCATTTTTTATTAGGGTCACCGGTTTGAGTAGCGCTACTCTTAAAATATTCAATATTTTATTGCCCATATTTTGGAAAGATTCAATTGAAATTAATGCAAAGATCTTATCGCTCGGTGCCACTTTGAGTTGGCTGATATTAAGTATACCGGCTTGCATCTCAAGCCTTTAGAAGAACTGACCTAAGTCAAGATTTCCATTGGTGTACAAATCGCTAACATCAATTCTTGCTATTATTTTTCTTCCATGTTTCAAAAAGCATATCTGATTTTTTATTAGCAAGGCCACTACTTTCCGTACTTCGTCATTACTAATGACTTCATATACGTTGGGCTTAGAAGCGTTGTCAACAGTTTGCATTGGCAAATCTTCTTGATCTTTTCCTGCGCAGGATTTTTTCTGTCTATACTGTTGCCTGGTAGTGACTTTCAGGAATTTTCTATGTACGTCTTTTAAATCGGATATTGTAATCCTTGATAATGCATCTGCTACGAAGTTGTCTTTTCCCTTGAGATACTCCACTATGAAATCATATTCTTCTAGTCCTAGTCTCATTGTAGTTAGTTTTTAACTTGGATTTGTCTTTGAAATCAAATAGGTTAATGGTCTGTGGTCTGTTTTTACTGAAAAATGTTTGCCATAAATGAAATGTGTAATTGCTCAGTGGATAGCTGCTAACTCTTGTTCTGTGGTTGATTTGTTGCTTTCACATGTGGTGAATGAGCGTGAAGCATAGGCAACTGAGAGCTGTTGATCTCCATATTTTTGTGTAAGAACAGCTCAACAGGCGTGTTTACTTGCATCCGTAACTATTCAAAATTCTTTATTAAAATCTGGATATTTAAATAATTTGGGTTTTATTAATGCCTTTTTTAAATATTGGAATACATTTTGGCATTCATTCCATTGAAAAGTGACATTCTTTTTACTTAACCGTGTTATGTGCCGTGAATAATCGGCGAAATTTTGGATGGTCTATGGTAATTTCGAAATGCAATGAATCTCCTATCGCTATCCGCGTCTGTAAATATTGGATATTTTTCGTCATATTTGACGTCATACTTTGTATCATCAGGTAATATGCCTTGATCAGTCTAGAGAGTGAACTTTTCACTTTAAGTCCAGATAAAGCTATTGTCATTCTTTGGAAAGCATATCGGATAGTCATTTTTTGTTTTGTTGACGATAGTGTATTACTAATTGCCATCTTTTATATACAGATCCAGATAGACCTTTTTTGGGTACAAGAAGTATTGGACTATTGTACTCTAAACTGAAGGTTCAACTATTTCATCTAGAATGAGCTTTTCGCTTTGTCTATTGATTTCTTCTTAGTGTGCGTTTGGAACTCTATTTTTTGTTTTTATACCCTGAACTCATTAAAAATGGGTAATCAGGGTATAATGGTTTTGTTGCAGCCCAAATGACTGTAACAGACAGAAGGAGGCGTGGCAGACCCCATAAAGTCTGTCTGCCTGTTCGTCTGTCCGTATGTTTGAACGCGTAGGTATCAAAACCTGTAATAGCTAGAGACTTGAATTTTTTGTATGGATTCGTGTACATAATCAAAGATCTCGGTATGCTCTTTGACTGTAAACTTAGATTCAATACCCATATTCTAACCATCGTTAATGAAGCCAAAAGTGTACTTGGTTTTATTAAACGTTGGTCTAAACTTCTTTTTGTCTCGCTGGTACGCCCTATTTTAGAATATTGTTCTATTATATGGTCGCCACAGCAGAAATTGTATCAGGACCATATTGGATCGGCTGTGATTTGGGGCATAGCTCACCGGTCCGGCAAATAAAACACCCCCATCGGGTTGGTGATATCATTGCTATATATTGTATTAGGTAGTATTAGGATTTTTCTTTTTCCTATTCTGTTTATAATTTTTAATTTTGTAATTTTATAATTTGACTCACGAATGTAGTCAATTTGCTTTATATACAATAAAATAAAATATCACGCGCAGGTCAAGTTTGTTTTAGAAATTCTATTACTCTTCTCGTTTTTTTTATCGATTAAAAACGAAATCGATTTTCAGTTTTAAAATTATATATTCTATATCTTTATAATTAGAGACTCCAAATCTTGTATTAAGCTAAATGGGACTTTTATACAATTTTGGTTTTGTTAAATTCTGGATGCCACGCCCCCTTCGCCCAAATTTTCAAAACACTTATTTCAAATACTAGAAACTTGTGCTTTTGCACATACACGCATATGAATGATATAATTACGCTGCGCAAGTTTGATTAAGAAAGTCGATCTACAAAAAAAGTTATTAAACATTTAGTTTCCCATAACACGCACATATTGGCGCAGCGCAGTCGCTGAGTAAACTTCGCAGTTAGCAGAGCGTATGCGTGTGCGTGTGCATGTATGCGTTGCTTGCAATATACATACATATGTATGTACGTATGTATGTATATATAAAATAAGTATAACATAGATATAATTTAAATAAAGTCATTTATAATATATAAACAAAATCTATTATACTATTAAACGAAACGTTTACCAAACGTTTACGTACACACGCGCGTGGCAACAGCAGCAGAAGCTCTAGAAACTTCGAAGAATTCATAACAACAACAACAAAGACAAATTGGGGATGAATTTTCAGCAGAAGTTCAGCAGCTCAGTAGCAGTAGCTCAGTAGCTCAATAACTTAACTTAGGAATTCGCTTTCTCCAACTCATGTCCTTCGACTGCTGTGTTGGTAGAAGCGCCGATCGCCGACATGAAGACCCTAAGCTTCCGCCAAAACATTTTTTATGCATGTTACTTATTTTTATTTAAAAAAATTTTTAAATTCAATTTTTAATTATAAATAAACTTTGAAGTGCATTTCAAACCGCCGATATGCGGGGTTTAAGGTATTTCCTAGTCGGGCACCTCCGACTAGAGTTTCCTTACTTGTTTTTTTTTTTTGTTTCAAATCGGATTATGTCTGTGTGGCGAAAAGTTCTGTGTAAGTTTCTTCATGACATATTCATGTCTATTTTTGCTATTTTTTTTTGACTATATCATAATAACTTGGGTCGTTATCTTATTAATGTTTAGGATTTTGGTTGAATTTGTTGTATTCAATACTCGGACAAAATATTTTCTTTACTGGAGTAATAAGTGTTTCCAATCAATAGAGTAAGGCGTGGCAGACCCCATAAAGCATATATATTCTTGATCAGCTCGACGAGCTGAGTCAATATAGCCCTGTCCGTCTGTCCTTCCTTCCGTCTGTCCGTCGGTATGAACGCGCTGATCTCGTAACCACAGAAGCTAGAGATCTGAAATTTGACATGTATACTCGTGAATACCATACGCAGAACAAGTTTTTTTTTCGATAACTCATCCCGTTTCCGAACTATCGATAAATTTGCTTTCATTTATGCGACCCATGAAAGCTAGAGACTTCAAATTTTTTGTGCAGATAGGTGTAGTGAATGCGGGCATTTTGTAGTTTTTGGATTTTGGATGCCACGCCCCCTTCGCCCACAATTTAAAATACTAGCGACTTGTGTTTTGGCAAAAAGCCACATATGAATGCCATAATCGCACTGTGAAAATTTGATTAAGAAAGTCCATCTAGAAGAAAAGTTATTAAACATTTAATTTCCCATATCATAGGCATATTGCACCCTACGTGCAGTCGCTGCTCAGTTAGCAGAGCGCGTGCTCATATTACGTTCGTATGCGTGCGTATGTGTGTGTATGAAATTGCAAGCAACAATATATATGTAAAATAATCATAGCATGCTTCGAATATCGACTATTCGAAGGGTTCAGGGTATCTCTTAGTCGAGAGGTCTCGACTATAGCTTCCTTACTTGTTTACACTGGTTAGTGTGCCTGTTCCTTGCCTCTCTCTCACGCTTAGCTTTGTGCTTGTTTTTGTGTCTTACGAAATTTATTTCGTTTTTAGTGTAAGCTCTCTCCCGCTCTATTTTCTGTTTCTTCATCACCTGATTGTCTTTTGGTTGTTTGTGATTTTTGTTTCTCTTAACCATGTTAATCCTCTCTTCATCTTTTATTTTTTTTTGTATCTTAATCGGTTTTTATTTTTGTTTTGATTTACTCCCCTGTTGCCAATATGATATGCTTTAAGAAATCATGTACATTTCGACCAATCTCCTAAAAACAACATTCAGACACCGGCTCCTATTCCTATCCTACCCTAAAAAAAATAAAAGATATAACAGAAGGTGAAAAATTGATATATATTTAGATCCGATTTGCCGCCCCCAGTAGGCGTGGATAATTATTTTTTTTGTTGATCTCTATAGGATCATAAGACTTACTCATGTGCCAAATTTGATCGTTCTAGCTCTAAACCTGTAGAAGATACAGTTTCACCCGATTTACCACGCCCCCAATAGGCGTAGATATATCCGCCATAGCTTATTCAACTTAGGATGTCAACGCAAGTATACTCTCTAGGACTGCTACAAGTAGTATTTCTGACATGCAGGAAAATTCATTTTCCAATTTGCGACGCCCCTAGGGGCGTATCGGGAAAATCTTGAAATTTTATCTGACGAGAGTATACACGAGTATATATTCCGAATTTCAAGTCTCTAGCTTCAATAGCATAGAAATGGTTTGCGTTCATACGGACAAACGGACGGACAGCAAGACGGACATTGCACAAACACAATATACTCATTTCACTTTGTGAAGGTAGCCACTTGGGCCCTCTACTTTTCTCCCTTTTTATACCCTGAACCCATTAAAAATGGGTAATCAGGGTATAATGGTTTTGTTGCAGCCCAAATGTATGTAACAGTCAGAAGGAGGCGTGGCAGACTCCACAAAGTATATATATTCTTGATCAGGACGACAAGCCGAGTCGATTGAGCCCTGTCCGTGTGTCTGTCTGTCCGTCTGTCCGTCCGTCCGTCCGTCCGTCTGTCCGTATGCTTGAACGCGTGGATCTCAGAACCTATAATAGCTAGAGACTTGAAGTTCTTTTTATAGATTCGTGTATATCACGCGCAGGTCGAGTTTGTTTCAGAACTTCGATGACTCTTCACGCATTTTTTTATCGATTAAAAACGAAATCGATTTTCATTTTTTAAATTATATCTTCTATATCTTGACAGTTAGAGACTCCAAATCTTGTATTTAGCTTAATGCGACTTTTATACAATTTTGGTTTTTGTTAAATTCTGGATGCCACGCCCCCTTCGCCCAAATTTTCAAAACACTTATTTCAAATACTACAGACTTGTGCTTTTGCACATACACGCATATGAATGATATAATTACGCTGCGCAATTTGATTAAGAAAGTCGATCTACAAAAAAAGTTATTAAACATTTAATTTTCCATAACACGCACATATTGGCGCAGCGCAGTCGCTGAGTTAACTGCGCAGTTAGCAGAGCGTATGCGTGTGCGTGTGTATGTATGCGTTGCTTGCAATATACATGTACATATGTATGTATGTATGTACATACTGTATATATTTAAATATATATAAAAAAGAGTAACATTGATATAACTTAAATAAGGTCAATATAATATACATATGAATAGATGAAATGCATTATGTTATTAAACGAAACGGTTAGCTCAGTAGCTCAATAACTTTACTTAGGAATTCGCTATCTCACTCTTATGTACTGCAACGGCTGTGTTGGTAGAAGCGATGATCGCCGACGTAAAGTCTCGGGTTCGATTCTCTAAGCTGATGTCAACACTTTTTTATGCAAGTTACTTAATCTTTTTTTTTTTAATTTTTTAATTTAATTTAAAATTATATAAAAACTTTGAAGTGCATTTAAAGCCGCCGATAGGCGGGGTTTAGGGTATTTCGTAGTCGGGCATTTCCGACTTGAGTTGCCTTACTTGTTTTGTAGATGGACTTTGTTAATCAATTAATTTTCACAGTGTGATTATGGCATTCATATGTGTCTATGTGCCAAAGCACAACTCGCTAGTAGTCGCTAGGGGACATCCAAAATCCAAAAACTACAAAATGCCCGCATTCGCTACACCTATATGCACAAAAAATTTAATGGTTCACAAAAATGAAAGCAAATTGATCGAAATTTATCGATAATTAAGAAACGGGATGAGTTATAGAAAAAAAAAAACTTCTTCTGCGTATGGTATTCACGAATATACATGTCAAATTTCAGATCTCTGCTTCTGTGGTTTACGAGATCCTTGCGTTCATACAGACGGACGGCCGGGCAGACAGACAGGGCTAGTTCGACTCAGCTCATCGAGCTGATCAAGAATATATATACTTTATGGTGTCTGCGATGTCTCCTTCCGCCTGTTACATACATTTTCACAAAAACATTATACGCCGATTTTCCATTTTCCATGGGTTCAGGGTATAATAAAAACGACCTTAAAATAGTTTTTCCGAAGAATGGCATAATATACCAAAGGAGATGATTCGAAAATTGGTTTCATCGATGGAAGAAACACATAAAGATGGCAGCCGAAGAAGATCAAGCCAAATATTCTTTTTTATACCTTGAACCCATTAAAAATGGGTAATCAAGGTATAATGGTTTTGTTGCAGCCCAAATGTACAAATGTAACAAGCAGAAGGAGACGTGGCAGACCCCATAAAGTATATGTATATATTATTGATCAGGACGGCAAGCCGAGCCCTGTCCGTCTGTCTGTCTGTCCGTTTGTACGTCTGTCCGTATGTTTGAACGCGTGGATCTCAGAGCCTATAATAGCTAGAGACTTGAATTTTTTTATAGACTCGTGTATATCACGCGCAGGTCGAGTTTGTTTTAGAAATTCGATAACTCTTCTCGTTTTTTTTATCGATTGAAAACGAAAATCGATTTTCAGTTTTATAATTATATCTTCTACATCTTTATAGTTAGAGACTCCAAATCTTGTATTTAGCTTAATAGGTCCTTTATACAATTTTTGTTAAATTTCGGATGCCACGCCCCCTTCGCCCAAATTTTCAAAACACTTATTACAAATACTAGAGACTTGTGCTTCTGCACATACACGCATATGAATGATATAATTACGCTGCGCAAGTTTGATTAAGAAAGTCGATCTACAAAAAAAGTTATTAAAAATTTAATTTTCCATAACATGCACATATTGGCCCAGAGCAGTCGCTGAGTAAACTGCGCAGTTAGCAGAGCGTATGCGTGTGCTAGTGTATGTATGCGTTGCTTGCAATATACATGTACATATGTATGTATGTACATACTGTATATATTTACATATATATAATATAAAAATAACATTGATATAATTTAAATAAAGTCAATATAATATACATATGTATGTATGTATAGATGAAATCTATTATGTTATTAAACAAAACGTTTACCAAACGATTACGTACACACGCACGTGCTAACAGCAGCAGAAGCATCTAGAAAATTCTAAGAATTCATAACAACAACAAAGACAAATTGCGGATTAATTTTAAGCAGAATTTCAGCAGCGCCGATCGCCGACATGCAGACCCGGGTTTGATTCTGTAAGCTGCCGTCAAAAATTTTTGTATTCAAGTTACACTTATTTTTAATTTTTTAATTTAATTTAAAACTATATGCAAACTTCGAAGTGCATTTAAAAGGGTTTAGGGTATTTCCTAGTCGGGCACCTCTGACTAGAGTTCCTTACTTGTTATAAATGACCTTCCCAGTTGTATTTCTTACTCTAGAATATGCATGTATGCAGATGATGTAAAACTCTGTTTCTCATAGAAGAACTGAATAGATCATCTACGCCTACTGGATGATCTAATTTTCTTTCAATATTGGGGTAAAGCCAATCAGTTGCTTCTAAATTGTTCTAAGTGTATGACAATAACTTTCTGTCGTACCACTCCATTTTTTGCTGATTATGTCCTTGCAACGTATTTCTACAATCAAAAATATCAGGGTGCTCTTCGACTGTAAAGTTAGTTTCAATGCCCATTTCTTAACCATAAAGTCAAAAGTGTACTTGGTTTTATTAAACGTTGGTTTAAAGAGCTTAACGTTTTTCACTAAACTTCTTTTTGTGGTACACCGTATTTTAGAATATTGTTCTATTATATGGTTGGCACAGCATGTATCAGGACCGCATTGAATCGGTTGAGAAGCAATCTTAACTGTGATCGTAACTTTTGTTTACCGTTCTATCGTAGTAGGCTCCTTTTTTTAGATCTTCCATCGTTAATCAATCGCAGAATAATCCTGGGTATTGCTTTTCAACATAATTTGATTAACGATAATATTGATTCGCCTTCTCTTTTATTGCAAATCAATTTCTTAGTTCCTTCCCGTGCTTCTAGTCACTTTTGTCCTCTTTATTTACCTATATGTTTCTGTAACTATTCTTTGCACAGTGCGTTTCGTGTTTTATGTGCTAATAACAATAATTATTTCCATGTATTTAGTTCTGGACTCTCTCTTTCCTCAATAAAATCCTCTCTTTCAGCGTACTTCAGAGAAATCACACACACACCCCAGTAGTGAGAATGCATTAAGAAATTCTTCCTACTTGTGTAGTGATTTCTGATATTTTATTTTACTTTTAGTTTTATTAATTTTTTTTAAACTTGTAGTCATAATATTTTTCTTAGTTTCTGCTTAGTTTCAATAATATCAGTAACTATACTTGGCAGTGGCTCGCCAGTCTGGCATATAAAACGGGATGGTGACATTGTTGTAAAATATTGTTATTGTTAGGCTTTTTCATTACCTGTAATTTTGAATTTGACTCACGTTTTTGTCAAATGTTTATGTAAAAATAAATAAAATAAGTAAATAAAAATAAAATCTTTGATTTGAAAACTAAATGGCTAAATCTTCTTGATCTCCTTTAGTCCTATCAGTAATTCTTAACGGTGTCAAAAAGCTTTGGAGGATAACTTGTTACCATCAAACTCTGTGATTGAAGTTGAGACTTGTCTCACATATTGCCGATCTTTTGCGACTGTGGACGTCATGATCACTTCGTTTTATATTTCAACTGTGTATTTTTCTTCAGGATTGGATTATAGCTCAGTTTGGTCAGTATCCATTAATAGTGGCTCACCAAATCTGGCTGGTGTGTTAATTGTATTTGGGATAATAGGTACTAAACTGTGTCTCTCCGATATATATCTAAGATTTTCTCTTAGTGTTTTTAACACTTCATTTCCTTGCGTTAAATGTTAAGTTTGAAATCGGTGCACTTTTAATTGGGCATTTAAACGATTTATCAAACACAATACGTTCACTTTTAATAATGTACACTATTTTGTTTCTTTACATTAAACATCTTTAATTGATCTTGTGGGAAATAAGTAAATTAATATCTTGTCGTATCTTGTGATAGTGTTTACCTCTAAGTTGGGGTTTTTTCTTTATCTGTACATTCTATTAGAGGTGAACCCTCATAAGTTTTCCAACTGGTACATATCTACTGACTCAGTAGAAAGAAGGAAACATATCCTACTTGTGAATAGTGGATCATTTCTTAACATATTCTTTACTATGTCTTTTATGAACATATTATTGAATTCTAGTTTTAAATTTGTTAAATTTTGTGAAAATTGTTTCTGTTTTTTTTTTTTTTTCTAAATCATTTTGTCTAAATCATTTGCCTTGCTCTTATATTTTTTTCGCAAACATTTATTGTGTAACTTATACAGTTTAAAAATTATGTTTGCGCTGACAATAACAACGATAATTATTAATAGGGTATTTCTTAATCCTAAATCTACACTACTTGATTCTACTTTATTGAAAACATTATCAGAGGAATTTACTATTTTTGATTCGACTAGCAGCATTTTGAAATATGGTTTTTTCTCAAAAAATATAAGAAAGTATATTTATATATAAAAAAGTTTGACTCAAATTGTGAGTCAAATTACAAAATTGCAAAATTAAAAATTATAAAAGAATAGGAAAAAATAGGCTTAATACTAACAATATATATCAATGATGTCACCAACCCGATAAGGGTGTTTTTATACCCTGAACCCATTAAAAATGGGTAATCAGGGTATAATGGTTTTGTTGCAGCCCAAATGTATGTAACAGGCAGAAGGAGGCGTGGCAGACCCCATAAAGTATATATATTCTTGATCAGGACGACAAGCCGAGTCGATTGAGCCCTGTCCGTCTGTCTGTCTGTCCGTCTGTCCGTCTGTCCGTATGTTTGAACGCGTGGATCTCAGAACCTATAATAGCTAGAGACTTGAACTTTTTTTTTATAGATTCGTGTATATCACGCGCAGGTCGAGTTTGTTTTAGAAATTCGATAACTCTTCTCGTTCTTTTTTTATCGATTAAAAACGAAATCGATTTTCAGTTTTAAAATTATATCTTCTACATCTTTATAGTTAGAAACTCCAAATCTTGTATTTAGCTTAATGGGACTTTTATACAATTTTGATTTTTGTTAAATTTTGGATGCCAGGCCCCCTCGCCCAAATTTCAAATTACGCTGCGCAAGTTTGATTAAGAAAGTCGATCTACAAAAAAAGTTATTAAGCATTTAATTTTCCATAACACGCACATATTGGCGCAGCGAAGTCGCTGAGTAAACTGCGCAGTTAGCAGAGCGTATGCGTGTGCGTGTGTATGTATGCGTTGCTTGCAATATACATACATATGTATGTACACAAGTACATACTGTATATATTTACATATATGTATATATGTATGTATACATGTATATAAAATAAGAGTAACATTGATATAACTTAAATAAAGTCAATATAATATACATATGTACATACATATGAATAGATGAAATGCATTATGTTATTAAACGAAACGTTTACCAAACGTTTACGTACACACGCGCATGGCAACAGCAGCAGAAGCTCTAGAAAATTCGAAGAATTCATAACAACAACAACAAAGACAAATTGGGGATGAATTTTAAGCAGAAGTTCAGCAGCTCAGTAGCAGCAGCTCAGTAGCTCAATAACTGTACTTAGAAACGATGATCGCCGACATAAAGTCTCGGGTTCGATTCTCTAAGCTGACGTTAAAACTTTTTTTATGCAAGTTACTTAATCTTTTTTGTTTTTTTTAATTTTTTAATTTAATTTAAAATTATATATAAACTTTGAAGTGCATTTAAAGCCGCCGATAGGCGGGGTTCAGGGTATTTCCTAGTCGGGCACCTCCGACTAGAGTTTCCTTACTTGTTATTTATTTATTTATTTATTTATATAAAGAAAATTGACTACATTCGTCAGTCAAATTATAAAATTACAGAATTAAAAATTATAAACAGAGCAGGAAAAGAAAAAGACTAATACTAACAATATATAGTAATGATAACACCAACTCGATGAGGGTGTTTTATTTGCCGTACCGGCGACCTATGCACCAAATCACAGCCAAATATGGTTAGTGATATCATTGAAACTAAGCAAGATAGAAGAAGTTAAAAAAGGCTATAAGAATATAAGAATAAGAATAAATAAAAATCTTAAAAAGTAAAGTACGGTAAGAGAAACCACTACACAAGTAGGGAGAATTGCATAGGTGCATTCTCACTATTGGGGTGCGTATGTGATTTCTCTGAAATATGTTAAAAGAGAAGATTTTATTAAGGAAAGAGAGAGTTCAGAACTAAATACATGAAAATAAGTATTATACATAGAACACGAAACGCACTGTACAAAGAATAGATAAAGAGGACAAAATTGACGAGAAACACTGGAAGGAACTAGGAAGTTGACTTGAAATAGAAGAGAAGGCGAATCAATACTACCGTTAATCAACTTATGTAGAAAAGTAATACCCAAGACTATTCTACGATTGATTAACGATGGAAGATCCAAAAGAAGAAGCCTACTATGATAAGACGGTAGACGAAGGTTATCATCCCAGTTTAGATTGCGCAAGGCAAAAAGAAGAAATTGCTTCTGAACCGATTCAATACGGTCCTGATACAATTTCTGCTGTGGCGACCATATAATAGAACAATATTCTAAAATAGGGCGTACCAGCGAGACAAAAAGAAGTTTAGTGACAAACGGATCGTTAAACTCTTTAGACCATCGTTTAATAAAACCAAGTACACTTTTGGCTTTATTAACAATGGTTAGAATATGGGTATTGAATCTAAGTTTGCAGTCAAAGAGCACACCGAGATCTTTGATTGTAGAAATACGTTGCAAGGACACATTGTTGATTGTATAATCAGCAAAAAATGGAGTGGTACGACAGAAAGTTGTTGTCATACACTTAGAACAATTTAGATGCAACTGATTGGCTTTACATCAATTTTGAAAGGAAATTAGATCATCCTGTAGACGTAGATGATCTATTGAGTTCTTGTATGACAGACAGAGTTTTACATCATCTGCATACATGAATATTCTAGAGTAAGAAATACAGCTGGGAAGGTCATTTATAAATAGGGAGAAAAGTAGAGGGCCCAAGTGACTACCCTGAGGAACACCCGAAGAGACAAATATGACCTTCGAAGTAGATGTTCTTAACAGAACTCTTTGGGTTCTACACTTTAAATAGGAAGCAATCCAAAACAGAAGTTTAGGAGAAAATCCCAAATGGTCAAGCTTTTGAAGCAAGATGTCATGCTGAATAGAGTCAAATGCCTTACTGAAATCAGTGTATATAACATCTGTTTGCATTTTCTTTAAAAAGCTTTCATTGACTAGGGATGAAAATTCTAATTCGTAGAGGTTGATCTATTCTGAACAAAACCATGCTGCGATGGTGAAATAATAGATTTACAAAAGTGCTGTAAATTAGAAGTTATAATTTTTTCAAATAACTTCGGAATAGCAGAAAGCTTGGCAATGCCTCTGTAATTTGAAATATCAGATCTTCCTCCTTTTTTATACAGAGGAATAATAAATGATTCTTTCCAAATTGAAGGAAATACCGAGGTATCAAGAGACAAATTAAACAGTTTTAATAAAGGTGACCACAAAGAAGCACTGCATTCTTTAATCACACAACTAGGAATACCATCCGCCCCCGGAGAGGTCGACGATTTCAACGTACGCATAGCGGATAAAAGATAGACAGGAGAAATATTAGAAACCATAAGAGCATTTCCATTAATTTCAGAATTTAAAATTGGAAATGAATTGGTTTCTGAAATTGCAACTGAATAAGTGGATCGGAAGAACTTTGCAAATAAATCTGAGGTATCTTGATCATTGGAAGTACTGTCACAACCCAGGAAAAACGAGGATGGAAACCCAGAAGATTTACGCTTCAAATTTACAAATGAATAAAATCTTTTGGGATCACGAGCAAACAACGAGAGTTTAAAATATTGAAATTGGCCTTAGCTAAGGAGTATTTAGACCAATCAACGACCGAACCCGACTTTTTGAACTAATTAAAACATTTAGATTTAAAATTTTTTAGAGTTGAAAGAGTCGAAGTGAACCAGGTAGGTTTATTAGAAAGAGATTTGGGAAGACACATAGGAACACACTTGTCTAGAATAGCATTTAAAGTATTGTAGAATGTTGAAACTGCTAAGTTGACATCAACTGCTTCATATAAAGGAGCCCAATCTGTTGCATTAATGAGATCATTAAGCAAAACAAAATTACATTTATTAAAACAACGACGCTTTTTAGATGATGAGGGCGTAAAAATTGGTGAACAGTAAATAGGTATTAAAACCTCTAATGTTGGATGATATAAATCCTCAGGTATACAAAAGGGGGATGATCTTAAAACATTAATGCTGGCGTCATCATTAGTAAAAACAAGATCAAGAGAACGATTTAAATGATTAGAAATTGAGTTCATCTGATACATAGAAAGATTAAACAATTCATCAAAAAAATAATGATCAATTATTGGAATAAGATAATTCGAATTAGGAAATGAGGCCCAAGAAGTGTTAGGTATATTAAAATCACCCAACACAAGAAATAAGTCATTATCTTGAACATATTCATACATTTCTTTAATACAAGATATATGATGACTATAAACTTGTAAATTGTAAATATCATTAAAACTAAGCAAGATAGAAGAAGTTAAAAAAGTTAAAAAAAAAAATGGGATTTAACAGCTATTAAAACACCACCCCTTCTACGAGACCAAGTCTATAGTTTGTGAAATTATTTGAAAGAACCTCATTATTAAAAACATTTTGGCTTAACCATGTTTCAGTGAGGGCTATAAGTTCAGATTGGGCACTACAGCTATGCAGAAATATTTTATAAAATTTAGCATTAAGGCCTCAAACATTTTGATAAATAATTGATAGCTGCGTTAAAGATGGAAACAAACTTCGTTTTTTGGTACAGCCTCAGATGAAGGTTGTACGGAAACGGGATTTAAAGACACTGGAGAAATTCTATTCCGAATCTTAGGAGAATCAAAATTGTACTGATTCAATATTTCTTCTCCAACTTTTAGTTCCTCTTCAAGCTGTTTTGAAAATTTATTTAGATTTGAATACTGAACCCGCATTGAATTATACATCTTGGAAAAACTTAATTGTTTTTCCAAAAAATCCGGGCAAGACCAGCGTAATCCACCACACACACTTTTGGGAGCAGCCATGGCTCTATCACAGTCACGCCCCGAGATATGTGAATAAGATTCTCGCACAACCAGCAACCAACATTTGTGCAGAATCAGTGACATGCCGAAATGTACATGATTTCTTACAGCAAATAATAATGGCAAGTAGGGGAGATAATCAAAACAAAAATACAAACAGATTAAGATAGAAAAAAGTAAAAGATAAAAGACAAAAAGAGGATTAACTGTGATTCGGGGAAACAAAAATCACAATCAACACCACTCAGCTAATACAAAGATCAAAAGAATAAACAGTTGATGAAGAAACAGAAAATAGAGCAGGAGAGAGCTCCATTACAAACGAAATAAATTTCGTAAGAAACAAAAACAAACACTAAGCTAAGCGTGAGCGAGCGACAGCGAACACACACACTAACCCGTGTAAAAAAATAGAAACAGAACTTCGAAGTTTGCATATAATTTAAAATTAAATTAAAAAATTAGAAAAAATAAAAATAAGTAACTTGGATAAAAAAAGTTTTGACGACAGCTTAGAGAATCGAACTCGGGTCTTCATGTCGCGATCGGCGCATGAGTGTAAGATAGCGAATTCCTAAGTAAAGTTATTGAGCTACTGAGCTACTACTACTGAGCTGCTGACCTTCTGCTTAAAATTCATCCCCAATTTGTTGTTGTTATGAATTCTTAGAATTTTCTAGATGCTTCTGCTGTTACCACGTGCGTATGTACGTAAACGTTTGGTTAAATTAGTTAATAATAACATAATGCAGTTCATCTATATATATGTAATTTATATTGACTTTATTTAAATTATATCTATGTTATTCTTATTTTACCCATTTTTAATGGGTTCAGGGTATAAAAACGAAAAAATAGAAATAACTAAAACGAAAATTGCAATTTAGATATACACCGACGCTCACAAAACTATTGTAAATAAATAAAAAAACACAATGTTTAGAAGCACAAACTACGGCAGTATCAAACCAAAAATGCAATAATCATCAATATACAAATAATGTATAAATATACAACAAATTAAAGAACAGAAATATGAAATATGAATATGAAATATGAACGCAAACCATTTCTATGCTATTGAAACTAGAGACTTGAAATTTGGAATATATACTCTTGTATACTTCCGTCAGATAAGATAGGGGTGTGGAATATTGGAAAATGAATTTTCCTGTATGTCAGAAATACTACTTGTAGCAGTCCTAGAGAGTTGAGATTTGGAATGTATACTTGCGTTGACATCCTAAGTTGAATAAGCTATGGCGGATATATCTACGCCAATTGGGGGCGTTGCAAATCGGGTAAAACTGTATCATCTACAGTTTTAGAGCTAGAACGACCAAATAAAAAGATCGACCAACAAGTTATATATCCACGCCCACTGGGGTATGACAAATCGGATCCGGTACCGGAACCGTACGAGTTTATAGGTCTTACAGTTTTAGTGCTAGAAGCTTCAAAATTGGATTGGTAGGTTGCTTGTGACCTCCTCTATCGATCAGCCGAAAAGTATTTGTACGCCCCTTCTGGGGCGTAACCTTAGAACCCGTGTCATTTTCGCATTTTTTCAGTGTAAGCGCAAAATTCACAGTTACGTTTCTTGGGGCGTGGCAAATAGAATTAAGCCACTATTTTTATCTATAAACACACAATTTATTACCTTTTTGGGCTTCTACCATCTTAATTGAGTTGCTAAATATTATAAATGTAAAAAAATATATTTTAGAACAAAAAAATAAAGAAATAAAAGAAAAGCCGAACCTCCGCTTACTTGCACGAGTCGAAATTCGTCATCTCTACCACGACGCCACCACTATCAAACCACCACTTGTCAATCCAATAATAATTATAAATAAAATGTGTATAAAATACCGACTCGTCAGAGGCACGAACTAAATGTGCCATGATTGCTGCGCGTCACTTCTATTAGCAACGCTACTGAACCTCATAGTTATCAAGTAACTTAATTGAGCATATCATTCACGGTGAATTCTATTGTATTTGTTGTTTCTTAGAACATAAGAAAATGTTCGCTGTGGAGCCAAGCCCATTCGTCAATTGCCTAAACCATTTGTTGAATAACTTCTGTTACTTAACGGTTTTTATTGAAATTTTCAGCATATTAATTATATTTTCAATTGAATCAATTTTTTATAATGTATAGCAAAAACGAAATTGTATGAAATACACATGACACTAAATACAAAATTTAGGGATAATTAGGAGTGTGGCAAATTGGTTTCTTGGAATGCTATGGAACTGGGAGCTAGCGGTGTGAATGAGTATTTTGCAGTCGGTAGCGCCCGACTGCTACGGCTTTACTTGTTTTTTTTTTCTGATCTTAAAAAAAAAACTATTATTTTATGCAGCTATGTTTATATGCATACCGCCATAGACAAGGAAATATTTTTATTTAGTTCACATGATTGGCTGACATTTTTTGTTTAAACAATTAATTGTTCATAAGCTTATATTATTGGCAAAATCAGGCATATGCATTTCTATAGCACGGTTGCTATACTTAGATCGAATGATAATGAGTCTGATCGAATCTACAATTGTTGGCGTAGTCACGGTCATGAATGGAGCGTTTCCACGTTTGTTTAAATCTCCAAATGATGCGGAGGCTGCATAATCTTTTAATCATAGTTTCATATGACCTGCCCACTGTTTAAATTTGGCGGAGTTGCATTAGTCTTGAAAGTTAATTATTATTATTAATTTGGTGTTACAAAGAATTAAATCTAAATAACAATTTATTTAAAGCCAGAGCAGCAAAGGCCTTTAGGCATAGGTCTTGAAAGTAGTCCCGTTTACTAGTGCGTAGAGTGGGCGCCCTGTCAGTTTGCTTACCGATTGTGAACAGAGCCTATGTGACCGCTGCCCGCTGTTTCGTAGGCTCCACTTTGTCTCTCGCGAAGATCTCCAGTAGTAATATTACAAAGCATCGATGTAGTTGCAATATATCCATAGGTTGCCGGATCTGGACGTGTACTAACCCGTTAAATGACTTGACATTTGTAAGTATATTTGCTGAGTTTCCGAATATCCACAACTAAGCCTGTGGCCCTGTCTGCATCTGGTCATATTACGATGGCTATCTTTGAAGGGCTGCGTCTGGTTAACCTTAACTTAAGGTAAATAAAGCTACCTGCTCCGTTTTTAATGTGGCACCTGAAACTGACACTTCAGATTCCAATCGTTTGCACAGTTAGCAGCAATATAGCCATAGTCCAGGCATTTGATGTAACGTTTTGGCCTATCCGCGTTGGGGATTCGGCATACCACCCATATAACGCGGATCTTCGCTGGCTTTATCAAGGCTCTGGCCTTTGCAACCACCAAAAGCTGGCCAGAGCGACTTAATGGTATCAAAGCGAGCTATTTTTCCTTGCTTCCTTTATTAACTCTTCTTTCTTCTTGAGAGGTTATTGTAAATGTATAGCACATGTAGATTCAGTTTGTTTGACAGAATCGATAACTATTTCCGTGTTAATGTTATCGAACAAAATAGGCATTAAATGAACAGTGGAATATCAACTCGGCACAGGGTTCAGGGTATCTCCTAGTCGACCATTTTCAATTCGAACTCTCTTGTTTATTATGACATCTGAAAAAAATTCATTCTTAACCTTCCACTGTGTGACAAACCCATATTCAGCGATAGGCTCAAGTTAAGATAGGCTAACTCAAATAGATAAGCTATATTTAAATGATGATGATGATATATAAAATCCTATTTCAGAAGAATAAAGATTAGTTCAAAACTGAACACCACCTCTGTGTGCATGGTCCTTCGAAGCGGATTTACTGACTACCCACGAAATTATTGTATTCAGCCTCTATATAGAAATTTATTAAGTGTCATTCATGAAAGTGAAATGAGTATATTACTATGGTACTGTTTACCTGCTTTATAGATTTGTAAAAGTTTTAGCTGTGCAGTCGTGAATAAGTATTTCGAAGTCGGTAGCGCCTGATTTCAATTTTGACTGGCAAATTGGAAAATATTATAAGCTCTTTTATGAAGGTAGTCTTAAATAGTTAAGATGAACCTTTAAGAATTATGATCTATATAACAAATTGGTTAACTACCAGCATTGAAGTGAAGTGATTTAAGTTGGTTTATTATAATTTTTATCATTATTGTTGTCTTTCAAATCAAACCATTTTTAACGACCATTTCTGTTTTTAGTCATATCTTTGTAATATGGATAACATGGAATTATCAACGGATCCAGCTTTTCTTGAAGTCGAATTGCCACAAACACTTATTGAGTCACCATCAGTTTCCACTTTTTTACCAGATGAAGAAGCATCTATTTGTCCGTTGCTTTCGAGAAATACCGCCTTAGGGCAAATTTTATTATCCCACCCACTAAGTCCTAACATTGTTCCGAGCGATATAACCTCATCTAACATAAGTAATACAGATTGCAAAGCGGAAACAAGCTCGTCTGCAAGTAGTACAGGTATCGCAATGGATGCCTTGGAAACGACGTCAAGCATTTTTAACAAAGTTAACTACCATCATCTACAAAATAATAACATAACAACACAGGTAATTATGAAGCTATTCAAATTAATATAATATATTTTCTGCTTTGCTTTAATACCCCGAGTTCATTTACATCAAGTATAAATTCTAGTTAACACTGATCGATGAGAACATACCTTACATTTATAATGTAACAGCAGACGCAGCGACTGCGACTGAGCTGAAACATACGTATGTTATGGGAACTCTTGTTGTACAGTGACTTTCTTAATTAAATTTGTATAGGGTGATTAAGCCATTGTATCAAAGTGCCATAAATCTAAATACAACATTCGCAGACTCCAACTTTAAAGATGTAAAAGATATAAATTTAAAACAGAATTTCGATTTCCCTTTTAATCGATAACAAAATAACTACAATAGTTATCGAAATGAAAAAGTTATTGCGTTTTAAAAAAAAAATCCGTTGGGGCTTGATAGGTTATAGATTATGGACTGACGAACAGAGACCCGAATAGACAGACAGACGGACATAGCTAAACCGATACTGATCAAGAATATATATACTTTATGGGGTCTGCCACGCCTCCTTCTGCATATTACATACATTTTAACAAAACCATTATACCCTGATTTTGCCATTTTTAATGGGTTGAGGGCTCAGGTTTTGTATATTCCTGTATATCACGCGCAGATGTAGTATGTTTTAAAAATTGATAGCTATACCCGATTTTTTGTTCGATTAAAAACGAAAATCGAAATTCAATTATATTATAAAATTATATCAAATACATCTTTAAAGTTATTTTCCAAATTTTGTATTAGTTTGATTTGACTTTTGTACAGTTTTAATTTTTGTTAAATTTGGGATGTCACTCCCAATTCGCCGCAAAGTTTTAAAACAAGTATTTCAAATACTAGGCACTTGTGCTTTGGCATATAAACGCATATGAATGACACGCTGTGAACACGGTTTGATTAGGATAGTCCATGCACAACAAAAGTTATTAAACAATTAATTTCCCATAATATAGGGACGTTGCCCACTGCTGAGAAAACTATGGATTGGATGGTTAGCAGAGTCCTTATGCGTGCGTACGTATGTGTGTGTGTATGCATGTATGTATGTATGTATGTATGTATGTATGTATGTATGTGTTGCTTAGTATATATAAAATAATATATATAAAATAAATAAAATAAAATAATAGCAAAGGAAGGCTTTCCGTTCACACAGACAGATGGACAGATGGACGGACGGACAGCAATTGCAGCATTGCAGAAAACCAATATACTCCTTTCACTTTGTGAATGAGTATAAAAATAAAAAAAATAAATAAATAAGTAACTTGCATAAAAAAACTTTTGATAGCGGTCTAGAGAATATAACCTGGGTTTCCGTGCCGCACAACTTGAGTATCAAATAGCGATTTTTTAAATAAAGTCACAACTTCTCTACTGAGCTGCTGAGCTGTTACTCAAAGGTCATCCCCAATTTAACTTTGTTTATGAATTCTTACAATTCTCTAGATGCTTCTGCTGCTGCTACGATGTGCGTTTGGTAATAAACGTTTTGGTTGATAACTTAGATTTGATCTATATTATATTGACTTTCTTTAAATGATATCTATATTATGCTTACTTCATATGTATGTACACATACATCCACAAATATTCCAAACAAATGAAACACCAAAATAATAAGAAACTAAAATCTATCATCCTGCAAGTAGTTAAGCTAACAAGAAGTAAGCAAGGTAATTTTATAATTTGCTCAAACTCCCTATCAGCCATCAGTTCAATAAGCAACATAAACAACAGAAAATTCTAAATTACAACTCAACATCCGACCAAAACATAAAACACATACTTAAAAACTGCCCCGCAACCTCCCACATTAGGGAAGAAATCTTTGAGAAATCATGCCCCATAACAATCCTAGCAAACTCCAACAACCCTCCTAATTATTAACTACCTCAAAAAATCCAACTGCTACCACACCCTATAGGTTTAAATTTAGAAAATATTACTACACTACATCTATATATGCATATAAAATATGGAAAAAAAAAATATAAATATTAAAAGGGTTAATACAACACACAAGCCAAGCCGATGGCCCTTGCAGCTAGCGCTTTCAGGAGTTCTGATTAAGTTTAATTAATCCTAACTTTAAGATAAGTAAATAAATAATCAATGTACTGAAAGCTTCATTAAAATCTATTAAGCGACACAGAAGTAATTCAACAAAAAATTTAGCCAATTGACAAATGCTCCTGGCTGCACCGCGAATATTTTCCTCTTTTCTCAGAAATAACAAATACTATGAAATTCACCTTGAATTTTACATTTACTAAGTAAGTTTTTCGAAGTTCAGGTGGCAGTAGAAGCGACGCGCGCCGTTCATAGATACCCTTGGTTCGTCGCGAACCATTTTATTTATTTATTATTGGTATAACAAGCATTGGAACCGCTATTCGTCAAAAAAGCACCGCCGTGCGGTATAAATGTGATGATTTCGTGGTAGAGGTGATGAATTCTGACTCGTACTTATAGGCAGAAGTTCTTTCTTTTTATACCCTGAACCCTTTGAAAATGGGATGTAACAGGAAGAAAGAGACATCTCAGACCCCATAAAGTATATATATTCTTGATCAGCTCGACGAGCTGAGTCGAACTATCCCTGTCCGTCCGTCTGTATGAACGCGCTGATCTCGTAAACCACAAAAGCTAGACATCTGAAATTTGACATGTATACTCGTGAATACCATACGTAGAACAAGTTGTTTTTCGATAACTCATCCCGTTTCCAAATAGACACATATGAACGTCATAATCACACTGTGAAAATTTGATCAAGAAAGTCCATCTAGAAAAAAAGTTAAGTTAAGTAAACATTTAATTTCCCATGTCATAGGCATATTGCAGGCTACGTGCAGTGGCTGCTCAGTTAGCAGAGCGCGAGCTCATATTACATTCGTATGCGTGCGTATGTGTGTGTATGTGTTGCTTGCAATATACATATATATGTAAAATAATCATAGCATGCTTCGAATATCGACTATTCGAAGGGTTCAGGGTATCTCTTAGTCGAGCAGTCTCGACTAAAGCTTCCTTACTTGTTTTAAATTTTTTTGTTTATTTTTCTTTTTTATTTTTAATTTTTAATTTATATAAAAAGAAATTTGACTTAAAACGTGAGTCAAATTTAAAATAAAAATAATACTAACAATATATAACAACGATATCACCAACCCGGTAGGGGTGTTTTATTTACCGGACCGGCGAGCTATACCCCAAATCACAGCCAGGCATGGTTAGTGATATCATTGAAACTAAGCAAGATAGAAGAGGTTAAAAAAAGGTTATCAAAATATAAGAAAAATAAAATAATAGAGAAGTAAAATACAATAAGAGAAATCACTACACAAGTACGGAGAATTGCCAAGTGCATTTTCACTACTGGGGTGTGTGCGTGATTTCTCTGAAATATGCTGAAAGAGAGGATTTTATTGAGGAAAGAGAGAGTTCAGAACTAAATACATGAAAATAAGTATTGTATTTAGTACATAGAACACGAAACTCACTGTGCAAAGAATAATTACATGTACATATAGGTAAATAAAGAGGACAAACATGACGAGAAGCACTGGAAGGAACCAGGAAATTGATTTTATATAAGAGAGAAGGCGAATCAATACTATCGTTAATCAACTTATGCAGAAAAGCAATATTCCAGACTATTCTACGATTGATTAACGATGGAAGATCCAAAAGAAGTAGCCTACTATGATAGGACGGTAGACGAAAGTTACGATCCCAGTTTAGATTGCGCAAGGCAAAAAGAAGAAATTGCTTCTGAGCCGATTCAATATGGTCCTGATACAATTTCTGCTGTGGCGACCATATAAATAGGGCCTACCAGCGAGACAAAAAGAAGTTTAGTGACAAACGGGTCATTAAACTCTTTAGACCAACGTATAATAAAACCAAGTACACTTTTGGCTTCATTAACGATGGTTAGAATATGGGTATTGAATCTAAGTTTACAGTCAAAGAGCACCCCGAGATCTTTGATTGTAGAAATACGTTGCAAGGACACATTGTTGATTGTGTAATCAGCAAAAAATGGAGTGGTACGACTGAAAGTCATTGTCATACACTTAGAACAATTTAGATGCAACTGATTGGCTTTACACCAATATTGAAAGAAAATTAGATCATCCTGATAGATGATCTATTGAGTTTTTGTATGAGAGACAGAGTTTTACGTTATCTGCATACATGAACTTTCTAGAGTAAGAAATACAACTGGGAAGGTCATTTATAAATAGGGAGAAATGACTACCCTGAGGAACACCCGAAGAGACAAATATGACCTTCGAAGTAGATGTTCTCAACAGAACTCTTTGGGTTCTACCCTTTTAATAGGAAGCTATGCAAGACAGAAGTTTAGGAGAAAATCCCAATTGGTCAAGCTTTTGAAGCAAGATATCATGCTGAACAGAGTCAAATGCCTTACTGAAATCAGTGTATATAACATCTGTTTGCATTTTCTTTAAAAAGCTTTCATTGACTAGGGATGAAAATTCTAATAAGTTCGTAGAGGTTGATCTAGTCTGAACAAAACCATGCTGCGATGGTGAAATAATAGATTTACAAAAGTGTTGTAAATTAGAAGTTAAAATTTTTTTAAATAACTTCGGAATAGCAGAAAGCTTGGCAATGCCTCTACAATTTGAAATATCAGATCTTCCTCCTTTTTTATACAGAGGAATAACAAATTATTTTTTCCAAATTGAAGGGAATACCGAGGTATCAAGAGACAAATTAAACATTTTTAATAAATGTGACTACAAAGAAGCACTGTATTCTTTGATCACACAACTAGGAATACCATCCGCCCCTGGAGAGAACGACGATTTCAACGTACGCATAGCGGATAAAAGAGAGACAGTAGAAATATTAGAAACGATAATGGCATTTCCATTCATTTTAGAATTTAAAATTGGAAATGAATTGGTTTCTGGAATTGCAGTTGAATAAGTGGATTGGAAGAAATTTGCAAATAGATCTGAGGTATCTTGATCATTACAAGTTTTGTCACAACCTAGGAAAAACGAGGATGGAAACCCAGAAGATTTACGCTTCAAATTTACAAATGAATAAAACTTTTGGGATCACAAGCAAACTGCCTTTTACAGAGTATAAGGTAATTCTCATAACAACGAGAGTTTAAAATATTGAAATTGGTCTTAGCTAAGGAGTATTTAGACCAGTCAACGACCGAACCCGACTTTTTGAACTTTTTAAAACATTTTGATTTAATATTTGTTAAAGTTGAAAGAGAGGAAATGAACCAGATAGGTTTGAAAAAGATTTAGGAACACACTTGTCTAGAATATCACTGCTAAGTTTACATCAACTGCCTCATATAAAGGACCAATCTGTTATATTAATGAGATCATTAACTAAAACAAAATTTCATTTTGTAAAACAACGACGATTTGTAGATGATGAGGGCGTAAAAATTGGTGGACAGTAAATAGGTATTAAAACCTCTAGTGTTGGATGATATAAATCCTCAGGTACACAAAAGGAGGAAACACTAATGCTGGCGTCATCATTAGTAAAAACAAGATCAAGAGAACGATTTAAATGATTAGAAATTGAGTTCATCTGATACATAGAAAGGTTAAACAATTCATAAAAAAAAATCAATTTTTAGAATAAGATAATTCGAATTGGGAGATGAGGCCCAAGAAGTGTTAGGTATATTAAAATCACCCTACACAAGAAATAAGTCATTATCTTGAACATATTCATACATTTCTTTAATACAATATAATTGATGACTAAAAACTTGTAAATCGGAAGTGGGAGGAATATATGAACAAGTAACGTTTAGGGAACAAGACTGAAAAGTTATTTTAACTCTAATAATCTCAACATTGTGAATTGATGAGAAGGTAAAAGATTCCGAGAAAAAATGGGATTTAATAGCTATTGAAACACCACCCCCTCTACGAGACAAGCGATCAAGTCTATAAATAGTGAAATTATTTGAAAGAAACTCACTATTATAAACATTTTGGCTAACCATGTTTCAGTGATATAAATTCAGATTGGACACTACAGCTATGCACAAATAGATTTTTTAATTTAGAATTAAGGCCTCGAACATTTTGATAAATAATAGATAGCTGCGGAAAAGATGGAAATAATCTTAGTTTTTTGATACAGCCTCAGAGCCGAAACGGCGTTTAAAGACACTGGAGAAATTCCATTCCGAATCTTAGGTTTGAATTCATGTACAACTACATGGGGTGGCCAAAAGTTTTAGGTCACCAGTAACCTAGAAACAAATTTTAAACACGTAGCACTAACGCTATAGGAGATATAAACTTGTGCGGTCTGCCACCCTTTCTCCATTTTGTTTTACTTCCTTTTTCCATCATTCAAACAAGAGATGGTTTCCACGTGTTTATTCCTTGCTGGTTGAAAACTAGTGCACCTGGTTTTTGACGTCATGTTTTGAAGTAAGATATTGCTGGCATTATCTTGGTGGAATACTACACCTTTTATGTTAGTCCATTCGAACTTCTTTTGTTTTTCCATTACTCAATTTGTCAATTTAATTAATCGTAATATTGTTTGGCAAAAGGGCAATTAAACATGCCACGTGAAATGCTAAATAAAACATAATATAACTCTCTATAATTATTCCACTGAATGCTCTACATACAAACCAATTAAATACATAACGGTCAAGCGGTTAAGTGCGAAGTTGACTACGAAAAATTCAATAAGATCAACTGTTGGGGTCAAACGAAATTACTTAGTGAAAAGCCATTTTCATTCACTGAATGAAAATTACACAATTAAGCTGCAGTTCACTATATATCACCTAAAAAAAACATCTATTTATTTTATTAATTTTATTAGGATCCCAGCAGTCACTGTCTGAAAGGAAGCAGAAGAAAATCAAAGGATACGCCATCTTTTGTATCTTGGAATTGGCCACTTATTCGAAAATGTACATTTTTCGTTTTCGTTTCCGTAATTTTGGCAATGTGCTCGATAGTAGTTGCTAAAATTGTTGGTATGCCAAGAACGTGTAATCCAAAGTAAGTCATATTTATTTAATATAAATCAAATAATTATCTTTTATTTTGCTTCAGAACTGCTTGGTATCGGGGAAGCGTTTTCTATGAAATTAATCCGATTTCCTTCAAAGACACTGATAATGATGGAATTGGCGATATCAATGGAATAATAAACGAAATAGATTATTTGGCAAATTTAGAAATATCTGGAGTACGACTCAACTCTATTTTTCCTTCACATTACGATAACTCAGTTAATGTTACGTCGTTAAATATAATAAGACCTGAACTGGGAAACCTGAGTTGTGTAAGAAATTTGGCTAGACTCTTACATTCACACAATATGACTCTTTTATTAGATTTGCCGTTGAAACACGTAATTTCTGATGGAACTGGATTTGAAGCTCTTGATTTTATTTCTAAATCGATTCTTCTTTGGATTGATCAGGGAGTTAATGGGTTTTATTTAAAGGGACTTGAATCATTTAAAAGTACTGAAATACTCATAACGTTGTTGTCATCTTCCAAACGTATACTCGGGCCAAACAGAATACTTATAGTGGGGGAATATCTGTTAAAAAATAAATCAGAATCAGAACTATCTGCCATGTTTGAGTATATTGATTTGGTTGACTTTGTTTTAGATATTGAAAATAATTCGCAAAATTTAAAAAACTGCACGGATTATATTTTGTCAAAAATGCCAATCGATGATGACAGAACGTGGGTTCACTGGTCGATCCGAGGAAATGCCTTGGATGGTCTTAATACTAGTCAACCAATTATATCGAAAGTATATGCAGCAACAATCATGCAGCTCATTTTGCCGGGGACACCAAATATAAGGCATGAAAACGAAATAGCCATCGCACAAATCAAAAATCATAACTATTCAGGACAGATTTCTCAATTTATGACCGACTTATATAATTTAACGAATGAAGAAATGAACTTTAAATCACTCGATAAACTAAAAATGGTACATAGGATGATATCATTACGTGAAAGTTCGCCATCAATATATAAAAGAGTTATTTGCAAATCTAATAAGAATAAGCCAAACACTCAAATACTGACACACAACAGTGCCAATATCCTGATAATAGTACGAAATTATCCGCGAAAAAATTCATTTGTATCGATTACAAATTTCGGTAATACTAAAGTTAATTTAGATTTGACATCAAAATTTTATAGTGGAACGCGAATGCTAATTATTGGATCAAACGAGAAGATATATTTCAAAAAACTTTTAGTTGATGAATTTAACACGATTGTTGTCAAATTGGATAAATAGGAGTTCAAATTGGATACAAGACATTCATTTGTATATTATTTATATTGTTGAATTTACAAAATTATAAATAAATTGTTACCTTTTAAACTGATATTATCACATCCAAGAATACATGGTTATTTTACACATATATAATTTATATAATATTTGCTCTATATATATCGGCTGAGTAAATATCTAGCTTTAACGGTATACATAAATACATAAAAATAGGATGACAAAAATGGGATTGTGTATACACGAGTAGAAATGTTAAATTTCAGATCATTAGCTTTTGTGGTTTCCGAAATCGCTGAGCTCATTGAGCTGATCAGAATATATATATATATATATATATATATATATATATATATATATATATATATATATAAATATATATACATTTTTTTTCTGTTCTTTAATTTGTTGTATATTTATACATTGCATTGCATGGTGATTATTGCATATTTGATTTGATACTGCCGTCATTTTTGCTTCTAAACAATGGGTTTTTGATTTTATTTATTTATCTTCTTTGTTTTCTGTTTTTTACACGGGTTAGTGTGTGTGTTCGCTGTCGCTCGCTCACGCTTAGCTTAGTGTTTGTTTTTGTTTCTTACGAAATTTATTTCGTTTGTAGTGTAGCTCTCTCCTGCTCTATTTTCTCCTTCTTCATCAACTGTTTATTATTTTGATCTGTATTAGCTGAGTGTTGTTGTTTGGGATTTTTGTTTCTCCCAACACAACACAATTTGTTGGTTGCTGGTTGTGCGAGAATCTAATGCACATTAAATGTGCTGGTATGGCTGCTCCCAAAAGTGGGTGTGGTGGATTACGCTGGTCTTGCCCGGATTGCTGATTGGAAAAACTTAATTGTTTTTCCAAGATGTATAATTCAGTTAGGGTTCAGTACTCAAATCTAAGTAAATTTTCAAAACAGTTTGAAGAGGAACTAAAAGCTGTAGCAGAAATATTGAATCAGTATAATTTTGATTCTCCGCTAAATACAGTGATTGGTCCAACACTGCTAGTTCCCCCTCCATTCAAGTATCGTCTCATAACTTATCAACCTCTTCTTCACCTTGTCAAGAATTATCAATTCCCATATCAGATGATTTACCTGAAATATCAGTGTCTAGTGTCATAATAGACACTCAAAAAGCCTAATAAAACAAATTAAGTTTCTCCGAGTATTGCTCAATCTAAAAATAACATTCAGACACCGTCTCCTACACCGTCCCCTACTCCTATATTACCCTATTTATCTCTTGTGTCTCCTCGAAAGCAAGTTTTCTTATCTAGGCTTTCATCAAATACATGTGAGGCTGTGTCTGCTTTTATTGAAAGTAAAATTGCATCTAAAGTTTTTATCTCGAAGTTTAATTTTGCGACTCCTCGTGAAATTACTTCATTTTAAATCAATTTACCAATTTTAGATACTATATGCGATCCAAACTTTTGGCCACCCCATGTAGTTGTGCATGAATTCAAACCTAAGATTCGGAATAGAATTTATCCAGTGTTTTTAAATCCCGTTTCCGTACAACCTTCATCTGAGGCTGTATCTAAAAACTAAGTTTCGTTCAATCTTTTCCGGAGCTATCTTTAATTTATCAAAATGTTCGTGTCCTTAATTCTAAATTAAAAAATCTATTTCTGCATAGCTTTAGTGTACAATCTGAACTTAAAGCCCTCACTGAAACATGTTTATAATAGCTGTTAAATCCCATTTCCTCTCTGAATCTTGTCTTGTTGCCTATACGTTACTTGTTCATATATCCCTCCCTCTTCCGATTTACAAGTTTATAGTCATCATATATCTTGTATTAAAGAAATGTATGAATATATTCAAGATAATGAGTTATTTCTTGTGTAGGCCTCATCTCACAATTCGAATTATCTTATTCCAACAATTGATCATTATTATACCCTGAACCCATTAAAAATGGGTAATCAGGGTATAATGGTTTTGTTGCAGCCCAAATGTATGTAACAGGCAGAAGGAGGCGTGGCAGACCCCATAAAGTTCGTCTGTCCGTCTGTCCGTATGTTTGAACGCGTGGATCTCAGAACCTATAATAGCTAGAGACTTGAACTTTTTTTTTATAGATTCGTGTATATCACGCGCAGGTTGAGTTTGTTTTAGAAATTCGATAACTCTTCTCGTTCTTTTTTTATCGATTAAAAACGAAATCGATTTTCAGTTTTAAAATTATATCTTCTATATCTTGACAGTTAGAGACTCCAAATCTTGTATTTAGCTTAATGGGACTTTTATACAATTTTGATTTTTGTTAAATTTTGGATGCCACGCCCCCTTCGCCCAAATTTTCAAAACACTTATTTCAAATACTACAGACTTGTGCTTTTGCACCTACACGCATATGAATGATATAATTACGCTGCGCAAGTTTGATTAAGAAATTCGATCTACAAAACATAACACACACATATTGGCGCAGCGAAGTTGCTGAGTAAACTGCGCAGTTAGCAGAGCGTATGCGTGTGCTAGTGTATGTATGCGTTGCTTGCAATATACATATGTATGTATGTACACATGTACAAACTGTAAATATTTACATATATGTATATATGTATATATGTATATATGTATGTATGTATACATGTATATAAAATAAGAGTAACATTGATATAACTTAAATAAAGTCAATATAATATACATATGTATGTACATACATATGAATAGATGAAATGCATTATGTTATTAAACGAAACGTTTACCAAACGTTTACGTACACACACGCGTGGCAACAGCAGCAGAAGCTCTAGAAAATTCGAAGAATTCATAACAACAACAACAAAGACAAATTGCGGATGAATTTTAAGTTGAAGTTCAGCAGCTCAGTAGCAGTAGCTCAGTAGCAGTAGCTCAGTAGCTCAATAACTTTACTTAGGAATTCGCTATCTCAATCTTATGTATTGCAACGGCTGTGTTGGTAGAAGCGATGATCGCCGACATAAAGTCTCGGGTTCGATTCTCTAGTCTGACGTCACAATTTTTTTTATGCAAGTTACTTAATCTTTTTTTTCATTTTTTTTTTAATTTTTTAATTTAATTTAAAATGATATATAAACTTTGAAGTGCATTTAAAGCCGCCGATAGGCGGGGTTCAGGGTATTTCCTAGTCGGGCACCTCCGACTAGAGTTTCCTTACTTGTTTTTTTTTATTTTTTAATTTAACTTAAAATTATATACAAACTTTGAAGTGCATTCAAAACCGCCGATAGGCGGGGTTCAGGGTATTTCCTAGTTGGGCACCTCCGACTAGAGTTTCCTTACTTGTTTTTTTGATGAATTGTTTAACCTTTCTATGTATCAGATGAACTCAATTTATAATCATTTAAATCGTTCTCTTGATCTTGTTTTTACTAATGATGACGCCAGCATTAATATTTTAAGATCATCGCCCTTTTGTATACTTGAGGATATAAGTTATTTTTTTATGTTTTGTCGTATGCGCGGTGTTGCGCATAATTGAGAGATTTAGGGTTTATGGTAAGGCGACGGCCGTTACTGTTTATTCTCCAAAATCAACTGAACTCCATTACAAAAGAAACTTAAAGCTAAGCTAGCCCTAACTCCGAAAACTGCAACGTCTGCGCCTCGTGTCGGGTGTCGGATGTCCAGACCGTTGCCCTCAACATTGTCGCCGCTTGCCGATGTTGGGCAACATCCGCTATCTCGGCTGACGTCGCGGATTTAAACACAAACACTCTGCTCTTTATCATTCTGCTGAGTGATCGTGTTAACTCCTCCCACGCTTAAGTGAAAGACGTCCTCGGATTTCCTCAGGCTGTCGATCATGGTATTTAGGGTTCGCTGATGCCTGGCTTTCCGGTACTTCTGATAGGACTTCAGCGACGCGTAGCAAAGGATTATGAACACCACTACGATGGATCCTGATATAATAGGCTTCCGACTTAGTTCATCCTGTAGTGTTGTTATTTGGCGCAGATTTTCGACATTTAGTCTTTGTAAGTACGGTAGGCTCAATATCTCCTGATGGTTGGTAATGTTAAGGAAAGATAAGGCCGCAGGTCTCGGGGTCTTCCTCACGTAGTTGTTGTTGTTTCGGAAGGTGATGTTGTCTATCCGTACTTCTTTGTCAAAAGTGAGCAAGAAGGTTCCATTTACAGGTTGCTCGTTAACCATGGCTGCTTCATCATTGATGATAATGACTCCATCGTCGACCATGGTCAATACTTCCAAGTGGCTGGATCGAGTAGGGCAATGGCCCGTGCCGCCCGAGTGTAATTGTTGGGCGCAAGTACCATGAGCTAGTTTCTTGCAGAATGTTGTCGTGAGGGCCGCACTACAATTTCCGATCGGTGTGATCTGATTTCCGCAGTTGGCTATTTCGTTGTTTCCTTCGAAGTCTATTATCATTCCTTTGCGTTGTACAGGAAATAGGGTTAGTTTCTTACATACTATTCTACGATTTGGATATTTTACAATGAATTCAAGTACGTTATTAGTTAACAATGCTTTTATTTCTGAGACTTCTAATATATCTGTGACCGTTGTATTTGTAGAGTGTTCATTTATTATTTGTGAAATATCATCTGTATCTAATACAACTGGATTTACAATTCCAACTTTTGCCAGGGTAACCGACAACATTAGGGCCTCCAGTTCTGATGTTATTATTCTATTTCTTGATAAGATTGTCTCATATAAATGTGGCGTATCTATTTGTTTGTTTTTTGCAGTATTTATTAATGTGTTTACGGTGTCTGTTAGTTCGTTTATCTTAAATTATCCTTGTGGACCATCCTCCCTTTTATTAGGACGGTTGTCCCCAAGTCGGCTTCTACCTTTTGTTCTACATATAACGGTGATGGCTCATTTCCTAAACGCTTATTTGACTTCACCAGCACTACATATCCTCCTTCAAACTGTCTGTTATGTCTCTTTTCGTTCAGTCTGTTCAGTTGGGTCTGTTGTGCCATGTGAACTCTGCCTTTAACGTCTATGTCCAATCCGGGAGAAGATGTGTGGACTATATCAATGGGGCGTTTTCCTGTCACCGAATGAATGGTGTTGTTGTACTCAATAGTCGCCTGTAATATAGTCTCAGTAGTGTCCGAGATTTTCCTTTGTGTCGCTAGGCACCTTGCAATGTCACTGAGGGTGCTGTGAAATCTTTCCACTTGCCCATTTGACGTGCTATGCAGGGGTGGTGCTTTTACAATTTGTACGTTGTATTAGTTAGCTAATAGTGATTTGACTGTCTCAGATTTTATAGACGGTTCGTTATCGCAATAAAGTGTTTTTGTTTTTTTTTTTAAATTGATGAGTTGGAGAATCGCTGTTTGAATGTCTACAATCGTTCTAGATGCGATTGGTTGGACTATTGCGAATTTTGAAAATTTGTCAATACATGTTAAAAAATGTTTTCTGTCTGTCGAATAAATGTCTATGTGTAGGATTTCGCCGGTATATGAAGGTATAGGTGTTTGCCCGAGTACTTGTTTCTGTGGATGGCGGTTGTATTTTGATATTCTGCAAATGTTGCAGTTTGAGGCGTTTTCGATAGCTAATTTCGTCATTTTGGGGAAGAAGTAATCCTGCAGAATTTGTTTAACATTCTCCTGTGCTGCCCCATGGGCTCTGTTATGTTCTGTTGTCACTATTTATTTTTGTTCGTTTTTGTCTATTATGTCCGTTACTAAGAGTTTAGTGTGTCTGAAAACCGTGGTCGGGAATGTTTCTATTAATTTGTGTTGTATAAAGGCCAAAATGGGTAAATCGCAATAGATTGCGTTTACGACATCTTTTTTTACAACGTCGCTTACTCTCTCTATTAAGGTATCCCTGTCAGAAAACTCTATTGTGTGTCTTATCTTTTCGCTGAAGAGGATTGTGGTTCGATTGGAAGGGGCCCTGCTTTCTTCTATTATTATTTGATTTCGGAAACAATTTAATGGTTTGTCAGTGGGTTCTATTGCGTAGGTTGATGAGTCAGACTGGATCTCATTCTCTAGTATATGGATGTTATGGCGTGATAACGCGTCAGCAACGTAATTTTCCTTTCCTGGTTTGTAATACACGTTTGCATTGTATTCGTCTATGAGAACTTTCCAACGTCTAATCTTTGCATTTGGGTTCCGGTAGGAGACCGCGAACGTAAGGGGCTGGTGATCGGTGTAAATGTTTAGGTTCTTAACCCCATAGAGGTAGTTCCTCAAATTTTTTAGTGGCCAGACTATCGCAAAAAGCTCTCTTTCATTTGTTGCAAAGTGCATTTCTCTATCCTTTAAAGTCCTTGATATCATGGCTATCGGTCTTCCGTTCTGCGAAAGAACTGCGCCCAACCCAAAGGACGAAGCATCTGTGGTTAAGTCGAATGCTTTATTATAATCTGGATAGAGTAATATGACGTTTTCTGATGCTAAGACTTCCTTGAGTTTCTCGAATGCCTTGTATTGTTTCACCTCAAGGTCAATTGGAATCTTTTTTGATTGTGTCGCGCTCGCTTTGCCATTATCACCTTTTAGGATATCACTCAATGGCTTCGCAATGGTTGCAAAGTCTTTGATGAAACACCTATAGTAACTTGCTAGTCCCAGGAATGATCTGACGTTGAAAAGGTTAGTCGGTTTTTCGTAGTTGCGAATAGCCTCAACTTTGCTAGGGCATGTTTTGATACCGTGACTTGAAACGATAAAGCCTAAGTACTCAACATTCTCCTTGAAGAAGTGTGATTTTTTGCGTGACACTCTCATGTTTGCATTGAAAAGTTTGTCTAACACCCAAGCTATGTGTTCAACGTGTCCTTTCATGGTCTCTGAGAATATGATTACATCATCGATATAAACATAGCATGACTTGCCAATGCGTTCTCTGATTACGTTGTCAATAGCTCTCTGAAAGATGCTGGGTGCGTTTTTTAATCCGAAGGGAAGTCTGCAAAACTCATACTTCCCATTTTCTACAGAGAAAGCGGTTTTTTCTCTGTCCTCTTCTGCGAGGAGTATCTGATGGAATCCGGATTTTAGATCTAATGTTGTGAAAAATTTAGCTTTCCCCAAGTTGGAAAGGATTGAAGCTATGTTTGGAATGGGATATTTGTCGTCTATTGTCTTTAGGTTTAATTTCCTGAAGTCTATAACCAAATGTTTCTTTGTGTTTCCCTGTTCGTCGGTGCCTTTTTTGTCGACCACCCATACTGGGTTGTTATAGGGTGATTGTGACGGTCGTATAATCCCATCTTTTAGCAAGGTTTGTGTTTCCGAGTTTACAAATTCCGATACACCCATAGGGTACGGGTACAGTCTGGTGTGGACAACTCTGTCGTCCTCTGTCCGAATAGTTGCAACAATATCGGTATTAAATGGAAGTGCCTCATCAGGTTCCGCAAAAACACCTGTCCTGTTACTGATCATTTGTTGGAACTCCTGTGATATTTCTTGGCGTACTTTAATTTCTTTAATTTTTGTAAAATTAACGCATGCGCATTTTAGAAATTCAATTTTTTCGGAGCCGCTTTTTGACACTACTGTTTGGTTTTTATAGTCGAGCAGGACGTCACTTTGTTTTAATAGGTCCAGTCCGATTATTCCGTCAAATGTCGTTAGGTGCGGGAGTAAGAAGAATGTCGTATTTGTATTAAATATATTCATAGTACATTTCCTGTCGATAGTGTTGTAGCTGTGTATTGATTTTATGTCTATGTCGTCAACCTCTGCTTCACCTTGGATTCTGTATTCGTAGTCCCCTTTGTTGTGTGTATCGTCCTCTGATTGTATGTGATTTATTCTCTGTTATTTTTGTCCTGTAAGTCTAGCGCTACTGTCATTTTGTCTCTTCTGCGCGTATCCCTGTCCGCTCTGGCTGTTTATTTGAGCTTGCCAGGAGTTGTTAGGTGGCTGTCTCTGAGTCATGGTGTTCTGTTGTTGGAATTGTGTCGATTGCCGAAAACGAGATGATGTATCGACATCCATGGGTTGTGGCTGATCGTATCTAGTTCCTACTGTCTCTGTCCTTCTATTAAAATAGGGGTTCTTTCCCTGTTGGATAGATCTCATATCTGGTATTTCGGTTTTGTCTCGAGCTTGCTGTCTTGCTTCTATCCTCTGGGCCCTATCTTCGGTGCCTCTAGCAAAATTAGTGGCAAACATATACCGGTCATGGTTGGCCTCAACATCCTGCGCTAGAGCTAGAGCAGATGGAAGGTTAACTGGCCTTGCGGCGAAAAGGACATCGCTGAGTGTCTTCCTTGTTCCGGAGATAAAGACTCGCAAAGCGTCTGCTCGGTAATTGTGGTTCATTTCGGATGCTACAGACTTTTCCCATGTCATGATAGTCTTGTTTAGTAATGGATTCAGTTTCTTTTCTACTTCATCGTAATATTGTAGCAGAGTCAAATTTCCCTGTCGGAGCGTCGACATCTCTTGTTCGATCACGTAAATGGGTCTTTTGTCCGTGTAAGTAAAGTCAAGTCTGTTTATTATCGCCCTAAAGTTCAATGGGGTATCGAATGAGGAAAGTATCGTATCCGCTGGGCCTTTCACTTTGTTCCTAAGGATTGCTAAAGCTTGACAATGCTTTAAGCTACCGTCAAACTGTTCGTGAACTTTATATGCGGTATGTGCCGCTCGCCTCCATGATACATACGTTTCTATCTTCCCCTCGAACTCCGGTAAGGATTTTACAACATCGAGGGTCTCTGAGCAAGTAGCTCCCGATGCTATTTCAGCATCTTTGTAGGCCTCCACCCTAGGAGCATTTACATTATTTATAGAAAGATTTCTTACTAAGTCACTGATTTTATTATCGAAAAGTTTTTCTTGAGCCGCCAACGCGTGTGTGACTGCGGATTCTATAATCACCTTTAACTGATCGCTAGTTAATGCCATGTTGCTTACAGTGTTCGTCCCCCTTAAATTTCCGAATCCTGCCACTAATTCTTCAAGTTCAGAATCGCTCATGAGCACTAAAACTCCTCAGCTGTTGGTTAGTTGGAAAGTCTGGAATAGTTTTGTTGTTTTTTTTTTTTTTTTTTTTTTCGTGGTTTTATTTTATTTTTCTTTCAATTAAAAATTTAAAAATTTCTCGCTTTATTTATTTTATTCCTCTGAACACTCTACTCACATATTTCCTTAAAGTATGATACAAAATTCTTTGTTGTGAGATCCGTTTGCCGGTGCGTGTCTTCGGTTTGGTTGGTGTCTTTGCATAGTTGATGATTTCGCTGGGTTGGTGTCCCCGGTGTGATTCGTGTCTTCGGATGGCTGGTGATCTCGCTGAATTCTATTCTTGATTTCCTGTGTTGCTTTTTATATAATAATGGTTTTGTTGCAGCCCAAATGTATGTAACAGGCAGAAGGAGGCGTGGCAGACCCCATAAAGTATATATATTCTTGATCAGGACGACAAGCCGAGTCGATTGAGCCCTATCCGTCTGTCTGTCTGTCCGTCTGTCCGTCCATCCGTCTGTCCGTATGTTTGAACGCGTGGATCTCAGAACCTATAATAGCTAGAGACTTGAACTTTTTTTTTTATAGATTCGTGTATATCACGCGCAGGTCGAGTTTGTTTTAGAAATTCGATAACTCTTCTCGTTTTTTCTTATCGATTGAAAACGAAAATCGATTTTCAGTTTTATAATTATATCTTCTACATCTTTATAGTTAGAGACTCCAAATCTTGTATTTAGCTTAATAGGTCCTTTATACAATTTTTGTTAAATTTTGGATGCCACGCCCCCTTCGCCCAAATTTTCAAAACACTTATTTCAAATACTAGAGACTTGTGCTTCTGCACATACGCGCATATGAATGATATAATTACGCTGCGCAAGTTTGATTAAGAAAGTCGATCTACAAAAAAAGTTATTAAACATTTAATTTTCCATAACATGCACATATTGGCCCAGAGCAGTCGCTGAGTAAACTGCGCAGTTAGCAGAACGTATGCGTGTGCTAGTGTATGTATGTGTTGCTTGCAATATACATGTACATATGTATGTATGTACATACTGTATATATTTACATATATATAATATAAAAATAACATTGATATAATTTAAATAAAGTCAATATAATATACATATGTATGTATGTATAGATGAAATCTATTATGTTATTAAACAAAACGTTTACCAAACGATTACGTACACACGCACGTGCTAACAGCAGCAGAAGCATCTAGAAAATTCTAAGAATTCATAACAACAAAAACAAAGACAAATTGCGGATGAATTTTAAGCAGAAGTTCAGCAGTTCAGTAGCAGTAGCTCAGTAGCTCACTAACTTTACTTAGAAATTCGCTATCTCGCTCTCATGTAGTGCAACAGATGTGTTGGTAGAAGCGCCGATCGCCGACATGCAGACCCGGGTTCGATTCTGTAAGCTGCCGTCAAAAATTTTTGTATGCAAGTTACACTAATTTTTTTTTTTTTTTGTTTAGTTTAATTTAAAATTAAATGCAAACTTTGAAGTGCATTTAAAACCGCCGATAGGCGGGGCTTAGGGTATTTCCTAGTCGGGCACCTCCGACTAGAGTTTCCTTGTTTTTTTATCGATTAAAAACGAAAACGGATTTTCAGCTTTTAAATGATATCTTCTACATATTTATAGTTGGAGATTTCAAATCTGTTATACAGTCTATGAATGATATAATTACGCTGTGCAAGTTTGATTAAGAAAATCGGTCAACAAAAAAGGTAATAATCATTTAATTTCCAATAATATGATATAATATTGGCCCTTCCCAGTTAGCAGAGCGTATGTTTGTTTGTTCGTGTGTATGTATTCCTAAGTAAAGTTATTGATCTACTGAGCTGCTGAACTTATGATTAAAATTCATCCCTAATTTGTCTTTGTTGTTGTTATGATTTCTTAGAATTTTCTAGATGCTTCTACTGTTGTTAGCACGTGCGTGTGTACGTAAGCGTTTGGTAAATATCTTGTTTAATAACATAATAGATTTGATCTATACATATGTATGTAATTTATATTGACTTTATTTAAATTATATCAATGTTATTCTTATTTTATACATATGTAAATATATACAGTATGTACATACATACATATGTACATGTATATTGCAAGCAACGCATACATACACTACCACACGCATACGCTCTGCTAACTGCGCAGTTTACTCAGCGACTGCTTTGGGCCAATATGTGCATGTTATGGAAAATTAAATGTTTAATAACTTTTTTTGTAGATCGACTTTCTTAATCAAACTTGCGCAGCGTAATTATATCATTTATTTGCGTGTATGTCCAAATGTACCAGTCTCTAGTATTTGAAATAAGTGTTTTGAAAATTTGGGCGAAGGAGGCGTGGCATCTGAATTTTAACAAAAATCAAAATTGTATAAAAGTCCCATTAAGCTAAATACAAGATTTGGAGTCTCTAACTGTCAAGATATAGAAGATATAATTTTAAAACTGAAAATCGATTTCGTTTTTAATCGATAAGAAAAAACGAGAAGAGTTGTCCAATTTCTAAAACAAACTCAACCTGCGCGTGATATACACGAATCTATAAAAAAATTCAGGTCTCTAGCTATTATAGGTTCTGAGATCCACGCGTTCAAACATACGGACAGACAGGGCTCAATCGACTCGGCTTGTCGTCCTGATCAAGAATATATATACTTTATGGGGTCTGCTACGACTTCTTCTGCCTGCCCATACATTTGGGCTGCAACAAAACCATTATACCCTGATTACCCATTTTTAATGGGTTCGGGATATAAAAACAAGATTTATTTTTTAAAACAAACTCTTTCTGCACGTGTATACGAATATACAACAACAATTCAAGTCTCTAGATATGCGTTCAATCATTCCGACAGGCGGACATAGCTCAATCGGCTCGGCTTCTCGTCCTGATCAAAAATATATGTATATATTTTATGGGGTCAGCCACACCTTCTTCTGCCTGTTTGTATAGGACCTTGCATTCTTCAGATACATTTATATTAAATATCCGTATATAAATAAAAGATAGAGAAACAAAGGAAATCAAAACTTACACAATAAGTGTTGCATCTTCGG
The DNA here is from genome assembly GCA_035045555.1 of Drosophila fulvimacula. Lineage (NCBI taxonomy): Eukaryota > Metazoa > Arthropoda > Insecta > Diptera > Drosophilidae > Drosophila > Drosophila fulvimacula. The sequence goes on along the minus strand of JAWNOX010000160.1, from coordinate 788,233 downwards.
AAGAAGTCATCAACATATCGTTTAATAGTTTAAAAATACAGATTTAGATTCTTCTTGCGATTATGATATAATGCTTGTTTTGGCCAACGAGGAAGAATTTAATTCAATTTAATATTTATAAGAAACAATTTTTTTTCTGGAGGTATTAATTTTATTTTTTACTTTATTTTATTTATATAAAAATAAATTATACTAAAAACGTGGTCAAATTCAAAATTACAAAATTATAAATATTATAAAAGTATAGGGAAATGAAAAAGCCTAATACTAACAATATATAACAACGATATCACCAACCGTATGGTTAGTGATATCATTGAAACTAAGCAAGATAGAAGAAGTTAAAAAAAGGTAATAAAAATATAAGAAAAATAAAATATTATAAAAGTAAAATACAATAAGAGAAATCAGTACACAAATAGGGAGAATTGCCAGGTGCATTCTCACTACTGGGGTGTTGCGTGATTTCCCTGAAATATGCTGAAAGATAGGATTTTATTAAGGAGCTATATACATGAGCTCTATACATGAAAATAAGTATGGTAATTAGTACGTAGAACACGAAACGCACTGTGCAAAGAATAATTACATATACATATAGATAAATAAAGACGACAAACGTGACGAGAAGCACGGGAAGGATCTAGGAAATTGATTTTAAATAAGAGAGAAGACGAATCAATACTATCGTTAATCAACTTATGGAAAAAAGCAATACCCAAGACTATTCTACGATTGATTAACGATGGAAGATCTAAAAGAAGAAGCCTACTATGATAAGACAGTAGACGAAGGTTACGATCCTAGTTTAGATTGCGCAAGGCAAAAGGAAGAAATTGCTTCTGAGCCGATTCAATACGGTCCTGATACAATTTCTGCTGTAGCGACCATAGGGCGTACCAGCGAGACAAAAAGAAGTTTAGTGACAAACGGATCATTAAACTCTTTAGACCAACGTTTAATAAATCCAAGTACAGATTTGGCTTCATTAACGATGGTTAGGATATGGGTATTGAATCTAAGTTTACAGTCAAAGAGCACACCGAGATCTTTGATTGTAGAAATACGTTGCAAGAACACATTGTTGATTGATACGACTGAAAGTCATTGTCATACACTTAGAACAATTTAGATGCAACTGATTGGCTTCACACCAATATTGAGAGGAAATTAGATCATCCTGTAGGCGTAGATGATCTATTGAGTATGAGAGACAGAGTTTTACGTCATCTGCATACATTAATATTCTAAAGTAAGAAATACAACTGGGAAGGTCATTTATAAAAAGGGAGAAAAGTAGGGGGCCCAAATAACTACCTTGAAGAACACCCGAAGAACCAAATATGACCTTCGAAATAGAAGTTCTCAGCCTTTAAATAGGAAGCTATCCAAGACAGAAGTTTAGGAAAAAATCCCAATTGGTCAAGCTTTTGAAGCAAGATATCATGCTGAACAGAGTCAAATGTCTTACTGAAATCAGCGTATATAACATCTGTTTGCATTTTCTTTAAAAAGCTTTCATTGACTAGGGATGAAAATTCTAATAAGTTCGTAGAGGTTGATCTAGTCTGAACAAAACCATGCTGCGATGGCGAAATAATAGATTTACAAAAGTGTTGTAAATTAGAAGTTATAATTTTTTCAAATAACTTCGGAATAGCAGAAAGCTTGGCAATGCCTTTATAATTCCTCCTTTTTTATACAGATGAATAATAAATTATTTTCTCCAAATTGAAGGGAATACCGAGGTATCAAGGGACAAATTAAACATTTTTAATAAATGTGACTACAAAGAAGCACTGTATTCTTTGATCACACAACTAGGAATACCATCCGCCCCTGGAGAGAACGACGATTTCAACGTACGCATAGCGGATAAAAGAGAGACAGTAGAAATATTAGAAACGATAATGGCATTTCCATTCATTTTAGAATTTAAAATTGGAAATGAATTGGTTTCTGGAATGGCAGCTGAGTAAGTGGATTGGAAGAAATTTGCAAATAAATCTGACGTATCTTGATCATTATAAGTTTTGTCACAACCTAGGAAAAACGAGGATGGAAACCCAAAAGATTTACGCTTCAAATTTACAAATGAATAAATTCCTTTGGGATCACGAGCAAACTGCCTTTTACAGCGTATAAGGTAATTCTCATAACATCGAGAATTTAAAATATTGAAAGTGGCCTTAGCTAAGGAGTATTTAGACCAGTCAACGAACGAACCAGACTTTTTAAAACATTTATATTTAAAATTGTTGAAAGTTGAAAGAGTGGAAGTGAACCAGGGAGGTTTATTTGAAAAAGATTTAGGAACACACTTGTCTAGAATATCACTGCTAAGTTTACATCAACTGCCTCATATAAAGGACCAATCTGTTGCATTAATGAGATCATTAAGCAAAACAAAACTACATTTATTAAAACAACGACGCTTTTTAGATGATGAGGGTAAAAATGAGTAAAAATTGGTGGACAGTAAATAGGTATTAAAACCTCTAATGTTGATATAAATCCTCAGGTATACAAAAGGAGGATGATCTTAAAACATTAATGCTGGCGTCATCATTAGTAAAAACAAGATCAAGAGAACGATTTAAATGATTAGAAATTGGGAGTTCATCTGATACATAGAAAGATTAAACAATTCATCAAAAAAATAATGATCAATTGTTGGAATAAGATAATTCGAATTACGAGATGAGGCCCAAGAAGTGTTAGGTATATTAAAATCACCCAACACAAGAAATAAGTCATTATCTTGAACATATTCATACCTTTCTTTAATACAAGATAAATGATGATGACTAAAAACTTGTAAATCGGAAGATGGAGGGATATATAAACAAGTAATGTATAGGGGACTGAAAAGTTATTTTAACTCCAATAATCTCAACATTGTGAATTGATGAGAAGGTAAAAGATTCCGAGAGAAAATGGGGTTTAACAGCTATTAAAACACCACCCCCTCTACGAGACAAGGGATCAAGTCTATAGTTTGTGAAATATTGAACCTCACTATTATAAACATTTTGGCTTAACCATGTTTCAGTGAGGGCTATAAGTTCAGATTGTACACTAAAGCTAGGCAGAAATAGATTTTTAAATTTAGAATTAAGACACGAACATTTTGATAAATTAAAGATAGCTCCGGAAAAGATAGAAAGAAAATTAGTTTTTTGATACAGCCTCAAATGAAGGTTGTACCGAAACGGGATTTAAAGACACTGGAGAAATTCTATTCCGAATCTTAGGTTTGAATTCATGTACAGCTACAGGGGGTGGCCAAAAGTTTGGTTTATATATAGTATTGAAAAATTCAATTGGTACATTGATTTAAAATGAAGTAATTTCACGAGGAGTCGCAAAATTAAACTTGGAGATAAAAACTTTAGACGAAGTTTTACTTTCAATAAAAGCAGACACAGCCTCAGATACGACATCTACTGAAAGCTTAGATAAGAAAATTTTCTTGCGACACAGCAGATAAATAGGGTAATATAGGAGTAGGAGACGATGTCTGAATGTTGTTTTTAGTTTGACCAACACTCATAGAAACTAATATTTTTAGTAGGGTCCTTTTGAGCCGAGATGCCAGCACATTTAATGTGCATGAAATTGTCGGACAACCAGCAATCAACAAATTGCATTTGTGCAGAATCGGTGACTTGCTGAAATGAACATAATTTCTTACAGCATATCATGTTGGTAACAGTGGAGTTAATCAAAACAAAAATAAAAACAGATTAAGATAAGATAAAATATAAGACAAAGAAAGGATTAACTGTGTTGAGAGAAATAAAATTACAAACAACAACACTCAGCTAATACAGAGATCAAAAGACAAACACCTGATGAAGAAACAGAAAATAGAGCGGGAGAGAGCTCCCGAAGTAAATTTCGTAAGAAACAAAAACACTAAGCTAAGCGTGAGCGAACAACTGCGAACACACACTAATCCGTGTAAAAAACAGAAAGCAAAGAAGAAACAAGTAAGGAAGCTCTAGTCGAGACCGCTCGACTACGAGATACCCTGAACCCTTCGAATTGCCGATGTTGGAAGCATGATTATTTCACATATATAGCAAGCAAGCAACACATACACACACATATGCACGCACACGGACGTAATGAGCACGCTGTCTGCTAACTGAGCAGCGAGTGCCCTATGGCTGCAATATGCCTATGATATGGGAAATTAAATTTTTAATAATTTTTTTTGCAGATGGACTTATTGAAATTTTAACAGTGTGATTATGGCATTCATATTTTCCAAATCGCAAGTCTCTAGTATTTGAAATACGTGTTTTGAAAATTGGGGGGCGAAAATCTACAAAATGTCCGGATTCACTACACCTATCTGCACAGTAAATTTGAAGTCTCTAGCTTTGGGTCACATAAATGAAAGCAAATTTATCGATAATTCGGAAACGGGACGTTTTACCGAGAAAAAAAAAACAAACTCGTATTGCGTCTGGTATTCACGAGTATACATGCCAAATTTCATCTCTAGCTTTTATGGTTTACGAGATTTTTGCGTTCATACAGACATATGGATGGGGGACGGACGGACGGACAGGGCTAGATCGACTAAGCTCGTCGAGCTGATCAAGAATATATATACTTTATGGGGTCTGCGACGTCTCCTTCCGCATGTTACATACATTTTCACAAAAACATTATACGCCGATTTCCCATTTTCAATGGGTTCAGGGTATAATAAAAACAACCTTTAAATAGTTTTTTACCGAAGAATGGCATAATATACCAAAGGAGATGATTCGAAAATTGGTTTCATCGATGGAAGAAACACATAAAGATGGCAGCCGAAGAAGATCAAGCCAAATATTCTTTTTTATACCTTGAACCCATTAAAAATGGGTAATCAGGGTATAATGGTTTTGTTGCAGCCCAAATGTACAAATGTAACAGGCAGAAGGAGACGTGGCAGACCCCATGAAGTATATGTATATATTATTGATCAGGACGGCAAGCCGAGCCCTGTCCGTCTGTCCGTCTGTCTGTCTGTCCGTTTGTACGTCTGTCCTATAATAGCTAGAGACTTGAATTTTTTTATAGACTCGTGTATATCACGCGCAGGTCGAGTTTGTTTTAGAAATTCGATAACTCTTCTCGTTTTTTTTATCGATTGAAAACGAAAATCGATTTTCAGTTTTATAATTATATCTTCTACATCTTTATAGTTAGAGACTCCAAATCTTGTATTTAGCTTAATAGGTCCTTTATACAATTTTTGTTAAATTTCGGATGCCACGCCCCCTTCGCCCAAATTTTCAAAACACTTATTTCAAATACTAGAGACTTGTGCTTCTGCACATACACACATATGAATGATATAATTACACTGCGCAAGATTGATTAAGAAAGTCGATCTACAAAAAAAGTTATTAAACATTTAATTTTCCATAACATGCACATATTGGCCCAGAGCAGTCGCTGAGTAAACTGCGCAGTTAGCAGAGCGTATGCGTGTGCTAGTGTATGTATGCGTTGCTTGCAATATACATGTACATATGTATGTATGTACATACTGTATATATTTACATATATATAATATAAAAATAACATTGATATAATTTAAATAAAGTCAATATAATATACATATGTATGTATGTATAGATGAAATCTATTATGTTATTAAACAAAACGTTTACCAAACGATTACGTACACACGCACGTGCTAACAGCAGCAGAAGCATCTAGAAAATTCTAAGAATTCATAACAACAAAAACAAAGACAAATTGCGGATGAATTTTAAGCAGAAGTTCAGCAGTTCAGTAGCAGTAGCTCAGTAGCTCACTAACTTTACTTAGAAATTCGCTATCTCGCTCTCATGTAGTGAAACAGATGTGTTGGTAGAAGCGCCGATCGCCGACATGCAGACCCGGGTTCGATTCTGTAAGCTGCCGTCAAAAATTTTTGTATGCAAGTTACACTAATTTTTTTTTTTTTTTTTTTTTTTTTTAGTTTAATTTAAAATTAAATGCAAACTTTGAAGTGCATTTAAAACCGCCGATAGGCTTGGGGTATTTCCTAGTCGGGCACCTCCGACTAGAGTTTCCTTGTTTTTTTATCGATTAAAAACGAAAACGGATTTTCAGCTTTTAAATGATATCTTCTACATATTTATAGTTGGAGATTTCAAATCTGTTATACAGTCTATGAATGATATAATTACGCTGTGCAAGTTTGATTAAGAAAATCGGTCAACAAAAAAGGTAATAATCATTTAATTTCCAATAATATGATATAATATTGGCCCTTCCCAGTTAGCAGAGCGTATGTTTGTTTGTTCGTGTGTATGTATTCCTAAGTAAAGTTATTGATCTACTGAGCTGCTGAACTTCTGCTTAAAATTCATCCCTAATTTGTCTTTGTTGTTATGATTTCTTAGAATTTTCTAGATGCTTCTGCTGTTGTTAGCACGTGCGTGTGTACGTAAGCGTTTGGTAAATATCTTGTTTAATAACATAATAGATTTGATCTATACATATGTATGTAATTTATATTGACTTTATTTAAATTATATCAATGTTATTCTTATTTTATACATATGTAAATATATACAGTATGTACATACATACATATGTACATGTATATTGCAAGCAACGCATACATACACTACCACACGCATACGCTCTGCTAACTGCGCAGTTTACTCAGCGACTGCTTTGGGCCAATATGTGCATGTTATGGAAAATTAAATGTTTAATAACTTTTTTTGTAGATCGACTTTCTTAATCAAACTTGCGCAGCGTAATTATATCATTTATATGCGTGTATGTGCAAATGTACCAGTCTCTAGTATTTGAAATAAGTGTTTTGAAAATTTGGGCGAAGGAGGCGTGGCATCTGAATTTTAACAAAAATCAAAATTGTATAAAAGTCCCATTAAGCTAAATACAAGATTTGGAGTCTCTAACTGTCAAGATATAGAAGATATAATTTTAAAACTGAAAATCGATTTCGTTTTTAATCGATAAGAAAAAACGAGAAGAGTTATCGAATTTCTAAAACAAACTCGACCTGCGCGTGATATACACGAGTCTATAAAAAAATTCAAGTCTTTAGTTATTATAGGTTCTGAGATCCACGCGTTCAAACATACGGACAGACAGACAGGGCTCAATCGACTCGGCTTGTCGTCCTGATCAAGAATATATATACTTTATGGGGTCTGCTACGACTTCTTCTGCCTGTTACATACATTTGGGCTGCAACAAAACCATTATACCCTGATTACCCATTTTTAATGGGTTCAGGGTATAAAAACAAGATTTATTTTTTAAAACAAACTCTTTCTGCACGTGTATACGAATATACAACAACAATTCAAGTCTCTAGATATGCGTTCAATCATTCCGACAGGCGGACATAGCTCAATCGGCTCGGCTTCTCGTCCTGATCAAAAATATATGTATATATTTTATGGGGTCAGCCACACCTTCTTCTGCCTGTTTGTATAGGACCTTGCATTCTTCAGATACACTTATATTAAATATCCGTATATAAATAAAAGATAGAGAAACAAAGGAAATCAAAACTTACACAATAAGTGTTGCATCTTCGGAAGAAGTCATCAACATATCGTTTAATAGTTTAAAAATACAGATTTAGATTCTTCTTGCGATTATGATATAATGCTTGTTTTGGCCAACGAGGAAGAATTTAATTCAATTTAATATTTATAAGAAACAATTTTTTTTCTGGAGGTATTAATTTTATTTTTTACTTTATTTTATTTATATAAAAATAAATTATACTAAAAACGTGGTCAAATTCAAAATTACAAAATTATAAATATTATAAAAGTATAGGGAAATGAAAAAGCCTAATACTAACAATATATAACAACGATATCACCAACCGTATGGTTAGTGATATCATTGAAACTAAGCAAGATAGAAGAAGTTAAAAAAAGGTAATAAAAATATAAGAAAAATAAAATATTATAAAAGTAAAATACAATAAGAGAAATCAGTACACAAATAGGGAGAATTGCCAGGTGCATTCTCACTACTGGGGTGTTGCGTGATTTCTCTGAAATATGCTGAAAGAGAGGATTTTATTAAGGAGCTATATACATGAGCTCTATACATGAAAATAAGTATGGTAATTAGTACGTAGAACACGAAACGCACTGTGCAAAGAATAATTACATATACATATAGATAAATAAAGACGACAAACGTGACGAGAAGCACGGGAAGGAACTAGGAAGTTGACTTGAAATAGTAGAGAAGGCGAATCAATTCTACCGTTAATCAACTTATGTAGAAAAGTAATACCCAAGACTCTTCTACAATTGATTAACGATCGATGATCCAAAAGAAGAAGCCTACTATGATAAGACAGTAGACGAAGGTTACGATCCCAGTTTAGATTGCGCAAGGCAAAAAGAAGAAATTGCTTCTGAACCGATTCAATACGGTCCTGATACAATTTCTGCTGTAGCGACCATAGGGCGTACCAGCGAGACAAAAAGAAGTTTAGTGACAAACGGATCATTAAACTCTTTAGACCAACGTTTAATAAAACCAAGTACAGATTTGGCTTCATTAACGATGGTTAGGATATGGGTATTGAATCTAAGTTTACAGTCAAAGAGCACACCGAGATCTTTGATTGTAGAAATACGTTGCAAGAACACATTGTTGATTGATACGACTGAAAGTCATTGTCATACACTTAGAACAATTTAGATGCAACTGATTGGCTTCACACCAATATTGAGAGGAAATTAGATCATCCTGTAGGCGTAGATGATCTATTGAGTATGAGAGACAGAGTTTTACGTCATCTGCATACATTAATATTCTAAAGTAAGAAATACAACTGGGAAGGTCATTTATAAAAAGGGAGAAAAGTAGGGGGCCCAAATAACTACCTTGAAGAACACCCGAAGAACCAAATATGACCTTCGAAATAGAAGTTCTCAGCCTTTAAATAGGAAGCTATGCAAGACAGAAGTTTAGGAAAAAATCCCAATTGGTCAAGCTTTTGAAGCAAGATATCATGCTGAACAGAGTCAAATGCCTTACTGAAATCAGCGTATATAACATCTGTTTGCATTTAATTTAAAAAACTTTCATTGACTAGGGATGACAATTCTAATCAGTTCGTAGAGGTTGATCGATTCTGAACAAAACCATGCTGCGATGGCGAAATAATAGATTTACAAAAGTGTTGTAAATTAGAAGTTATAATTTTTTCAAATAACTTCGGAATAGCAGAAAAGCTTGGCAATGCCTCTACAATTTGAAATATCAGATCTTCCTCCTTTTTTATACAGATGAATAAGAAATTATTTTCTCCAAATTGAAGGGAATACCGAGGTATCAAGGGACAAATTAAACATTTTTAATAAATGTGACTACAAAGAAGCACTGTATTCTTTGATCACACAACTAGGAATACCATCCGCCCCTGGAGAGAACGACGATTTCAACGTACGCATAGCGGATAAAAGAGAGACAGTAGAAATATTAGAAACGATAATGGCATTTCCATTCATTTTAGAATTTAAAATTGGAAATGAATTAGTTTCTGGAATGGCAACTGAGTAAGTGGATTGGAAGAAATTTGCAAATAAATCTGACGTATCTTGATCATTATAAGTTTTGTCACAACCTAGGAAAAACGAGGATGGAAACCCAAAAGATTTACGCTTCAAATTTACAAATGAATAAATTCCTTTGGGATCACGAGCAAACTGCCTTTTACAGCGTATAAGGTAATTCTCATAACAACGAGAATTTAAAATATTGAAAGTGGCCTTAGCTAAGGAGTATTTAGACCAGTCAACGAACGAACCAGACTTTTTGAACTTTTTAAAACATTTATATTTAAAATTGTTGAAAGTTGAAAGAGTGGAAGTGAACCAGAGAGGTTTATTTGAAAAAGATTTAGGAACACACTTGTCTAGAATATCACTGCTAAGTTTACATCAACTGCCTCATATAAAGGACCAATCTGTTGCATTAATGAGATCATTAAGCAAAACAAAATTACATTTATTAAACCAACGACGCTTTTTAGATGATGAGGGTAAAAATGAGTAAAAATTGGTGGACAGTAAATAGGTATTAAAACCTCTAATGTTGATATAAATCCTCAGGTATACAAAAGGAGGATGATCTTAAAACATTAATGCTGGCGTCATCATTAGTAAAAACAAGATCAAGAGAACGATTTAAATGATTAGAAATTGGGAGTTCATCTGATACATAGAAAGATTAAACAATTCATCAAAAAAATAATGATCAATTGTTGGAATAAGATAATTCGAATTACGAGATGAGGCCCAAGAAGTGTTAGGTATATTAAAATCACCCAACACAAGAAATAAGTCATTATCTTGAACATATTCATACCTTTCTTTAATACAAGATAAATGATGATGACTAAAAACTTGTAAATCGGAAGATGGAGGGATATATAAACAAGTAATGTATAGGGGACTGAAAAGTTATTTTAACTCCAATAATCTCAACATTGTGAATTGATGAGAAGGTAAAAGATTCCGAGAGAAAATGGGGTTTAACAGCTATTAAAACACCACCCCCTCTACGAGACAAGGGATCAAGTCTATAGTTTGTGAAATATTGAACCTCACTATTATAAACATTTTGGCTTAACCATGTTTCAGTGAGGGCTATAAGTTCAGATTGTACACTAAAGCTAGGCAGAAATAGATTTTTAAATTTAGAATTAAGACACGAACATTTTGATAAATTAAAGATAGCTCCGGAAAAGATAGAAAGAAAATTAGTTTTTTGATACAGCCTCAAATGAAGGTTGTACCGAAACGGGATTTAAAGACACTGGAGAAATTCTATTCCGAATCTTAGGTTTGAATTCATGTACAGCTACAGGGGGTGGCCAAAAGTTTGGTTTATATATAGTATTGAAAAATTCAATTGGTACATTGATTTAAAATGAAGTAATTTCACGAGGAGTCGCAAAATTAAACTTGGAGATAAAAACTTTAGACGAAGTTTTACTTTCAATAAAAGCAGACACAGCCTCAGATACGACATCTACTGAAAGCTTAGATAAGAAAATTTTCTTGCGACACAGCAGATAAATAGGGTAATATAGGAGTAGGAGACGATGTCTGAATGTTGTTTTTAGTTTGACCAACACTCATAGAAACTAATATTTTTAGTAGGGTCCTTTTGAGCCGAGATGCCAGCACATTTAATGTGCATGAAATTGTCGGACAACCAGCAATCAACAAATTGCATTTGTGCAGAATCGGTGACTTGCTGAAATGAACATAATTTCTTACAGCATATCATGTTGGTAACAGTGGAGTTAATCAAAACAAAAATAAAAACAGATTAAGATAAGATAAAATATAAGACAAAGAAAGGATTAACTGTGTTGAGAGAAATAAAATTACAAACAAGAACACTCAGCTAATACAGAGATCAAAAGACAAACACCTGATGAAGAAACAGAAAATAGAGCGGGAGAGAGCTTACACTAAAAACGAAGTAAATTTCGTAAGAAACAAAAACACTAAGCTAAGCGTGAGCGAACAACTGCGAACACACACTAATCCGTGTAAAAAACAGAAAGCAAAGAAGAAACAAGTAAGGAAGCTCTAGTCGAGACCGCTCGACTACGAGATACCCTGAACCCTTCGAATTGCCGATGTTGGAAGCATGATTATTTCACATATATAGCAAGCAAGCAACACATACACACACATATGCACGCACACGGACGTAATGAGCACGCTGTCTGCTAACTGAGCAGCGAGTGCCCTATGGCTGCAATATGCCTATGATATGGGAAATTAAATTTTTAATAATTTTTTTTGCAGATGGACTTATTGAAATTTTAACAGTGTGATTATGGCATTCATATTTTCCAAATCGCAAGTCTCTAGTATTTGAAATACGTGTTTTGAAAATTGGGGGGCGAAAATCTACAAAATGTCCGGATTCACTACACCTATCTGCACAGTAAATTTGAAGTCTCTAGCTTTGGGTCACATAAATGAAAGCAAATTTATCGATAATTCGGAAACGGGACGTTTTACCGAGAAAAAAAAAACAAACTCGTATTGCGTCTGGTATTCACGAGTATACATGCCAAATTTCATCTCTAGCTTTTATGGTTTACGAGATTTTTGCGTTCATACAGACATATGGATGGGGGACGGACGGACGGACAGGGCTAGATCGACTAAGCTCGTCGAGCTGATCAAGAATATATATACTTTATGGGGTCTGCGACGTCTCCTTCCGCATGTTACATACATTTTCACAAAAACATTATACGCCGATTTCCCATTTTCAATGGGTTCAGGGTATAATAAAAACAACCTTTAAATAGTTTTTTACCGAAGAATGGCATAATATACCAAAGGAGATGATTCGAAAATTGGTTTCATCGATGGAAGAAACACATAAAGATGGCAGCCGAAGAAGATCAAGCCAAATATTCTTTTTTATACCTTGAACCCATTAAAAATGGGTAATCAGGGTATAATGGTTTTGTTGCAGCCCAAATGTACAAATGTAACAGGCAGAAGGAGACGTGGCAGACCCCATAAAGTATATGTATATATTATTGATCAGGACGGCAAGCCGAGCCCTGTCCGTCTGTCCGTCTGTCTGTCTGTCCGTTTGTACGTCTGTCCTATAATAGCTAGAGACTTGAATTTTTTTATAGACTCGTGTATATCACGCGCAGGTCGAGTTTGTTTTAGAAATTCGATAACTCTTCTCGTTTTTTTTATCGATTGAAAACGAAAATCGATTTTCAGTTTTATAATTATATCTTCTACATCTTTATAGTTAGAGACTCCAAATCTTGTATTTAGCTTAATAGGTCCTTTATACAATTTTTGTTAAATTTCGGATGCCACGCCCCCTTCGCCCAAATTTTCAAAACACTTATTTCAAATACTAGAGACTTGTGCTTCTGCACATACACACATATGAATGATATAATTACACTGCGCAAGATTGATTAAGAAAGTCGATCTACAAAAAAAGTTATTAAACATTTAATTTTCCATAACATGCACATATTGGCCCAGAGCAGTCGCTGAGTAAACTGCGCAGTTAGCAGAGCGTATGCGTGTGCTAGTGTATGTATGCGTTGCTTGCAATATACATGTACATATGTATGTATGTACATACTGTATATATTTACATATATATAATATAAAAATAACATTGATATAATTTAAATAAAGTCAATATAATATACATATGTATGTATGTATAGATGAAATCTATTATGTTATTAAACAAAACGTTTACCAAACGATTACGTACACACGCACGTGCTAACAGCAGCAGAAGCATCTAGAAAATTCTAAGAATTCATAACAACAAAAACAAAGACAAATTGCGGATGAATTTTAAGCAGAAGTTCAGCAGTTCAGTAGCAGTAGCTCAGTAGCTCACTAACTTTACTTAGAAATTCGCTATCTCGCTCTCATGTAGTGAAACAGATGTGTTGGTAGAAGCGCCGATCGCCGACATGCAGACCCGGGTTCGATTCTGTAAGCTGCCGTCAAAAATTTTTGTATGCAAGTTACACTAATTTTTTTTTTTTTTTTTTTTTTTTTTAGTTTAATTTAAAATTAAATGCAAACTTTGAAGTGCATTTAAAACCGCCGATAGGCGGGGCTTGGGGTATTTCCTAGTCGGGCACCTCCGACTAGAGTTTCCTTGTTTTTTTATCGATTAAAAACGAAAACGGATTTTCAGCTTTTAAATGATATCTTCTACATATTTATAGTTGGAGATTTCAAATCTGTTATACAGTCTATGAATGATATAATTACGCTGTGCAAGTTTGATTAAGAAAATCGGTCAACAAAAAAGGTAATAATCATTTAATTTCCAATAATATGATATAATATTGGCCCTTCCCAGTTAGCAGAGCGTATGTTTGTTTGTTCGTGTGTATGTATTCCTAAGTAAAGTTATTGATCTACTGAGCTGCTGAACTTCTGCTTAAAATTCATCCCTAATTTGTCTTTGTTGTTATGATTTCTTAGAATTTTCTAGATGCTTCTGCTGTTGTTAGCACGTGCGTGTGTACGTAAGCGTTTGGTAAATATCTTGTTTAATAACATAATAGATTTGATCTATACATATGTATGTAATTTATATTGACTTTATTTAAATTATATCAATGTTATTCTTATTTTATACATATGTAAATATATACAGTATGTACATACATACATATGTACATGTATATTGCAAGCAACGCATACATACACTACCACACGCATACGCTCTGCTAACTGCGCAGTTTACTCAGCGACTGCTTTGGGCCAATATGTGCATGTTATGGAAAATTAAATGTTTAATAACTTTTTTTGTAGATCGACTTTCTTAATCAAACTTGCGCAGCGTAATTATATCATTTATATGCGTGTATGTGCAAATGTACCAGTCTCTAGTATTTGAAATAAGTGTTTTGAAAATTTGGGCGAAGGAGGCGTGGCATCTGAATTTTAACAAAAATCAAAATTGTATAAAAGTCCCATTAAGCTAAATACAAGATTTGGAGTCTCTAACTGTCAAGATATAGAAGATATAATTTTAAAACTGAAAATCGATTTCGTTTTTAATCGATAAGAAAAAACGAGAAGAGTTATCGAATTTCTAAAACAAACTCGACCTGCGCGTGATATACACGAGTCTATAAAAAAATTCAAGTCTTTAGTTATTATAGGTTCTGAGATCCACGCGTTCAAACATACGGACAGACAGACAGGGCTCAATCGACTCGGCTTGTCGTCCTGATCAAGAATATATATACTTTATGGGGTCTGCTACGACTTCTTCTGCCTGTTACATACATTTGGGCTGCAACAAAACCATTATACCCTGATTACCCATTTTTAATGGGTTCAGGGTATAAAAACAAGATTTATTTTTTAAAACAAACTCTTTCTGCACGTGTATACGAATATACAACAACAATTCAAGTCTCTAGATATGCGTTCAATCATTCCGACAGGCGGACATAGCTCAATCGGCTCGGCTTCTCGTCCTGATCAAAAATATATGTATATATTTTATGGGGTCAGCCACACCTTCTTCTGCCTGTTTGTATAGGACCTTGCATTCTTCAGATACACTTATATTAAATATCCGTATATAAATAAAAGATAGAGAAACAAAGGAAATCAAAACTTACACAATAAGTGTTGCATCTTCGGAAGAAGTCATCAACATATCGTTTAATAGTTTAAAAATACAGATTTAGATTCTTCTTGCGATTATGATATAATGCTTGTTTTGGCCAACGAGGAAGAATTTAATTCAATTTAATATTTATAAGAAACAATTTTTTTCTGGAGGTATTAATTTTATTTTTTACTTTATTTTATTTATATAAAAATAAATTATACTAAAAACGTGGTCAAATTCAAAATTACAAAATTATAAATATTATAAAAGTATAGGGAAATGAAAAAGCCTAATACTAACAATATATAACAACGATATCACCAACCGTATGGTTAGTGATATCATTGAAACTAAGCAAGATAGAAGAAGTTAAAAAAAGGTAATAAAAATATAAGGAAAATAAAATATTAAAAAAGTAAAATACAATAAGAGAAATCAGTACACAAATAGGGAGAATTGCCAGGTGCATTCTCACTACTGGGGTGTTGCGTGATTTCTCTGAAATATGCTGAAAGAGAGGATTTTATTAAGGAGCTATATACATGAGCTCTATACATGAAAATAAGTATGGTAATTAGTACATAGAACACGAAACGCACTGTGCAAAGAATAATTACATATACATATAGATAAATAAAGACGACAAACGTGACGAGAAGCACGGGAAGGAACTAGGAAGTTGACTTGAAATAGTAGAGAAGGCGAATCAATTCTACCGTTAATCAACTTATGTAGAAAAGTAATACCCAAGACTCTTCTACAATTGATTAACGATCGAAGATCCAAAAGAAGAAGCCTACTATGATAAGACGGTAGACGAAGGTTATCATCCCAGTTTAGATTGCGCAAGGCAAAAAGAAGAAATTGCTTCTGAACCGATTCAATACGGTCCTGATACAATTTCTGCTGTGGCGACCATATAATAGAACAATATTCTAAAATAGGGCGTACCAGCGAGACAAAAAGAAGTTTAGTGACAAACGGATCATTAAACTCTTTAGACCATCGTTTAATAAAACCAAGTACACTTTTGGCTTCATTAACAATGGTTAGAATATGGGTATTGAATCTAAGTTTACAGTCAAAGAGCACACCGAGATCTTTGATTGTAGAAATACGTTGCAAGGACACATTGTTGATTGATATGACTGAAAGTCATTGTCATACACTTAGAACAATTTAGATGCAACTGATTGGCTTTACACCAATTGAAAAGGAAATTAGATCATCCTGTAGAGGTAGATGATCTATTGAGTTCTTGTATGAGAGACAGAGTTTTACGTTATCTGCATACATGAACATTCTAGAGTACGAAATACAGCTGGGAAGGTCATTTATAAATAGGGAGAAAAGTAGAGGGCCCAAATGACTACCCTGAGGAACACCCGAAGAGACAAATATGACCTTCGAAGTAGATGTTCTCAACAGAACTCTTTGGGTTCTACCCTTTTAATAGGAAGCAATGTAAAGTTTAGGAGAAAATCTCAAATGGTCAAGCTTTTGAAGCAAGATGTCATGCTGAACAGAGTCAAATGCCTTACTGAAATCAGTGTATATAACATCTGTTTGCATTTTCTTTAAAAAGTTTTCATTGACTAGGGATGAAAATTCTAATTCGTAGAGGTTGATCTATTCTGAACAAAACCATGCTGCGATGGCGAAATAATAGATTTACAAAAGTGTTGTAAATTAGAAGTTAAAATTTTTTCAAATAACTTGGCAATAGCAGAAAGCTTGGCAATGCCTCTTTAATTTGAAATATCAGATCTTCCTCCTTTTTTATACAGAGGAATAATAAATGATTCTTTCCAAATTGAAGGAAATACCGAGGTATCAAGAGACAAATTAAACAGTTTTAATAAAGGTGACCACAAAGAAGCACTGCATTCTTTAATCACACAACTAGGAATACCATCCGCCCCCGGAGAGGAAGACGATTTCAACGTACGCATAGCGGATAAAAGAGAGACAGGAGAAATATTAGAAACCATAATAGCATTTCCATTAATTTCAGAATTTAAAATTGGAAATGAATTGGTTTCTGAAATTGCAGTTGAATAAGTGGATTGGAAGAACTTTGCAAATAGATCTGAGGTATCTTGATCATTGCAAGTACTGTCACAACCTAGGAAAAACGAGGATGGAAACCCAGAAAATTTACGCTTCAAATTTACAAATGAATAAAATCTTTTGGAATCACGAACAAACTGCCTTTTACAGCGTATAAGGTAATTCTCATAACAACGAGATTTTATAATATTGAAATTGGCCTTAGCTAAGGAGTATTTAGACCAACTTTTTAAAACATTTAGATTTAAAATTTTTTAGAGTTGAAAGAGTCGAAGTGAACCAGGGAGGTTTATTAGAAAAAGTTTTAGGAAGACACATAGGAACACACTTGTCTAGAATAGCATTTAAAGTATTGTAGAATGTTGAAACTGCTAAGTCATCAACTGCTCCATATAAAGGAGCGCAATCTGTTGCATTAATGAGATCATTAACTAAAACAAAATTTTATTTAGTAAAACAACTACGATTTTTAGATGATGAGAGCGTAAAAATTGGTGGACAGTAAATAGGTATTAAAACCTCCAGTGTTGGATGATATGCAAGTTAACACGATTACTCAGCAGAATGAAAAACGGCAGATGTTTGTTATGGAAAATTAAATGTTTAATAACTTTTTTTGTAGATCGACTTTCTTAATCAAACTTGCGCAGCGTAATTATATCATTTATATGCGTGTATGTGCAAATGTACCAGTCTCTAGTATTTGAAATAAGTGTTTTGAAAATTTGGGCGAAGGAGGCGTGGCATCTGAATTTTAACAAAAATCAAAATTGTATAAAAGTCCCATTAAGCTAAATACAAGATTTGGAGTCTCTAACTGTCAAGATATAGAAGATATAATTTTAAAACTGAAAATCGATTTCGTTTTTAATCGATAAGAAAAAACGAGAAGAGTTATCGAATTTCTAAAACAAACTCGACCTGCGCGTGATATACACGAGTCTATAAAAAAATTCAAGTCTTTAGTTATTATAGGTTCTGAGATCCACGCGTTCAAACATACGGACAGACAGACAGGGCTCAATCGACTCGGCTTGTCGTCCTGATCAAGAATATATATACTTTATGGGGTCTGCTACGACTTCTTCTGCCTGTTACATACATTTGGGCTGCAACAAAACCATTATACCCTGATTACCCATTTTTAATGGGTTCAGGGTATAAAAACAAGATTTATTTTTTAAAACAAACTCTTTCTGCACGTGTATACGAATATACAACAACAATTCAAGTCTCTAGATATGCGTTCAATCATTCCGACAGGCGGACATAGCTCAATCGGCTCGGCTTCTCGTCCTGATCAAAAATATATGTATATATTTTATGGGGTCAGCCACACCTTCTTCTGCCTGTTTGTATAGGACCTTGCATTCTTCAGATACACTTATATTAAATATCCGTATATAAATAAAAGATAGAGAAACAAAGGAAATCAAAACTTACACAATAAGTGTTGCATCTTCGGAAGAAGTCATCAACATATCGTTTAATAGTTTAAAAATACAGATTTAGATTCTTCTTGCGATTATGATATAATGCTTGTTTTGGCCAACGAGGAAGAATTTAATTCAATTTAATATTTATAAGAAACAATTTTTTTTCTGGAGGTATTAATTTTATTTTTTACTTTATTTTATTTATATAAAAATAAATTATACTAAAAACGTGGTCAAATTCAAAATTACAAAATTATAAATATTATAAAAGTATAGGGAAATGAAAAAGCCTAATACTAACAATATATAACAACGATATCACCAACCGTATGGTTAGTGATATCATTGAAACTAAGCAAGATAGAAGAAGTTAAAAAAAGGTAATAAAAATATAAGGAAAATAAAATATTAAAAAAGTAAAATACAATAAGAGAAATCAGTACACAAATAGGGAGAATTGCCAGGTGCATTCTCACTACTGGGGTGTTGCGTGATTTCTCTGAAATATGCTGAAAGAGAGGATTTTATTAAGGAGCTATATACATGAGCTCTATACATGAAAATAAGTATGGTAATTAGTACATAGAACACGAAACGCACTGTGCAAAGAATAATTACATATACATATAGATAAATAAAGACGACAAACGTGACGAGAAGCACGGGAAGGAACTAGGAAGTTGACTTGAAATAGTAGAGAAGGCGAATCAATTCTACCGTTAATCAACTTATGTAGAAAAGTAATACCCAAGACTCTTCTACAATTGATTAACGATCGAAGATCCAAAAGAAGAAGCCTACTATGATAAGACGGTAGACGAAGGTTATCATCCCAGTTTAGATTGCGCAAGGCAAAAAGAAGAAATTGCTTCTGAACCGATTCAATACGGTCCTGATACAATTTCTGCTGTGGCGACCATATAATAGAACAATATTCTAAAATAGGGCGTACCAGCGAGACAAAAAGAAGTTTAGTGACAAACGGATCATTAAACTCTTTAGACCATCGTTTAATAAAACCAAGTACACTTTTGGCTTCATTAACAATGGTTAGAATATGGGTATTGAATCTAAGTTTACAGTCAAAGAGCACACCGAGATCTTTGATTGTAGAAATACGTTGCAAGGACACATTGTTGATTGATATGACTGAAAGTCATTGTCATACACTTAGAACAATTTAGATGCAACTGATTGGCTTTACACCAATTGAAAAGGAAATTAGATCATCCTGTAGAGGTAGATGATCTATTGAGTTCTTGTATGAGAGACAGAGTTTTACGTTATCTGCATACATGAACATTCTAGAGTACGAAATACAGCTGGGAAGGTCATTTATAAATAGGGAGAAAAGTAGAGGGCCCAAATGACTACCCTGAGGAACACCCGAAGAGACAAATATGACCTTCGAAGTAGATGTTCTCAACAGAACTCTTTGGGTTCTACCCTTTTAATAGGAAGCAATGTAAAGTTTAGGAGAAAATCTCAAATGGTCAAGCTTTTGAAGCAAGATGTCATGCTGAACAGAGTCAAATGCCTTACTGAAATCAGTGTATATAACATCTGTTTGCATTTTCTTTAAAAAGTTTTCATTGACTAGGGATGAAAATTCTAATTCGTAGAGGTTGATCTATTCTGAACAAAACCATGCTGCGATGGCGAAATAATAGATTTACAAAAGTGTTGTAAATTAGAAGTTAAAATTTTTTCAAATAACTTGGCAATAGCAGAAAGCTTGGCAATGCCTCTTTAATTTGAAATATCAGATCTTCCTCCTTTTTTATACAGAGGAATAATAAATGATTCTTTCCAAATTGAAGGAAATACCGAGGTATCAAGAGACAAATTAAACAGTTTTAATAAAGGTGACCACAAAGAAGCACTGCATTCTTTAATCACACAACTAGGAATACCATCCGCCCCCGGAGAGGAAGACGATTTCAACGTACGCATAGCGGATAAAAGAGAGACAGGAGAAATATTAGAAACCATAATAGCATTTCCATTAATTTCAGAATTTAAAATTGGAAATGAATTGGTTTCTGAAATTGCAGTTGAATAAGTGGATTGGAAGAACTTTGCAAATAGATCTGAGGTATCTTGATCATTGCAAGTACTGTCACAACCTAGGAAAAACGAGGATGGAAACCCAGAAAATTTACGCTTCAAATTTACAAATGAATAAAATCTTTTGGAATCACGAACAAACTGCCTTTTACAGCGTATAAGGTAATTCTCATAACAACGAGATTTTATAATATTGAAATTGGCCTTAGCTAAGGAGTATTTAGACCAACTTTTTAAAACATTTAGATTTAAAATTTTTTAGAGTTGAAAGAGTCGAAGTGAACCAGGGAGGTTTATTAGAAAAAGTTTTAGGAAGACACATAGGAACACACTTGTCTAGAATAGCATTTAAAGTATTGTAGAATGTTGAAACTGCTAAGTCATCAACTGCTCCATATAAAGGAGCGCAATCTGTTGCATTAATGAGATCATTAACTAAAACAAAATTTTATTTAGTAAAACAACTACGATTTTTAGATGATGAGAGCGTAAAAATTGGTGGACAGTAAATAGGTATTAAAACCTCCAGTGTTGGATGATATGCAAGTTAACACGATTACTCAGCAGAATGAAAAACGGCAGATGTTTGTGTTTAAATCCGCGACGTCAACCGAGATAGCGGATGTTGCCCAACATCGGCAAGCAGCGACAATGTTGAGGGCAACGGTCTGGATATTCGACACCCGACACGAGGCGCAGACGTTGCAGTTTTCGGAGTTAGGGCTAGCTTAGCTTTAAGTTTCTTTTGTAATGGAGTTTAGTTGATTTTGGAGAATAAACAGTAACGGCCGTCGCCTTACCATAAACCCTGAGTCTCTCAATTATGCGCGTACGACAAAACATAAAAAAATATCTGGCGCCCAACGTTAAATAGAACCCGTTAAAGAAAAATATTAAAAGCAACAAAAAGCGAGAGATAAACTAAAAACAAAAAACAAGTGCAACAAGTCAAGAATAGAAAGCAACAAATAATATCGGAAAAGAGTGAGAAAATAAAAACCCTAAAAAGCCAAGGCAAGAAATAGCAAGGGATAAACTAAACACAAAAAGCAAGTGCAACAAGTGCAAAGAAAAACAAGTAAGGAAACTCTAGTCGGAGGTGCCCGACTAGGAAATACCCTGAACCCCGCCTATCGGCGGCTTTAAATGCACTTCAAAGTTTGTATATAATTTTAAATTAAATTAAAAAATTAAAAAAAAAAAAGATTAAGTAACTTGCATAAAAAAAGTTTTGACGTCAGCTTAGAGAATCGAACCAGAGACTTTATGTCGGGGATCATCGCTTCTATCAACACAGCCGTTGCAATACATAAGAGTGAGATAGCGAATTCCTAGGTAAAGTTATTGAGCTACTGAGCTGCTGCTACTGAGCTGCTGAACTTCTGTTGAAAATTCATCCCCAATTTATCTTTGTTGTTGTTGTTATGAATTCTTCGAATTTTCTAGAGCTTCTGCTGCTGTTGCCACGCGCGTGTGTACGTAAACGTTTGGTAAACGTTTCGTTTAATAACATAATGCATTTCATCTATTTATATTTATGTACATATATACATATGTATATTATATTGACTTTATTTAAGTTATATCAATGTTATTTTTATATTATATATATGTAAATATATACAGTATGTACATACATACATATGTACATGTATATTGCAAGCAACGCATACATACACTAGCACACGCATACGCTCTGCTAACTGCGCAGTTTACTCAGCGACTGCTCTGGGCCAATATGTGCATGTTATGGAAAATTAAATGTTTAATAACTTTTTTTGTAGATCGACTTTCTTAATCAAACTTGCGCAGCGTAATTATATCATTTATATGCGTGTATGTGCAAATGTACCAGTCTCTAGTATTTAAAATAAGTGTTTTGAAAATTTGGGCGAAGGGGGCGTGGCACCTAAAATTTAACAAAAATCAAAATTGTATAAAAGTCCCATTAAGCTAAATACAAGATTTGGAGTCTCTAACTGTCAAGATATAGAAGATATAATTTTAAAACTGAAAATCGATTTCGTTTTCAACCGATAAGAAAAAACGAGAAGAGTTATAAAATTTCTAAAACAAACTCAACCTGCGCGTGATATACACGAATCTATAAAAAAAAAGTTCAAGTCTCTAGCTATTATAGGTTCTGAGATCCACGCGTTCAAACATACGGACAGACGGACAGACAGACAGACGGACAGGGTTCAATCGATTCGGCTTGTCGTCCTGATCAAGAATATATATACTTTATGGGGTCTGCCACGCCTCGTTCTGCCTGTTACATACATTTGGGCTGCAACAAAACCATTATACCCTGATTACCCATTTTTAATGGGTTCAGGGTATAATAATGATCAATTGTTGGAATAAGATAATTCGAATTGTGAGATGAGGCCTACACAAGAAATAACTCATTATCTTGAATATATTCATACATTTCTTTAATACAAGATATATGATGACTATAAACTTGTAAATCGGAAGAGGGAGGGATATATGAACAAGTAACGTATAGGCAACAAGACAAGATTCAGAGAGGAAATGGGATTTAACAGCTATTATAAACATGTTTCAGTGAGGGCTTTAAGTTCAGATTGTACACTAAAGCTATGCAGAAATAGATTTTTTAATTTAGAATTAAGGACACGAACATTTTGATAAATTAAAGATAGCTCCGGAAAAGATTGAAAGAAACTTAGTTTTTAGATACAGCCTCAGATGAAGGTTGTACGGAAACGGGATTTAAAAACACTGGATAAATTCTATTCCGAATCTTAGGTTTGAGTTCATGCACAACTACATGGGGTGGCCAAAAGTTTGGATCGCATATAGTATCTAAAATTGGTAAATTGATTTAAAATGAAGTAATTTCACGAGGAGTCGCAAAATTAAACTTCGAGATAAAAACTTTAGATGCAATGTTACTTTCAATAAAAGCAGACACAGCCTCACATGTATCTGATGAAAGCCTAGATAAGAAAACTTGCTTTCGAGGAGACACAAGAGATAAATAGGGTAATATAGGAGTAGGGGACGGTGTAGGAGACGGTGTCTGAATGTTATTTTTAGATTGAGCAATACTCGGAGAAACTTAATTTGTTTTATTAGGCTTTTTGAGTGTCTATTATGACACTAGACACTGATATTTCAGCTAAATCATCTGATATGGGAATTGATAATTCTTGACAAGGTGAAGAAGAGGTTGATAAGTTATGAGACGATACTTGAATGGAGGGGGAACTAGCAGTGTTGGACCAATCACTGTATTTAGCGGAGAATCAAAATTATACTGATTCAATATTTCTGCTCCAGCTTAAAATTTACTTAGATTTGAGTACTGAACCCTAACTGAATTATACATCTTGGAAAAACAATTAAGTTTTTCCAATCAGCAATCCGGGCAAGACCAGCGTAATCCACCACACCCACTTTTGGGAGCAGCCATACCAGCACATTTCATGTGCATTAGATTCTCGCACAACCAGCAACCAACAAATTGTGTTGTGTTGGGAGAAACAAAAATCCCAAACAACAACACTCAGCTAATACAGATCAAAATAATAAACAGTTGATGAAGAAAGAGAAAATAGAGCAGGAGAGAGCTACACTACAAACGAAATAATTTTCGTAAGAAACAAAAACAAACACTAAGCTAAGCGTGAGCGAGCGACAGCGAACACACACACTAACCCGTGTAAAAAACAGAAAACAAAGAAGATAAATAAATAAAATCAAAAACCCATTGTTTAGAAGCAAAAATGACGGCAGTATCAAATCAAATATGCAATAATCACCATGCAATGCAATGTATAAATATACAACAAATTAAAGAACAGAAAAAAATGTATATATATATATATATATATATATATATATATATATATATATATATATATATATATATATATATATATATATATATATTATATTTTGATCAGCTCAATGAGCTCAGCGATTTCGGAAACCACAAAAGCTAATGATCTGAAATTTAACATTTCTACTCGTGTATACACAATCCCATTTTTGTCATCCTATTTTTATGTATTTATGTATACCGTTAAAGCTAGATATTTACTCAGCCGATATATATATAGCAAATATAATATAAATTATATATGTGTAAAATAACCATGTATTCTTGGATGTGATAATATCAGTTAAAAAGGTAACAATTTAATTATAATTTTGTAAATTCAACAATATAAATAATATACAAATGAATGTCTTGTATCCAATTTTAACTCCTATTTATCCAATTTGACAACAATCGTGTTAAATTCATCAACTAAAAGTTTTTTGAAATATATCTTCTCGTTTGATCCAATAATTAGCATTCGCGTTCCACTATAAAATTTTGATGTCAAATCTAAATTAACTTTAGTATTACCGAAATTTGTAATCGATACAAATGAATTTTTTCGCGGATAATTTCGTACTATTATCAGGATATTGGCACTGTTGTGTGTCAGTATTTGAGTGTTTGGCTTATTCTTATTAGATTTGCAAATAACTCTTTTATATATTGATGGCGAACTTTCACGTAATGATATCATCCTATGTACCATTTTTAGTTTATCGAGTGATTTAAAGTTCATTTCTTCATTCGTTAAATTATATAAGTCGGTCATAAATTGAGAAATCTGTCCTGAATAGTTATGATTTTTGATTTGTGCGATGGCTATTTCGTTTTCATGCCTTATATTTGGTGTCCCCGGCAAAATGAGCTGCATGATTGTTGCTGCATATACTTTCGATATAATTGGTTGACTAGTATTAAGACCATCCAAGGCATTTCCTCGGATCGACCAGTGAACCCACGTTCTGTCATCATCGATTGGCATTTTTGACAAAATATAATCCGTGCAGTTTTTTAAATTTTGCGAATTATTTTCAATATCTAAAACAAAGTCAACCAAATCAATATACTCAAACATGGCAGATAGTTCTGATTCTGATTTATTTTTTAACAGATATTCCCCCACTATAAGTATTCTGTTTGGCCCGAGTATACGTTTGGAAGATGACAACAACGTTATGAGTATTTCAGTACTTTTAAATGATTCAAGTCCCTTTAAATAAAACCCATTAACTCCCTGATCAATCCAAAGAAGAATCGATTTAGAAATAAAATCAAGAGCTTCAAATCCAGTTCCATCAGAAATTACGTGTTTCAACGGCAAATCTAATAAAAGAGTCATATTGTGTGAATGTAAGAGTCTAGCCAAATTTCTTACACAACTCAGGTTTCCCAGTTCAGGTCTTATTATATTTAACGACGTAACATTAACTGAGTTATCGTAATGTGAAGGAAAAATAGAGTTGAGTCGTACTCCAGATATTTCTAAATTGCCAAATAATCTATTTCGTTTATTATTCCATTGATATCGCCAATTCCATCATTATCAGTGTCTTTGAAGGAAATCGGATTAATTTCATAGAAAACGCTTCCCCGATACCAAGCAGTTCTGAAGCAAAATAAAAGATAATTATTTGATTTATATTAAATAAATATGACTTACTTTGGATTACACGTTCTTGGCATACCAACAATTTTAGCAACTACTATCGAGCACATTGCCAAAATTACGGAAACGAAAACGAAAAATGTACATTTTCGAATAAGTGGCCAATTCCAAGATACAAAAGATGGCGTATCCTTTGATTTTCTTTTGCTTCCTTTCAGACAGTGACTGCTGGGATCCTAATAAAATTAATAAAATAAATAGATGTTTTTTTAGGTGATATATAGTGAACTGCAGCTTAATTGTGTAATTTTCATTCAGTGAATGAAAATGGCTTTTCACTAAGTAATTTCGTTTGACGCCAACAGTTGATCTTATTGAATTTTTCGTAGTCAACTTCGCACTTAACCGCTTGACCGTTATGTATTTAATTGGTTTGTATGTAGAGCATTCAGTGGAATAATTATAGAGAGTTATATTATGTTTTATTTAGCATTTCCAGTGGCATGTTTAATTGCCCTTTTGCCAAACAATATTACGATTAATTAAATTGACAAATTGAGTAATGGAAAAACAAAAGAAGTTCGAATGGACTAACATAAAAGGTGTAGTATTCCACCAAGATAATGCCAGCAATATCTTACTTCAAAACATGACGTCAAAAACCAGGTGCACTAGTTTTCAACCAGCAAGGAATAAACACGTGGAAACCATCTCTTGTTTGAATGATGGAAAAAGGAAGTAAAACAAAATGGAGAAAGGGTGGCAGACCGCACAAGTTTATATCTCCTATAGCGTTAGTGCTACGTGTTTAAAATTTGTTTCTAGGTTACTGGTGACCTAAAACTTTTGGCCACCCCATTTAGTTGTACATGAATTCAAACCTAAGATTCGGAATGGAATTTCTCCAGTGTCTTTAAACGCCGTTTCGGCTCATCTGAGGCTGTATCAAAAAACTAAGATTATTTCCATCTTTTCCGCAGCTATCTATTATTTATCAAAATGTTCGAGGCCTTAATTCTAAATTAAAAAATCTATTTGTGCATAGCTGTAGTGTCCAATCTGAATTTATATCACTGAAACATGGTTAGCCAAAATGTTTATAATAGTGAGTTTCTTTCAAATAATTTCACTATTTATAGACTTGATCGCTTGTCTCGTAGAGGGGGTGGTGTTTCAATAGCTGTTAAATCCCATTTTTTCTCGGAATCTTTTACCTTCTCATCAATTCACAATGTTGAGATTATTGGAGTTAAAATAACTTTTCAGTCTTGTTCCCTAAACGTTACTTGTTCATATATCCCTCCCTCTTCCTATTTACAAGTGTATAGTCATCATATATATTGTATTAAAGAAATGTATGAATATGTTCAAGATAATGACTTATTTCTTGTGTAGGGTGATTTTAATATACCTAACACTTCTTGGGCCTCATCTCCCAATTCGAATTATCTTATTCTAAAAATTAATTTTTTTTTATGAATTGTTTAACCTTTCTATGTATCAAATGAACTCAATTTCTAATCATTTAAGTCGTTCTCTTGATCTTGTTTTTACTAATGATGACGTCAGCATTAGTGTTTCCCCCTTTTGTGTACCTGAGGATTTATATCATCCAACACTAGAGGTTTTAATACCTATTTACTGTCCACCAATTTTTACGCCCTCATCATCTACAAATCGTCGTTGTTTTACAAAATGAAATTTTGTTTTAGTTAATGTCTCATTAATGCAACAGATTGGTCCTTTATATGAGGCAGTTGATGTAAACTTAGCTGTGATATTCTAGACAAGTGTGTTCCTAAATCTTTTTCAAACCTCCCTGGTTCATTTCCACTCTTTCAACTTTAACAACTATTAAATCAAAATGTTTTAAAAAGTTCAAAAAGTCGGGTTCGGTCGTTGACTGGTCTAAATACTCCTTAGCTAAGACCAATTTCAATATTTTAAACTCTCGTTGTTATGAGAATTACCTTATACGCTGTAAAAGGCAGTTTGCTTGTGATCCCAAAAGTTTTATTCATTTGTAAATTTGAAGCGTAAATCTTCTGGGTTTCCATACTCGTTTTTCCTAGGTTGTGACAAAACTTGTAATGATCAAGATACCTCAGATCTATTTACAAATTTCTTCCAATCCACTTATTCAACTGCAATTCCAGAAACCAATTCATTTCCAATTTTAAATTCTGATATTAATGGAAATACCATTATCGTTTCTAATATTTCTACTGTCTCTCTTTTATCCGCTATGCGTACGTTGAAATCGTCGTTCTCTCCGGGGGCGCATGGTATTCCTAGTTGTGTGATCAAAGAATACAGTGCTTCTTTGTAGTCACATTTATTAAAAATGTTTAATTTGTCTCTTGATACCTCGGTATTCCCTTCAATTTGGAAAAAATAATTTGTTATTCCTCTGTATAAAAAAGGAGGAAGATCTGATATTTCAAATTATATAGGCATTGCCAAGCTTTCTGCTATTCCGAAGTTATTTGAAAAAATTATAACTTCTAATTTACAGCACTTTTGTAAATCCATTATTTCACCATCGCAGCATGGTTTTGTTCAGAATCGATCAACCTCGACGAACTTATTCGAATTTTCATCCCTAGCAATGAAAGCTTTTTAAAGAAAATGCAAACAGATGTTATATACACTGATTTCAGTAAGGCATTTGACTCTGTTCAGCATGACATCTTGCTTCAAAAGCTTGACCATTTGGGATTTTCTCCTAAACTTCTGTTTTGGATTGCTTCCTATTTAAAGGGTAGAACCCAAAGAGTTCTGTTGAGAACATCTACTTCGAAGGTCATATTTGTCTCTTCGGGTGTTCCTCAGGGTAGTCATTTGGGCCCTCTACTTTTCTCCCTATTTATAAATGACCTTCCCAGTTGTATTTCTTACTCTAGAAAGTTCATGTATGCAGATAACGTAAAACTCTGTCTCTCATACAAGAACTCAATAGATCATCTACCTCTACAGGATGATCTAATTTCCTTTTCAATTGGTGTAAAGCCAATCAGTTGCATCTAAATTGTTCTAAGTGTATGACAATGACTTTCAGTCGTACCACTCCATTTTTTGCTGATTATACAATCAACAATGTGTCCTTGCAACGTATTTCTACAATCAAAGATCTCGGGGTGCTCTTTGACTGTAAACTTAGATTCAATACCCATATTCTAACCATCGTTAATGAAGCCAAAAGTGTACTTGGTTTTATTATACGTTGGTCTAAAGAGTTTAATGATCCGTTTGTCACTAAACTTCTTTTTGTCTCGCTGGTAGGCCCTATTTTAAAATATTGTTCTATTATATGGTCGCCACAGCAGAAATTGTATCAGGACCATATTGAATCGGCTCAGAAGCAATTTCTTCCTTTTGCCTTGCGCAATCTAAACTAGGATCGTAACCTTCGTCTACCGTCCTATCATATTAGGCTTCTTCTTTTGGATCTTCCATCGTTAATCAATCGTAGAATAGTCTTGAATATTGCTTTTCTGCATAAGTTGATTAACGATAGTATTGATTCGCCTTCTCTCTTATATAAAATCAATTTCCTGGTTCCTTCCCGTGCTTCTCGTCATGTTTGTCCTCTTTATTTACCTATATGTACATGTAATTATTCTTTGCACAGTGAGTTTCGTGTTCTGTGTACTAAGTACAATACTTATTTTCATGTATTTAGTTCTGAACTCTCTCTTTCCTCAATAAAATCCTCTCTTTCAGCATATTTCAGAGAAATCACGCACACACCCCAGTAGTGAAAATGCACTTGGCAATTCTCCGTACTTGTGTAGTGATTTCTCTTATTGTATTTTACTTCTCTATTATTTTATTTTTCTTATATTTTGATAACCTTTTTTTAACCTCTTCTATCTTGCTTAGTTTCAATGATATCACTAACCATGCCTGGCTGTGATTTGGGGTATAGCTCGCCGGTCCGGTAAATAAAACACCCCTACCGGGTTGGTGATATCGTTGTTATATATTGTTAGTATTATTTTTATTTTAAATTTGACTCACGTTTTAAGTCAAATTTCTTTTTATATAAATTAAAAATTAAAAATAAAAAAGAAAAATAAACAAAAAAATTTAAAACAAGTAAGGAAGCTTTAGTCGAGACTGCTCGACTAAGAGATACCCTGAACCCTTCGAATAGTCGATATTCGAAGCATGCTATGATTATTTTACATATATATATATGTATATTGCAAGCAACACATACACACACATACGCACGCATACGAATGTAATATGAGCTCGCGCTTTGCTAACTGAGCAGCCACTGCACGTAGCCTGCAATATGCCTATGACATGGGAAATTAAATGTTTACTTAACTTAACTTTTTTTCTAGATGGACTTTCTTGATCAAATTTTCACAGTGTGATTATGACGTTCATATGTGTCTATTTGGAAACGGGATGAGTTATCGAAAAACAACTTGTTCTACGTATGGTATTCACGAGTATACATGTCAAATTTCAGATGTCTAGCTTTTGTGGTTTACGAGATCAGCGCGTTCATACAGACGGACGGACAGGGATAGTTCGACTCAGCTCGTCGAGCTGATCAAGAATATATATACTTTATGGGGTCTGAGATGTCTCTTTCTTCCTGTTACATCCCATTTTCAAAGGGTTCAGGGTATAAAAAGAAAGAATTTCTGCCTATAAGTACGAGTCAGAATTCATCACCTCTACCACGAAATCATCACATTTATACCGCACGGCGGTGCTTTTTTGACGAATAGCGGTTCCAATGCTTGTTATACCAATAATAAATAAATAAAATGGTTCGCGACGAACCAAGGGTATCTATGAACGGCGCGCGTCGCTTCTACTGCCACCTGAACTTCGAAAAACTTACTTAGTAAATGTAAAATTCAAGGTGAATTTCATAGTATTTGTTATTTCTGAGAAAAGAGGAAAATATTCGCGGTGCAGCCAGGAACATTTGTCAATTGGCCAAATTTTTTGTTGAATTACTTCAGTGTCGCTTAATAGATTTTAATGAAGCTTTCAGTACATTGATTATTTATTTACTTATCTTAAAGTTAGGATTAATTAAACTTAATCAGAACTCCTGAAAGCGCTAGCTGCTAGGGCCATCGTCTTGGCTTGTGTGTTGTATTAACCCTTTTAATATTTATATTTTTTTTTTCCATATTTTATATGCATATATAGATGTAGTGTAGTAATATTTTCTAAATTTAAACCTATAGGGTGTGGTAGCAGTTGGATTTTTTGAGGTAGTTAATAATTAGGAGGGTTGTTGGAGTTTGCTAGGATTGTTATGGGGCATGATTTCTCAAAGATTTCTTCCCTAATGTGGGAGGTTGCGGTGCAGTTTTTAAGTATGTGTTTTATGTTTTGGTCGGATGTTGAGTTGTAATTTAGAATTTTCTGTTGTTTATGTTGCTTATTGAACTGATGGCTGATAGGGAGTTTGAGCATATTATAAAATTACTTTGCTAACTTCTTGTTAGCTTTACTACTTGCAGGATGATAGATTTTAGTTTCTTATTATTTTGGTGTTTCATTTGTTTGGAATATTTGTGGATGTATGTGTACATACATATGAAGTAAGCATAATATAGATATCATTTAAAGAAAGTCAATATAATATAGATCAAATCTAAGTTATCAACCAAAACGTTTATTACCAAACGCACATCGTAGCAGCAGCAGAAGCATCTAGAGAATTGTAAGAATTCATAAACAAAGTTAAATTGGGGATGACCTTTGAGTAACAGCTCAGCAGCTCAGTAGAGAAGTTGTGACTTTATTTAAAAAATCGCTATTTGATACTCAAGTTGTGCGGCACGGAAACCCAGGTTATATTCTCTAGACCGCTATCAAAAGTTTTTTTATGCAAGTTACTTATTTATTTATTTTTTTTATTTTTATACTCATTCACAAAGTGAAAGGAGTATATTGGTTTTCTGCAATGCTGCAATTGCTGTCCGTCCGTCCATCTGTCCATCTGTCTGTATGAACGCAAAGCCTTCCTTTGCTATTATTTTATTTTATTTATTTTATATATATTATTTTATATATACTAAGCAACACATACATACATACATACATACATACATACATACATGCATACACACACACATACGTACGCACGCATAAGGACTCTGCTAACCATCCAATCCATAGTTTTCTCAGCAGTGGGCAACGTCCCTATATTATGGGAAATTAATTGTTTAATAACTTTTGTTGTGCATGGACTATCCTAATCAAACCGTGTTCACAGCGTGTCATTCATATGAGTTTATATGCCAAAGCACAAGTGCCTAGTATTTGAAATACTTGTTTTAAAACTTTGCGGCGAATTGGGAGTGACATCCCAAATTTAACAAAAATTAAAACTGTACAAAAGTCAAATCAAACTAATACAAAATTTGGAAAATAACTTTAAAGATGTATTTGATATAATTTTATAATATAATTGAATTTCGATTTTCGTTTTTAATCGAACAAAAAATCGGGTATAGCTATCAATTTTTAAAACATACTACATCTGCGCGTGATATACAGGAATATACAAAACCTGAGCCCTCAACCCATTAAAAATGGCAAAATCAGGGTATAATGGTTTTGTTAAAATGTATGTAATATGCAGAAGGAGGCGTGGCAGACCCCATAAAGTATATATATTCTTGATCAGTATCGGTTTAGCTATGTCCGTCTGTCTGTCTATTCGGGTCTCTGTTCGTCAGTCCATAATCTATAACCTATCAAGCCCCAACGGATTTTTTTTTTAAATGCAATAACTTTTTCATTTCGATAACTATTGTAGTTATTTTGTTATCGATTAAAAGGGAAATCGAAATTCTGTTTTAAATTTATATCTTTTACATCTTTAAAGTTGGAGTCTGCGAATGTTGTATTTAGATTTATGGCACTTTGATACAATGGCTTAATCACCCTATACAAATTTAATTAAGAAAGTCACTGTACAACAAGAGTTCCCATAACATACGTATGTTTCAGCTCAGTCGCAGTCGCTGCGTCTGCTGTTACATTATAAATGTAAGGTATGTTCTCATCGATCAGTGTTAACTAGAATTTATACTTGATATAAATGAACTCGGGGTATTAAAGCAAAGCAGAAAATATATTATATTAATTTGAATAGCTTCATAATTACCTGTGTTGTAATGTTATTATTTTGTAGATGATGGTAGTTAACTTTGTTAAAAATGCTTGACGTCGTTTCCAAGGCATCCATTGCGATACCTGTACTACTTGCAGACGAGCTTGTTTCCGCTTTGCAGTCTGTATTACTTATGTTAGATTAGGTTATATCGCTCGGAACAATGTTAGGACTTAGTGGGTGGGATAACAAAATTTGCCCTAAGGCGGTATTTCTCGAAAGCAACGGACAAATAGATGCTTCTTCATCTGGTAAAAAAGTGGAAACTGATGGTGACTCAATAAGTGTTTGTGGCAATTCGACTTCAAGAAAAGCTGGATCCGTTGATAATTCCATGTTATCCATATTACAAAGATATGACTAAAAACAGAAATGGTCGTTAAAAATGGTTTGATTTGAAAGACAACAATAATGATAAAAATTATAATAAACCAACTTAAATCACTTCACTTCAATGCTGGTAGTTAACCAATTTGTTATATAGATCATAATTCTTAAAGGTTCATCTTAACTATTTAAGACTACCTTCATAAAAGAGCTTATAATATTTTCCAATTTGCCAGTCAAAATTGAAATCAGGCGCTACCGACTTCGAAATACTTATTCACGACTGCACAGCTAAAACTTTTACAAATCTATAAAGCAGGTAAACAGTACCATAGTAATATACTCATTTCACTTTCATGAATAATGACACTTAATAAATTTCTATATAGAGGCTGAATACAATAATTTCGTGGGTAGTCAGTAAATCCGCTTCGAAGGACCATGCACACAGAGGTGGTGTTCAGTTTTGAACTAATCTTTATTCTTCTGAAATAGGATTTTATATATCATCATCATCATTTAAATATAGCTTATCTATTTGAGTTAGCCTATCTTAACTTGAGCCTATCGCTGAATATGGGTTTGTCACACAGTGGAAGGTTAAGAATGAATTTTGTTCAGATGTCATAATAAACAAGAGAGTTCGAATTGAAAATGGTCGACTAGGAGATACCCTGAACCCTGTGCCGAGTTGATATTCCACTGTTCATTTAATGCCTATTTTGTTCGATAACATTAACACGGAAATAGTTATCGATTCTGTCAAACAAACTGAATCTACATGTGCTATAAATTTATAATAACCTCTCAAGAAGAAAGAAGAGTTAATAAAGGAAGCAAGGAAAAATAGCTCGCTTTGATACCATTAAGTCGCTCTGGCCAGCTTTTGGTGGTTGCAAAGGCCAGAGCCTTGATAAAGCCAGCGAAGATCCGCGTTATATGGGTGGTATGCCGAATCCCCAACGCGGATAGGCCAAAACGTTACATCAAATGCCTGGACTATGGCTATATTGCTGCTAACTGTGCAAACGATTGGAATCTGAAGTGTCAGTTTCAGGTGCCACATTAAAAACGGAGCAGGTAGCTTTATTTACCTTAAGTTAAGGTTAACCAGACGCAGCCCTTCAAAGATAGCCATCGTAATATGACCAGATGCAGACAGGGCCACAGGCTTAGTTGTGGATATTCGGAAACTCAGCAAATATACTTACAAATGTCAAGTCATTTAACGGGTTAGTACACGTCCAGATCCGGCAACCTATGGATATATTGCAACTACATCGATGCTTTGTAATATTACTACTGGAGATCTTCGCGAGAGACAAAGTGGAGCCTACGAAACAGCGGGCAGCGGTCACATAGGCTCTGTTCACAATCGGTAAGCAAACTGACAGGGCGCCCACTCTACGCACTAGTAAACGGGACTACTTTCAAGACCTATGCCTAAAGGCCTTTGCTGCTCTGGCTTTAAATAAATTGTTATTTAGATTTAATTCTTTGTAACACCAAATTAATAATAATAATTAACTTTCAAGACTAATGCAACTCCGCCAAATTTAAACAGTGGGCAGGTCATATGAAACTATGATTAAAAGATTATGCAGCCTCCGCATCATTTGGAGATTTAAACAAACGTGGAAACGCTCCATTCATGACCGTGACTACGCCAACAATTGTAGATTCGATCAGACTCATTATCATTCGATCTAAGTATAGCAACCGTGCTATAGAAATGCATATGCCTGATTTTGCCAATAATATAAGCTTATGAACAATTAATTGTTTAAACAAAAAATGTCAGCCAATCATGTGAACTAAATAAAAATATTTCCTTGTCTATGGCGGTATGCATATAAACATAGCTGCATAAAATAATAGTTTTTTTTTAAGATCAGATAAAAAACAAGTAAAGCCGTAGCAGTCGGGCGCTACCGACTGCAAAATACTCATTCACACCGCAAGCTCCCAGTTCCATAGCATTCCAATGGCTTAATCACCCTATACAAATTTAATTAAGAAAGTCACTGTACAACAAGAGTTCCCATAACATACGTATGTTTCAGCTCAGTCGCAGTCGCTGCGTCTGCTGTTACATTATAAATGTAAGGTATGTTCTCATCGATCAGTGTTAACTAGAATTTATACTTGATGTAAATGAACTCGGGGTATTAAAGCAAAGCAGAAAATATATTATATTAATTTGAATAGCTTCATAATTACCTGTGTTGTAATGTTATTATTTTGTAGATGATGGTAGTTAACTTTGTTAAAAATGCTTGACGTCGTTTCCAAGGCATCCATTGCGATACCTGTACTACTTGCAGACGAGCTTGTTTCCGCTTTGCAGTCTGTATTACTTATGTTAGATTAGGTTATATCGCTCGGAACAATGTTAGGACTTAGTGGGTGGGATAACAAAATTTGCCCTAAGGCGGTATTTCTCGAAAGCAACGGACAAATAGATGCTTCTTCATCTGGTAAAAAAGTGGAAACTGATGGTGACTCAATAAGTGTTTGTGGCAATTCGACTTCAAGAAAAGCTGGATCCGTTGATAATTCCATGTTATCCATATTACAAAGATATGACTAAAAACAGAAATGGTCGTTAAAAATGGTTTGATTTGAAAGACAACAATAATGATAAAAATTATAATAAACCAACTTAAATCACTTCACTTCAATGCTGGTAGTTAACCAATTTGTTATATAGATCATAATTCTTAAAGGTTCATCTTAACTATTTAAGACTACCTTCATAAAAGAGCTTATAATATTTTCCAATTTGCCAGTCAAAATTGAAATCAGGCGCTACCGACTTCGAAATACTTATTCACGACTGCACAGCTAAAACTTTTACAAATCTATAAAGCAGGTAAACAGTACCATAGTAATATACTCATTTCACTTTCATGAATAATGACACTTAATAAATTTCTATATAGAGGCTGAATACAATAATTTCGTGGGTAGTCAGTAAATCCGCTTCGAAGGACCATGCACACAGAGGTGGTGTTCAGTTTTGAACTAATCTTTATTCTTCTGAAATAGGATTTTATATATCATCATCATCATTTAAATATAGCTTATCTATTTGAGTTAGCCTATCTTAACTTGAGCCTATCGCTGAATATGGGTTTGTCACACAGTGGAAGGTTAAGAATGAATTTTGTTCAGATGTCATAATAAACAAGAGAGTTCGAATTGAAAATGGTCGACTAGGAGATACCCTGAACCCTGTGCCGAGTTGATATTCCACTGTTCATTTAATGCCTATTTTGTTCGATAACATTAACACGGAAATAGTTATCGATTCTGTCAAACAAACTGAATCTACATGTGCTATAAATTTATAATAACCTCTCAAGAAGAAAGAAGAGTTAATAAAGGAAGCAAGGAAAAATAGCTCGCTTTGATACCATTAAGTCGCTCTGGCCAGCTTTTGGTGGTTGCAAAGGCCAGAGCCTTGATAAAGCCAGCGAAGATCCGCGTTATATGGGTGGTATGCCGAATCCCCAACGCGGATAGGCCAAAACGTTACATCAAATGCCTGGACTATGGCTATATTGCTGCTAACTGTGCAAACGATTGGAATCTGAAGTGTCAGTTTCAGGTGCCACATTAAAAACGGAGCAGGTAGCTTTATTTACCTTAAGTTAAGGTTAACCAGACGCAGCCCTTCAAAGATAGCCATCGTAATATGACCAGATGCAGACAGGGCCACAGGCTTAGTGTGGATATTCGGAAACTCAGCAAATATACTTACAAATGTCAAGTCATTTAACGGGTTAGTACACGTCCAGATCCGGCAACCTATGGATATATTGCAACTACATCGATGCTTTGTAACATTACTACTGGAGATCTTCGCGAGAGACAAAGTGGAGCCTACGAAACAGCGGGCAGCGGTCACATAGGCTCTGTTCACAATCGGTAAGCAAACTGACAGGGCGCCCACTCTACGCACTAGTAAACGGGACTACTTTCAAGACCTATGCCTAAAGGCCTTTGCTGCTCTGGCTTTAAATAAATTGTTATTTAGATTTAATTCTTTGTAACACCAAATTAATAATAATAATTAACTTTCAAGACTAATGCAACTCCGCCAAATTTAAACAGTGGGCAGGTCATATGAAACTATGATTAAAAGATTATGCAGCCTCCGCATCATTTGGAGATTTAAACAAACGTGGAAACGCTCCATTCATGACCGTGACTACGCCAACAATTGTAGATTCGATCAGACTCATTATCATTCGATCTAAGTATAGCAACCGTGCTATAGAAATGCATATGCCTGATTTTGCCAATAATATAAGCTTATGAACAATTAATTGTTTAAACAAAAAATGTCAGCCAATCATGTGAACTAAATAAAAATATTTCCTTGTCTATGGCGGTATGCATATAAACATAGCTGCATAAAATAATAGTTTTTTTTTAAGATCAGATAAAAAACAAGTAAAGCCGTAGCAGTCGGGCGCTACCGACTGCAAAATACTCATTCACACCGCAAGCTCCCAGTTCCATAGCATTCCAAGAAACCAATTTGCCACACTCCTAATTATCCCTAAATTTTGTATTTAGTGTCATGTGTATTTCATACAATTTCGTTTCTGCTATACATTATAAAAAATTGATTCAGTTGAAAATATAATTAATATGCTGAAAATTTCAATAAAAACCATTAAGTAACACAGAAGTTATTCAACAAATGGTTTAGGCAATTGACGAATGGGCTTGGCTCCACAGCGAACATTTTCTTATGTTCTAAGAAACAACAAATACAATAGAATTCACCGTGAATGATATGCTCAATTAAGTTACTTGATAACTATGAGGTTCAGTAGCGTTGCTAATAGAAGTGACGCGCAGCAATCATGGCACATTTAGTTCGTGCCTCTGACGAGTCGGTATTTTATACACATTTTATTTATAATTATTATTGGATTGACAAGTGGTGGTTTGATAGTGGTGGCGTCGTGGTAGAGATGACGAATTTCGACTCGTGCAAGTAAGCGGAGGTTCGGCTTTTCTTTTATTTCTTTATTTTTTTGTTCTAAAATATATTTTTTTACATTTATAATATTTAGCAACTCAATTAAGATGGTAGAAGCCCAAAAAGGTAATAAATTGTGTGTTTATAGATAAAAATAGTGGCTTAATTCTATTTGCCACGCCCCAAGGAACGTAACTGTGAATTTTGCGCTTACACTCAAAAAATGCGAAAATGACACGGGTTCTAAGGTTACGCCCCAGAAGGGGCGTACAAATACTTTTCGGCTGATCGATAGAGGAGGTCACAAGCAACCTACCAATCCAATTTTGAAGCTTCTAGCACTAAAACTGTAAGACCTATAAACGCGTACGGTTTGCCACGACCCCTTTGGGACGTTGATACAAGTATATATACCAAGTCTCAAGTTGCTAGCATCAATAGGATTCAAAATATAACAGCACATGCAAAATTGCTTTACAGTCAGATCCGATTTGTCATACCCCAGTGGGCGTGGATATATAACTTGTTGGTCGATCTTTTTATTTGGTCGTTCTAGCTCTTAAATTATAAAGGCATTGCCAAGCTTTCTGCTATTCCGAAGTTATTTGAAAAAATTATAACTTCTAATTTACAACACTTTTGTAAATCTATTATTTCGCCATCGCAGCATGGTTTTGTTCAGACTAGATCAACCTCTACGAACTGATTAGAATTGTCATCCCTAGTCAATGAAAGCTTTTTAAATTAAATGCAAACAGATGTTATATACGCTGATTTCAGTAAGGCATTTGACTCTGTTCAGCATGATATCTTGCTTCAAAAGCTTGACCAATTGGGATTTTCTCCTAAACTTCTGTCTTGGATAGCTACCTATTTAAAGGCTAGAACCCAAAGAGTTCTGTTGAGAACATCTATTTCGAAGGTCATATTTGGTTCTTCGGGTGTTTTTTAAGGTAGTTATTTGGGCCCCTTACTTTTCTCCCTTTTTATAAATGACCTTCCCAGTTGTATTTCTTACTTTAGAATATTAATGTATGCAGATGACGTAAAACTCTGTCTCTTATACTCAATAGATCATCTACGCCTACAGGATGATCTAATTTCCTCTCAATATTGGTGTGAAGCCAATCAGTTGCATCTAAATTGTTCTAAGTGTATGACAATGACTTTCAGTCGTATCAATCAACAATGTGTCCTTGCAACGTATTTCTACAATCAAAGATCTCGGTGTGCTCTTTGACTGTAAACTTAGATTCAATACCCATATCCTAACCATCGTTAATGAATTCAAAACTGTACTTGGTTTTATTAAACGTTGGTCTAAAGAGTTTAATGATCCGTTTGTCACTAGACTTCTTTTTGTCTCGCTGGTACGCCCTATGGTCGCTACAGCAGAAATTGTATCAGGACTGTGTTGAATCGGTTCAGAAGCAATTTCTTCTTTTTGCCTTGCGCAATCTAAACTGGGATCGTAACCTTCGTCTACTGTCTTATCATAGTAGGCTTCTTCTTTTAGATCTTCCATCGTTAATCAATCGTAGAATAGTCTTGGGTATTGCTTTTTTCCATAAGTTGATTAACGATAGTATTGATTCGTCTTCTCTCTTATTTAAAATCAATTTCCTAGTTCCTTCCCGTGCTTCTCGTCACGTTTGTCGTCTTTATTTATCTATATGTATATGTAATTATTCTTTGCACAGTGCGTTTCGTGTTCTATGTACTAATTACCATACTTATTTTCATGTATAGAGCTCATGTATATAGCTCCTTAATAAAATCCTCTCTTTCAGCATATTTCAGAGAAATCACGCAACACCCCAGTAGTGAGAATGCACCTGGCAATTCTCCCTATTTGTGTACTGATTTCTCTTATTGTATTTTACTTTTTTAATATTTTATTTTTCTTATATTTTTATTACCTTTTTTTAACTTCTTCTATCTTGCTTAGTTTCAATGATATCACTAACCATACGGTTGGTGATATCGTTGTTATATATTGTTAGTATTAGGCTTTTTCATTTCCCTATACTTTTATAATATTTATAATTTTGTAATTTTGAATTTGACCACGTTTTTAGTATAATTTATTTTTATATAAATAAAATAAAGTAAAAAATAAAATTAATACCTCCAGAAAAAAATTGTTTCTTATAAATATTAAATTGAATTAAATTCTTCCTCGTTGGCCAAAACAAGCATTATATCATAATCGCAAGAAGAATCTAAATCTGTATTTTTAAACTATTAAACGATATGTTGATGACTTCTTCCGAAGATGCAACACTTATTGTGTAAGTTTTGATTTCCTTTGTTTCTCTACCTTTTATTTATATACGGACATTTAATATAAGTGTATCTGAAGAATGCAAGGTCCTATACAAACAGGCAGAAGAAGGCGTGGCTGACCCCATAAAATATATCTATTTTTGATCAGGACGAGAAGCCGAGCCGATTGAGCTATGTCCGCCTGTCGGAATGATTGAACGCATATCTAGAGACTTGAATTGTTGTTGTATATTCGTATACACGTGCAGAAAGAGTTTGTTTTAAAAAATAAATCTTGTTTTTATACCCTGAACCCATTAAAAATGGGTAATCAGGGTATAATGGTTTTGTTGCAGCCCAAATGTATGTAACAGGCAGACCCCATAAAGTATATATATTCTTGATCAGGACGACAAGCCGAGTCGATTGAGCCCTGTCTGTCTGTCCGTATGTTTGAACGCGTGGATCTCAGAACCTATAATAACTAAAGACTTGAATTTTTTTATAGACTCGTGTATATCACGCGCAGGTCGAGTTTGTTTTAGAAATTCGATAACTCTTCTCGTTTTTTCTTATCGATTAAAAACGAAATCGATTTTCAGTTTTAAAATTATATCTTCTATATCTTGACAGTTAGAGACTCTAAATATTGTATTTTGCTTAATGGGACTTTTATACAATTTTGATTTTTGTTAAAATTCAGATGCCACGCCCCCTTCGCCCAAATTTTCAAAACACTTATTTCAAATACTAGAGACTGGTACATTTGGACATACACGCATATAAATGATATAATTACGCTGCGCAAGTTTGATTAAGAAAGTCGATCTACAAAAAAAGTTATTAAACATTTAATTTTCCATAACATGCACATATTGGCCCAAAGCAGTCGCTGAGTAAACAGCGCAGTTAGCAGAGCGTATGTGTGTGGTAGTGTATGTATGCGTTGCTTGCAATATACATGTACATATGTATGTATGTACATACTGTATATATTTACATATGTATAAAATAAGAATAACATTGATATAATTTAAATAATCTTAACCATTGTCTTTTTTTAAGCCTTAAAGTAAAAAAATATGAAAGTGTTTCGCTGTGAAAACACTTTCGTGTCAAACTGTATATATATTCCACTTTGGAACTTTAATTTTATTTAAATTATATTTACAGATGGAACAATACATCTTCGTTTTCTTAGTTTGTAACACACGAGGGCGTGTGAATAGTCAGTATGGTCGTGTCGTGGCGAATGTTAACGTATGTAACTTGAAAGATGTTATTTTATTTTACATTATCGAAAATAAACAATAAATGAAGTTAATTTGTATTTCACAACATTGAGTCGCCTGGGCTAATTCTTTCTTGGTAGTCAATTCTATTTCTTTATCTTTCATCGTTTCGTGTGTTCCGTTATTGCGAGCCCGGCAGATTTTTCTGCCTTGGCGTGAGATAGAATGAGAAGGAATGTGTCTGCATAGTTAAGCGGCGCCTGACAGGCGTTCGTTCAGTTTTCGTACGGCCGATCTTTGGCCTTGCGTTGCGCTACATAGACAGTTGTTTTTTAAAGTAAAGGTGAAAAGTAATGTCACGCGCAAGAAAGCTTTTGGCTTGTAAAGCAGCAGAACTACATGACGATACGTCCCTTTCCACGACATATATATTTCTATACACATAAATATATGCGTAAATGTATCAATTTAACAGTAAAAATAAATCTAAATATTGTATAAATAAGTAAGGAAGCTATAGTCAAGACTGCTCGACTAAGAGATACTCTGAACCCTTCGAATAGCCGATATTGAAAAAATGTTATGATTATTTTACATATATATTGCAAGCAACACAGACACACACATACGCACGCACATGAACGTAATAGGAGAACGCGCTCTGCTCACTGAGCAGCGACTGAGCTCGGGCTGCAAAATGCCTATGATATGGGAAATTAAATGTTTAATAACTTTTTATAACCTGAACCCATTAAAAATGGGTAATAAGGG
Source organism: Drosophila fulvimacula (assembly GCA_035045555.1). Taxonomy (NCBI): domain Eukaryota; kingdom Metazoa; phylum Arthropoda; class Insecta; order Diptera; family Drosophilidae; genus Drosophila; species Drosophila fulvimacula. Next base: position 745,253 of record JAWNOX010000160.1, on the reverse strand, counting down.
TATAATGGTTTTGTTGCAGCCCAAATGTATGTAACAGGCAGAAGGAGGCGTGGCAGACTGAGCCCTGTCCGTCTGTCTGTCTGTCTGTCTGTCCGTCAGTCCGTATATTTGAGCGCGTGGATCTCAGAACCTATAATAACTAAAGACTTGAATTTTTTAATGATTCGTGTATATCACGCGCAGGTCGAGTTTAATTCCTTCTGTGGTTATAATGTGTCCCAAAAATTGCGTTTCTCTTTTTAAAAATTCAAACTTATCTAATTGTATCTTTAATTTAGCTTTGCTTAATCTGTCGAATACCCTTTTTATAGAATTTAAGTGTTCTTCTAGTGAAGTTGAAAAAATGATTATATCATCGAAGTAAATTAGACAGTCTTTGAAGATTAGGTCTTCTAAAAGATTGTTCATGCATCTTTGGAATGTTGCTGAGGCATTTTTGAGCCCAAAGGGCATACGAGTGAAATAGTAGTGTCCTTGTTTTGTTGAAAATGCAATTTTTGCGATTGATTTAGGGTCCATTTGAATTTGGTGGAACCCTTTTGCAAGGTCGATGGTAGTGAAATACTGACATTTGCCTAATTTAGCAAGAATTTCATCCATTATGGGTATTGGGTATTTGTCGTCTATAGTAGCTTCATTCAGTCCACGATAGTCGATAACTAAACGGTATTTTTTTTCTTTGGAAGCGTCCTCTTTTTTAGGTACGATCCATATAGGTGAACAATAGTGAGTGTGAGTTGAGTTAGATTTTCGTATGATTCCCTGTTCTAACATTTAGTTGATTTGTTTATTAATTTCGTAGTCGAGAATTTGAGGATGTCTGTAAGGGTGTTTATAAATCGGGTCCTCGTGTGTAGTTATAATTTTATGTTTAATTGTATAAGTAAAGGTCAAATTTTTACCCTTTCTGTATTGGATTTCATTATAATCGTGAAGCATTTTCTTTAATTTATCTGTTTCTTCTGGATTTAGATGGCCTAGTCTATATTCGTTTCTTCCTTCAATGTTGTTATTTATTTCGTGTGAAAATAAGTCGTATTCGAATTCTGCGGGAGGATAAGGGGTTTGATTGGGGGTTTTGTTATCATAATGAAAATAGTATGTGTAATTTCCTATAGTTACACTATCTTCTGCATAATAATGACGGCTTTGCATGCCGATAGGTAGTTTCTACCTAATAGTATATCGTAATTGGATGAGAAATTGGGACAATAGAATTTTTGTTTAGTAGGGCAGAGTTTACTAGATGCGAATGATACACTTTTATTGAGTTCCATTATTCCTTTAATAGTTTGGATTTTTAGATATTCTTTAGTTTCTGGGAAATTGAAATGATTTTTGCTGATAAGGTTTATAGAAGACCCAGTATCTGTTAGGCATCTAAGGGGAACGTTATTTATGGTGCGTCTGATGTAAGGGATTGGTCGGTTGGTGTGTTGGATTGGGTTGAATCGAGGCATAGTGATGAAAATTTTCTGACCAATCCATCCTAGTTTGGTTGCTATTACTAGACATTTTGGTAAGGTAACTTTTAAACTTAACCAAGACAATGACCCTAAGCACAAAGCCAACTCCGTGAGGTGCTGGTTGCTATACAATTGCAAAAAGGTGTTCGATACTCCTGCTCAGAGTCCGGATCTCAATCCAATCGAGAATTTGTGGGCCGATCTAAAAAAAACGGACAGATAAGCGACGGCCAACAAATAAAACTGATCTCAAGGCGATTATTATGGAGGAATGGGAGAAAACACCGATTGAATACGTTCAAAGGCTTATTAACTCGATGAATAGACGATTGGAAGCGGTTGTTAAAGCCAACGGTGGATACACCAAATACTAATTTTAGAATTTAAGCTGTTCAAATTGAATCTTTTTCTTTTAATTTACTTTTGTACAAACACTTTCGTGTCACCAGAATTTAGTTCATTTTTTAGTTAATGTTATTTATCTGTTCTTATCTCAGCAACATGAATAAGTTTTAAACTTTTTGTTATTAATTTTAAGAGATAATTGTTTAAATTACTAGCTATAATTAACAAAATTATTGAAATCTTAACCATTGTCTTTTTTTTAAGCCTTAAAGTAAAAAAATATGAAAATGTTTCGTTGTGAAAACACTTTCGTGTCAAACTGTCGTAGTTTCATTAATTTCATGTGGCTGGCCTGCCATATTAACACACAAACTTTGGGAGTGAAACTTTGACTGATCTACATTTACTCATTACTCATCGATTTTATGCTTCTCTCTGCACACGCAAGCTGGGCTACACTTGCCGACAGCGCGACCACGCCGTCGCCTCATTCTTACGGTATAAAGGCGCTAGTCATATTCTACGTCGCAGTCAAATCTACGTCGCACTCAAATGCTAAGAATAATTTCACCGTAACCAAACTCACTGCGCAACTGCGCCTTTCAAGCACAGTGGTCATACTTAGATCTTATTGTGGAATTGGCGCAATGTGCGAACAAGCCTATTCTCCGACAACCACATGGATTCTGAGCATTTACCACAAAGCATAAGTGCAGTCACTCTTAGTCCTTACACTAAGACTGTTCTCGGTTAAAAACAAATTATTTTTTATTTTAAATAACATTAAACCTATTATTGGCGCAGCCGGTAGGATACAACTAAAATACGTTAATAAACAGTATTAACTAGTGCCGCTAAGGAAAAATCGCTTTTCCGAGACCCTAGTAAACCCTATATTAAAAAACGTGACAAGTTTTATCCGCCTAGAATCAACGTGCAGCGACGCGCGACTAAACATATACAAAAAAACTCTGAATAAGTGAACAAGTGCTTAATTAAAAATGACTCTGGAATTGTCTGACGCTTACCTTAACCAGGCTCTAACCCTACGACAAGTGCCTACGTTTGATGGTGACACGAAAGCATTGGGCACGTTCATCAGGCGCAACGACTATATCATGCAATTTTATCCAACGAGGGACGTCCGCTAACACAGCGTGATGTTCGGGAGGCAGAGAGGGTGTCTCAGCTTACGCAGCCCATGGGATGGGGAAACCTACGAGCCGCTCTCATAAGCGAGTTCAATACTCACACACCTTGGGGGGAATTGCTTCGACGCTTGTATAATACCAACTTTACTGGAATTCTTCGTAAGTTTATCGAAGATTTAGAAATTAAGACTAATACAACACTTTATACTAACGCTATGAAAAATACAGTCAAAAAGGTCATCCATAGAAAACTACCTGACAGACTTTACATGACTCTTGGGAAATTCGATATTTCAACCGTGTCTGATTTAAAACAAGTGGCCCAAAAGGAAGGTCTATATAAGAATAGCCTCACAAATAAATCTAGAAACAATTCAAATAATAATAAAACTTACTCTAAACCAAATCAGAACCAAACCAACTACAAACACAATAACCAGAACCAAACCTACTACAAACAGAATAAACATCAATCTCCTCAACCAAGACAAAACGATTCTTCTAATCATCAACTGTACGCTGAATTTTCTAATAAATTAAACCAGGGAATACAACGAAATTCTCTAAATCACCAAATAATCGCTCAAAACCAAACCCAAACTCCATTTTCCAACCAACCATCTAAACGAACAAGAGAAAGTAATAGCAACCAAACTAGGATGGATTGGTCAGAAAATTTTCATCACTATGCCTCGATTCAACCCAATCCAACACACCAACCGACCAATCCCTTACATCAGACGCACCATAAATAACGTTCCCCTTAGATGCCTAACAGATACTGGGTCTTCTATAAACCTTATCAGCAAAAATCATTTCAATTTCCCAGAAACTAAAGAATATCTAAAAATCCAAACTATTAAAGGAATAATGGAACTCAATAAAAGTGTATCATTCGCATCTAGTAAACTCTGCCCTACTAAACAAAAATTCTATTGTCCCAATTTCTCATCCAATTACGATATACTATTAGGTAGAAACTACCTATCGGCGGCATGCAAAGCCGTCATTATTATGCAGAAGATAGTGTAACTATAGGAAATTACACATACTATTTTCATTATGATAACAAAACCCCCAATCAAACCCCTTATCCTCCCGCAGAATTCGAATACGACTTATTTTCACACGAAATAAATAACAACATTGAAGGAAGAAACGAATATAGACTAGGCCATCTAAATCCAGAAGAAACAGATAAATTAAAGAAAATGCTTCACGATTATAATGAAATCCAATACAGAAAGGGTAAAAATTTGACCTTTACTTATACAATTAAACATAAAATTATAACTACACACGAGGACCCGATTTATAAACACCCTTACAGACATCCTCAAATTCTCGACTACGAAATTAATAAACAAATCAACTAAATGTTAGAACAGGGAATCATACGAAAATCTAACTCAACTCACACTCACTATTGTTCACCTATATGGATCGTACCTAAAAAAGAGGACGCTTCCAAAGAAAAAATATACCGTTTAGTTATCGACTATCGTGGACTGAATGAAGCTACTATAGACGACAAATACCCAATACCCATAATGGATGAAATTCTTGCTAAATTAGGCAAATGTCAGTATTTCACTACCATCGACCTTGCAAAAGGGTTCCACCAAATTCAAATGGACCCTAAATCAATCGCAAAAATTGCATTTTCAACAAAACAAGGACACTACTATTTCACTCGTATGCCCTTTGGGCTCAAAAATGCCTCAGCAACATTCCAAAGATGCATGAACAATCTTTTAGAAGACTTAATCTTCAAAGACTGTCTAATTTACTTCGATGATATAATCATTTTTTCAACTTCACTAGAAGAACACTTAAATTCTATAAAAAGGGTATTCGACAGATTAAGCAAAGCTAAATTAAAGATACAATTAGATAAGTTTGAATTTTTAAAAAGAGAAACGCAATTTTTGGGACACATTATAACCACAGAAGGAATTAAACTCGACCTGCGCGTGATATACACGAATCTATAAAAAATTCAAGTCTTTAGTTATTATAGGTTCTGAGATCCACGCGCTCAAATATACGGACTGACGGACAGACAGACAGACGGACAGGGCTCAATCGACTCGGCTTGTCGTCCTGATCAAGAATATATAAACTTTATGGGGTCTGCCACGCCTCCTTCTGCCTGTTACATACATTTGGGCTGCAACAAAACCATTATACCCTTATTACCCATTTTTAATGGGTTCAGGTTATAAAAAGTTATTAAACATTTAATTTCCCATATCATAGGCATTTTGCAGCACGAGCTCAGTCGCTGTTTATTTATTTTCGATAATGTAAAATAAAATAACATCTTTCAAGTTACATACGTTAACATTCGCCACGACACGGCCATACTGACTATTCACACGCCCTCGTGTGTTACAAACTAAGAAAACGAAGATGTATTGTTCCATCTGTAAATATAATTTAAATAAAATTAAAGTTCCAAAGTGGAATATATATACAGTTTGACACGAAAGTGTTTTCACAGCGAAACACTTTCATATTTTTTTACTTTAAGGCTTAAAAAAAAGACAGTGGTTAAGATTTCAATAATTTTGTTAATTATAGCTAGTAATTTAAACAATTATCTCTTAAAATTAATAACAAAAAGTTTAAAACTTATTCATGTTGCTGAGATAAGAACAGATAAATAACATTAACTAAAAAATTAACTAAATTCTGGTGACACGAAAGTGTTTGCACAAAAGTAAATTAAAAGAAAAAGATTCAATTTGAACAGCTTAAATTCTAAAATTAGTATTTGGTGTATCCACCGTTGGCTTTAACAACCGCTTCCAATCGTCTATTCATCGAGTTAATAAGCCTTTGAACGTATTCAATCGGTGTTTTCTCCCATTCCTCCATAATAATCGCCTTGAGATCAGTTTTATTTGTTGGCCGTCGCTTATCTGTCCGTTTTTTTTAGATCGGCCCACAAATTCTCGATTGGATTGAGATCCGGACTCTGAGCAGGAGTATCGAACACCTTTTTGCAATTGTATAGCAACCAGCACCTCACGGAGTTGGCTTTGTGCTTAGGGTCATTGTCTTGGTTAAGTTTAAAAGTTACCTTACCAAAATGTCTAAATATTGCTTAGCATCCATGGTGTTCTCAATAAAGCACAAGTCGCCCACACCTTTGTTTGAGATGCACCCCAAACCATCACGGAAAGTTTTCCAAACTTTACTGTGGGAATTATATTTTTTGTTTCCAGCACTTTTAAAGGCTTCCGCCACACTCTGCTGGGTCCATCATTGTAGTAAAGCATCATTTTGGTCTCATTGCAAAATATAGCTTCATTCCAATATGAGTCTGGCTGTTCCACGTGCACTCTGGCGAAAGTTAGGCGTCTATTTATGTGTTCAGCCGACATCAATGGTTTTTTCCGCGTAGCTCTAGATGAAAAGTCATTCCTTTTCAAGGCTCTGCGATCACCTCCCCTGGAAATTGTAATGCCACATTCTTCTTGAAGCTGACTGGCAAGCGTTCTGGTCGAAATTGTGGGGTTATCATTAATTTTCCGGGTCATAATCCGCTCTGCCCTATCATTTAAAGCGCGAGGTCGTCCAATTGGAGGCTTCGGCTGCAGTCTTCCCTCATTTTCAGCGCGACTTATAATATTGTAAACAGTTCTCCTTGAGATTGCGAACATTTCTGCAATCTGCGGGACCGTTTTCCCAATGGAATGGTTATAATAAACCAACTGAATCATATCAAATGATAAACGTTTTCCAGGCATTTTAAATTTTCTCAAATGTGTGTCTAATTTTCATCAACTCAACCGAAAAGTGATGAAATTAGTCAAAATATGGCATCAGCAACAAAGCTGCATACTCAAATTTCCGAGCATTACGGTAAACGCGAATAACGGATTAAGTAGAAAATAGAATTAACGTTTGTGCAAACACTTTCGTGTCACCAGAATTTAATTCATTTTTTAGTTAATGTTATTTATCTCAGCAACATGAATAAGTTTTAAACTTTTTGTTATTAATTTTAAGAGATAATTGTTTAAATTACTAGCTATAATTAACAAAATTATTGAAATCTTAACCATTGTCTTTTTTTTAAGCCTTAAAGTAAAAAAATATGAAAATGTTTCGTTGTGAAAACACTTTCGTGTCAAACTGTCGTAGTTTCATTAATTTCATGTGGCTGGCCTGCCATATTAACACACAAACTTTGGGAGTGAAACTTTGACTGATCTACATTTACTCATTACTCATCGATTTTATGCTTCTCTCTGCACACGCAAGCTGGGCTACACTTGCCGACAGCGCGACCACGCCGTCGCCTCATTCTTACGGTATAAAGGCGCTAGTCATATTCTACGTCGCAGTCAAATCTACGTCGCACTCAAATGCTAAGAATAATTTCACCGTAACCAAACTCACTGCGCAACTGCGCCTTTCAAGCACAGTGGTCATACTTAGATCTTATTGTGGAATTGGCGCAATGTGCGAACAAGCCTATTCTCCGACAACCACATGGATTCTGAGCATTTACCACAAAGCATAAGTGCAGTCACTCTTAGTCCTTACACTAAGACTGTTCTCGGTTAAAAACAGATTATTTTTTATTTTAAATAACATTAAACCTATTATTGGCGCAGCCGGTAGGATATAACTAAAATACGTTAATAAACGGTATTAACTAGTGCCGCTAAGGAAAAATCGCTTTTCCGAGACCCTAGTAAACCCTATATTAAAAAACGTGACAAGTTTTATCCGCCTAGAATCAACGTGCAGCGACGCGCGACTAAACATATACAAAAAAAACTCTGAATAAGTGAACAAGTGCTTAATTAAAAATGACTCTGGAATTGTCTGACGCTCACCTTAACCAGGCTCTAACCCTTCTACGACAAGTGCCTACGTTTGATGGTGACACGAAAGCATTGGGCACGTTCATCAGGCGCAACGACTATATCATGCAATTTTATCCAACGAGGGACGTCCGCTAACACAGCGTGATGTTCGGGAGGCAGAGAGGGTGTCTCAGCTTTCGCAGCCCATGGGATGGGGAAACCTACGAGCCGCTCTCATAAGCGACTTCAATACTCACACACCTTGCGAGGAATTGCTTCGACGCTTGTATAATACCAACTTTACTGGAATTCTTCGTAAGTTTATCGAAGATTTAGAAATTAAGACTAATACAACACTTTATACTAACGCTATGAAAAATACAGTCAAAAAGGTCATCCATAGAAAACTACCTGACAGACTTTACATGACTCTTGGGAAATTCGATATTTCAACCGTGTCTGATTTAAAACAAGTGGCCCAAAAGGAAGGTCTATATAAGAATAGCCTCACAAATAAATCTAGAAACAATTCAAATAATAATAAAACTTACTCTAAACCAAATCAGAACCAAACCAACTACAAACACAATAACCAGAACCAAACCTACTACAAACAGAATAAACATCAATCTCCTCAACCAAGACAAAACGATTCTTCTAATCATCAACTGTACGCTGAATTTTCTAATAAATTAAACCAGGGAATACAACGAAATTCTCTAAATCACCAAATAATGGCTCAAAACCAAACCCAAACTCCATTTTCCAACCAACCATCTAAACGAACAAGAGAAAGTAATAGCAACCAAACTAGGATGGATTGGTCAGAAAATTTTCATCACTATGCCTCGATTCAACCCAATCCAACACACCAACCGACCAATCCCTTACATCAGACGCACCATAAATAACGTTCCCCTTAGATGCCTAACAGATACTGGGTCTTCTATAAACCTTATCAGCAAAAATCATTTCAATTTCCCAGAAACTAAAGAATATCTAAAAATCCAAACTATTAAAGGAATAATGGAACTCAATAAAAGTGTATCATTCGCATCTAGTAAACTCTGCCCTACTAAACAAAAATTCTATTGTCCCAATTTCTCATCCAATTACGATATACTATTAGGTAGAAACTACCTATCGGCATGCAAAGCCGTCATTATTATGCAGAAGATAGTGTAACTATAGGAAATTACACATACTATTTTCATTATGATAACAAAACCCCCAATCAAACCCCTTATCCTCCCGCAGAATTCGAATACGACTTATTTTCACACGAAATAAATAACAACATTGAAGGAAGAAACGAATATAGACTAGGCCATCTAAATCCAGAAGAAACAGATAAATTAAAGAAAATGCTTCACGATTATAATGAAATCCAATACAGAAAGGGTAAAAATTTGACCTTTACTTATACAATTAAACATAAAATTATAACTACACACGAGGACCCGATTTATAAACACCCTTACAGACATCCTCAAATTCTCGACTACGAAATTAATAAACAAATCAACTAAATGTTAGAACAGGGAATCATACGAAAATCTAACTCAACTCACACTCACTATTGTTCACCTATATGGATCGTACCTAAAAAAGAGGACGCTTCCAAAGAAAAAAAATACCGTTTAGTTATCGACTATCGTGGACTGAATGAAGCTACTATAGACGACAAATACCCAATACCCATAATGGATGAAATTCTTGCTAAATTAGGCAAATGTCAGTATTTCACTACCATCGACCTTGCAAAAGGGTTCCACCAAATTCAAATGGACCCTAAATCAATCGCAAAAATTGCATTTTCAACAAAACAAGGACACTACTATTTCACTCGTATGCCCTTTGGGCTCAAAAATGCCTCAGCAACATTCCAAAGATGCATGAACAATCTTTTAGAAGACTTAATCTTCAAAGACTGTCTAATTTACTTCGATGATATAATCATTTTTTCAACTTCACTAGAAGAACACTTAAATTCTATAAAAAGGGTATTCGACAGATTAAGCAAAGCTAAATTAAAGATACAATTAGATAAGTTTGAATTTTTAAAAAGAGAAACGCAATTTTTGGGACACATTACCACAGAAGGAATTAAACCTAACCCCGACAAAGTAACAGCTATATTAAATTTTCCAATTCCCCAGACACCCAAAGAAATCAAATCCTTCTTAGGTCTTTGTGGATTTTACCGTAAGTTTATAACAAATTTTGACAAAATTGCAAAACCACTGACTTTAGGATTAAAAAAGGAATCTGAATATATATAGAATATATATATATATAAATATATATACATATATATATATATATAACCAATCAAGACTTCATCACAGCTTTTGAAAATGTGCTTATAACAAATGACCACATACTAATATACCCAGATTTCAATAAAACCTTTTCTCTAACCACAGACGCAAGCAATGTGGCTATAGGAGCAGTCCTCTCTCAAGACCATAGAGCAATTTGCTTCGCTAGCATAACTCTAAACGATCACGAACTTAACTATTCAGCAATAGAAAAAGAACTTCTAGCTATTGTATGGGCAACTAAATACTTCAGACCATATCTTTATGGCCGAAAATTCCAAATCCTTAGCGACCATAAACCATTAGTATGGTCACATAATATAAAAGAACCAAATATTAAATTACAAAGATGGAAGATTAAACTAAACGAATACGACTATAATGTTAAAAACCTACCAGGAAAAGAAAACTACCTAGCCGATGCTCTCTCTAGAATCAAATTAAATGAAAATTTCTTAGGAGAAGAAGTTAACAGCTCCCGAGCAACCATTCATAGTGCTCAAGAAGATAACCAAAACCTAATACCTATTTCAGAAAGACCTATAAGTTTTTATAACAGACAAATCGAATTCTTAAAACGAAGATCATTTCTTTGTTTAAAAAACAACGCCTTATACTTCCATAATCCCCCAGATTTCCTTATATTTCAAAAATCTTACGCTGAAATCATAAACCCTGAAAGTAAAACGAAAACTCTCAGAACATTATCAAAACTACACGATATCCTCACTTTTGCAGAATTTAAAGAAATAATCCTTTCAAACCACGAAAAATTACTCCACCCCGGTATCACAAATACTCTCAACTGGTTCAGATAAAAATTCTACTTCCCAGATCATCAAAAATTAATACAAAATATCGTTAATGAATCTGAAATTTGTAATCTATCCAAATCTGAAAACAGAAACACAAAACTGACCTTTGAAATCACTCCAGAAGTATATAACCCCAGAGAAAAATACGTCATGGACTTTTATCTAATTGATAACAAACAATTCTTATCGTGTATCGACATATACTCAAAATACGGAGACTTAGTAGAAGTCAAATACCGTGATTGGCTCGAAACTAAAAGAGCAATCATAAAAATCTTCAATGGCATGGGAAAACCTATTGAAATCAAAGCTGATAAAGAGTCAGCATTTATATGCGCAGCTCTTCAAAACTGGTTAAAATCCGAAAAGGTAAACATTAATATCACCTCTAGTAAAAACGGTATCTCAGACATAGAAAGATTTCACCGTACTACTAAACAAACAGACAAAATTTGAAACTATTCTATACATCTACAACCACAAGACAAAACACTTCACAACCAACAGAACCCCAGCAGACATATAGTCTGTCAAGAAACACTTTACACAGTGGAAGAAAATTCAATTTTTGTACTTTATGTATTTATCTACGCAGGTACACCCCTATATGACACAAATAAACACACAAATAAAATAAACAAAATCCAAAATCTCAACAAAGACAGAACCGATTTTGAAACAAATACAGATTACAAACACGCCCCACTAGTTAAAACTAAAACAACTACACCATTTAAGAAAACAGGTCAAATAATACAAAACAGACGAAAAACATTTTATAGAAACCAACATACATGTAGGTAGACAAACTAGACACTATAAGTCCAAATTTAAAAGGAAAAAGAAAATTAACGAAAGCAAATATAACATCTAATTTCAGAAATCAACATATTATTACTCTTACTTCTATCAATAGTCCCTTCTACCATTAACCAAAGCACCAAAATACAAACCACATACGATAATTAAATCAAACAAACAGTACCATTCAACATTTTCCACATAGAATACTTAATAGATAAATTAAAACCGCCAAATGAATGGAATACGAATCATTAAAAGAAATAAACGAGGTTTAATAAACGCAATAGGCACAGTAAATAAATATCTTTTTGGCACTCTAGATTAAAACGGTAAAGAAAAATTAGAACACAAAATTAATAATTTAAAACGAAACAATGACTTAAACTACTTAATAAATGCAATAAACAAAAATATCGAACTCTTTAACAACTTAACCATTTCACAGGAAACAGACAAATAATTAGAACACCTTATATTCAACTTACAACACTTCACCGAATATATAGAGGACATTGAACTAGGCATGCAATTAACCAGATTAGGAATTTCAATCCAAAACTACTAAAACACCAATACATATTTGACATTTTTATACCCTGAACCCATTAAAAATGGGTAATCAGGGTATAATGGTTTTGTTGCAGCCCAAATGTACAAATGTAACAGGCAGAAGGAGACGTGGCAGACCCCATAAAGTATATGTATATATTATTGATCAGGACGGCAAGCCGAGCCCTGTCCGTCTGTCCGTCTGTCTGTCTGTCCGTCTGTCCGTCTGTCCGTCCGTCCGTCTGTCCGTCTGTCCGTATGTTTGAACGCGTGGATCTCAGAACCTATAATAGCTAGAGACTTGAACTTTTTTTTTATAGATTCGTGTATATCACGCGCAGGTCGAGTTTGTTTTAGAAATTCGATAACTCTTCTCGTTCTTTTTTTATCGATTAAAAACGAAATCGATTTTCAGTTTTAAAATTATATCTTCTACATCTTTATAGTTAGAAACTCCAAATCTTGTATTTAGCTTAATGGGACTTTTATACAATTTTGGTTTTTGTTAAATTTTGGATGCCACGCCCCCTTCGCCCAAATTTTCAAATCACCTATTTGAAATACTACAGACTTGTGCTTTTGCACATGCACGCATATGAATGATATAATTACGCTGCGCAAGTTTGATTAAGAAAGTCGATCTACAAAAAAAGTTATTAAGCATTTAGTTTCTCATAACACGCACATATTGGCGCAGCGAAGTCGCTGAGTAAACTGCGCAGTTAGCAGAGCGTATGCGTGTGCGTGTGTATGTATGCGTTGCTTGCAATATACATACATATGTATGTACACATGTACATACTGTATATATTTACATATATATAAAATAAGAGTAACATTGATATAACTTAAATAAAGTCAATATAATATACATATGTATGTACATACATACATATGAATAGATGAAATGCATTATGTTATTAATCGAAACGTTTACCAAACGTTTACGTACACGCGCGTGGCAACAGCAGCAGAAGCTCTAGAAAATTCGAAGAATTCATAACAACAACAACAAAGACAAATTGGGGATGAATTTTAAGCAGAAGTTCAGCAGCTCAGTAGCAGCAGCTCAGTAACTCAATAACTGTACTTAGGAATTCGCTTTCTCACTCTTATGTATTGCAACGGCTGTGTTGATAGAAGCGATGATCGGCGACATAAAGTCTCGGGTTCGATTCTCTAAGCTGACGTCAAAACTTTTTTTATGCAAGTTACTTAATCTTTTTTGTTTTTTTTTTAATTTTTTAATTTAATTTAAAATTATTTATAAACTTTGAAGTGCATTTAAAGCCGCCGGTAGGCGGGGTTCAGGGTATTTCCTAGTCGGGCACCTCCGACTAGAGTTTCCTTACTTGTTTTATTTTATTTATTAAGAAGTTACAATTAATATAAAATTAACTCTAACTTAAGGCTAAGCACTGGCAGCAGGGGCCTTCGGCTGGATGGTGTTTATTGTGATTATAGATTATTTTAAATTAGTATATACAGATTTTATTTTATAATAGCATTATTTCTATATTTACATTTCATTTTGTTTTTATTTAATCTTTTTCATAGTAGGTGGTATGTTTTAGATTTTTTAAGAAACTCAATTATCTTGCGTATGTTAATCTCGGTTGGGTTTGCTAGGATTGATAGGGGGCAGGTGTTTTGGAAGATTTGGGTATGCAGGTTAGAGGTTGCGGGGCAGTCGCAGAGAATGTGTATTATATTGATGTTTGCGGTTGTGTGACAGTTGGGGCAAGGAAGGGTGTTGTTAGGGTTGTTATAGTGCTGTTGTGTGATTCTTGTGTGGCCTAGTCTTAGCCTTAGAAATTTTATTTGATCACTGCGTGTGATGCTTTTTTGGTCTATATTTTTTAGGTAGTTTGACGTGTTGAATAGGTTTGTATTTAATCTCTGGTACCATCGGTTCCATGTTCTATGTTCAATTTAAGTTTTTTTGAGAGTTCGTTTTTGAGCAGTTTGTTTATGTCTGTAGTGTTAAAGTTAGGGGTATAGTGAAGGGGCATATAAAATGTGTCTTTGGCTGCACTGTCGGCTAACTCGTTCCCTTTAATGCCGCAGTGGCTAGGGATCCAAAGAAGTTTTATTTTTGAGTCAGATTGGGTAAGCAGGGTTCTAATAGTTGTGGGATAAAGGCTATTGTTGTTAATATTGCGAATGGATTTTATGGATGCGAGGGAGTCGGAGCAAATTATATACTTTCCAAGTCTGTTTTTGATCAGATTTATTGCATCGAGAATGGCTATGGTTTCAGCTAATAGGATGGATGAATAATGGGGGAGAATACATCTTTTCAGGATTTCGTTTTCGGTCGTAATCGCAAAAGTTGCTGTGTTGTTTTGTAGAGAGCCGTCTGTGTATATGAATTTATGGTTGTTGTATTTCTCTTTGATTTCAAGAAATTGTTGTCTGAATGTGCTTGGTGGTGTGTTGGATTTGCTCTGTCTATGTAGTGTGGTATTGATGACAGAGGGGGGGGGGGGGGAATAGCCATAGGGGTGTGGTGGTTTTGCTTGGGAGGGGAAGGTAGGGAACGTTGGTTTATTTACATAATGCTATGGTTTTTTCTATTGTTGACGTCAATTTGTTCCTTTTTTGGCTGTCCTTCGGTTTAGTGTATCTGTGGAGCGGTGAGTTTGAGCTATGTAGGAGTGTTTTGTAGGCTTTAGCTGTGATCAGGTCTCTTTTTTGCTCTATTGTATGTATGTTTGCTTCGAAAAGTAGGTTAGCGATAGGTGTTGAGCGTAGTGCCCCAAGTGACATGCAGATTGCGGCATTAAATAAAGTTTGGAGTTTATTGAGGGTTGATTTGGGAGCATACCCATAGATGAGCAGTGCGTAGTCAATTTTCGGAATTACTATAGATTTTGTTACATTTAATATAGTGTACGTATTGCAGTTTAGGCATTTAATGATGTTAAGTTTGTTGTTTAAGGCTGGGAGAACTTGATTGATGTGCGCATCCCATCTATATTTATTGTTAATGGTAAGATCTTCATTTTGGTGACTGAGGGAATAGGGGTGTTGTTGCATGATATGCTGCAGATGCAGTTTTGCTTGCGGCAAACATGAAGGTGTTGAGACTTTTCTACTGATAGTGATGCTCCTGAATATGAACACCACTCACATATGTTGGAAAAGAGTTGGTCGAGGTTGCAGGATTGATTTTTTTGTTTGCTAAGAGGGATGATAAGGCAAAAGTCG
Organism: Drosophila fulvimacula; assembly: GCA_035045555.1. Classification (NCBI taxonomy): domain Eukaryota; kingdom Metazoa; phylum Arthropoda; class Insecta; order Diptera; family Drosophilidae; genus Drosophila; species Drosophila fulvimacula. Next base: position 729,769 of record JAWNOX010000160.1, on the reverse strand, counting down.
TCGGCGTAGGCGGTAAAATGGATTTCTTTTTGTACGCTGATTAAGTGGGAGAGTCTGTTGTAGGCGATTAGGAAAAGGATGACGGATATTGCCGATCCCTGGGGAATGCCGTTTTGAAGAGGATAGGGATTACTTTTGACATTTTTTATTTTAACTACAATTTTCCGGTTTGCCATGAAATTCCGTATAAATTGTATGATTTTTGGTCCAACTTTCCAGCGGTTGAATTGGACTATTATTGGGTGGACACCGACTCTGTCGAAGGCTCTTGAGAAATCAAGGGCAATGATAGAGGCGTGCTTTTTGCTTCTTAGCGACTTCGTTATCAGGTGGTCTGCAAAGAGCAGACCGTCTGTGACGGATTTGTCGTATTTGAAGCCTGTTTGGTTGGGATGGATGTAGTTGTTTTTCGATACCAACCACCAAAGGCGCCTGGGTAGTATTTTTTCTAAGGTTTTGGATATGCAGCAGTTAAGGGAGATGGGTCTATAACTGGATATGAGTGTTTTGTTGGATTTGGGTTTTATTATAGGAATGACAATTCTGGTTTTGTAGGATTGTGGGATGGTGTTGTTGAATATAGTATTGAAGAGGTTTGTAATTCTGGCTTTAAGGGCGTAAGAGGTATTTTTTATCATAGGATAAGAGATTCTGTTTTGATTTGGTCGTTGGAGCAGTCGGACCAATGTTGGGCAAACAAGAGGGCTATGTGGTTTGTGTCTGTTGATAGTGAGTTTTTGGTTGTATCTGTAATGCAATGAATGGCTTTGGTAGGGTTAAGCCCGCAGAGCCGTCGGATATTAGTCCAGATTTTGTCGGAGGGGGTGTTGGGTTCTATTTTGGATGTGAAGTCTGTGGTAGCTTTATATTTGGATATTTTAAGCTCTCTCCGGAAGAGGGCGTTAGCTCTTTTGTAGTTGAGAAGGTTGTCAGTGGTGCTATTGCGTTTGAAATTTCGACAAGTTATAAAGTTTGGTCAATGTTTTATTCCACCAGGGGGTGTTTTTGTTGTGGGTGTGAAGGGTTGTTTGTGGTATACTATGGTGAGCGGATTGTAGGATTATTTTATTAATTATTGCAGCTTCTTTATTAATGTTAGAGGTTCTAGGTATAAGTTTGTTTAGGTCGTTAGTTAGTTTGGTGAATAATGGCCAGTTGGCTTCTTTTATTTTGAAGTCCCCTCTTCAGAAGTTGTCTGATTGGGGCTGTGAGAACAAGGATAATAAAATTGGAAAATGATCGCTGCCATGAAGGTCATTGATTATTTTCCAATTAGTGAAGGGAGTTAATTGAGGGGAGCATACTGAGATGTCAATATGTGTGAAGGTGTTGTGAGTGGAGAAGTGTGTTGGTGATCCGTCATTAAGTATAGTGAGATTGGCGTTTTGGAGGAACTTTGATAGGGTACGTCCTCTCCGGTTATCTTGGGCTGGTCCCCAGCTGTGATGTTTGCTGTTGAAATCGCCTAGGATAATTTGGTTGGTGCTGTTAGTGCGTGGTATAAAGTGTTCGGTTAAGTCATTAGGTGAAAATGTTTTGGTGGGAGGGATATATACAGAAATAATGTTAATTTTCCTATTAGACATAATTTCGATTCCTAGCGTTTCTATGTGTGTAGGTTGATCTAGTGTCTTATGTTCTATGGATTTGTGGACCAATATGGCTACACCGCCAAATCGGTTGGAAGCTGTATTGGTGTAAATTTGAAAGTTTACTGGGACAGGGGTGGGGATAAATGTATTGTAAAAGTGGGTTTCTTGGAGACATACTATGTGTGGTGAGTATTTTTTTATTATAATTAGCAGTTCGTTATAGTTGTTTCTGTATCCTTTCATATTCCATTGTATTATTTTAAGCATTGCTATATTTTTATGATTTGGGGTCTTGGGTTGAGTATTTGGGTTTGTTTTGAGTTAAAGGTTAAAGTATAGATTATGAGTTTGGTATAAAGTTTGTTTCTATTTACTTGTTTTGTTTTAGATAGATTCGCTATCACTATTGTTTTTATGAAGGTTTTTGTTTGTGGATTTTGATTTTGTTTTTGGTTTAGAGGGCTTATAGTTAGTTGCTAGTGGGCTAGATTTATCTTTGGTAAATATTCTTAGTTTTAGATCTTCAGTTGACTGTGATAGATATGTTTTTTTTTTTCCGTGTGGGGAGGGTTACCGTCTGTTTCCATATCTTCTGTTACAGTGGAGTTAGGTTGATACCTTTTTTTTATATCTGTGAATACTTTCTCCAGGGGGGAGATCGTAGATGGAGTGCTTGCTGCTTGCTGCGTAGTAATGATTTGTGCATGTGAGCATTGTGTATTGGTTGAATTTTGTGTTGGTGTTGATGTGTTTGGCGTTGGTTGTGCAAGAGTTTTAGCATAGCTGTTTCTCAACTGTTGATTGTGCCTGTTGTGATATATATCAAGTGCGGTTTTGTTATCAACTTTTTCGGTGGTTTTTATTGCAGTTAGCTCTTGTTGTTTGAGGAAGGTGGGGCATTTACGGTCGAGTGGGCTATGTTGGTGGTCAATTTGGGGGTTATTTTTGCAGTTAAGGCAGTTTTGCGTATTTTTGCAGAGTTCCCCTTCATTTGTATGTTTTGCTTCTGAGCAGTTTTTGCATATTTCGGAGCTCTTGCAGATAGCGATAGGGTGTCCAAAGCGGAAACAATTTTTGCACCGCAGCGGGAGTGGGATATATGGTCGTACACGGACGGTTTCGTAGCCAATTTTTATTAATTCGGGTGAGGTTTGTTCTTGGTTTGTGTTGTTTGTTTGTTTTTTTAGAATTTTGCGCACTTCGATTACGTTCTGTGGTTTTAATTCTTCCAGTATTTCGCTTTCAGCTATGTTTCGTAGTTCATTGCAATATATTACGCCTTTGGTTGTGTTTAAAGTCTTGTGTTCTGTTGCAGTGATATCGAGATTATTCATTTATTTTTAGCGCAATTAGTTTCAGTGCTTGCAGTTTGTTTTTAGTTTTAATAAGTAGGGAGCCGTCTCTTGTTTTTTTACATGTTTCAACTTCTCTTCCGCATGCATAGTCTATGTTTTTTTTATGATAAACGGTGACACTTTTTCGAATGATTCGTTGTCGTTCCGTTTTAGTACAATGTATTTTGGCTCGTTTAGTTGTGTTTTGTAGGTTTTGCTTCTATCGGGTGGTTCGTTCATGGTTGTTGTTTTTGGGCTATTGCCCGGTGTAACTGTTTATGGTGTGTGTTTGCTTTTGTTTCTGTTTGCTTTTGCGGTTGATTTTTGTTAGTCGCGCGTTTGCTGAAAATCTTTGGGTTTGCGTAGCGGGGTTTTGCTTTTGTTTTTATATTTGATGCAGCACGTCTTATCTCTTGAGAGGTTGAAGTGATACTGATATTTGACATAAATTCTGAAAAGATTCTAAATACCAAAACTTCCACATGGTTAAAGTCAGACACTAATGAAATATTTATAATTTCGCACGTACCAAAACAAATAACCAAAACTCCACTCTACAAAATTCTGCCTTATCCAGACGAAAAAACAATACACTAGCAGAAAACACTCACGAAACATACTGTTCACAAAACAACAAAACATACTTAAAATCTTCCAAGAAGTAAGAATTAAACGAATGTATACACAACATAATAATACAAATCCGAACAGAATGCAAATGCACAAAAACACTCAAAACACAACAAATTAGCTATGTATGTATATAGAACCAAACATAATTGTAAATTGGAACTTACCCAAGACAGAAATTAATCAAAATTGTAATAAAATAAAATTACCATTGAACGGACTTAATCACTTAATCAAGATATACGACTGTAGTATCCAATTAAACAATATTTTAATTGTAAACACACTATTAGACCACACGCAAAATATCTATGTAACCAACAATGTAACTAAAATAGAGCCAATGTCACACTTCCAAACAAGACAAATAATTTTAGAAAATACAAAATAATATAAGATATTCAACATTAAAGTTCAACATAAAGTTATTGAGCTACAAAGCTACTGCTACTGAGCTGCTGAACTTCATCCCCAATTTGTCTTTGTTTTTGTTGTTATGAATTCTTAGAATTTTCTAGATGCTTCTGTTGCTGTGCTAAATATGCTATATACAGTATGTACAGACATACATATGTACATGTATATTGCAAGCAACGCATACATACACCAGCACACGCATACGCTCTGCTAACTGCGCAGTTTACTCAGCGACTGCGCTGGGCCAATATGTGCATGTTATGGAAAATTAAATGTTTAATAACTTTTTTTGTAGATCGACTTTCTTAATCAATCTTGCGCAGTGTAATTATATCATTCATATGTGTGTATGTGCAAAAGCACAAGTCTCTAGTATTTGAAATAAGTGTTTGGAAAATTTAGGCGAAGGGGGCGTGGCATCTAAATTTAACAAAAATCAAAATTGTATAAAAGTCCCATTAAACTAAATACAAGATTTGGAGTCTCTAACTATCAAGATATAGAAGATATAATTTTAAAACTGAAAATCGATTTCGTTTTTAATCGATAAAAACGAACGAGAAGAGTTATCGAATTTCTAAAACAAACTCGACCTGCGCGTGATATACACGAATCTATAAAAAAAATTGCAAGTCTCTAGCTATTATAAGTTCTGAGATCCACGCGTTCAAACATACGGCCAGACAGACAGGGCTCAATCGACTCGGCTTGTCGTCCTGATCAAGAATATATATACTTTATGGGGTCTGCTACGACTTCTTCTGCCTGTTACATACATTTGGGCTGCAACAAAACCATTATACCCTGATTACCCATTTTTAATGGGTTCAGGGTATAAAAACAAGATTTATTTTTTAAAACAAACTCTTTCTGCACGTGTATACGAATATACAACAACAATTCAAGTCTCTAGATATGCGTTCAATCATTCCGACAGGCGGACATAGCTCAATCAGCTCGGCTTCTCGTCCTGATCAAAAATATATATGTTTGTATAGGACCTTGCATTCTTCAGATACACTTATATTAAATATCCGTATATAAATAAAAGGTAGAGAAACAAAGGAAATCAAAACTTACACAATAAGTGTTGCATCTTCGGAAGAAGTCATCAACATATCGTTTAATAGTTTAAAAATACAGATTTAGATTCTTCTTGCGATTATGATGTAATGTTTGTTTTGGCCAATGAGGAAGAATTTAATTCAATTTAATATTTATAAGAAACAATTTTTTTTCTGGAGATATTAATTTTATTTTTTATTTTATTTTATTTATATAAAAATAAATTATATTAAAAACGTGAGTCAAATTCAAAATTACAAAATTATAAATATTATAAAAGTATAGGGAAATGAAAAAGCCTAATACTAACAATATATAAGAACGATATCACCAACCGTATGGTTAGTGATATCATTGAAACTAAGCAAGATAGAAGAAGTTAAAAAAAGGTAATAAAAATATAAGAAAAACAAAATCTTAAAAAAGTAAAATACAATAAGAGAAATCAGTACACAAATAGGGAGAATTGCCAGGTGCATTCTCACTACTGGGGTGTTGCGTGATTTCTCTGAAATATGCTGAAAGAGAGGATTTTATTAAGGAGCTATATACATGAGCTCTATACATGAAAATAAGTATGGTAATTAGTACATAGAACACGAAACGCACTGTGCAAAGAATAATTACATATACATATAGATAAATAAAGACGACAAACGTGACGAGAAGCACGGGAAGGAACTGGGAAATTGATTTTAAATAAGAGAGAAGACGAATCAATACTATCGTTAATGAACTTATGGAAAAAAGCAATACCCAAGACTATTCTACGATTGATTAACGATGGAAGATCTAAAAGAAGAAGCCTACTATGATAAGACAGTAGACGAAGGTTACGATCCCAGTTTAGATTGCGCAAGGCAAAAAGAAGAAATTGCTTCTGAACCGATTCAACACAGTCCTGATACAATTTCTGCTGTAGCGACCATAGGGCGTACCAGTGAGACAAAAAAAAGTTTAGTGACAAACGGATCATTAAACTCTTTAGACCAACGTTTAATAAAACTAGCTATTGGTAAATTTTAAATTTAAGTCAATATCAAAAACAAAATCATTATAAGACATACTCAAAACGAAACAACCGGAAAAGTAGTTTGACACCAGAGGAACAACAACCAAAACCTATTCCACAACTATAACATAACAACATTTCCCGCCTCAGGACAGGCAAATCTCTATGGGATGGGGAAGTAATATATCTACCAGCAATACTACAGCAACAAAGGAACATCATTTACAAACAACCTCTAAAGTATGCTACAGATTATACAAAACTCCTTCAAGTAACAAGCATTACAATTCTTAACTGGTTTTAGATGTAACTGATACTGAGCATTTACCACAAAGCATAAGTTCAGTCACGCCTAGTCCTTACATCAAGACTGTTCTCCGTTATAAATAAATTATTTTTTATTTTAAATAACGTTAAACCTATTATTATATATATTAATATATGTCGGAGCGTACTGTATGTATGCACTGTATGTGATTGTTGCTGTGTACTGCACGTTCACACTGTGTGGCTGTGTATGTGTGTATGGATATTCTGGTTTACACCAGATCCTACATATGCCAAAGCGAACGGTATGCAGGCACTGTGTGTGTGTGTTGTGGAGTATGGGAATTCTGGTGTTCACCAGATTTCCTAATTTCATCATATTAGTAATATTGCATCAGCCGCTACACTACATTGAAGTACACCGTCTGTTTCAACGATAAATTATCTAACTAGGGTAACCGAGGTGGAAAATCAACAAGAACTTGTATTTTTCTTTGATTGGGAAGAATCTCACCATTTCTTATTTCAAGCCAAATATATTCCACTCTTCACATAATAAATGAACATTTTGCGACGTTAAAAGATAATCCAGGCTGAGATAAAACTTTTACGACCTTGTTCAATCTTTAAAAGCTTCCTCCTTAGTTTCAAACGCAATCAAAATGTCGTCCATATAAACGACAACAAAAGAGTAGCCAAGTTCGCCCAAAGCTTTCATGACAGCACGCTGGAACACTAATGGAGCATTTTTAAGCCCGAAAGGCATGGTCAAAAACTCATACTGTCCCTCTGAGGTAACGAATGCAGTGCGATCAATTGAATTTGGGCGAATTCGCTTGCCATATCCAAGCATGAGAAATACCTGGCACCGTGTGGTCAACTTGTCTGCAACGGTAGTCGAATTTAATTCAAGGTAGTTGACGCAGAGTCGGTTGCACAAGTAAAATGGGGTTGGCAGAGGGGGAACAGCTAGATCGAACAACATTGGAATCAATCAATTCCTTGATAATATTTCTTACTATTTCCCTCCCTTTCATCTAAACCGAGTCGATATGGGCGTCTTTGTACTGTTTTGTTTGGATCACCTAAGCGTATTTCTAATTCACCTGTTTTAACTCGTGTTTTTGAAATATGGATGAACTAGAATATTTATTTACAATGTTCAACAAATAAGACCTATATTCACCACACAACTCAGACTTACTGTTGGCCAAACCGAATACATTATCAAAGCTTGTATTGCGTTCATAGACCTTGATTTGTTATTGTAGCACAAAAGCCATTATACAAAATTTCACGACAAATTATGCTGTCATAATATAAACAATTATTTAAAACTATGTGAAACAGAATTTCAAGCGAATAGTTATTTATATCACCATTTGAAAAAATTTGCATTGTACTGGTTACTTTAAGATAACCATATTATTGACATATTTTCCTGAAAATGTCTGTGCCACAAACTCCTTAATAAGAGAACCCTCAGGTCCTGTGTCAAAGTAAAATAGATAACACTCACAGGATTGAGTCAAGGAGAGCCAATAGGTGCTCTCCTATATGGCACAAGTCAACACGCTTTTCTTCTGGTTTGTTTTGCAAACTGATTTAACACGTCCAGATTTGCTGCACTTAAAACAGATAATGGATCCACTTCTTGCGTCAGATGATCGGCCCACACGCTGGATAAGTCCTGGTTGCATTGTAGATCGGTCTTTCCTGGAACAGCAGTCAGCGTATTTGTGTTTGTGCTTTCCACAAAAGTGACATTTAATTGATGGTTGCAATCGCATTCTCTTGCTGGACGAGTTTTCCGAAGTCACTTGATGATCTCGCTGTTTACCAAAATCAAATGCCTTTATCTCGTTCTGCATTTTGTTGCGCGTTTTTATAGTGGTTGTAAAAAGCGTTCGTTGTAAATGGACTCAATCTGAGCAGCGTGCGCTAAAACAATGGATACGCCGATTTCCTCGATGCTCAGTTCACTCCATTTGGTTACAAACAGACGCTCTTCATTTTTTGGGCGACCGTTCTGAATATTAAAAACTGTGGCAGCTGGTATTGCGTTGCCTTCAAACTGCTGCAGAACGGTTGTACACCAAGAAGCAGCATTGGAACCTGGGGAGTCGGGAGTGAACTTTGGTAACACAATTGCTACATGTGAACCTTGCGCCTGTTGTCCATTTTTTAACGCATTAATAACTTCAATTAAATTGTGATGTTGTGATTCCAAAATTGAACATAGTCGATCTTCCGAATTGGCTTGGAGTGGAGGCAATCCCACTTTTGATGACGTTTCGTCGCATAGCTCTGATGCCAGGCAAACGCTTCCTTGCGTATGACATTACGTGTCTCCTTTACTTTGAAAAACAACGTAAGGCCAGAGATCGACCGTACGAAGACTTAAGTGGGGCATGACAGAGATTTTCCTTCTCATTCTATCTCACGCCAAGGCTACGCTAGAAAAAAAAATATCTGCCGGGCTCGCAATAACGGAACACACGAAACGATGCAAAAGGGAAAGAAATAGAATAGACTACCCAGAATATAAAAAATAAAATAACAACTTTCAAGCTACATAGTTAACATTCGCCACGACTTATATATATATTTGTATATAGTAGTTGTATAACATTTAGATGCATATAAATGTAGTTCTTTTATTAGTATTTTATTTTAAAAATTTTTGTTTTTTTTTCTTTAACTTTAAATCATAAATCGTACGGATTAAAAAAGAAATTGTTTTACAATTAATAGTCAGTGTTTTTTTTTAGACTTTGTCTAGGTCATTAGCCCAGCTCATATATTTTTTCCACAAACATTTATTATGTAACTTGTACAGTTTGAAGATTATGTTTGCGCTGAGAATAACAACAATAGGGTGTTTGTAAACAACTATAATTTTTAATAGGATGTTTGTAAACCCTAGACTACCTGATTGCTACCTACACTTGCAGTGGAATCCCCTGATTTTTATTCTATATTTGCCATTTGGGAAAAGTTTTTGTTTTCTCAGAGTATCCCATTTCATATATCTCTTCTGACTTGCTAATCCTATTATTTATTATTTTTTTTTTTACTATTTTTTTACGCTCAATGTAGCCCACGTTCCCCTTTATGTGCTCATCGTAGCGCTGCCGGATCCTTGGGCACAACTTGTTTCGTTGGCGGGGCCGGTGCTGGTTATGGCATTGGGTGCCGTGTAGTGTAGCTGTCTCCCGTTCTATTTTCTGTTTCTTCATCAACTGTTTATTCTTTTGATCTCTGTATTATCTGAGTGTTGTTGTTTGCGATTTTTGTTTCTCCCACCACAATTAATTCTCTCTTTTGTCTTTTATTTGTTCTATCTTAATCTGTTTGTATTTTTGTTTTGATTATCTCCTCTGCATCAATATGATATGCTGTAAGAAATCATGTACATTTCGGCATGTCACTGATTCTGCACAAATGCAATTTGTTAGTTGCTGGTTGTGTGAGAATCTAATGCACATTAAATGTGCTGACATCTCGGGGTGGGTTTGGTGGATTACGCTGGTCTTCCCCTGATTGTTTGGAAAAACAATTATTGTTTTCCAAGATGTATAATTCAGTTCGGGTTCAGTACTCACATCTAAATAAATTTTCAAAACAGCTTGAAGAGGACTGAGAGGTGGAGAAGAAATATTAAATCAGTATAATTTTGATTCTCCGCTAAATACAGTGATTGCTCCAACACTGCTAGTTCCCCCCTCCATTCAAGTATCGTCTCCTAACGTATCAATCCCTTCTTCACCTTGTCAAGAATTATCAATTCCCATATCATATGATTCAGTTGGAATATCTGTTTCTAGTGTCATAACAGACATTCAAAAGGTCACTACTAAAAGAGTTAAACTTTCTCCGAGTGTTGCTCAAACTAAAAACAACATTCAGACACCGTCTCCTACACCGTCCCCTACTCCTATATTACCCTATTTATCTCTTGTGTCTCCTCGAAAGCAAGTTTTCTTATCTAGGCTTTCATCAGATACGACATGTGAGGCTGTGTCTGCTTTTATTGAAAGTAAAATTTCGTCTAAAGTTTTTATCTCGAAGTTTAATTTTACGGCTCCTCGTGAAATTGCTTTATTTAAAATCAATGTACCAATTGAATTTTTCGATACTATATTTGATCCAAACTTTTGCCACCTCATGTTGTTGTACATGAATTCAAACCTAAGATTCGGAATAGAATTTCTCCAGTGCCTTTAAATCGCGTTTCGGTACAACCTTCATTTGAGGCTGTATCAAAAAACTAAGTTTCTTTCCATCTTTTCCGCTATCTGTAATTTATCAAAATGTTCGAGGCCTTAATTCCTAATTAAAAAATCTATTTCTGCATAGCTGTAGTGTCCAATCTGAACTTATAGCCTTTACTGAAACATGGTTAAGCCAAAATGTTTATAACAGTGATGTTCTTTCAAATAATTTCACTATATAGATCGCTTATCTCGTAGAGGGGGTGGTGTTTTTATAGCTGTTAAATCTCATTTTCTCTCGGAATCTTTTACCTTCTCATCAATTCACAATGTTGAGATTATTGGAGTTAAAATAACTTTTCAGTCTTGTTCCCTAAACGTTACTTGTTCATATATCCCTCCCTCTCCCGATTTACAAGTTTATAGTCATCATATATCTTGTATTAAAGAAATGTATGAACATGTATATACCTAACACTTCTTGGGCCTCATCTCCCAATTAGAATTATCTTATTCCGACAATTGGTCATTATTTTTTTGATGAATTGTTTAACCTTTCTGTGTATCAGATGAACTCAATTTCGAATCGTTTAAATCGTTCTCTTGATCTTGTTTTTACTAATGATGACGCCGGCATTAATGTTTTAAGATTATCCTCCTTTTGTATACCTGAGGATTTATATCATCCAACACTAGAGGTTTTAATACCTATTTACTGTCCACCAACTTTTACGCCCTTATCATCTAAAAACCGTTGTTTTAATAAATGTAATTTTGTTTTGCTTAATGATCTCATTAAGGCAACAGATTGGTCTCCTTTATGTGAGGCACTTGATGTAAACTTAGCAGTTTCAACATTCTACAGTACTTTAAATTCTGTTCTAGACAAGTGTGTTTCTAGGTGTCTTCCTAAATATTTTTCTTCGACTCTTTCAACTTTAAAAAATTTTAAATCTAAATGTTTTAATAAGTTCAAAAAGTCGGGTTCGGTCGTTGACTGGTCTAAATACTCCTTAGCTAAGGCCAATTTCAATATTTTAAACTCTCGTTGTTATGAGAATTACCTTATACGTTGTAAAAGGCAGTTTGCTTGTGATCCCAAAATATTTTATTCATTTATAAATTTGAAGCGTAAATCTTCTGGGTTGTTTTTCCTAGGTTGTGACAGTACTTGTAATGATCAAGATACCTCAGATCGATTTACAAAGTTCTTCCAATCCACTTATTCAACTGCCATTCCAGAAACCAATTCATTTCCAATTTTAAATTCGAAAATGAATGAAAATGCCATTATCGTTTCTAATATTTCTCCTGTCTCTCTTTTATCCGCTATGCGTACGTTAGAACGGTATTCCTAGCTGTGTGATTAGAGAATGCAGTGCTTCTTTGTGGTCACATTCATTAAAACTGTTTAATTTGTCTCTTGATACCTCGGTATTTCCTTCAATTTGGAAAGAGTCATTTATTATTCCTCTGTATAAAAAAGGAGGAAGGTCTGATATTTTAAATTGTGGAGGCATTGCCAAGCTTTCTGCTATTGCCAAGTTATTTGAAAAAGTTATAACTTCTAATTTACAACATTTTTGTAAATCTAGTATTTCACCATCGCAGCATGGTTTTGTTCAGAATCGATCAACCTCTACGAACTTTTAGAATTTTCATCCCTAGTCAATGAAAGCTTTTTAAATTAAATGCAAACAGATGTTATATACACTGATTTCAGTAAGGCATTTGACTCTGTTCAGCATGATATCTTTCATCAAAAGCTTGACCAATTGGGATTTTCTCCTAAACTTCTGTCTTGGATAGCTTCCTATTCAAAAGCTAGAACCCAAAGAATTCTGTTGAGAACATCTATTTCGAAGGTCATATTTGGTTCTTCGGGTGTTCCTCAAGGTAGTTATTTGGGCCCCCTACTTTTCTCCCTTTTTATAAATGACCTTCCCAGTTGTATTTCTTACTTTAGAATATTAATGTATGCAGATGACGTAAAACTCTGTCTCTCATACAAGAACTCAATAGATCATCTACGTCTACAGGATGATCTAATTTCCTCTCAATATTGGTGTGAAGCCAATCAGTTTCATTTAAATTGTTCTAAGTGTATGACAATGACTTTCAGTCGTATCAATCAACAATGTGTTCTTGCAACGTATTTCTACAATCAAAGATCTCGGTGTGCTCTTTGACTGTAAACTTAGATTCAATACCCATATACTAACCATTGTTAATGAAGCCAGAAGTGTACTTGGTTTTATTAAACGTTGGTCTAAAGAGTTTAATGATCCGTTTGTCACTAAACTTCTTTTTGTCTCGCTGGTACGCCCTATTTTAAAATATTGTTCTATTATATGGTCGCCACAGCAGAAATTGTATCAGGACCATATTGAATCGGCTCAGAAGCAATTTCTTCCTTTTGCCTTGCGCAATCTAAACTGGGATGGTAACCTTCGTCTACCGTTTTATCAAAATAGGGTTCTTCTTTTGAATCTTCCATCGTTAATCAATCGTAAAATAGTCTTGGGTATTACTTTTCTACATAAGTTGATTAACGGTAGTATTGATTCGCCTTCTCTTCTATTTCATGTACTAAGTACAATACTTATTTTCATGTATTTAGTTCTCTCTCTTTCCTCTCTTTTAGCATATTTCAGAGAAATAACACACACACCTCAGTAGTGAGAATGCACCTGGCAATTCTCCCTATTTGTGTAGTGATTTCTCTTATTGTATTTTACTTTTTTAAGATTTTATTTTTCTTATATTTTTATTACCTTTTTTTAACTTCTTCTATCTTGCTTAGTTTTATTGATATCATATATATACTTGGCTGTGATTTGGGGCATAGCTCGTCGGTCCGGCAAATAAAACACTCATATATATATATGATGAACCATTGAAAATGGGAAATCAGGGTATAATGTTTTTGTGAAAATGTATGTAACAGGCAGAAGGAGACGTCGCAAACCCTGTAAAGTATATATATTCTTGATCAGCTCGACGAGCTGAGTCGATTAAGCCCTGTCCGTCCGTCCGTCTGTATGAACGCGCTGATCTCGTAAACCACAGAAGCTAGAAATCTGAAATTTGTCATATATACTGGTGAATACCATACGCTATACGAGTTTGTTTTATTTTTTCGATAACTCATCCCGTTCCCGAATTCGATAAATTTCGATAAATTGACTTTCAATTAAGTGACCCATTAAAGATAGAAACTTCAAATTTGCTGTGCATATCGGTGTAGTGAATGTGGACATTTTGCAGTTTTTGGATTTTGGATGCCACGCCCCCTTCGCCCACAATTTGCAAAACCCGTATTTCGAATACTAGAGACTTGTGCTTTGGCAAATACACACATATGAATGCCATAAACACAGTGAATTTCATTAATTTCATTAAGAAAGTCCATTTCCAAAAAAAGTTATTTAACATTTAATTTCGCATATCATAGGCATATTGCAGCCCGAGCGCAGTCGCTGCTCAGTTAGCAGAGCTCGTGCTCATAATACGTTCGTGAGTGCGAATGTGTATGTGTTGCTTGCAACATATGTATATGTAAAATAATCATAGCAGGCTTCGAATATCGGCTATTCGAAGGGTTCAGGGTATCTCTTAGTCGAGCAGTCTCGACTAGAGCTTCCTTACTTGTTCTTTTTCCTATTCTTTTATAATTTTTAATTTTGTAATTTGACTCACGATTTTAGACAAATTTCTTTATACATAAATAAATAAATAAATAAATAATTAAATAAAATAAATAAATAATGAATCGGTTTCTCTTTATTTCATATTGACTTAGCCTAAAGTACATAAGAGATTTTGGAGTTCTGTCGTTCAAAGCAGAGGAAGAACGGGAGTATATATATTTGTATATATGTACCTGTAGAAAGGATATACATTGGAATGCGTTTGGGACCGAAAGATCAAAACGTTATAGTGCTTATGCTGTTGGTCTCAAGCTGAAGGCCAGTCCACATATAAGCGGCTGATCATATTACAGCACTTGACGGCGGTTATATTATGTAAACAAAGCGACGAAGCGTCTCTATGCTTATGCGCTTGATAATCTAACATTTAGTTTGGGCATATGACCACTTTACTTATTGTATATACTATAATACGGTAGGCATATGCTTATTTGGTATATAACATACTATAGGAAATCCTTAACTCTCCTTATTCTGCCTGTTGCATACATTTTCACAAAAATATTATACCCTGATTTCCCATTTTCAATGGGCTACGAGCGGAGTCTGATAATCAGATAATAATAATCATACATAGTTGTATTGAAAGGGCTTCAATGGACAGCTGCCGAATGGGCTCTCGCAGCACACTGATTTTGAAGTCACATATTTTAAAAGTGTAGCGAATTCGCCGAATTTGGCGAAGGTTTGCAATGTCACAGATTTTATGTTTTATCACTTATCATGTAAGCAGGCACATTCACGAACATAAATGATGCCGTTTTTAAATTTGTAAACAGTTGCATGGAGAGGTGGAGGAAGACGTCAAGGTCCACATAGAGGAAGAAACCGAAATATTTATACTTAAGGTTACAAAAGTAACAATGTGAGAGTGGCGCAAAGTACGTCGTAAAACTTTCAGAACCCTTTAGAGAATACACAGTACATTTAAAGATTCCCTCACTCAACCTTAATCTAAACATTTTTGTTTCCTTCATAAGCTACTTACCAAACCTAAGCTCACATTTTTAATAGACATCAGTGGTGATGTATCACTTCTAAACTTCCGATAACTATGATGTTCAAGACAATAAAATTATAAACATCCAAGGCATGGCCCAAGGAGTAATTAAAACCCAAGGCATAACACCAATAGACTTCCGAAAAATAAATATAATATAAATATATACTCCACACAAATTTCATTTAGAAAAGTATAAATTTTCAATGCCGTGCATATTTGTACCAAATCAGGAAATATATAATGGAATTTGTGTTGAAATTTTTATAAGAGCATCCAAACTTGTATACATCCATCTTCTAAATAAAACTACCTTTAACCAAATATTCCATCTTCTAAATGAAACTAATTTTGACCAATTATTCAATGTAAGCAAACTATCTTATAAAAACCTTTCAAACTACGAAACTCTTCCAACAAAACCAGATGTCAGCAGCAAAGCAGTCATTACTCAATTAAACAAAAATTTTCCACCACAATTTAAACATCAGTTAACACAGTTATGTACCAAGTATACCGACGTATTCGGACTGGATTCCGAATCTATAACAACTAACAATTTCTTTAAGCAAATCTAAAGATTAAAGGATGATGAACCAATTTACGTAAATAATTTTAAAATTGGATGAAATTCAAAATCAAGTTGGGAAACTAATAATTAATGCAAAAAATAATAATTAATGAAAATAATAATTAATGAAGAAAAGAAATTGCGATTAGTAATTGACTATCGTCAAATCAGGAAAAAAACTGTAATCTGAGAAATATCAAATTTGATGATATTATAGATCAATTGGGCCGAGCTAAATACTTTTCCTACCTTGACTTATTGTTAGGTTTTCATCAAATTGAACGAGAACACAATTACGAAACCTCTAGTCGAGACCTTTCGACTAAGAGCTTTGGCAAATATACACATATGAATGCCATAATCACACTGTGAGAATTTGATTAAGAAAGTCCATCTAGAAAAACTTGCAGCCCACGCGCAGTCGCTGCTCAGTTAGCAGAGCGCGTGCTTATATAACGTCCGTGTGCGTGCATATGTGTGTATGTGTTGCTTGCAATATACATATACATATGTAAAATAATCATAGCATGCTTCGAATATCGGCTATTCGAATTATCGATAAATTTGCTTTCATTTATGTGACTCATTAAAGCTAGAGACTTCAAATCTTTTGTGCAGATAGGTGTAGTGAATGCGGTCATTTTGTAGTCTTTTGGATTTTGGATGCCACCCCCCTTCGCCCACAATTGCCCCGTATAACCCGTATTTCAAATACTACAGATTTGTGCTTTGGCAAATATACACATATGAATGCCATAATCACACTGTGAGAATTTGATTAAGAAAGTCCATCTAGAAACAAGTAAGGAAACTCTAGTCGGAGGTGCCCGACTAGGAAATACCCTGAACCCCGCCTATCGGCGGCTTTAAATGCACTTCAAAGTTTATATATAATTATTTTAAATTAAATTAAAAAATTAAAAAAAAAAAAAAAAAAGATTAAGTAACTTGCATAAAAAAAGTTTTGACGTCAGCTTAGAGAATCGAACCCGAGACTTTATGTCGGCGATCATCGCTTCTATCAACACAGCCGTTGCAATACATAAGAGTGAGATAGCGAATTCTTAAGTACAGTTATTGAGCTACTGAGCTGCTGCTACTGAGCTGCTGAACTTCTGCTTAAAATTCATCCCCAATTTGTCTTTGTTGTTGTTGTTATGAATTCTTCGAATTTTCTAGAGCTTCTGCTGCTGTTGCCACGCGCGTGTGTACGTAAACGTTTGGTAAACGTTTCGTTTATGAACATAATGCATTTCATCTATTCATATGTATGTACATATGTACATATGTATATTATATTGACTTTATTTAAGTTATATCAATGTTACTCTTATTTTATATATATGTAAATATATACAGTATGTACATGTGTACATACATATGTATGTATATTGCAAGCAACGCATACATACACACGCACACGCATACGCTCTGCTAACTGCGCAGTTTACTCAGCGACTTCGCTGCGCCAATATGTGCGTGTTATAGAAAATTAAATGTTTAATAACTTTTTTTGTAGATCGCCTTTCTTAATCAAACTTGCGCAGCGTAATTATATCATTCATATGCGTGTATGTGCAAAAGCACAAGTCTCTAGTATTTGAAATAAGTGTTTTGAAAATTTGGGCGAAGGGGGCGTGGCATCCAAAATTTAACAAAAATCAAAATTGTATAAAAGTCCCATTAAGCTAAATACAAGAATTGGAGTCTCTAACTATAAAGATGTAGAAGATATAATTTTAAAACTGAAAATCGATTTCGTTTTTAATCGATAAAAAAAGAACGAGAAGAGTTATCGAATTTCTAAAACAAACTCGACCTATAAAAAAAAGTTCAAGTCTCTAGCTATTATAGGTTCTGAGATCCACGCGTTCAAACATACGGACAGACTGACAGACGGACAGACAGACAGACAGACGGACAGGGCTCAATCGACTCGGCTTGTCGTCCTGATCAAGAATATATATACTTTATGGGGTCTGCCACGCCTCCTTCTGCCTGTTACATACATTTGGGCTTCAACAAAACCATTATACCCTGATTAGCCATTTTTAATGGGTTCAGGGTATAAAAATTGCAGCCCACGCGCAGTCGCTGCTCAGTTAGCAGAGCGCGTGCTTATATAACGTCCGTGTGCGTGCATATGTGTGTATGTGTTGCTTGCAATATACATATATATATGTAAAATAATCATAGCATGCTTCGAATATCGGATATTCGAAGGGTTCAGGGTATCTCTTAGTCGAGAGGTCTCGACTAGAGCTTCCTTACTTGTTTAATATATCGCATAATTTAGGTCTGTGTTGAATGATATCTTCCAACTTGTCCGTTAATTGTGGATGTGTAAGATTGCGTCTTGTATACTGTTCCGCTTAGCTGATCTTGCAGCTCGAATTTTATGGATGGGGCGATCAGTGCATTTTCATTATCCATGACGATTAACTTTGGCATTTCAAAAGCTATCATCACCTGATGTTTTCAAATCTTCGGCTACTTTTAATGTAACTATTTTGATTTGAGTGTATTTCAAGAATTTATCTATCGCCTTCAAGTCAATGTGAATTAATTGACCGGGATAGGAGGGGATCGCTGTAGATTGGATCTCTCGTTACTTTGTTACGCATGCCTGGGAAAAAGCATTTGTTGTGGATTTGTAACTTTTTCTAACGTATTTTTGTGACCTCTGGTGTGTTCTTTTACAATAATTTCGATTTGGCTGGCTTCCGGCGGAAAATCTAAGACTTTTTTCTGGGTGTATCTCACTTTAGATAAGGTGAAGTGTGGGTATAAATTCTGCATCTTTCCCATTATGTGTCGGCTCGAATAGACCATTTATTATGTTCGGGTCGAATTCCATTTTTAGGATTTCTATTAAGTCCTCTTCGGAATAATTAGATTTTTTTTATTGTATGCCTGTGGTATGAGGGAAAAGGTAATTTGAATTCGCAAGATTCTTTGCTATAAAGTAGTAAGGATATTTGGTTTTTGAACGCATTAATCGGGACATCCACAGTAGGCATCAGTTTACGCGAGGATCATTCGTCACTATGATCTGTCGCGGAGGTGCTGTTTATTTGTGGCAAGACGCGATTTCGCGATAAGGCACTAAACTCTTCTAAATCGCTTTTGCATCTTTTTTGTTGCTGAGTGCAAATGTCAATGGTTGATGGTCACTACAGATAACCACTCTAGCAGTACCGTATATGTACATTCTCAAGTTCTGGAGATCCCAAACGATAGCCAGCATTTTTATCTCGTTTGCGCCGAAGTTTTCTTCAGCTGTCGACAGCATATGAGAAATAATTGTAAATGGTTTGCCTTCTTGTTTTTAAACTGTTCCAATAACCAAATTCGCAGCATCGGTAGTCAATTACGATTGGAATTTTGTTTGAAACGTTTTTGGACAATCTGCCATTTTCGCCCCTAAGTAAAGATGTGACGGGTTTCGCTTTGTCGTTATCCCTAATGAATCTCCTGGAATAGCTAGAGGCTCCTAAGAATAATCGTCTTTGCGGGCTTTTGGCATAGGAAATTCTTTAATTGCCCTGACTTTTGCGGCGTTGCTTTTTACACCTTCTTTGGAAACGGTTAAGCCCAGAACAGTTTTGAAAAACCCACATTAATAATCGTCTTTGCGGGCTTTTGGCATAGGAAATTCTTTAATTGCCCTGACTTTTGCGGCGTTGCTTTTTACACCTTCTTTGGAAACGGTTAAGCCCAGAACAGTTTTGAAAAACCCACATTTGTCGATTTGTATCTTCATGTTGGCTTTATTAAGTGTCGTGCAGACTTTTTTTCAGATTTACTAAAAATGATAATGTCGTCTATGTATACATAGCAAATAATTGCCGATATGGTCATTTAGTATATCATCTAGAGCTCTTTGGAAGATAGAGTTGGAATTCTTTAATCCAAACGGTAGTCTAATGAACTGAAATTGTCGAATGTCCGCCAGCAAATGCTGATTTCTCTATATCTTTCTGTTTAATTCCCTTTTTAGGTCCAAAACTGAAAATATTTGTTCTTGCCTATCTATAAGGTACGATCTGAAATCGTAACGATATTTAGTTTCCTATAAACTATGAACATTCTATACTTTTTTTCTTTGGAAGCATCGCTTTTCTTTTGTACCTCCCATACGGGAGCGTTATATGGTGACCGTGAAGATCTGGATCGTTTTTCAGATACAATTTTGGTTAGAGCCTGTAGATATTAAGAATTTAAGTGTGGTACCGTTGCTCGTTCTGTACGGAAAATACGTAGAGAGAAAAAATGTTTTCTAAAAAATTAATATTGGATGCTCTTGGTACTCGGGTATTTGTTCAACAAGTTCTTATGCGTTTTGGTGTTCTACTACAGTGTATTATCCCTATTCATTAGGGTCGGCTGGGTATGTTATTTCTGCCCCTTGCTCTTCGGTACTGGTCATGAGTCGACAAGTTTTTGTATTCACTTTTTTTCCTAAATATTGCTACTTTAAATACTTCTAAGTGGAAATATTGTCTGCTTAGAAACGCGGTTTTAAAATATTAAGTTAGGTTAATAGTTTAAATGTGTGGGAAATATAATGATAATTATATTTTACATTGTATTAGAATTTTAATTATTAAAATGTAGAAATAAAACAAACGACTTCTGTTTGTCGTGACGTCTTCATACATAATGAATCGGTCTGTCTTTATTTGAAATTGACTTAGACTAAAGTACATAAGAGAGTATATAGTTCTGTCGCTTAAAGCAGCGGCAGAACGGGAGTATATAGTATGCCATATGTATTTGTATGTATTGTTATATGTACATGCAGAAGGCATATACATTGAAATGCGCTTGGGACCGAATGGTCATAGTGCTTACGCTGCAGGCCAGTCCACACATAAGCGGCTGATCATATTACAGCACTTGGCGGCGGTTATATTATGTAATCAAAGCGACAAAGTGTCTCTATGTTTATGCGCTTGATACTCTAACATTTAGTTTGGCCATATGACCACTTTACTTATTGTATATACTATAATACGGTAGCCATATGCTTATTTGGCATATAACATACAACGAAAATAATATGTAATTTTTTTTTTTTTTTTTTTTATTTATTTATTGCAACTTTTGTCTTTTAACTCTTCAGCGCATTAATATGTGAACCTTACACTATTGTGTTGGCTAGGTGCCTATTTCAGAAATTAACTTATTATGTAATTAAGTAATTTACGGTATCTAAGGGATGTGCTTTTTTCAGTCTTCTGCTGCTTTATTGTGGGCTAAGTTGGATGCAAGCTGGTTTGGATGAGAAGACAGCCGGTCCGCGTACCTCGAGCTATGTCTTCCAATAATTTCGGCTATTGTTGGCACGTTTAGGTCTTTATGTAGGGTATCATTTCTGACGTACCAATCAGCTACCGTCCATCTTCGTAGAGCCTTGTTTTGCATAATTTGGATCTTTTTTATATGTTATATTGATGCAGTGCTCCAGAGAGGGATCGCATACTTAGGAGCGGGGCCACTATGGAGCTGTAAATTGTTTTTTTTTACTGCTTATTGACAGCTTGCTGTCGCTTTTCCGCATCCAATCGAGCTTCCTAAGTTTTGCTTGGCACTTTTTGGATATTTGGCTGATGTGCGGGCCGTATGTCAGTCTTTTATCTAGTATAACTCCCAGGTATTTAACTTTATTGGCTTTTGGGATTGGTTGACCTAGTGTTACTTCTGGACACTCCCCTCTTCTAATGGCAAATGTCACTTGCGTCGATTGTTGCGCATTGATGGCAATGCTCCATCGTCTAGTCCAGGAATGGAGTTCATTTCAAAACGACTGCAGCAAAGCAGAGGCTTCTATAGGCGACATATTCCGGCTTAGAATTGCCGTGTCGTCAGCGTACGTTGCGATGAGCACTCCAGTGCTGTGAGGTGGGACTGGCTTGTCAGCGGTGTACAGGGTGTACAGAGTCGGGCCAAGTACGCTGCCCAGAGATACGCTAGCTCTGACTCGTCGAAGCGATGAGGTTGCCTGTCCTTTTTGTCATTTCGAACGTTTTTTCTCCTCAAATGCGCCAAGGATGTGGTGGACAACACGGTGCACTTGTTCAGGTGTGCCGTGACGACTCCTAAATCCAGATTGGTGGTTCGGGATTTTTTTCCTTTGTCCGAGATCAGCCAGTACTCTACGCAGAAGTATTCGTTCGAATACTTTGGAGAGTACCGGTAGCAAGCTGATGAGTCTATAGGATCCGATTTCTTTATCGGACTTTCCTGGCTTTGGAATCATCACAATCATAGCCCCTTTCCAGCACGCTGGAAAATGTTGGATTCGAAAGATGGCGTTGCACAGCACTACAATAAAGTCTATTGTTGAGTCTGGCAGAGCCCTGAGAACTTTGCCATCAATACCGTCATGTCCTGGCGCTTTTTTTGGTTTTACTGTTTTTATCCATTCCAAAATCTCAGCCTTTGTGCAGGGTTCAATTGGGGTGTCTTCTTGAATAGACCCGCTCATCGCTCGTCGCGTGTCTTCTACGTCAGATGGGTCAGAAGTGGTGAGAACTGCTTCGGCCTGGGCTTCGTCACCAACTATCCACACGCCATCCACACTGCGGAGAGGAGTTCTTCGTAGTGGTTGCCTCTTGATTTTGCGCGTATATCTCCATAGTTGAAACTCTGCACCGGCTGGTGTATCAGCTCTTTCCAACGCGTCGCTAATGCGTTTGCTCTGAAGCTGTGCCAAGACATTTTTTAGCTGTCTGGGGGCTTCATTATACCTCCTTTCGTCTAGAGCAGAGCGATGCGCCTCGACCATCGTTTGTACGCGAGTAGTTCGTGGGCATACGGAGTGAGGAGAACGCTGTGTGATGAGAGAGCTTGCGATCGGGAGGAGGGCGGTGCGGCTGCGAGCGCTGCTACGGCTAGCGCGTCTTGTAATTTGTTTGCGGCAATCTCAAGGTCTTCTGCAGTAGTGCGAGTCTCTATGTCCAAATGCAGCAGCGAGTGTAGGGTGCGATTAAAGGCTTCAATGTTCGATCCTTCCGGGAGTAGACGCTGTCTAGTAGGGAAGGGCTGTGGCTGCGCATGAATTGTAATTATCAACGGAAGGTGATCCGATGATAAATCGAGAGCGCCTTCAATGCTCAAGAGCCTGTCACCAATCCCTTTATAGATCGCAAAATCTATGGCAGAGGGAGTATGGCCATTTAGTGACCATAGTGGTATGGCCATTTAAGCCACCAAATCTTTTAGCTCCATCACCGTGTGTGTTGTAATGTTCCCATCCGTAGATTTTTAATGTTGGGCACTCATACGTTTCAGAAATCAGCATAATATCTATATTTTTGCATGAAAGGAACGCTGCCAATTCCTGAACTTTGTTGCTTAGGCCATTGGCATTCCAGATGCCCACGCGGAGAGCCATTACATGCTGTTTTTTTTTTTTAGTAAGGAGAGCCATGAGTTTGATTAAGATGGTCTGCTGCTGCGCTTGTATTTCGCGCATTAGTCTTAATTCGGCATTGATTTCATCGAATTGCCGCTGTTGTTGCTGTATAAGCAGAATTATGCTATGAGCTTGAGTGGGAGTTGCAGTTGGTTTTCTCCTCTGACTGGTTGTGCGTATAAAACACCACCGGTCGAGATGTAGTTGTTGGGGAGTTTGGCTACAGAGGTTTCGTCGTGGCGAGGTGTGCCGTCGCTTTTGGGTTTTGCCGGATTGCATTTTTCAGCAGAGAACTGAAGTTTGAGCCGTCGCTTATAGACTTCGCAACCTTTGTAATTGGCCGGGTGTTGCTCTCCGCAGTGGACCCAGGTTGGAGGTTGGTCCTTTGGTCGGCTG
Organism: Drosophila fulvimacula; assembly: GCA_035045555.1. Lineage (NCBI taxonomy): Eukaryota > Metazoa > Arthropoda > Insecta > Diptera > Drosophilidae > Drosophila > Drosophila fulvimacula. The sequence goes on along the minus strand of JAWNOX010000160.1, from coordinate 706,141 downwards.
CAGTCTTTTGTGGCGTGATCTCCAGTGCATCTCACACATCTGGGATTTTTCCGGCAGTATCGCTGGGTGTGTCCAAACTCCTGGCACCAATGACATTGCGTAAGATCATTGAATTTACGCGGGAGTTCCACCGTGCATCTTTGCTCGCAGATCGAGTATCTGCCTATTATTTGTTGCTTGGGCCACGCAATAAAGAATATGTTGAGCGGGGTTTTGTCTGTCCGACTTAGAGGATTGAAAATATTTTTAACCTTGTGGCCTTTCGCTTCTATCTTTCCTTTGAGGTCTTCAACGTCAGTGCTTGAGAGTAGCCCTTTGACGCACACTCTATATGGCTTGTCTTATTTTAGCTGATAGCAGTGGAATTGAAGATCTTTTTGGTGAATGCGTCTACAATAGCGCGGTAGTCGTCGCTACACCTAGTGAAAATGCCGGTGTTGTGACCCTTAACCTTACATGAGTAAGATTTCGGGTCAATGGCCGTTTTGATTAGCGCTTGTATCTGCGTAATCGATTTAATGTTTGGGCACCAGATGGGGGGTGGTCGCGGCTTCGGTTTTCCGCTTGTTGAATCGGGCTGAGTTCCTCCAGCTCGAAGATTTCTTCATCCTCGACGTCTAGCAGCTCGTAGTGTGTTGCTTTATCGGCTGCTGCTTTGCTGGTGCTAAGTTGATCGCTGAGAGCTGCAATCTTTCTTCTGGAGACCTCAGGCGACCTCTGCAGCTTCCTCTTATGCGTGGGAGCTTTGGAGTGCTGAATTGAGTTCAGGTCTGGCTCGATCGCCGTGTTAGCGAATATTTCGTCTTTTTTTTGTTTCAGCCCTAATGTATGCAATGTTTATAGAGCTTTTTGCTAAGCTACGCTTAACGCGAGCTTTTGCTCTGATTCTGAGTGGCGGCAAGGTGATAAGAGCTTTTTCAACTCAGCTGATTTGCTCGTGGCTCCAGGTTTAGCCCGGAGCCCCCTTAGCAAATTAATGTTTGTTTTGTTTTGTCTCAGGCTGCCGACACTGCGCGAGACAGCGTCCGAATTCACTGTTTGTGCTATTCTTGTCACAGGTAGGCTGTGGATCACAACGTTTTTCGACTATACACGACACAACCGAACTCGAAGAACTTATCTTTGCGAATGTTGTCAATATTATTGTGTAATTTTATTTCGATGTCATTTTCTGTGTCTGCTGGATTTTCTTCCATAATTATTATCTATTATTATCGTTTTTTATATAAAAATGCGTTAATTTCTCTTTATCTGCTGAATGCTGTGCATTTGTTATATCAAAATTTGATTCTTCTTTATTTTCTGTATTGTATTATGTTTCCTGTCTGCTTAAAAATTCTACTACTTTATTGTCTTTACCTTTTAAATATATAATATCATAATCAAATTCCTGTAGTTTTAAAATCCATCTTTGATGTCTAGCTGTCATTTCTTTTCCTTTAAATTTTGAATTTAAGTATTTTATAATTTAATTTCAATCAAATAGTGTTTAAAATAATTTACGGCATGTATAATAGACAAAAATTCTTTATCAATTGTACTATCATTTTTCTCATGCTTATTAAGTGTTCTTGAAACATAAGCAATTGTTTTTTTTTCCTATTTATTTTAACGATCAGTCCCTTGGTGTATTACCCTTTTTATTTTTTTGTCGGCTTAACCTTGAATGCGGAGTTCAAGTATTCTTCCTATTAATTGGCCTTGCAAAGCGTCAGAATAATATATGTCGGAAAAAATTGGTTGTCCTTGTTGTTTGCGAACAAAAAAATGTGTTGCGACAGGAGCCCTTTAAGTATCGTAAAATGCTTTCCTACAACCATGATTTCCACACTTTAACTGTTGTTTCGCAAGTATTATCAGAACCTTCATCGTCATGAATTCATAGATGAAGAGAGAGAGAGTTCAGAGTTTGTGAGAGTAAAACGTGTTTTTGTTTGCGCTCCGTACTTTTGATTATTTCTGTTTAATTTGTTGTATATTTACACATTATTTGTATATTGGTGATTATTGCAATTTTGGTTTGATACTGCCGTGATTTGTGCTGCTAAACATTGTGTCTTTTTGTTTTTATTTACAATAGTTTTGCGAGCGTCGGTGTATATCTAATTTGCAATTTTCGTTTTAGTATTTATATTCTTTCGTTTTTCTTATTTGCTTTCTGTTTTTTTTTTTAAACGAGTTAGTGTGTGTGTTCGCTGTCACTCGCTCATGCTTAGCTTAGTGTTTGTTTTTGTTTCTTACGAAATTTATTTCGTTTGTAGTGTAGCTCTGTATATTCTTTTGATCTCTGTATTAGCTGAGTGTTGTTTGGGATTTTTGTTTCTCCCACCACAATTAATTCTCTCTTTTGACTTTTATTTATTCTATCTTAATCTGTTTGTATTTTTGTTTTGATTATCTCCCCTGCATCAATATGATATGCTGTAAGAAATCATGTACATTTCGGTATGTCACTGATTCTGTACAAATGAAATTTGTTGGTTGCTGGTTATGCGAAAATCTAATGCACATTAAATGTGCTGGCATCTCGGGGGCGTGCCTGTGATAGAGTCATGGTTGCTCCCAAAAGTGGGTGTGGTGGATTACGCTGGTCTTGCCCTGATTGTTTGGAAAAACAATTATGTTTTTCCAAGATGTATAATTCAGTTCGGGTTCAGTACTCAAATCTAAGTAAATTTTCAAAACAGCTTGAAGAGGAACTGTAAGCTGGAGAAGAAATATTAAATCAGTATAATTTTGATTCTCCGCTAAATACAGTGATTGCTCCAACAGTGTTAGTTCCCCCCTGCATTCAAGTATCGTCTCATAACTTATCAATCCCTTCTTCACCTTGTCAAGAATTATCAATTCCCATATCAGATGATTCAGTTGAAATATATGTTTCTAGTGTCATAATAAAAAATTTACGTTTCTCCGAATGTTGGTCAAACTAAAAACAATATTCAGACATCGTCTCCTACTCCTATATTACCCTATTTATCTCTTGTGTCTCCTCGAAAGCAAGTTTTCTTATCTAGGCTGTCATTAGATACGACATGTGAGGCTGTGTCTGCTTTTATTGAAAGTAAAATTTCGTCTAAAGTTTTTATCTCGAAGTTTAATTTTACGGCTCCTCGTGAAATTGCTTTATTTAAAATCAATGTACCAATTGAATTTTTCGATACTATATTTGATCCAAACTTTTGCCACCTCATGTTGTTGTACATGAATTCAAACCTAAGATTCGGAATAGAATTTCTCCAGTGCCTTTAAATCGCGTTTCGGTACAACCTTCATTTGAGGCTGTATCAAAAAACTAAGTTTCTTTCCATCTTTTCCGCTATCTGTAATTTATCAAAATGTTCGAGGCCTTAATTCCTAATTAAAAAATCTATTTCTGCATAGCTGTAGTGTCCAATCTGAACTTATAGCCTTCACTGAAACATGGTTAAGCCAAAATGTTTATAACAGTGATGTTCTTTCAAATAATTTCACTATATAGATCGCTTATCTCGTAGAGGGGGTGGTGTTTTTATAGCTGTTAAATCTCATTTTCTCTCGGAATCTTTTACCTTCTCATCAATTCACAATGTTGAGATTATTGGAGTTAAAATAACTTTTCAGTCTTGTTCCCTAAACGTTACTTGTTCATATATCCCTCCCTCTCCCGATTTACAAGTTTATAGTCATCATATATCTTGTATTAAAGAAATGTATGAACATGTATATACCTAACACTTCTTGGGCCTCATCTCCCAATTAGAATTATCTTATTCCGACAATTGGTCATTATTTTTTTGATGAATTGTTTAACCTTTCTGTGTATCAGATGAACTCAATTTCGAATCGTTTAAATCGTTCTCTTGATCTTGTTTTTACTAATGATGACGCCGGCATTAATGTTTTAAGATCATCCTCCTTTTGTATACCTGAGGATTTATATCATCCAACACTAGAGGTTTTAATACCTATTTACTGTCCACCAATTTTTACGCCCTTATCATCTAAAAACCGTTGTTTTAATAAATGTAATTTTGTTTTGCTTAATGATCTCATTAAGCCAACAGATTGGTCTCCTTTATGTGAGGCACTTGATGTAAACTTAGCAGTTTCAACATTCTACAGTACTTTAAATTCTGTTCTAGACAAGTGTGTTTCTAGGTGTCTTCCTAAATATTTTTCTTCGACTCTTTCAACTTTAAAAAATTTTAAATCTAAATGTTTTAATAAGTTCAAAAAGTCGGGTTCGGTCGTTGACTGGTCTAAATACTCCTTAGCTAAGGCCAATTTCAATATTTTAAACTCTCGTTGTTATGAGAATTACCTTATACGTTGTAAAAGGCAGTTTGCTTGTGATCCCAAAATATTTTATTCATTTATAAATTTGAAGCGTAAATCTTCTGGGTTGTTTTTCCTAGGTTGTGACAGTACTTGTAATGATCAAGATACCTCAGATCGATTTACAAAGTTCTTCCAATCCACTTATTCAACTGCCATTCCAGAAACCAATTCATTTCCAATTTTAAATTCGAAAATGAATGAAAATGCCATTATCGTTTCTAATATTTCTCCTGTCTCTCTTTTATCCGCTATGCGTACGTTAGAACGGTATTCCTAGCTGTGTGATTAGAGAATGCAGTGCTTCTTTGTGGTCACATTCATTAAAACTGTTTAATTTGTCTCTTGATACCTCGGTATTTCCTTCAATTTGGAAAGAGTCATTTATTATTCCTCTGTATAAAAAAGGAGGAAGGTCTGATATTTTAAATTGTGGAGGCATTGCCAAGCTTTCTGCTATTGCCAAGTTATTTGAAAAAGTTATAACTTCTAATTTACAACATTTTTGTAAATCTAGTATTTCACCATCGCAGCATGGTTTTGTTCAGAATCGATCAACCTCTACGAACTTTTAGAATTTTCATCCCTAGTCAATGAAAGCTTTTTAAATTAAATGCAAACAGATGTTATATACACTGATTTCAGTAAGGCATTTGACTCTGTTCAGCATGATATCTTTCATCAAAAGCTTGACCAATTGGGATTTTCTCCTAAACTTCTGTCTTGGATAGCTTCCTATTCAAAAGCTAGAACCCAAAGAATTCTGTTGAGAACATCTATTTCGAAGGTCATATTTGGTTCTTCGGGTGTTCCTCAAGGTAGTTATTTGGGCCCCCTACTTTTCTCCCTTTTTATAAATGACCTTCCCAGTTGTATTTCTTACTTTAGAATATTAATGTATGCAGATGACGTAAAACTCTGTCTCTTATACAAGAACTCAATAGATCATCTAAGCTAGAATGGATGATCTAACTTCCTCTCAATATTGGTGTGAAGCCAATCAGTTGCATCTAAATTGTTCTAAGTGTATGACAATGACTTTCAGTCGTACCACTCCATTTTTTGCTGATTATACAATCAACAATGTGTCCTTGCAATGTATTTCTACAATCAAAGATCTCGGTGTGCTCTTTGACTGTAAACTTAGATTCAATACCCATATACTAACCATTGTTAATGAAGCCAGAAGTGTACTTGGTTTTATTAAACGTTGGTCTAAAGAGTTTAATGATCCGTTTGTCACTAAACTTCTTTTTGTCTCGTTGGTACGCCCTATTTTAGAATATTGTTCTATTATATTGTTCTATTATATTGTTGTATTATATGTTAAAGTGTACTTGGTTTTATTAAACGATGGTCTAAAGAGTTTAATGATCCGTTTGTCACTAAACTTCTTTTTGTCTCGCTGGTACGCCCTATTTTAGAATATTGTTCTATAATATGGTCGCCACAGCAGAAATTGTATCAGGACCGTATTGAATCGGCTCAGAAGCAATTTCTTCTTTTTGCCTTGCGCAATCTAAGCTAGAATGGTAACCTTATCATAGTATCAAAATAGGCTTCTTCTTTTGAATCTTCCATCGTTAATCAATCGTAAAATAGTCTTGGGTATTACTTTTCTACATAAGTTGATTAACGGTAGTATTGATTCGCCTTCTCTTCTATTTCAAGTCAATTTCCTAGTTCCTTCCCGTGCATTTCGTCACTTTTGTGCTATTTATTTACCTATATGTAACTGTAACTATTCTTTGCACAGTGCGTTTCGTGTTCTATGTACTAAGTACAATACTTATTTTCACGTATTTAGTTCTGAACTCTCTCTTTCCTTAATAAAATCTCTTTTAGCATATTTCAGAGATTGTGATTTGGGGCATAGCTCGCCGGTCCGGCAAATAAAACACCCCATCGGATTGGTGATATCATTGTTATATATTCTTAGTATTAGGCTTTTTCTTTTCCTTATTCTTCTATAATTTTTAATTTTGTAATTTTGCAATTTGACTCATGATTTTAGTCAAACTTCTACACCTATCTCCACAGTCAATTTAAAGTCTCTAGCTTTAACTGTACACATAAATATAAATCAATTTATCGAAATTTATCGCTAATTTGGAAGCGGAATGAGCTCTCGCAAAAAAAAAACTTGTACTGCATATGGTATACACGAGTATACATGCCAAATTTTAGTTTTCTAGCTTTTGTTGGATTCGAGATTGCTGCATTCACACTGACGAACAGACGGGCGGACTGGACAGACAGGGCTATATCGACTCAGCTCGTCATCAAGAATATATATACTTTATGGGGTCTGCGACGTCTCCTTCTGCCTGTTACATACATTTTCACAAAGACATTATATCCTGATTACCCATTTCTATTGAGTTCAGGGTTTAAATTACAATTAATCAGTTTAGATGCATTAATAATAACGGTTTATAATTGTTTTTAATGTTAGTTATTTAATAATAAACTTTAAGTTACAGCACTTTTTCTTATCTGAGCTTTTTGCATGTTTTTATATTCATCCACAAAATGAATGAGCAATAAGTTTTCTGCAGGTTTGTTCTCTACCACGACGCCATCACTTTGCACTGTATTGCACTGCTTCTCATAGCATGTCACTGCGTTTTTTATAAATAAATAATAAGTGTGTAAAAGCCGACTTCATCAAGGTTCTTATGATCAGCGCGCGTCACTTCTATTATTAACGCCACTGAATCTCTAAGCGGCCGAGTAACATAATTAGCAGCTTATGATTCAAGCTGGACTCGTGTATTTATACTAATTCACGTCTTGCTGTCCGTCCGTCTGTCCGTATGAACGGAAATAATTGATATGCTATTGAAGCTAGAGACTTAAAATATGTATAGAGAGACACCACTTGTTGAAGTCCAAGATAGTTCATATTTGGAGTATATGCTCGCGTTGAGTTCAATAAGCGCCCATAAACGCCCATTGGGCGTAGTTTATATCTAGTTTTAGAACTGGCGCACGAGCTAATAGCTCTACATATATATACTATATAGAAATTCTGCACATTCTGATTTGATGCTAGAGATTGGAGACTTGGTATACATACTTGTATTAACATCCCAAGTTAAATAAGCTATGATATGTGTACGCCCACAAGGGCGTGATGAGCGTGTATGAGTTTATACCTCCTACAGCTTTAGACCTAGAAATTTGATGCTAGGTTACTGGTAACCTCCTCTATCGATCGCCCAAAATATATTTTTAAATTAAAACACCCTGTTATTTTTGCATTTTTGAGTATTAGCGTCCAAAATTCACAGTTACTTTGCAACAGACCCCAGTAATGGAGTGGCCAAAAATTATATGTTTACTCCCTCTGGAGGCGTGGAAAATACGAGAAAACTACCGTTTTTATAACACAATGTAATGACTTTTGAAATTTTAAAATCTTAATTAGCTTGCTAAGTAATATAAATGTTAAAAAAATATTTTAATAAAAAACAAGGAAGGAAGATCTAGTCGAGAACGCTCACTAGAAGATACCCTGAACTCTTCAAATAGCCGATATTGCAATACATATTTATATATTTACATATTTATTGGAAGCAACACATACACACACATACGCACGCATACGGAGTCAATTATTCAATCAGTTTAGGTTAGTATTAGGAGTACGTACACTTTAGTTAACGCTTAAATTTTAATATTTTTTGTTTTTGATTATTAATTAAGGTTAATGCTTTAATTGTTATTTTTTTAATACTATTATGAAAAACAGCATTAGAATTTTTTAATTTTACAAATATTTTACCAAATTACATTGTGTTTTGAGATAATATATACGGAGTACGATGACTTTAGTGGCACTCTGTATGTATATGTAAAATAATCATAGCATGTTAGCAATATTGGCTATTCGAAGGATCCGGCTTCTAGTCGAGCTATGAATCCTTCTTGTTTATGACGAAATTTGCAAATTTCTTATCAAAAATATAAAAAGTTAATTCCAAAAAAACGTGGTCGAATCTGGCAGGCCAACATAAAGGAGCAAAACTTGAATGCAGAGATAGCCCAAATTATATGCAGAGCCACTATCCTTGTTTCTACCATGAAAATAGTAATTAGACCTTTTAAATACGATTGGTTCTGTACTCTTAGATCATAACAAGCGCCATATAAGCATATGGAGTACGTGGATTCATTGTCTAGTGCTGAAACGATTGCATTTGTGATAAGCAACAATTCTCAGAAGGATGTACACTCGGAAACCGTTCATATGGTCTTCAAGTAGCACGTTTCATTTAGATATTATATTACTGTAAATAAAAATTCTCTATTAATAAAGTTTCTGTCTTTAAACTATATTCATATGGCTATAAAATGTGTTAAGTTATTTTACGCCTTAACTCAAATTATTTATAAATAAAAAATTGTTTAATAATTTATATATTTTTTAAATAAATGAAGAAAATAAATAAATCGCAGTACATACATACATATATGACCTAAATGTAAATGTAAAATTTCCAATCACTATCCATCTTATAATTAAGATAACACTTTTGGAAATTCGAACTAAATCTATTATAGGTCGCTTCTAAATTTGAATAAACAACTCGGCATCTGCTTAATTATTATACAGTATACAAATTGTTATTATGAAGCAATCAATGTTATTATATACAATTTGGGACTCATTAAAATATCTTTAATATATATCCTATATCAGAAATATAATCATATTTAAAAGGAAGGAAAATAAAAGACGAACACTAATAAAGCTAATCATATACATTACTTTAAAAAAAAAAAAAAAAAAAAAAAAAAAAAAAATAATATAATATATATATATATATATATATATATATATATATATATATATATATATATATATATATATATATATATATATATATATATATATATATATATATATATATATATATATATATGTTTAACGTTTTCCGGCTTTATATTTATAATAACCTTGATGTAATTGAAATACTTATAGGTAATTTTAATCGAATAGCTAGGGCATTAGGATCTATACATTCAGGGGATCTGTATATCTGTATGAAAGGCAGGCAGTTCACTTTTTAATAAGCTGATTGCATTTATGATTGTTTAGAGACTTAACTTTGTGGATTCAAAAAATAATGAAAGCTATGAAAATTAAATTTTAATTTCATGATGATTTTACGTCTTTGTAAAACGGCTTAGTCTATGATTAACTTTTTGTTATATCTAAAAAAATAATTTTTCTCAGCAATAAAAGAGTGATTATTATATGCACAACAAAATGTAATTGTCCAATATAAAAGACCAAAGAGGTCATTAATGACGTTACTGAAAGCAGTATAAAAAGTATTCTGTTAAAACCACTGCCATATACTAATTATTTTATCATTATATATTTAATAAATAAATATATATATATATATATATATATATATATATATATATATATATATATATATATATATATATATATATATATATATATATATATATATATATATATATATATATAAATATTTATACTTGGGAAGGACGAGAAAAGGAAGCATGTAATTAGGTCAAACGTGAACATGGCTCTTGGGAAGTTAAATATAGTTAAGATTTTACAAATATTTATGAAAAAATGTACAACATACACAATACAACCATCAATCGAGGAATATTTTGTATAACTTTAAATCTTGTGGCATAAGTAAGTTGAAAGCAATTTACGACCCATATTTAAATTTTTCAATGTTTCGATATCCTTCGATGGAAAACAACCAGTGTATCTAATTATAATGGTATAACAGTTCAAGTTCTGTATAATGTTATAACAATTAGCCTAATCTATTTACATTGCATTACATTAACCCTGCTACTCAGCAGGTACCATATTTTGCTCCAAATCGGGCTTAGTATCGTCTGGATCCAAGCTTAAGCACTCTGCAAAGTAATGTTCCATTGAAGAATATACATGCTCTAGCACTCCATTTAGTTCATGACCTTCATCAGCATAAGTCTGTAAATAAAAGTAATTATTTTTTTTTACTTATAGATATTTACAAAACTGTACCTGATATCGATATAATATATTTGCTTCTGTTAATGACTTAGCTAATTGTACACCGTGCACGTAGGGTGCAGTAGAGTCAGCTAAGCCATGAATTAAAAAAAAAGAATTAGATTTAATAAGTCGAGCACGTTGAGTTGCGTCAGCTTCTACGTATCCCTTATAGTTTTCTGCAGGTAGACCTAATATGCGTTCAGTAAAAGCAGAATCTGAAATTATTTAGAATGTTTTGTAGATGAACAACAATTAATTAATTATAAATTAGTATTTCTTACTATAATATAACCAATCTGCAATAGGGGAGATCGATATTCCGCACTTAAAAACATCTTGCTGAGTTCCTAAAACCATTGAGGTCACATATCCTCCATAGCCCCAGCCCCAAATACCAACTCTTGTTTCGTCCAAAAAACTTATGGTATCCAATAGATATCTTCGCATTAAAAAAATGTAAATTTATGGTTATTAAACATGTCGTTTAAATTTTGATTAAATGAATAATAAATAATTACCTCAAAACTGATATTTGATCTTGAACTTCAACTCCCCCCAAATGGCGATATAATGATTTTTTGCTTTGTCCTTTTGCTCCTCTAACATCCAAGCGAACATAAATCACATCATTTCTTGAGGACATGTATGTTCCCCAATCTATTCTAAACTTTTCAGAAACAGACTCGGAGCCCGGTCGGCCATTTCTATAAAATAATAAAAAAAATATGTATTATAAGTTTTAGGCGAACTATTAATTTTAATCGATATCAAACGAATAGGATGAGTTGATAAAAAATTATAAAATCCTTCTAATAACCATACTGCCAGTATTGCCAACTAATCAAAAAGTAAAAGTGTTCTAGTTGAGACTGCTCGACCATAACCCTGCGAATAGCCGATATTGCAAACTTGCTATACTTATTTTACATATATATTGACGAGCAACACATACATACACATACGCACGCATGATAACTGCACAGCTTACGTAGCGACTGCGCTTCGACTGCAATATGCCAATATTATTGGAAGTTAAATGTTGAATAACTTTTTTGTTGATGGACATGAGCACGTGCTCTGCTAACTAAGCAGTTTAAGTAGCGACTACGCTTCGGCTGCAATATGTCAATATTATTATATGAAATTAAATGTTTAATAACTTTCTTTATAGATAGACTTTCTTATATAATCTAATATCTAATCTTAATCAATATTTTCATACAGTGATAATGTCATTCATATTATCTAGTATTTGAAATACGCGAAGGGGGCGTGGTATCCAAAATACACGGTGAATTTCTAGCTAGCTTTAACGGTATACAAAAATCGACGATTTATTGATAATAAGTAAACGGGATGAGTTATCGAATTTTTAAAACAAACTCGTACTGAATATGTTATACGCGAGTATACATGTCAAATTTCAGATCTCTACCTTTTTTGGTTTACGAGATCCTTGCGTGCAGGCGGACGGGCGGACGGACAGGTGGACAGGATTGACTCAGCTTGTTGAGTTGATCAGGAATATATAAACTTTATGGGGACTGCCACCTCACCTTTTGCCTGTTATATTAATTTTGACAAAAACATTATACTCTGATAACAAATGAGAGTTGAATAATATATGGAAAAAAATAACTCGGAAAAAAGGAATTGGTAATTATAAACAAACTTTAATATAAACAAATATTAATTCAGTCTTTGTAAGAAAACATAAGTACATACACTTCAACAACAACAGGAAAAGCTGCGTCCCGGAGTTCTTCTCGCCAGCTAGGTGGCAAAAGTAATTGCACTTGTGCCCGGCTACCGTGCGGCAATGGTATTTCAAATGATCTCTGTATTGGTAATGCTAGTTTTTGTAACCTTTCTGTGTAGAATGGCCGTGTATCATACAATATTTTCACAAGGCTGTGTGTCTTCTGCGTATGCACCCCAGATACTGGTAAGCCTGGACCTTGACATTCGAGGATATAGAAATCAATTCCATAGTTCGTTGCTAATCCAGTTGATGGTGTTATAAAGGCGTCAAAATGAGAACAATTTGTATAATAATATCTACTACTCCATAGAGCTTCGCCTAAATCACACGTTATACAGTGTGGTTCGCTTCTGTTAATTAAAATAAAATTACATGTAATATAATCGAATAGTAAGGTAGACACTCTGCATACTTTCTGGTATCTTCATGAACGGGATCCTTTACTGAATATAAATGTCTTTGACCAGGCTTTTTATCTTGAGTAGCAAGATAATATACCACATGATTCGTTGTATCCCAACACAAAATTTTTAAAACCTTTGTAATAAATATATCAATATTATTGTTTTCATATCTCATTAAGAGCGTACCTCGTAACGACCGTGGGATATTACAGAAATTCTTTGTTGTGATATTGTAATGTGTTTTATATGGGTAAAATGATCGTTTCCCGATTCCTGAACGCCAGCGAGCAGTAGAAAACTGTTCCCATCTGGAGCAAATACAGGATGCGGAAAAATGTCTAGCCATTCATCTTCAGGTGCGCGCTCCGAATGAATCTTGAAAATATTTATCATTGATAAATTATATTTATTGCATCTATGTATGTATAGTATATTAATACTATTCTTACTTCGACACATGCCCATTTATTATTCTTTGAGCACGTTGCTATAATACTATAATTTTGTGAGCGTATCATAAAAACTACAGATACTTGATCATTACTACCGGATACCCAACCAGCTGATGTTATGTAATAATCTCTATAAATAGAAAATAATTAATTATTTTTCATTTTATAGATTACCTATATTAACTTACTGTTCAATGAGGGAAGGTGGTGGAATTAATTTTACTTTATTTGTGGATGAAAAATTCGTTATGTCGACTATCCACAGTTGAACTTTTGGATTGGCAGTGCCTGGTGTCGGGTAACGCACATTTTTAGTTTCAGGAAATGAACTTCCTGATGACATCCCGCTACCAGCAATTATGGCGCCAGAAGATAACCATGGATATGTCATCATCCCGACATGACTATCATTAAATGAGGCGAAAATAAAGTGACTTCCATCAATTGATGACCATATAGCTTCCGGTATATCAAAAATTTCCTCTAAAATAAGATTATATTTGTATACATTTCGTTGTTAATAATATATTTAATGAACAACTCAGAAACATTTAGGTGGGGTTGTCCGACTGGGCGAACCCTGAACCGCTTCCAATTTTCGCCTAAATGCGGCCTAAGGCAAATAGCAAATTCTATCAATTTTAAATTTCTTACATATGTATATATTTGGTACAATCTGAGTCATTTGAGTTATAAGCGAATTTCATGACACAAAATACAAAATTTAGGGATAATTAGGAGTGTGGCAAATTGATATATTTGTATCTTGGAATGTTATGGAACTGGGAGCTTGCAGTATGAATGAGTATTTCGCGGCCGGTAGCGTCCGACTGCAACGTTTTAACTTGTTTTTATTTATTTATTATAGGTTTGACAAGCGTCGTGGTAGATATGATGAATTCTGACTCGTACAAGTAGTCGGAGGTTTGAATTTCGGCTTTTCTTTTATTTGTTCACGGCCGCCTTGGTTCGAACCTCGGGTGAAGACGGTATTTTATAAACATTTTATTTATACTTATTATAGGTTTAACAAGCTCAGTGGTGGCGTCGTGGTAGAGATGACGAATTTCGACTCGTGTAAGTACGCGGAGGTTCGAATCTCGGTTTTTCTATGTCGGCTTTTCTTTTATTTCTTTATTTTTTTGTTCTTAAATATATATATTTTTACATTTATAATATTTAGCAACTCAATTAAGATGGCAAAAGCCCAAAAAGTCAATAAATTGTGTGTTTAAAGCTCAAAAATATTAGTTTTCTCCTATTTGCCACTCCCCCAGTGTGCGTAAACATATAATTTTTGGCTTCTTCTTCTTAATTTTGGACGATTACACTCAAAACAATTTTTGAATGGGTCACGTGCTAAATTTTGCTCTAAATTTATGTTCTAGCTCTAAAAATATAGAAGATACATTTTCAGTTTTACAGCAAGACGGACATTCCACAAAACGAATATACTCATTTCCCTTTGTGAATAAGTATAACAAGTAAAGAAGCTCTAGTCGAGACCGCTCGACTAGCAGATACCTTGAATCCTTTGAATAGCCGTTGGAAGCATGCTATGATTATATTACATATATATTGAAAGCAACACATACATACAAATACGGACGCACACGGACGTAATATGATCACTCGCTCTGAGCAGCGACTGCGCTCGGGCTGCAATGCTGCCTATGATATTGGAAATTAAATGTTTAATAACTTTTTTTCTAGATGGACTTTCTGAATCAAATTTTCAGTGTGATTATGGCATTCATATGTGTCTATTTGCACAAGTCTCTAGTATTTTATACTATTGTGGGCGAAGGAGGCGTGGCATATATAATCAAAAAACTACAAAATGTCCGAATTCACTACACCTATCTGCACAAAAAATTTGAAGTCTCTAGCTTTAAGGGTTACAAAAGAGAAAGCAAATTTATCAAAATTTATCGATAATTCGGAAACGGGATGAGTCATAAAAAAAAAAAAAAGCTTGTACTGCGTATGGTATTACGAGTGTACATGTCAAATTTCAGATCTCTGGCTTTTGTGGTTTACGATATCAGTGCGTTCATACAGACGGACGGACAGACGGACGAACGGACGAACGGACGGACGAACAGACAGACAGGGCTATATTGACCCATTTTCAATGGGTTCAGGGTATAAAACAAAATCCGCGAGAGCTCCATTACCGTACCTCGGCCCGCACTGTCTTGGAAGTATAGTAGCGGAGGTCGGTCCTCTCACGGACAGACCCTGTCGACTCCTAAAATACTAACTAAATAGAGAGCAAATACTTAAAAGGACTTTCCTGTTAACTTCAAATTTTTGCGTGTTTAATAATTTAAACTTGTTCCTATATGTGAAATGGAGTCGTCAAAATACATTTATTTATCATAATTAACCAAAAATGAAATTAAAAACACTGTGCAAAACCATTCGAATTTAAATAATAGTTCAAGCCCGAATTGTCGATAATACAATGAAACCAAGCAATGCGATCGAAGAATGCAACTCGCGTTCCTAACGAGTGAAGAGAACAGATAAACAGCCCAGGCGGAGTTCAAAAACTCCACTGATAGATGAACGGAGATTGACGAGTGAGATTGTGAGGGCGAATCGTGTGTCGCGACCAGTAAAAAGCAGGAGAATACATGAGTGATGAGAGCGGCCAGAGCACCGTTGGCCACCACAGTAATATGGGTATTGTAACTAACAGCTGAAATGTCGTCAATACATATTAATATAAGAGAATCAGAGTATTTATTTTCCTTTATTCTAATAGGTGTTGTAGGAACTACTCAAATTAGCTAATCTTAGTATTACGACAAGGCTGAGAGCCGAAAAAGTTGAAAATAAATGGAGTCCAAAGAGGACCAAGCATCGAAAATTCTACAGAAAGCATCGAGCGCTCCCGACTGCGAAATACTCACACACCCCAGCATTCACACACAAACATTCAAAGATACGATTTTATTATTATTATTTAAATAAACAAAAGTTATTCAACAAAACGTTTAGCGTTCAGTGGCAATCCTTGTCCCTGGTAATCCAAGTTACACACAGCCTCCGCGATCGGCCCGCAGGATAAACAACTGGGAAATCGCCCAATCTGTTAACTAATGTGTACAGCGACTTAAGATGAATTAGAAAGATGGAGCTTCGTAGAGCGAAATCTTTGACCACTGACTACGAACAGACAAACGATTCTGAATTAATTGCTCCTGGGGTGACAGGTTTGGAATTCTAGGACCTCAGTAGGCATGAGTGATATTGTGTTGAAATGGCTTCTAGGGTAATGCTGCAACTGCCCCCGTCCCGTTAAAAGCCTAGCAGGCCTCCAAGTTCGAAGCTCGCCGCCAATTGTATTATTGGCGGTACAGGCTTAAGTTGATATACATCCTTATTCCGTGCGAGATCCCGGCTCTGAACGTTGGCTCCCATAAGGACCAGCGTCAACCCTCGCATGGCCTCCCTACTATGCATAGATAACCATGGGGATCCCTATAAAATGGAAACAATGAAAAATAACACACCACAACCACAAGAAGAAAATGACCAGCAGTATGCCGACCCCATGCTGGCTTTCGCCAAAAGCTCAAGAGTCCAAAGTAGCTAAAGCGATACCAAGATACCAGTAGCTAAAGCGATACCAAGAAATGCAGAGGAGACTCCGAAAACAACAATGACGGAAAGTGATGCACCGAACATGCGAGCAGTAATGGCAACGTCACCAAGACAAGAATACATTCTGAAACTCCGTGCAGAGCAAGAAGATGCCATCCTAAAATGCCGCCAAGCGTTGCGGCGCATAAAAGCGGCTGTGGGGAAGCAGAAGCCTCGATGTAAGAAACGGCATCTCCGACCTGGACGAACTGCTGGACGTGTTAGGACACTGCAGGAATTCGTGGAAGAAGCTATAAGCTGAAGCTGACAAGAAAAAGTAGCGAGGAATGGTGTGGAAACAGTGGAAACACCCACTCTGCAAAAGAGGCAAGCATCCAGCCCACTGGAGTCGGAGTCTGGCAAGAAACTTTGCGGGAGACAACCAAAGAAAAGGTGCCCCGCAAAGGAACGTGGAAAAGACTGTTACAGCCCAGATAGAAAAGCCCAAAGCAGTTCCAAATAAAAAACCAAAAGAGGTAAAACAGATTGCCCCAAACAGAAGCGGTCTTAATAAAGCCTGAGGGAAGACAAAGCTACGTAAATGTTTTAAGAAACATCCGCAGCACAATCCAGAAGGACGATAAGACAAATATAAGAGGAATAAGAAAACCCGAACAGGACCACTCCTTGTAGAACTCAACAAGAACAAGTAAGGAAACTCTAGTCGGAGGTGCCCGACTAGGAAATACCCTAAACCCCGCCTATCGGCGGTTTTAAATCCACTTCAAAGTTTGCATATAATTTTAAATGAAATTAAAAAATTTAAAAAAAAATAAAAATAAGTGTAACTTGCATACAAAAATTTTTGACGACAGCTTAGAGAATCGAACCCGGGTCTGCATGTCGGCGATTGGCGCTTCTACCAACACATCCGTTGCACTACATGAGAGTGAAATAGCGAATTCCTAAGTAAAGTTATTGAGCTACTGAGCTACTGCTGAACTTCTGCTTAAAATTCATCCCTAATTTGTCTTTGTTGATGTTGTTATGAATTCTTAGAATTTTCTAGATGCTTCTGCTGCTGTTGCCACGTGCGTGTGTACGTAAACGTTTGGTAAACGTTTCGTTTAATAACATACCAGATTTCATCTATACATACATACTTATGTATATTATATTGGCTTTATTTAAATTATATCAATGTTATTTTTATTTTATATATATGTAAATATATACAGTATGTACATACATACATATGTACATGTATATTGCAAGCAACGCATACATATATCAGCACACGCATACGCTCTGCTAACTGCGCAGTTTACTCAGCGACTGCGCTGGGCCAATATGCGTGTTATGGAAAATTAAATGTTTAATAACTTTCTTTATAGATCGACTTTCTTAATCAAACTTGTGCAGCGTAATTATATCATTCATATGCGTGTATGTGCAAAAGCACAAGTCTCTAGTATTTGAAATAAGTGTTTTGAAAATTTGGGCGAAGGGGGCGTGGCATCCAAAATTTAACAAAAAGCAAAATTGTATAAAAGTCCCATTAAGTTAAATACAAGATTTCTCTAACTATAAAGATGTAGAAGATATAATTTTAAAACTGAAAATCGATTTCGTTTTTAATCGATAAAAAAGAACGGGAAGAGTTATCGAATTTCTATAACAAGATCGACCTGCGCGTGATATACACGAATCTATAAAAAAAATTCAAGTCTCTAGCTATTATAGGATCTGAGATCCACGCGTTCAAACATACGGACAGACGGATAGACGGACAGACGGACAGACAGGCAGACGGACAGAGCTCAATCGACTCGGCTTGTCGTCCTGATCAAGAATATATATACTTTATGGGGTCTGCCACGCCACCTTCTGCCTGTTACATACATTTGGGCTGCAACAAAACCATTATACCCTGATTACCCATTTTTAATGGGTTCAGGGTATAAAAAAATCAGTCTCTAGGTATTATAGGTTCTGAGATCCACGCGTTCAAACATACGAACAGACGGACAGACAGACAGTCGAACAGGGCTCAATCGACTCGGCTTGTCGTCCTGATCAAGAATATATATACTTTATGGGGTCTGCCACGCCTCCTTCTGCCTGTTACATATATTTGGGCTGCAATAAAACCATTATACCCTGATTACCCATTTTTAATGGGTTCAGGGTATACAAACTACAACCGCAGCTTGTAGAAAAACTAAGGGCTACCGTCAAGGAAACAGCCACGGTAGCGGAGCTAAAACTTACGGCGACAATCGAAATCCGCGATCTCGATTCACTCACAGTCGAGAGGGAGGTCGCAGAGACAGTGCGTAAAGCCCTTGCAAACCCAGCACTGGAGTTACGCATTAAAGTTACGGCTCCGAACAGCCGATAACAAGTTAGAGCTTTCGTAACGCTCGAAAGCAATCAACAGAAACTTTGCTTAACACAGGAAATATAAAAATTGGGTTCGTTAGAGCTAGGATGAGAATGTGCCAAAGTAGCCGGAGATGCTACCGATGCTTTGGGGTAGGTCACTTGCAGACCAACTGCACAGGACCAGACAGAAATGATGGAGGCCTCTGCATTAAATGTGGCAAAGCGGGCCAAAAAATGAAGGAGTGCAAAAAGCCACCGAAATGCTGCATATATACAGATGCAGGACGTAGCCCAGTAGACCATATGCCAGGATCGCAGAAATGCCCAGGTACTCGACAAGCTGCAACAAAATGATGAAGATTCTTCAAGCAAATCTACACCGTAAAACTTCAGACGCGCTCTTGACGCAGATCGTAACGGAGTACGCTATCGATGTAGTGGTCATAAGTGAGCAATATATACAAAAAGACAACGGAGTTTGGCTAAAAAATGAAAAGAAAACTGCGACATTGTGGATACCTAGGGGCTCTAGTCTGCCTCTACAAGAAAGTAAACGGGGAAACTGCTACGTCTACGCACGTTTCAAAGACGTAGCAGTGATCAGCTGCTACTTGACACCCAGTGACGGCATAAGTACCTTTCAAAGAAAGCTAGACGCGATCGAGGATATGCTCGTTGATCGACTGCAACCCTTCATAGTGGCAGGCGACTTCAACGCAGGAGCAGTAGACTGGGGGATGCCGTCAACCAACTCCCTTGGATCCGAACATATCGTAGATCGGATCAAGGACTGGAAAATACTTGACGACTTTACTGGAAGTGACCATGAGTACATCTCATATAGCTTCCAAAATAAGAGTAGGCAGACCCCCCTCTAAAGACTTCCCATAGATGGGATATAAGCAGACTTGAGACTCGGAGAAATTCCTATTAGAAATAGACAGACGATTCGACGGTACCTTAAGTACAAAAGAAACAGTCGAATATAATTTAAAAGCTATTGGCACGGCATGTAGTGCTTCGATGCCAAAAACGCACAATTAATATGGAGTCAGGCGCGATGGTTGCTAAAAAAGCGAGGAAGGAGCTATCGGTTGCTATCAAAGGAAGTAAACACGAAAAGTGGAAAGAGCTCTGCAAAGATGTTAACAGGGATCCTTGGGGGCTCGGTTACAATATTGTAATGAAGAACCTGAGGAACTACGGAGCAGCACCAATCGTGGAGGACGAAACAATGGATAATATAGTGAGGGCACTATTTCCAGCAAACATCCACGAAACGCATGAGCGGGGCCCTGTAGTTCATTACTGCTCAGGACCGCTATTCTCTAAAGAGGTACTTAAGACGCAGCTCTATCCATGAAGAATAACAAGGCCCCGAGACCAGATAACATACCAGCTAAATACTAAAGAAGATAGCAACAGGGAGGCCTTCCATTCTTCTTAGAATGTATAACGCATGCCTAGAAGAAAAATTATTTCCATTGCCATTGTGTATGTTAAACACAGCTGGGAAGCTATTAAAGAAGCTTTTAAAGCCCAGACTGCTTGCAGCGGTAGAGGCTGCTGGAGGCCTCAGTCCCAGACAGCATGGTTTTAGAGCTGGTAAATCCACAATGGGAGCTTTTGACGAAGTGGTTCAAGCAGCCAGAGTGACGCAAAGAGGAAACGCATACTCACAACCAGTGGCACCAGTTCTACAAGTCACGCTTGATGTCAAAAACGCATTTAAAAGCGTTAGGTGGGCTGACATGCTTGACTCAATGGAGTAGCGTTTCCACATACCGGAATACTTGATGGGTATGGCCAGCAGCTACTTGCATGACCGAGTACTTCTATACGCTGCACAGACTGGTATTAAACGGTACAGAGTGACCGGCGAAGCTGCACAGGGTTCGGTCCTTGGACCAGATCTGTGGAATATCAGCTATGACGACATTCTAATACTAGAAATGCCTGAAGAAACTTTCCTTATTGGATATGCAGACGATATTACGGCGGTCATCACCGCGAGAAATATCGTAGAGGCCCAAAAAAGTCTTACCTAAGTCATGATCCGCACGCAGGCATGGCTCAGTTCGCGAGGCTTGGAAATTGCTACCCATAAAACAAAATTACTTCTGTTTACGGGGAAGCAGATTCCAAACGAAATTGAGATGCGAGTAAGCGGTAACTTACTAAAGACTCAGAGGATAGTAAATTATCTAGGCGTTAGATTAGATAGTAAATTAATTTTCTGGGGGCAGCTTCAGCATGCCACGCGAAAAAGAGCGGTTGCAACGGGGCTTCTGAGTAGGCTAATGGCAAACGTTGACGGACCAACAGCGTACCGTACAGTTTCCGGACCGGCGGTAACGCTAATAGCAGCAGTCACAGCTATAGACCTGCTTGCGGAAGAGCGCAGGAAGATATGGGATCTCCGCAAAAGCGGACAGTTCTCGGTGCAGTCGGTAAAGACGGTTCGACGGCAAACAATAGCTTCTTGGAAGACTAAATGGGTAAGCGAGCGGTATGGGAGATGGACAGCAAGAATTATCCCCGACCTAGAGCAGTGGATAAATGAAAAGCACGTTGAAACGTCCAAGCAAAGATGCTTGGAAAAGAGTTTGTGACTTTACCGAAAACATTCTGAAGCGGAAAAAGTGGGATCTCAGATAGAGCATATACAACGGCTCCACCTTGAACGTCAATGCGGGATATTTCCTGGTACCAAGGTGGAATGGCAGCCCTTGACTGAGGAGGTTTTTTAGTCGGTAATCATAAAGACAGTCCGACAAACCAGTCATAGTGACGACTTGACTGGCGGTGCATAAAGCATTTTTACCTACCTCAGCCACAAAAAAATAAAATAAATAAATATATATAAAATAAAATGGTAAAATGCCAAGAAGTCAATAAATTGTGAGTTTATAGATAAAAAAATTTGTTTTCTCTAATTGCCACGCCCACCGTGGGCGTAGGCATATAATTTTCGCCCAGTCTACGGCAGAGATTAAAGGAAGGTCACTTTGAATTTTAAACACTTACACTCAAAAAATGCGAATATTACAGTGGATTTTTAAATACGCCACGCCTTAAAAGGGGCGATCGATAGTGGACGTCACGAGTCACCCAATTTTGAATCTTCTAGCACTAAAACTGAAGAAATTATAAGCTCGTGCGGTTTGCCACGCCCCAGCGGGCGAAGATATATCCGGCATAGCGTATTCAACTTGGGATGTCAAGGTGAGTATGTATTCCAAGTCACAACTCTCTAGGACAGCTACAAGTAGTATTTCTGACATATAGGAAAATTTTCCAATTTGCCACGTCTCTAGTGGGCGTATTGGAAATTTACACTTTATCTGACGAGAATATACATGAGTATATATTCTAAATTTCAAGTCTTTAGCTTCAATAGTATAAAAATGGTTTGCGTTAAAACGGAAAGACGAACGCACGGCAAGACGGACATTACAGAAAACCAATATACTCCTTTCAATGAATGGGTATAAAAATGGAGAATAGAAGAGGGCTCAAATGACTACCCTTAGGAATACCCGAAGGAACAAATATAACATTCGAAATATCTGCCCTTAACAAAACTCTTTGGGAACTACTCTGTAAATAGGGAGCTATCCAAAACAGAAATTTAAGAGAAAATATCACTTGGTTAAGCATTTGAAGCAAGATATCATGCTGAACAGAGTCAAATACCTTACTGAAATCAATGTATATATTATCTGTTTGCATTTTATTTAAAAAGCTTTCATTGACTAGGGATGACAATTCTAATAAGTTAGTTGAGGTTGATCTATTCAGAACAAATGGTTTTTGCTGCGATGGTGAAATAATAGATTTACAAAAGTGTTACAAGTTAGAAGTTATACTTTTTTCAAATAACTTCGGAATATCAAAAAGCTTGGCAATGCCTATATAATTTAAAATATCAGATCTTCCACCTTTTTTATACAGAGGAATAATAAATGATTCTTCCCAAATTGAAGGGAATACAGAGGTATCAAGGGACGAATTAAACAGTTTCAATAAAGGTGACCGCAAACAAGCACTGCATTCTTTAATCAAAATACTAGGAATAAAATACGCTCCCGCAACGAATAGCGGATAAAAGAGAGACAAGATAAATATTAGAAACGATAATGGTATTTACATTTATAATTGAATTTAAATTCGGATATGAATTGGTTTCTGCAATGGCAGCTGAGTAAGTGGATTGGAAGAAATTTGCAACTAGATCTGAGGTATCTTAATCAAAACAAGGTTTGTTCAAACATAGGAAAAACGAGAAGGGAAACCCAGAAGATTTACGCTTGAAATTTACAAATGAATAAAATGTTTTGGGATCACGAGCAAACTGTCTTTTACAGGGTATGAGGTAATTTTCATAACAATTTAAAATATTGAAATTGGCCTTAGCTTAGGAGTATTTACACCAGTCAACGACCGAACCCGACTTTTTGAACTTTTTGAAACATTTAGATTTAATATTTGTTAAAGTTGAAAGAGTCGAAATGAATCAGGAAGGTTTATTAGAAAAAGATTTAGGAAGACACATAGGAACACACTTGCCTTGAATAGAATTTAAAGTACTGTAGAAGGTAAAAGTAGCTATGATTAGAAATTGAGTTCATCTGATATATACAAAGGTTAAACAATTCATCACAAAAATAATGATCAAATGTTGGATAATTCAAATTGGGAGATGACGCCAAAGAGGTGTTAGGTATATTAAAATCACCCAACACAAGAAATAAGTCATTATCTTGAACATATTCATACATTTCTTTAATAAAAGATATATTATGACTATAAACTTGTAAATCGGAAGAAGGAGAGTTATATGAACAAGTAATGTTTAGGGAACAAGACTGAAAAGTTATTTTAACTCCAATAATCTCAACATTGTGAATTGATGAGAAGGTAGAAGATTAAATAGGATTTAACAGCTGTTAAAACACCACCCCCTCTACGAGATAAGCGATCAAGTCTTAAATAGTGAAATTATTTGAAAGAACCTCATTGTTATAAATAATTTGGTTTAACCATGTTTCAGTGAGGGCTATAAGTTAAAATTGGACCATAAAGCTATGCAGAAATAAATATTTTAATTTAGAATTAAGGACACGAACATTTTGAAAAATCAAAGATAGCTGCGGAAAAGATGATAAAGAACTTAGTTTTTTGATACAGCCTCAAATGAAGGTTGCACCGAAAAGGGATTTAAAGACACTGGAGAAATTCTATTCCGTATCTTACGTTTGAATTCATGTACAACTACATGGGATGGCCAAAAGTTGGGATCACATATAGTTTCAAAAAATTCAATTGGTACATTGATTTTAAATTAAGGAATTTCACGAGGAGCCGCAAAATTAAACTTCGAGGTAAAAACTTTAGACGAAATTTTACTTTTAATAAAAGCAGACACAGCCTCACATGTCGTATCTGATGAAAGCCTAGATAAGAAAACTTGCTTTCGAGGAGACACAACAGATAAATAGAGTAATATAAGAATAAGACACGGTGTCTGAATGCTGTTTTTAGTGTGACCAACAATCGGAGATACTTTAACTTTTTTATTAGGGGTCTTTTGAGTGTCTGTTATGACACTAGATACTGATATTTCAACTAAATCATCTGATATGGGAATTGATAATTCTTGACAAGGTGAAGAAGAGGTTGATAAGTTATGAGACGATACTTGAATGGAGGGGGAAACTAACAGTGATGGAGTAATCACTCTATTTAGCGGAGAATCAAAATTATACTGATTCAATATTTCTTCAACAGCTTTCAGTTCCTCTTCAAACTTTTTTGAAAATTTACTTATATTTTACTACTGAACCCGAACTGAATTATACATCTTGGAAAAACATAATGACCAGCGTAATTCGCCACACCCAGTTTTGGGAGCAGCCATGATTCTATCACAGTCACGCCCCGAGATGCCAGCACATTTAATGTGCATTAGATTCTCGCACAACCAGCAACCAACAAATTTCATATGTGCAGAATCAGTGATATGCGGAAATGTACATGATTTCTTACACCATGTCATATAGGCAAGAGTTGAGTAAATCAAAACAAAAATAAAAACGGATTAATATAAGAAAAATCAGTTTTCGACTAACTCTGATCGAGAGAGGTTGTCAAATCGTTCAGTGATCGCGTTCTTAAGTTCTTATCAGTTCTTCTAATCGTTCGTTCTAATCATTCGCCCACACACCATTTAGCGACGTAAACTTTTGAAATGCGATGCTCTAGCATCTACCGTTAAGGAAATGAACATCCAAAGAAGGAACCCTGTTAAGAGAAAAACGCTGACTCTTTCCAATACTCCAACTATTATCGCCCTTTACAAACAGTTGAAAATGATAATATTTTGAAAATGATAATATTGCTGAATCTGAAACCATAACTCAAACACATGTTGAAATTAAAACAAAAAAAAACAACTTCCTATTACTGTGCTAAAACAAAATACGAAGCTAGTTCATAAAAGCGATTAATATTGAAAAATATTACATCAAAACCATCTTCATCTCCAAACGTTCGGCAGAAACGTACAGCGCAACACGGAAATAATAATACTCTCTCTCTCTCTCTCTCTCTCTCTCTCTCTGACTCTAACAACTTACTCTCTTTTACTACGCCAACAAAAACAAACATTACGTTGATAAATGAGAGCTACAGACATGTACTCACCAATACCTCCACATCATTTAACCCTTCAACGGATCTTTTCTCAGTCTGCCTAAATCTAAAGTGTTTTATTCAGAACAATGTACAAAACAAAAAATTTGTAGGTCTGGTTACGCTAGACATTGAACCTGCCTTTGGCACAGTCTGGAATGAAGCATTAGTACACAATTTATTAAACATAAAAACACCCTTATATCTCATTAAAAATAATTCTAAATTTCTGACACAGCGCACATCGACCTAAATGGTGAGAAATCCACTCAGCGACACATTTTGGCTGAAGTTCCACAGGGCTCAGTCCTGGGCCCAGTTCTATTCAATATCTACACATATGATATACCACTTTCATCAAGTTGTAAGCTTTCCTTATTTATTGACGACGCAGCCTTTTATACTGCCAATATTTTATATGTGGACATAAAAAATATTATACAAAACTATTTTATCGAATTCGAACAATATTACCACAAATGGAAAATTAAAAATCCAATGGGTGGATAATGTTCGGTATTTAGGAATTCATTTTTATACAAAAACTTGCTTTAAAAATCATAGGATTTACAATAGATAAAATAAATAAAATCGTTCGCATCATGTACCCAATCATTACCCGAAAATCAAAACTATCATTAGAAAACAGACTTATAACATTTAAAACTATATTTAAACTAGTCCTCATGTAGGGCTGTTCGATTTGGGGAAAATATGCATCCCACACATATTAAAAAAGTCCAAATTACCCAAAAAAAAACTATAAAAACTAATGCTGAATCTACCATATTACACAAGCACGATTAATGTACATAACCTAGCACAAGTTCGAACTCTTCAGCAACATCTAAATTGTTAATACTCCTATAAATTAGTTTTAAGTCTAATCAAGGTTTTGATCTCTCTTTTCCTTGCCTTCATATATTGTCAAACATAACACATTATCAACATGTAATTTTAAGAAATATCTCAGTTGAAGAGCATTTAGCTAACCCTGTATCACTAACCATACAACAGCTTGGTATACTCTACTCTCTCACAAGAGAACAAAAAAAACCTCATCGAGCAAATATCAATTTTTCTGCTTGGTTGCTGGTGAGTTGATAGACATACGTATGTACATATATATTTGAGGGAGAAGAGAGCGGAGAATGAAAATCAAATTAATGATGAATGAATAATCAAATTAATTCATGAAAGAAACAAAGATGCTAACTAATATTTTAAAGTAGAAAAATATACAATTACCTTGGTAAAGCCAATCTGGAACTCCGTTATAAATATTATTTTCTTGTCCTGTCATTGTTATTCTTATATCTTCTTCCATGGTTGGAGATTGTCTTACATATATATCATTGTCAGCAACAATAATGATTGAGGTTGTATTTCCCAGCCAGGCAGCATATTGAAGTCGGGTTCTTTGCACCTTCGATGAGTCTTTTAACTTTACAGGCATATGATGATCATTATCTACATCATAGATTGTGTAAAACGCAGTAAACGATTTCTGAAATATCTATATTTCACGCATTATTACTAAATTTAGAATGTTCGCCGTTATTTAGTCATCTTACCTTTTTTACATTGTGCCTGAATAGAACATATTTTAGATCATGTGAACATTCATATCCCCTTACATTTAGTTGACGAATGGTATGGTTTGTAACTAAAATATTAATCGAGTTTACTGTTGTATCTAATAGAGAAAGCCCTCCGTCATCTGATTGAAATACATATTTCTTCGTTGTCACCCATGATGGCTGTAATCGAGTCGGTGTCAATTCACCTTGCAAATATTCATCAAGAATCATTCTACGACCCGACCAATAAAGTAGTTCATCCACATATCTGCGAAAATATTTAGTTAAATACATATTAGAGTAATATAATAAGTTAGAGTGCTTAAAATTTTTGGATTAGGTCTCACTCAACTTTCCATTTTTAAACGGTTCAGGTAAGTAAGAACATTAACATTCCCAGATATATATTATCCTCATATATTATCCTTTTTATTTAGTGACAAGTGGATTTAATAGAATTTTCATATTTGTTATATTTAGATTTTTGTAAGTTGAATGTTAATTGATAATATAATAAAGTAACCTAAGTAACATATAAACTATTAAAAAAAAAACTTGTAGCCAAAAGTAATTGGCAACACCGCGAATATTTTCCTATGTTCTAATACAACAAAAATATAATAAAATTCAGCTTAAATCATGCGCTGGTAGTGGTAATAGAAGCGACGTGCTTTGATCATAGGCACCCTTGGTACGAATCTTTGCGATGTCGAGTTTTTATTCTCGTTCACTAGAATGAATTGAGTTTTGTGCAATGTCCGTATTACTATCCGTCTTGCCGTCTGTCCGTCAGCCCTTATGAAGGCAAACTATTTCTCTGCTATTGAAGCTAGAGACTTGAAATTTGGAATATATACTCGGGTATACTCTCGTCAGGATTTTCCCGATAACCCCATTAAGTCGCGTTTGACATCTGAAGTTCAACAGCTTCCTTACAGCTTACATGAACTTATACAATTTTATATTAAATTGTTTTAAATACATATTAAGTAACTTTATAAATTTTTTTTAATAAATTACCCCCGACGGCGGCCTAGAGAATAGAACCCAGGCTTACGTGGCACCGAGCGCCGCTTCTATTGACACCCGTGTTGCACTACTTGAGTGTCAAACAGCGTATTCTTCAGTACATAAGTAGCAAATAATTCAACCTTATTTACGAATTAACTTTATTTATGAATTTTTAGAATTTTTTAAATACTTCTGCTGCTAATTGGCCAAACGTTTTGCTTAATAAGATAGCAGCATTTTATATAATATTTACTTTTTTAAACTGCAAAAAGAAAACTCATATATATTTTATGCTTATTTTATATGTATGTATGTATATTGCAAACGACACATATATACATACATAAAAGCACATGCTCGCATTGTCGACTGGGAAATTAAATGCTTAAACCTTTCTTAATCAAACTTACAGAGCATAATTATATCAATCATTTGTGTGTATTTGTGAAGGCAGCATTCTCTAGTATTTGAAATACTTGTTTTAAAAACTTTGCGGATAAGGAGACGTGTCAGCTAATATTTAAACAAGTAAGGAAGCTCTAGTCGAGATTGCTCGACTAAGAGATACTCTGAACCCTTCGAATAGCCGGTATTGGAAGCATGCTAAGATTATTTTACATATGTATATGTATATTGCAAGCAACATACTCACATACACAAACTCACAACATACTCACGCACACGAACGTAATATGAGTACGCGTTCTGTTAACTGAGCAGCGACTGAGCTCGGGCTGCAATATGTCTATGATATGGGAAATTAAATGTTTAATAACTTTTTTTTTAGATGACCTTTCTTAATCACAGTGTGATATGATAATCGGATTCATATGTGTCTATTTGCCAAAGCACAAGTCTATAGTATTTGAAATAAGGGTTTTGCAAAATAGGGGGCAATGGGGGCGTGTCATCTAAAATCCAAGAACTACAAAATGCATTCACTACAGCTATTTACACAGTAAATTTGAAGACTCTAGCTTAAATGGTACACATAATTGAAAGTGAATTTATCGATAATTCGGAAACGGGATGAGTTATCGAAAAAAAAAACAAAGTCGTATAGCGTATGGTATTCACGAGTATACAAAAATTTCAGATCTCTAGCTTTTGTGGTTTACGAGATCAGCGCGTTCATACAGACGGATGGACGGACGGACAGACGGACAGGGCTTATCGACTCAGCTCGTCGAGCTGATCAAGAATATATATACATTATGGGGTCTGCGACGTCTCCTTCTGCCTGTTACATACATTTTCACAAAAACATTATACCCTGATTTCCCATTTTCAATGCGTTCAGGGTAAAAAAAATTGAAATTGTATAAAGTTCCTATTAAATAGAAGAAGAAGTCTCTAATTTGAAACATGTAAAAGGTATAATTTTGCGAAGACAAACAGACAGGTTAAATGTACGCAGCTGCTCAAGAATACATATCTGCCACGCCTTCTTCTGCCTGCTATATACATTAAAAAAAAAAAAAAAAAAACTTTATTCCCTGATTTTCTCATTTTTAATGGGTTCAGGGTATAAATATATATCTATGTCCACTGGGGACGTGGCACATCGGTCTGACTATTTTGAAATTTGTAAATTCTGTTTAATTTTGACCCCAATTGTCGCCAGAGATTTGCGATTTCGTGTATATACTCGTATTAACACTCCAGGATAAAAAGGTATTGCTTCTCCGAAAAGTATTATTGCGTCTTTTTTGGGGCTTGTCATATCTAAAAATAACCTGTAATTTTCGCATTTTTGGGTGAAAGCATCCAAAAATACAGTTACCTTGCCCTAGGCACTTTGACCACATTTGAAAACAATTATTTTAGTTGTAAATTTAAAAAAAAAATATTTTAGTGAAAAACAAAGAAGAAATAAAAGAAAAACGCGATATCGCCCCACCTAAATCGAACCTTCACCTACATTTACGAATCAAAATCCATCATCATATTTGCACTACATGTCACAGCGTGACAATGCCTTCTTTGACAACAAGCAGTGCCAATGATTGTCAAATCAATAATAACACATACACACATACCCACACACAAGTCAATAGCATTTGAAATACGTTTTTTGCAAATTTGTGGTGAAGGCGGCGTGGTCTCCAAAATTAAAAAAAAACGTTAATCTTTGTATTTACGATACGTATCTACACATTGAAATTACAGTCCCTAGTTTTAATGATATACATAAATCGAAGTCCATTTATTGAAATTTATCGATAAGGAAACGGGAAGTATTGTCGATTTTGTAAATCAAATTCTTATTGCGTCTGTTATACTCGATCGCTGCTTTTAAACGGACGGACGGACAGACGACTTGGAATATATACACTTTATGGGCTCTGCGACTCCTCCTTTTTTCTTACATGCATTTTCACAAAAATATTATACCCTGTTTTCCCATTTTAAAGTGTTACAGGCTACAAATGATTAGAACACAAACCAATGCTATTACACTCATTATTTTAATTTATTGATTACTAACTATAGTCAATCTGCATATTTTTGTTCATAAATTATTCAGATATACATAAATATGTTACATTATTCATTATTATAAAACATTATTTTTTAGAACAATACAAATATTTTACATTAATGTGTTTATGAGAAATGAAATACACTTACCCAAGTAAATATATAGCAGTTATTATTCCAGCTATTACGAAACTTATAACCAATAAAGAGAAGATTATACTACGCCAGTTGTGACCTTCATCGAGATCCAAATCTTGATCTTTCTGCTTTGGATCTTGAACTTGCAATGTCTCATCTGGTGGAAGTCTCCATGAGCCGCCTCCACCTCCACGATCTGAAGTAACGTTGGCATGCATTTTTTAAAAATGGTTGAAAAATTGAACTTATGGCAATACGAAGTGTGCTTTGGACGGTCTCAGAATTAAAGAGCTAAAATAAATTTTAAAAATTGTATTTTATTTAAAACGATTCAATCCTTGAAAATAATTAAAATAATTAATTATCGTAAAAATCGAAATGTATATAGCTAAATATTACATAGCTACAAAAATATGATACAACACATACTGCGAGTAATATTTGCCGCGGCTTACGAACCGAGGATGCGTATGATCGACAAGCTTTTATTACACCATTCACTGCACATCAAATCCAACGAAAAACTTAATTGGCTTTACGATTTTCAACTTCTGTGTTACGCAATGGATTTGAAAGAAATTTGCAACTGACTTTCAATGTGAAGATGTTCGAATGGAACTAAAATCAAAATGATATAAAATACATGTGAAACTAAATACAATATTTGGGAACAATTAGAGGCATGACAAATCAGAAAATCTACATCTTGGAATAGACATCTCTAAGCTTTTTCAATTATATTTAGATCCGGTGAATATGGTGGACAAGAGAAGATATGAACGTATATGATCATTCGCAAAGTACTTTTTTATTCGAGAGTTATTATTATTTTGTTGGAAAATCTATGGGAATTGTCAGACGAGATAATTTATCTTCAGAAATACGTATTCCAACAACGCTTGTAAGGACTCACTTATCATCTAATATATGTATATTACAATTAAATCTATTGTTCTATAAAACGTGTTGGGATCCTATATCATAACTCCATCCGCACAGCTCAACTTTTCGCAAATCATAATAATAGTATTGAAACCCATTCGAGCCATCTTAATAACTTATCTTTGCGTATATCATTAAGAGTTTGGTTTTTCTTTATTTTCAGATGCTGATGTTGTGCAATTCTGATTGTACATGTGTTGAGCAATTCAGCGGTTTAATCTTAACGTCTGACTTGGATGAAGCAAATTGAACCATTTTTTCCTTGTGTACTCAATTTCCAGAATATTTGCTAATCAATGTACATAGGTATTTTTTACAACCGGGCATTTTCTTTTGCACACAATGAATATTTCATATAATCTTTATATTCAATTCAGAGTTTAATTAAAGACTAAAAAATACTGATCTTACACAAGTTCTTCGTTAATATATCCGAAGTCATACAATCTGCTGGAACGCACTAATGTGATATAATTATCTATTACATTATTCTTATACATCTCCCGAACAAAATGGTATTTTATTTCAATATGTTTGCTATGCGAATGAAATTTTGCGTCCTTAGCCAAACATTGTGCGCTTTGATTATCGCTATAAGTCAATAGCTTCTCCATCGGCTTGAATCCAACCTCGTTAATCACCTTTTTAATATATACCGCTTCTTTGGATACTGTAGAGAGTGCTACGTACTCCGCTTCTGTACTGCTGAGGGCGACCAAATTCTACTTCTTAGCAATGAAGAATGACCATCCAGTAAAGGACTTTCGATCGTTGTTATCGTCAACATACTCCAAAATAATAGTTAAGTACCCATTGATTTTGCACGTGTATATACACGTTTCGTTTGCACACGGGACAAAACCAATCTCCAAGAGAGTGATGTCTATTTTGGTTCCACTCACAGCTCCCACACACACTCTGTTTTACGCCAAAACCAAGAAATCGTTTCTTCAGCTTAAGTATACGCTTGGGCTGATCAGCGCCGATAAACCCTTCAGGCTGCCGCATATAGACAGTGCATCTTATGCTCGACAGCTAATGCAATCACCAATCTGATGGAGGAGTAACGTGCAACTGGGGAAAAAGTTTCCTTGTAGTTAACTCCATACTGCTGTCCGCTTCCTTTCGCGACCATTCTAGCCTTAAAACTCTTAACGCTGCCATACTCTTCACGCTTGATAACATAAAACCCATTTGCAACCTATAACTTTTTCGCAGGCAGGATGATTCTAGACTCCATGTCTTAATGTTTTTCAAATTGTCGTGCTCCTTCTGCATCACCGATTTCCAGTTTTCAGATTGTTGTGAATTAACCGCTTCACTAAGGCAGGTGGGGATAATAACATCTTTGACATCTACTACATTCAGCGTGTTGTACTCTTTTCGTGGACGACCGGAACGCGCAGTGTGTACAATTCTTGGTCTCCCTGGCCCTCTTTTCTTAACGATTTGCTCCTCGTCAGCATTTTTTTCATCATTTTGCTCCTGCTCATCAACAATTGGACTTTGTTGATCCTCTATGGTATATTGGCTTTCATCAACGTGCTCACCTGGATCAAAGATTTTTCGTATTCCAGGTCTTTCATGAACTTGGGCTCTAAAAAGACAACATCTTGGTATACCACAGCGATCCTTTAGACAAGGTTACAACACTGTCAATAACTTTGGCAGTTTCCGAGTAACCTACCAGAATACGGTGCTTTCCTTTTGCTACAAATTTGTTTTTGTGCGTTTTATCCAATACAATCATCCCAAATATTCTGGGATGAGATACACTCGGCTTCTTCCCATACTCGTAAGGAATTTTGTAAGTTGCAGTTTCAGCTCTATTTCGTAGATACGCAGTCGTTATTATTGCCTCACCTAAAAAGGTTCGCTAAGTTCAGCGTGCACCATCATACCTCGAGCCATTTCCACCAAGGTTCTGTTAACGCGCTCCGCCACAACATTTTGTTGTGGAGTGTGAAGAACTGTGAGTTGTCTTTTTATTCCGTGGCTCGACAAGAACTGTTGAAATGCATCGCTCACTTCAATTGTACTGTTCCGCAGCTTTCGGCTTCAATATAACTGTCACTTCTATTCGCAAAAGTCGCGAATACCAAAAACGATTTTTTATTCTTTTCGCTCGAGCTCTCTTTTTCATGCTTTTTCTCTTTCGACGTACAATTCGACGAAAAATGCCCGCGAACACCGTACGACATTTTATGTATTTCGGATGTCTTTTACTTTTGTTCTTTTTGCCGTTACGCGGACCAGAGTAACTTACTTGTCGCCACCTTTGCTGATGACACTGCGGTTCTGACCACAGACAATTGCGTCTACACCGCCACAGATCTCGTCCAGATCTATTTAAAAAAATTTGAGAACTGGGCCTACAGATGGAATATAGCCATAAATCCTACTAAGTGTGTAGAAGTCACAAACACTCTCAGAGCACAAACCTCTCTTGGGGTATTCCTATAGGGTGAACTCCTAGTCCAGAAGGATGCTCACAAATACCTTGGAATCACACTGGACAAACGGCTACATTTTCAGCGACATATAACGGAAACAGTTAAGCGTCTAAGAGCATGGGTGAGCAGTATGGCTTGGCTTCTAAATGCCAGAAATAAACTGTCGCTAACCAACAAGACGCTCATATACAAAGTCATCCTGGCACCAATCTGGAGATATGACATTCAGGTGTACGGCATAGCTACAAAGTCCAATCTCAACAAAATACGTGCTGTGCAGTCCCAAATCCCAAGTAGAATTTCTGGTGCGGCATGGTATATACGCAACAGCGATATCGACAAGGAACTCCATATACCGAGGATCGGAGATGTGATCAATCGCCAAACTACTGCATACCTGAACAGAATTGCACATCACCCTAATCAGTTGGCGCGAAGGCTTCTGAGAAGGTGATGCATCCGCGGAGTCAGGATGAAAAGAAGACTCAAGAGAGTTCACCCAAATGACCTGTTCCACAGGACCTTTTAAACTTTGAACTTTAATCGACACTGGAGTATAAGTTGCTGTAAATAGTAACAGCATATGTAAATAAAATTGTAAATATTATAAAAAAGAGAATAAAATCAAAAGAGAAAGTTCTGAGTTTGTGAGAGTAAGACGTATTTTTGTTTGCGCTCCGTACTTTTTATTTTTTCTGTTATTTAATTTGTTTTATATTTACACATTATTTGTATATTGGTGATTATTGCATTTTTGGTTTGATACTGCCGTGATTTGTGCTTCTCAACATTGTATTTTTTGTTATTTAAAAAGTTTTGTGGGCGTCGGTGTATATCTAAATAGTAATTTTCGTTTTAGTATTTCTATTCTTTCGTTGTTCTTTTTTGCTTTCTGTTTTTTACACGGATTAGTGTGTGTGTTTGCTGTCGCTCGCTCACGCTTAGCTTAGTGTTTGTTTTTGTTTCTTGCGAAATTTATTTCGTTTTTAGTGTACCTCTCTCCCGCTCTATTTTTCTGTTTCTTCATCAACTGTTTATCTTTTAATCTCTATGTGAGATGAGTGTTGTTGTTTGGGATTTTTGTTTGTCCCAACACAGTTAATCCTCTCTTTGTCTTTTATTTTTTCTATCTGAATCTATTTGTATTTTTGTTTTGATTATCTCCCCTACTTGCCAATATGATATGCTGTAAGAAATCATGTACATTTCGGCATATCACTGATTCTGCACAAATGTAATTTGTTGGGTGCTGGTTGTGCGAGAATCTAATTCACATTAAATGTGTTGGCATCTGGGGGCGTGACTGTGATAGAGTTTTTCCAAGATGTATAATTCAGTGCGGGTTCAGTACTAAAATCTAAGTACATTTTCAAAACAGCTTGTAGAGGAACTGAAAGCTGGAGAAGAAATATTGAATAAGTACAATTTTGATTCTCCTAAGATTCGGAACACAATTTATCCAGTGTCTTTAAACCTTTATTTGGAGAAGAAATATTGAATAAGTACAATTTTGATTCTCCTAAGATTCGGAACACAATTTATCCAGTGTCTTTAAACCTTTATTTGAGGCTGTATCAAAAAACTAATTTTTAATAGCTGTTAAATCTCATTTTCTCTCGGAATCTTTTACCTTCTCATCAATTCACAATGTTGAGATTATTGGAGTTAAAATAACTTTTCAGTCCCCTATACGTTACTTGTTTATATATCCCTCCATCTTCCGATTTACAAGTTTATAGTCATCATATATCTTGTATTAAAGAAAGGTATGAATATGTTCAAGATAATGACTTATTTCTTGTGTTGGTTGATTTTAATATACCTAACACTTCTTAGGTCTCATCTCGCAATTCGAATTATCTTATTCCAACAATTGATCATTATTTTTTTATGAATTGTTTAACCTTTCTATGTATCAGATGAACTCCCAATTTCTAATCATTTAAATCGTTCTCTTGATCTTGTTTTTACTAATGATGACGCCAGCATTAATATTTTAAGATCATCCTCCTTTTGTATACCTGAGGATTTATATCATTCAACACTAGAGGTTTTAATAGCTATTTATAATCCACCAATTTTTACGTCGTTATCATCCAAAAAGCGTCGTTGTTTTAATAAATGTAATTTTGTTTTGCTTAATGATCTCATTAATGCAACAGATTGGTCTCCTTTATGTGAGGCAGTTGATGTAAACTTAGCAGTTTCAACATTCTACAGTACTTTAAATACTATTCTAGACAAGTGTGCCCCTATGTGTCTTCCTAAATTTTTTCTAATAAACCTCCCTGCTTCACTCTTTCTACTTTAAAAAATTTTAAATCTAAATGTTTTGAAAAGTAAAAAAAGTCGGTTTCGGTCGTTGACTAATACTAAATACTCCTTAGCTAAGGCCAATTTCAATATTTTAAATTCTCGTTGTTATGAGAATTACCTTATACGCGGTAAAAGGCAGTTTACTCGTGATCCCAAAAGTTTTATTCATTTGTAAATTTCAAGCGTAAATCTTCTGAGTTTCCATCTTCGTTTCCTATGTTGTGACAAAACTTGTAATGATTAAGATACTATTTGCAAAGTTCTTCCAATCCACTTATTCAACTGCCATTCCAGAAACCAATTCATTTCCAATTTTAAATTCGAAAATGAATGGAAATGCCATTATCATTTTTAATATTTCTCCTGTCTCTCTTTTATCCGCTATGCGTACGTTGAAATCGTCGTTCTCTCCAGGGCGGATGGTATTCCTAGTTGTGTGATTAAAGAATGCAGTGCTTTGTGGACACATTTATTAAAAATGTATAATTTGTCCCTTGATACCTCGGTATTCCCTTCAATTTGAAAAGAATCATTTATTATAAAAAAGGAGGAAGATCTAATATTTCAAATTATAGAGGTTTTGCCAAGCTTTCTGCTATTCCGAAGAACTTCTAATTTACAACACTTTTATAAATCTATTATTTCACCATCGCAGCATGGTTTTGTTCAGAATCGATCAACCTCTACGAACTTATTACAATTTTCATCCCTAGTCAATGAAAGCTTTTTAAATAAAATGCAAACAGATGTTATATACACTGATTTCAGTAAGGTATTTGACTTTGTTCAGCATGATATCTTGCTGCAAAAGGTTGACCAAGTGGGATTTTTCCTAAACTTCTGTCTTGGATAGTTTCCTATTTAAAGGCTAGAGCCCAAAGAGTTCTGTTGAGAACATCTATTTCGAAGGTCATATTTGGTTCTTCGGGTGTTCCTCAAGGTAGTTATTTGGGCCCCCTACTTTTCTCCCTTTTTATAAATGACCTTCCCAGTTGTATTTCTCAAAAATATTCATGTATACAGATGATGTAAAACTCTGTCTCTCATACAAGAACTTAATAGATCATCTACGCCTACAGGATGATGTAAAGCTAATCAGTTGCATCTAAATTGTTGATTAATTGTGTATGACAGTGACTTTCAGTCGTACCACTCCATTTTTTGCTGATTATACAATCAACAATGTGTCCTTGCAACGTATTTTAACAATCAAAGATCTCGGGGTGCTCTTTGACTGTCAACTTAGTTTCAATGCCCATATCCTAACCATTATTAATGAAGCCTAAAGTGTACTTGGTTTTATTAAACGTTGATCTAAAGAGTTTAATGATCCGTTTGTCAAACTTCTTTTTGTCTTTGTATCTAAAATAATTATAGCATGCTTGCACTATCAGGTATTCGAAGTGTTAGTCCTAGTAGAGCGGTCTCGTAATTTTATACCTGAATTTAAATTTCCTTTTTAATCGATAATATTAAAACAAAAATAAGTATGTGTAAGAACCACATGGCTTGAGATATGTTATAAATTATTAAACTTTTTTCCAAGTACAGTCGCTGCGTCGACTGAGCAGGAAGCAAAGCGCGGATATGCGTGCGTGTGTATTTATGCGTTTCTTTCGGAGGTGCCCGACTAGGAAATATTTTAAGTGCACTTTACAGTTTGCATTGAATTATATATTAAATTTCCAAAAATGAAATTTTATATTAAATTTAAAAAAATGATTACCCGTTTTTAATTGGTTCAGGGTAAAAAAAAAAAAAACTTTTGACGGCGGCCTACAGCAACTGCGCTGGACCAATACATATGTTATGGGACATTAAATGCTTAATAACTTGTTTTGTAAACCTACTTTCTTAATCAAACTTACGCAGCGTATGTGTGTATGTGCAAAACCACAAATCTCTAGTATTTGAAATAAGTCATTTGCAATTGTGGCGAAGGAGGCATGGCTTCCAAAATTTAACAAAAATTAAAATTGAATAAAGGTCCCATTAAACTAAATACAAGATTTGGAGTCTCCAACCATAAAGATTAAAAGATATAAATTAAAAACCGAAAATTTTCGTTTTTAATCGTTAAACAAGGAAATACGCTGAACCCCGCCTATTAACGATTTTAAATACACTTTACAGTTTGCATAGAATTAAATAATTTTAAATTAAATAAAAAAAAAAAAAAAAGTAACTTGCATTAAAAAAAACTTTTGACGACCAGCTTAGAAAATCGAAAGGTTTCCATGTAGGCGATCGCCATTTCTACCATCACCGCCGTTGCACTACTTGTATGTGAGATAGGAAAGTTATTGATCTCCTAACAAACTGCTACTAAGCTGGTTACTTCTGTTTAAAATTCATCTCCAATTTATCTTTGTTGTTCCTATGAATTCTTAGAATTTTCTATATGCTGCTTCTGTTCCTGCCGCTGTTACCACTTGCGGATGATAATAAACGTTTTGTTTAATAACATAATAATTCGCTCTACTAAATGTGCAGTTTACTCAGCGACTGCAATAGGCCAATGTCTGCATGTAATGAGTTTTTTTGGTTTAATACTGCCGTTTAATACTTATCGATTTGTACTTCTAAACATTGTGTTTGCAATTTTCGGTTTAGTATTTCTATTCTCTGGTTTTTATACCTTTAACCCATTGAAAATTGAAAATCAGGGTATAATGTTTTTGTGAAAATGTATGTAACAGGCAGAAGGAGACGTCGCAGACCCCATAATGTATATATATTCTTGATCAGCTCGACGAGCTTAGTCGAACTAGCCCTGTCCGTCCGTCCGTCCCCCCATCCATATGTCTGTATGAACGCAAAAATCTCGTAAACCACAAAAGCTAGAGATGAAATTTGACATGTATACTCGTGAATACCATACGCAATACGAGTTTGTTTTTTTTCTCGGTAAAACATCCCGTTTCCGAATTATCGATAAATTTGCTTTCATTTATGTGACCCTAGAGACTTCAAATTTACTGTGCAAATAGGTGTAGTGAATCCGGAAATTTTTGTAGATTTTCGCCGCCCAATTTTCAAAACACGTATTTCAAATACTAGAGACTTGTGATTTGGAAAATATGAATGCCATAATCACACTGTTAAAATTTCAATAAGTCCATCTGCAAAAAAAATTATTAAAAATTTAATTTCCCATATCATAGGCATATTGCAGCCCTAGGGCACTCGCTGCTCAGTTAGCAGACAGCGTGCTCATTACGTCCGTGTGCGTGCATATGTGTGTGTATGAGTTGCTTGCTTGCTATATATGTGAAATAATCATGCTTCCAACATCGGCAATTCGAAGGGTTCAGGGTATCTCGTAGTCGAGCGGTCTCGACTAGAGCTTCCTTACTTGTTTCTTCTTTGCTTTCTGTTTTTTACACGGATTAGTGTGTGTTCGCAGTTGTTCGCTCACGCTTAGCTTAGTGTTTTTGTTTCTTACGAAATTTACTTCGTTTTTAGTGTAAGCTCTCCTCCGCTCTATTTTCTGTTTCTTCATCAGGTGTTTGTCTTTTGATCTCTGTATTAGCTGAGTGTTGTTGCTTGTAATTTTATTTCTCTCAACACAGTTAATCCTTTCTTTGTCTTATATTTTATCTTCTCTTAATCTGTTTTTATTTTTGTTTTGTAAGAAATTATGTTCATTTCATCAAGCTGTAAGATTCGGAATAGAAGATTCGGAATAGAATTTCACCAGTCTTTAAATCCCGTTTCGGTACAACCTTCATTTGAGGCTGTATAAAAAAACTAATTTTCTTTCCATCTTTTCCGGAGCTATCTTTAATTTATCAAAATGTTCGTGTCCTTAATTAAAAATCTATTTCTGCATAGCTTTAGTGTACAATCTGAACTTAAAGCCCTTACTGAAACATGGTTAAGCCAAAATGTTTATAATAGTGAGGTTCTTTCAAATAATTTCACAAACTATAGACTTGATCCCTTGTCTCGTAGAGGGGATAGTGTTTTAATAGCTGTTAAATCCCATCCCATCCCTAACACTTCTTGGGCCTCATCTCCCAATTCGAATTATCTTATTCCAACAATTGATTATTATTTTTTTGATGAATTGTTTAACCTTTCTATGTATCAGATGAACTCCCAATTTCTAATCATTTAAATCGTTCTCTTGATCTTGTTTTTACTAATGATGACGCCAGCATTAATGTTTTAAGATCATCCCCCTTTTGTATACCTGAGGAGTTATATCATCCAACATTAAAAGTTTTAATACCTATTTACTGTCCACCAATTTTTACGCCCTCATCATCTAAAAAGCGTCGTTGTTTTAATAAATGTAATTTTGTTTTGCTTAATGATCTCATTAATGCAACAGATTGGTCTCCTTTATGTGAGGCAGTTGATGTAAACTTAGCAGTTTCAACATTCTACAGTACTTTAAATACTATTCTAGAAAAGTGTGTCCCTATGTGTCTTCCTAAATTTTTTCTAATAAACCTCCCTGGTTCACTCTTTCTACTTTAAAAAATTTTAAATCTAAATGTTTTGAAAAGTAAAAAAAGTCGGTTTCGGTGTTTGACTAATACTAAATACTCCTTAGCTAAGGCCAATTTCAATATTTTAAATTCTCGTTGTTATGAGAATTACCTTATACGCGGTAAAAGGCAGTTTACTCGTGATCCCAAAAGTTTTATTCATTTGTAAATTTCAAGCGTAAATCTTCTGAGTTTCCATCTTCGTTTCCTATGTTGTGACAAAACTTGTAATGATCAAGATACTATTTGCAAAGTTCTTCCAATCCACTTATTCAACTGCCATTCCAGAAACCAATTCATTTCCAATTTTAAATTCGAAAATGAATGGAAATGCCATTATCATTTTTAATATTTCTCCTGTCTCTCTTTTATCCGCTATGCGTACGTTGAAATCGTCGTTCTCTCCAGGGGCGGATGGTATTCCTAGTTGTGTGATTAAAGAATGCAGTGCTTCTTTGTGGTCACATTTATTAAAAATGTATAATTTGTCCCTTGATACCTCGGTATTCCCTTCAATTTGGAAAAACTCATTTATTATTAAAAAGGAGGAAGATCTAATATTTCAAATTATAGAGGCATTGCCAAGCTTTCTGCTATTCCGAAGTTGTTTGAAAATATTATAACTTCTAATTTACAACACTTTTGTAAATCTATTATTTCACCATCGCAGCATGGTTTTGTTCAGAATCGATCAACCTCTACGAACTTATTACAATTTTCATCTCTAGTCAATGAAAGCTTTTTAAATAAAATGCAAACAGATGTTATATACACTGATTTCAGTAAGGTATTTGACTCTGCATGATATCTTGCTTCATAAGCTTGACCAATTGGGATTTTCCCGTAAACTTCTGTCTTAGATAGCTGCCTATTTAAAGGGTAGAACCCAAAGAGTTGTGTTGAGAATATCTATTTCGAAGGTCATATTTGGTTCTTCGGGTGTTCCTCAAGGTAGTTATTTGGGCCGCCTACTTTTCTCCCTTTTTATAAATAACCTTCCCATCCAATTTTGGAATATTGTTTAATTATATGGTCGTCACAGCAAAAATTGGACAGACAGACGGACAGGGCTCATTCAACTCGACTTGGCGTCCTGATCAAGAATAAATATACTTTTTGGGGTCTGCTTCGCCTCCTTCTGCCTCATACATACATATTTACAGGGAGACCGACGCGTTCAACATACAGACAGACGGACAGGGCTTAATTGACTCGGCTTGTCGTCCTGATTAAGAATACATATATTTTATGGGATCTCCAACACATATGTACATACATTTGGGCCGCAACAAAACCATTATGCCATGATTACCCATTTTTAATGTGTTCAGCGTATAACAAGAATAGAATGCTCGGAATGCCTTCACTGGGTTTAGGTATCATGGTATTCTTAGTCGACCTGTATCGCCTAAAACTCTTTTAGTTGTTAAGTTTTATTCAATCAGTATAGACTGTGGTATTAAAGTTATCGTACCCCTGATATAATTTTACGAAACACGCTTTAGCTTCGACAAATTTGTTATAAAACAATAAATGTTAATGCGAGGTTGTTAAATAAACTAAATAAGCTACTTATTTTAATTTTAAAATGTTTCTATTATCATTTTATTTTACTTGTACATTTTTACTAAAATACTAAAGTATTTACGTCCATAGAAGTCAACGTTCTCTTAGAGTTTGATTGTCTGGCGACAAATCGCTCCTTAAGATTCAGTTGAAATCAATATGTTGAAAATTTCATTAAAATTGATTAAGTAACACAGAAGTTTGTAAGCGAAGCGGTCAGCCAATTGACAAAAAGTCAAAAAAATTGGCAACACCGCGAAATTTTTCCTATTTTCTAAGACATTATAAGTACAATAGAATTCAGCTTGAATCATATGCTGCTAGTTAAGTTTAGCTAAAAAATATAGGTTTCCCCGATATAGACATATCATTTTTGTCCAGTTCGTTAAAAGGGTCAAGGGCAAGGTAACTAATTTTTGGATGGTTACAGTTAAAAAAAAAAAAACGAAAATTACTGGGTATTTGTTTATATGACGCGTTCCAAAAGAGGAATAATAATAATTTTTGGGGAATCGCTAAAGAAGGGCACTAGTAACTCAGCATCAAATTTTCTGCCGCGAACAGCAGCAGTCATGTAGCGTAACTTTGTCAAACATTATTCTGATAATTCAGGTACCGATGCCTCGAAATGGTGTATTACCTCCGATATTATATAAACTGAACAACCCCTAGAAGGAAGCAAGCTGATCGTGGCGCTAAGGGAGATATTGCTTCTAAGTGGTATACTGTGTAAAGATATATGAAAATTAAGTTAAAAGTTGTGTTGCACTCATTGTGCGTTGCCACATGTTCTAACACACGCTTTGTTGAATATGTACCAACAATGGAACTATTCTACTTACACAAATATATGGAGCAATAATATGGGTCATTTTGGTACAATTTGTTGAACTTGTCAGTTCTAAGCTAACCTTTTATTTTTTACTACGAATTCGTTCTTGTACTCTCTCACTCTCTCACTTGCTGCTATATATACCACAAGCTTCTATTGTCTCACTCACACTCGCAGTACA
The DNA here is from genome assembly GCA_035045555.1 of Drosophila fulvimacula. Taxonomy (NCBI): domain Eukaryota; kingdom Metazoa; phylum Arthropoda; class Insecta; order Diptera; family Drosophilidae; genus Drosophila; species Drosophila fulvimacula. The sequence continues at coordinate 662,501 of JAWNOX010000160.1, read as the reverse complement.
TATATTGCTGCTGTTGCATTGTCGTTAGCAATGATGGCGACAACGACAACGATAGAAGGTTTTTAGTTCGTTTTTCATTTTAGAAAAGCGAATAAACATATTAGAAATAACAAGCAATTCGTTGTTGGCCGAACAATAACTGAATCCAGACATTGCCACATTGATTTAAGAAAACGGATGTTGTTTGGCAGAATAATAGAATTGGCTAAAATATCATATTTAACATGTTGATATTTAAATGATATTGAAATAACAGTAATGAAGTGATTGGAAAAGAAGCTGTTGAAAGAGACATTGATAATTAAAATGATTAAACGTAAAACTATTGACAGAGGCAGTATGGATGTCTGAGAAAAAGTCTGAGCTGATAGAAAAAGTTGGAAGTGTTCCCCAAGAGTTGGACAACGGACAATAAAGATTAAAGAAAGTCAGAGGGAGGCGAGAGAGGAGGCGACGGTAAACCATCCAAGTGAGACGATGGTGCTATCCATCTTAAAGGGACGATGTGGTATCCGTCAAATGCCCAATTATTATTGTGAATAATAGATGTTGTTATACTTGTAGCAGTCCTAGAGAGTTGAGATTTGAAATGTATATTCGCGTTGACATCCCAAGTTGAATAAGCTATGGCCCCCACTGGGGGCGTGGAAATCGGGTGAAACTGTATCTTCTACAGTTTTAGAGCTAGAATGTTACGATCCTTTAAAGATCGCAAATCAGATCTGAATATATAACAATTTTGTATCTTCTGTTATATTTTGAACACTACTGATGCTAGAAACTTGAGACTTGATATACATACTTGTATTAAGATCCCAAGTTCAATATGGATATATGGATATATCTACGAACACAGGGAATGGATGGATTGGATTGGATGGTAGGTTGCTGGTGACCTCCTCTATCGATCGGCCAAAAATTGTTTTTACACCCTTTTGGGGCGTGAACTATTCATAAATACCCTGTACTTTTTGTATTTTTATCCCCTGAACCCACCGAAAATAGGAAATCAGGGTATAATGTTTTTGTGAAAATGTATGTAACAAGTAGAAGGGAGTAAATATATTCTTGATCAGCTCGACGAGCTGAGTCGATATAGCCCTGTCCGTCTGTCCGTCCCTCCGTCCGTCTGTATGAACGCAAGGATCTCGTAAACCACAAAAGCTAGAGATCTGAAATTTGACATGCATACTCGTGAATACCATACGCAGTACGAGTGTGTTTTTTTTTTCGATAATTCATCCCGTTTCCGAATTATCGATAAATTCACTTTCAATTATGTGTACCATTTAAGCTAGAGTCTTCAAATTTACTGTGTAAATAGCTGTAGTGAATGCATTTTGTAGTTCTTGGATTTTGGATGCCACACCTCCTTCGCCCAAATTTGCAAAACCCGTATTTCAAATACTAGAGACTTGTGCTTTGGAACATACACACATATGAATGACTGTGAAAATTTTATTAAAAAAGTCCATCAAAAAAAAAGTTATTAAACATTTAATTTCCCATATCATAAGCATATTGCAGGCCGAGCGCAGTCGCAGCTTAGTAAGCAGAGCGCGTGTTCATATTATGTCCTTGTGCGTGCGTATGTGTGCGTATGTGTTGCTTGCAATATATATGTAAAATAGTCATAGCATGCTTCCAATATCGGCTATTCGAAGGTTTTCAGGGTATCTCCTAGTCGAGAGGTCTCGACTAGAGCTTCCTTACTTGCTTTAATTGTAAGAGTCCAAAACACAGTTACCTTGCTCTAGACCCCTGTCATGTACTGGCCAAAAATTATATGTCTACTTTTACCACCTTAATTAAGTTGCTAAATATAATAAATTTAAAAAATATATATTTTATTAAAAAAAATAAAGAAATAATAGCAAAGCCGACATAGAAAATCCGATATTCGAACCTCCGCCTACTTACACGAGTTACATTTCGTCATCTCTACAATGAAGCCACCACTGTGCTTATCAAAACAATAATAATTATATATAAAATGTGACAAAAAATACCGACTTCACCCGAGGCTCCAACCAAAGGCGCCATGATCGGTTCGCGTCACTTCTATTAGCAACGCCACTGAACCTTATAGTAACCAAGTAACTTTATTAGCATATACTTCAATTGCTGAATTTTATTGTATTTGTTATTTATTAGAACATAAAAAAATGTTCGCTGTGCAGCCAAGCACATTTGTCAATTACCTAAACTTTTTGTTGAATAACTTCTGTGTTCCTTAATGGATTTTAATAAAATTTTTAGCACATTAATTATATTTTCAACTGAATTGTAAGACATTGATATATAGCAAAAATCAAAAAAAAAAGTATCATTAAATACACATGACACTAAATACAAAATTAGGGATAATTAGGAGTGTGGAAAATCGGTAAATTTGTATCTTGGAAAGTTTTGAAACTCGTTGCTGGAGTGTAGAAGTAGCGCCCGACTGCAACGTTTTTACTTGTGTTTTTTGTTTAACGTTTATTTATTTACAATCTGTCCTTGAGCACAAATATTAAATGATTATACGAAGGATTAACCTAAATATTTACAAAGAGAGTAATTATGTTTGTGTGTGAGGGGTGGTAGAGCAGAGTAAAGGAGGATATTGTGGGAGTGAAGGATAGAGATGAGGTGCATCATCGTCGAAATGAGGCAGGTCCAGCGGATGTGATCTCTTCAGGCGGCGCTTTTGTCTAGGAGGCTAATGGTTAGAGGGTAGGAGTGCCATTTCGAGTCTGTCCAGGTATGTCTTGGTCAGTCTTTTTATTTTAGATTTTATGGTAGGGATCTTAATATTATCTTAATATTAAGATCAAAGGGAATTGTTTTTCAAAATTTGTATGGAGTTTTTGTGGAGGCAGGTGCCATAGAGGCACCCCGTTGCTCCAGATTGGCTTAAGGATGGTTTAGTAGACTAGCACTTTGGTCCTTAGCCTCAAGGTAGAATTTCTACCTAGCGGCCAGAGGTGTTTTCCTAGCCGGTCATTTAGTGTCCTTTTCATGTTAATTTTTTATCCAGCTCCAGTCCGATATATTTGGCGGAAGCCACAGAGGGAATAGAGGGTTGACTACGGTGCACAAGCCTCTCCGTAAGGTGAAGGTTATATAGGTAGATTTCTGCTGGTTAACCACAATGTTCCATCTCTTTAGCCATGAGTTTATACGGTCCTCTGGTGGGTCGTCTGATGCCAAGAGCGACGAATTATCGGCGTAAGTGGTTGTTAGCGTTCTTCCATAACGGGCATATCGTCTCTACATTTAACGTAGAACATCCTAATATACTACCTCAGCAGAATGAAATAAGTGGCAGGTAGGGTCATTTTAATTTTGAGCAGCAGTCCCTGGTGCCATACCCTGCCGTAGGCCTGTTTCATATCTAAGAAAACAGCGGAACAGTATTTCTTCTTCTCCAAAGAGGCCAGGATCTTGTCTACTTCTCGAAACACAAAATGGTGATGGGGGATCATGCCTGCCTCCTCCAATTTCGACCCAACTCCACTCTGAAGTAATCTTCAACTACTTTTGAGAAAACGGCCAATAAGCTGATCGGTCTGTGTGAGGCTAGATTGGCTGCGGGTTTTCAAGGTTTTGGAATCATCACGACTTCCTCATATATATATTGTGTTCCTAGTGCAAAGGATTTGTTGGTGATCCTTTGTAGGAGTGAGATTCCATTGGCAGGCAGGACTTTAATTGATGGCACGTCAATGCCGTCGTACCCAGGGGATTTTGATGTCGTGAGCTTACCCGGAAATAGGGAACACCATCTGTAGGGGTGTATCCAGCCATTCGCTGTGTATTCCTCCTCTTGACTACTCCTAGTAAAAGGTGAGAAGGCCTCCCTCCTTTTCGCAGGTCTTTTTATGGATTTAGTCAACGTCCCCAGGTTGTGTTCAGGGTTGCCTGGCTCTATCTCCTTCACCGTTCGAACGAGTGCTTCCGTAGGCTGATTCACGTCTGCTTAAGGAGCTGCTTTAGCAGCTCTATCATCAGTTGGGTTTCGTGAGTTGTGCCACAGACGTTGAAGACGTCGTTTTTCAGAAACCATAGAGGCTAGCTCAGAGGACCACAGATGGATATCGCGGCTAATGGCACCCTTAAGTCCTTGAACGTTATGCCCATGCGAAGCCAATGCAGCCTTGATTTCATTGAGGTTAGTAGAGTGATGAATTCCTTTAACAGCAATCCTATAGGCGCGTTCGTCTTTGGCCTGGAAAGTTTGACACAGGATGTCATTTTCGTTAAGACACCTTTGCTGATGACACTGTGGTTCTGGCCAGAGACAATTGCGTCTACACCGCCACAGATCTTGTCCAGATCTATTTAAAAAAAATTTAGAACTGGCCTCCAGATGGAATATAGCCATACTAAGTGTGTAGAAGTCATATACACTATCAGAGCACAAACCTCTCCTGGGGTATTCCTACATGGTGAACTCTTAGAAACAGTCAAGCGTCGCAGGGCAAGAGCGAGCAGTAAGGCTTGGCTTCTAAATCCCAGACCAACAAGACGCTCATATACAAAATCATCCTGGCACCCATCTGGAGATATGGCACTCAGGTATACGGCATAGCTGCAAAGTTGAACGTGTTGTGCAGTACCAACATCGACAGGGAACTCCATGTACCGAGGATCGGTGATGTGATCAATCGCCAAACTACTGCATACCTGGACAGGATTGCACATCACCCTAATCAGTTAGCACGAAGACTCCTAAGAAGGCGACGAATCCGCGGAGTCAGGATGAGAAGGAGATTCAAGAGAGTTTACCCAAATGGCCTGTCCCACAGGACTCATTAAATTTCCCCTTTCCCCACACAGTACCCCATTATCTTAGATTAACTATGTAATATCTATATATTTTGCTCAATTTTTAGTCACCACTATTAATAGTAACAGTAGATTATATAAACACAAAAAGTTAAATAAAAATGTAAATAGTATAAATCAAATAAATGTTATTCTTATTTTAAATATATGTAAATATATATGTATGAATGTATGTATATTTCAAGCAACGCATACATACACACGCACACACATACGCTCTGCTAACTGCGCAGTTTACTCAGCTACTGCGCTGGGCCAATATGTGAATGTTTTGGAAAATAAATGCTTAATAAATTTACTTGGAGACCGATTTTCTTAAAAAAAAACTTGCGCAGCGTAATTATATCATTCATATGTGTGTATATGCAAAAGCACAAGTCTCTAATATTGGAAGCACGGGTTTTGCAAATTGGGGGCGAAGGGGGCGTGGCATCCAAAATCCAAAAACTACAAATTGTCCCCATTCACTACACCTATCTCCACAGTTTGAAGTCTCTAGCTTTAATGGATCACATAAATTAAAACCAATTTATCGACAATGCCGAAACAGGGATGAGTTAACGAAAAAAAAAAAAACAAACTCGTATGTCAAATTTCAGATCTCTAGCTTTTGTGGTTTGCGAGGGACAGGGCTAGTTCGACTCAGCTCGTCGAGCTGATGAAGAATATATATACTTTATGAGGTCTGCGACGTCTCCTTCTGCCTTCTTGATTTCCCATTTTCAATGGGTTCAGGGTATAATAAACTTGATCTGCGCGTGATATACACGAATCTACAAAAAAATCAAGTCTCTATCTATTATAGGTACTGAGACTGACGCTTTCAAATATACGGACTAACGGACAGGGCTCAATCGACTCGGCTTGTCGTCCTGATCAAGAATATATATACTTTATCGGGTCTGCCTGAAAATTGTTAGCCGACAGAAGTTACGATGAGATAACCGGCTAGTTAAGACTATGCATCAAGTTTGAAAATAGAACAGTTTTATCATACATATGTTAAGTACTCAACGATTTCCAAAATTGAGGCGAAAATAAGTGTCCCATTAAATGTCCATTAATTATTTGCAAAACGAAAAAACGCACACAAGTTCAACTTTAACATCATATTTTAGTGGGAAAAGCACTTCTTTTCATAAATTTATGCATTTATGTACATATTTATGGCAGACCCTTTATAAACCTCAATGTAAAACAAATACTGCCAATGGGTTATTCTTTATAGGAATCCGAATTTCTTCTTTGCAGGCTATAATATCGTATTATAGGTACATATATTAATATAGGTATATTATAAATTGATAAATTAATATACTTATGTACATATATATTTATGGCTATGTATATTTATGAGAATAAAGAAAAAGCAATAAGTGTTGTTTAAAATATAGTAAAATATAACTATTGCTGTAAAAATACACAGTAATTGCATATTTTATACACACATAAACATGAGACTACGATTAAAAATTAAAATTAACTGAATTGTTAACCTAATTACATACCTTAACGAAATCATCATTCCGCTATTTTCATTGTCATCGGTTTATATTGATAATTGGGATAGAATTTGACCAATTTCCTGAAACCAAATCAATATTTTAATATTAGCATTTTATTTTCGGTCTGATTTGCTGTCTGTCAATCCTTTCCTTTGTCGGTATAAACTCATTTCTATATGCCACGCCCCTCGAAGCCGTACAATATGGGTCATCGATAGGACGTACTACATAGGAACATTCAAAACCTATGTACATATATACATAAACAAAAAACGAAGAATTTACTTATATATATATATATATATATATATATATATATATGTGTGTGTGTGTGTGTGTGTGTGTGTGTGTGTGTGTGTGTGTGTGTGTGTGTGTGTGTGTGTGTGTGTGTGTGTGTGTGTGTGTGTGTGTGTGTGTGTGTGTGTGTGTGTGTGTGTGTGTGTGTGTGTGTGTGTGTGTGTGTGTGTGTGTGTGTGTGTGTGTACATAGTTTTTCCAGATTCACAAAGCATAAATTGGAAGAACTAAAAAAGACTTAATTTTGCGACAGTATACCACAAAAATGATTATATATTATATATACAAAATATATATGTATGACATATGTTATAAATATCGTATGTTTTATATGTGGGGGTAATATATATGTATTACATATGTTACACATATCGTATGTTTAAAATGTGGGGGTAGCTACTAAGACCCACCCATACCAGTAATTTTTTTTCGTTCATATTTTTCTTACCAATATACATTGATGATCGGACAATAGTGTGTTTCTGGTGCCAAAGTGAAACGGAGATATTTGTAAGATAATAATTTATTTTGAGTCCTCCATAAAACTATAAATACGATCACAGAAAGGAATACAAATTGTGACTTTTGAAACCTGGAAATAAAACGAAAATACTGTTTACAAAAAAGTAATTTTATCAAAATATAAAATAACAAGAGTGCTGAAGTCAAGACAGCTCAACTTGGAGATACCGTAAATCCTGCGAAAAGCCGATATTCCAAAAAAATACTTATTTTACATACATATGTACATGTATACATACACACATTCATACGCATATGACGCAGCGACTGCGCTTTGGCTACAATATGCCTTTTCATTCATGGTAAATTAAATAATTAATAACTGTTTTGTTTAATAAATTCGGAGTCCCTTACATCTTGTTATGAACTTTTAGCATATGATGATATATGCATATATGTACATACATAATTGAATATTTATTATTTATTTAAGACAAACACAAAAACTCATTAATATATTACCTTTATTTGCAACTTTAATTTCAATAATAAAAACGCCTTTATAAAATAAGATTATTACAAAATTTGAAGGCCCTAGTTTTAAAGACAGCGCAAATCAAATTTAATACCAGTATTCCGATCCTCGTTCATAATAGATCAAATTATAACTATCGATTTTTTGAAACAAATTCGATTGGCGTGCTATATGGCGATCCACTTAATTTCAACCCTCTAACTTTTATAAGTTTTGCATTTTAGTACACGGACAGACAGACGGATAAGGCTATACCGATTTAGATCACCGTCCTTTTTATGTACCGCACGAAGACTTCAAATGTACAATGTAGTTCCGTGAATAACATTTTTCTTAATAATATTTATATTAATATTTTGATTCTGGATACTAAGGCCCCTTCTCTAGATATTTGCAACAAACATATTTAAAATACTTCAGACTTTTGCTGTGGCAAATATACATATGTATATACATATGTGAATGCCGTAATCACGATGTGTAAATTTGATAAAGAAAGTTCCTCTCCAAACAATGTTATTAAACTTTTAATTTCCAATAATATAAGCATATTGCAAACCAAGCGCAGACGCTGAGTAAACTGCTCCGTTCGCAGAGCGATCGCGTACTCGCGTATGTTTCATCTTCATATGTTATGATTGTTTTACATTTATGTATTGCGTATATTGTAAGCAACAAATACATGCATACACAATCTAGCACACATAAACACAAATCTCTGCTAACTGTGCAGAAATTAAATACTTAATAGCTTTTTTGTACATGGAATTTCTTAATTAAATTATCATACATATGTGCATATTTGCCAAGGCACAAGTATCCAGTATTTTAAATACTAGGATGTTATAAATCCAAAATATTTTTTTTTTTTTTTTTTTTTTTATTTATTTATTTGCAATCTGTTTTTATAACAATAAACAAATTGTTTAAAATACTAATTAACCGGATGGTTAATCCAAAATATAAATCTAAATTGTATATTGTAAGTCCCATAAAACGAAATATTAGATTTGGAGACCGGAACTTTAAAAATGTAATAGGTATAAATTTATAACTGGCTTATTGGATAACAATAAAACAGTAATAAATTTTGAGTCTGCAGACGGATAGGGCTAAATCGTGTCAGCTCGTAACCGTAATCGAAGGCTATATACTTTTTCGGCTCAGCCACGCCTTCTTTCAACATCTTAATCAGCCTTTCACAGCACGATAATTAATTCAAATCGTTGTATTCTACAAAGATAAGTGCACAGCTAACACATCGACTGCACTTGGGCTGCGCTTAATAACAGTCCTTTAATCAAAACCTTGCGAAGAGCCCCTTTTAAAAGCATTCTGATATTATTTTATGTTTCTAAATATATACTGCGAGCAACACAGACACACACTACTACTATATTACTGTATTAATGAACAATTTTGTAGTTATATATTTTCGTTGCGCGAAGCTAACAGATAGCGAGCTGAGCAAAACTAATTTAAATGAGTGTTGCGGCAAAATTGTATGTAAGAAAAATCTGTTCTAGTTGTCCTAGCTAGTAGTAGTATAGATAGTGACATAACTTATTTGATGTACTTAAATAGTTTAAGTCTGGACATACTCTTCTTCTCGTACTCTTCTTTTTTATACTCATTCTGCAAAGTGAAATGAGCTGAGTATGTTGGTTTTCTGCAAAGTTTGTCTTGCTGTCCGTCTGTCCGTATGAACACAAACCATTTTTATGCTATTAAAGCTAGGGACCTGAAATTTGAAATACATATATATATACTCCTGTATACTCTTGTCAGATAAACAGTCAAGATTTTCCCGATACACCCACTAGTGGCGTGTCAAATTAGAAAATGAAATTAAAATTACGACTTCCACAATCCTAGAAAGTTAATATGTGGAATGGATACTCGCGTTGACTTTCCAAGTTCAATAAACTATGGCGGATATATCTACGCCCACAAGGGGTGTGGCAAACCGCACAAGTTTATAGATCCTACAGTTTTAGTGATAGAAACTTCAAAATGGGGCGATAATACTTTATAATATATAAATAATTTTTACGCACCTTTTTGGGTGTGACCTATATAATGATACCCTGTAATTATCGCATTTTTTTAGTGTCAGCGTACAAAATTAAAAAAAAATTCAAAATGACCTTGCCCTAGAGCCCTGTCATGGACTGGCCAAAAATTATATGTCCACGCCCACTGGGGCATGGAAATAGGAGAAAACAACTGATTTTGAGCTATAAACACACATTTTATTGACTTTTTGGATTTTACCATCTTAATAATAATTAATAAATAATATTTAGCAAGTCAATATTATAAATGTAAAAGAAAAAAATTTTAGCACAAACAAGTAAGGAAACTCTAGTCGGAGGTGCCCGACTAGGAAATACCCCGCCTATCGGCAGTTTTAAATGCACTTCAAAGTTTGCATATAATTTTAAATTAAATTTAAAAATTAAAAAAAAATAAAAATAAGTGTAACTTGCATACAAAATTTTTGACGGCAGCTTAGAAAATTGAACCGTTCATGAAATCTATTATGTTATTAAACAAAACGTTTACGAACACACGCACGTGGTAACAGCAGCAGAAGCATCTAGAAAATTCTAAGAATTCATAACAATCACAAAGGATTGGGGATGAATTTTCAGCAGAAGTTCACAAGCTTAGTAGGAGTACCTCAGTAGCTCAATAACTTTACTTAGGAATTCGCTATATCACTCTCATGCGATGCGATGGCTGTGTTGGAAGAAGCGCCGATCGCCGACATGCAGACTCGGGTTCGATTCTCTAAGCTGAGAAATAAGTTGCTTAGTTTTATTTTTTTTTTTAATTTTTTAATTTAATTAAAAATTATATGCACACTTTGAAGTGTATTTAAAACCGCCGATAGGCGGGTTTTAGGGTATTTCCTAGTCGGGCACCTCCGACTAGAGTTTCCTTACTTGATTTAATGCCCTGAACCCATTGAAAATGGGAAATGTTTATGTGAAAATGTATGTAACGGGCAGAAGGATCAGCTCGACGAGCTGATTCGATATAGCCTGTCCGTCTGTCCGTTCGTCCATCCGTCTGTGTGAAAGCTGGAGATCTGAAATTTGACATGTATACTCGTGAATACCATACGCAGTACGGGTTTTTGTTTTTAATAACCCATCCCGTTTCCGAATTTCGATAAATTGACTTCAATTTATGTTTACCATTAAAGCTAGAGACGTCACATTTACTATACATATATATGTTATGCTATATATGCTTTAGTTATAGCATGCTTCCAATATCGCCTGTTCGAAGGGTTCAGGGTATATCCTAGTCGAGCGGCTTCGACTAGAGCTACTTCCTTGTTTTAAATTTAATTTAAAAGTGTATAAGTTTGAGCAAACTGTAAAGTGCATTTAAAATAGGCGATTACACGGGGTTCAGGGTATTTTCTAGTTGGTCTCCTTCGACTAGAGTTTCCTTACTTGTTCTTTTTCTTTTCTTATTCTTTGAAATTTGCAATTCTACTCTCACACAATTAAAAATTTATCATAAATCTATCGCTCTATCTCTCTTTTTATTTTCAAATATATTTTTTCTTAGAAGCTTTTATCCAAACTATTAATGCCCACTAACACACCATAAAAGAAAAGATCAGTAACTTTCTTTACAACTCACCTTTAAAAGTGTATTCTGTACTTAAAATATTTAAAACAGACAGTTTCAATGATGATACATTTAGTGCGACATTAGTGTCGATCAAGTTGTGTTTTCTAAAGTCAAAACACATCCCTCGCCTCACTTACCAAAAAAATCGCAGTTTGTCTCTTTTTAAACAACAGTTTAAATACCTCCTTACCGTAAATACCTCATGTGATTGGGTTTATAAAACTCGGATACACCGCATCGATAATTTTAAAAAATGATGTTTCCATTCATCAAACAATTACGGGTACAATACTGTATATACACATACATACATACATATATGTAGATGTATTTACACGTATGTAAATATTGTGTAAGTAAATATAAAATATATATTTATATATGTATATATATACCTAAGAGCAAGCTTGTCTTTATGAGTTAGCTACATACATATGTACATGTATGTACATATGTACATGTATGTACATATGTACATGTATGTACATGCATATATACATACATATCTACATACATGTATGTATGTATGTACGTAAATATTGCATAGAATACTAGTATATCGCTTTATTGCTTACGTATTATATGTAAGTAAATTACAATCATATTTAATGCACTTAAGTTCACCTAATATTCGTAAATAATTTCTTTCCTACATTAGTTAACTGTGTAGTTATATAAACATCCCTTCATTACACGACCTTTATACATTATATATTCTCATTACATATTATGTTTCGTAAATTTATATGTATTATATGTACATATGTGTGTACAGATACATATGTTTATTAATATTAAACTGCTCAAATTCGCATTTCAATTAACCTTTTCCGGTAACGATTTTTCATAAGTACATACATATATAATTATATATATATTATATATAAATATATATATATATATTTATATATAATATATATATAATTATATATGTATGTACTTATATATATATAAACATTCGTGCGCCAAAAATTGTTCATGTAAATATCTGTTGGACATTAAATATAATTTAATTTTTCTTTATAAACATAAACATTTATATATTTATATATGTATATAAATGTTTATGATTATTAACGAAAATTAAATTGTAATTAATGTCCTGTAGATATGATACATATACATATCATAAAATAATTATATAAAGAACACTAAAAACTTTTGTCCTTTTTATTATTTATTTATTTAAGTATACACACACACTCTCACATATAAACCATGTATGATTATGTACATACTTTATTCATAGCCAAAAACACAATCACTGGTATTTAGTAATATATAGTGGAAGACCATTACCCAGCGACAGGCAACCCGGGACTAAACCTAATGTCTTAAGAATTGAAACATATTTTTTGCTCTTACGAAATACATACTTTGAGGGTTTTTTACAACGACTTTCGGGAAATGCTGTAAATACACGGAACGAAATATTAGTAGATAATATCTTAAAATATAAAATCTTAAAAGTATTACAGTTATAAATGAAATAATTTCTTTATAAGTATGTCAAATTAAACGAAAAGTAGACATATAAGTAAATATATATTATATATATATATATTATATTATATATTATTTTAACCTGTGTTTTTTGTTCAGTGTAGGAATGTATACTAACGTCCGGTAAGGGTGGCTTAAATCAGTGTTTTACAAAAAAAATTTATATAAACGTACTTACTTATATGAAATACGCAGTAATTAATTTAATTCAATGTCAGGGTTTTGTTCATGGTAATATAATTACATATTATACATACACTTAATAATATACTTCTTAAAGTTTTATGCACAATAGTGGAATTAAACAAGTGTTGGGAAATTTTCTCTTTTGGAGGGAAATTGGCCTACATGCTCTGCTCTGTTTATAAAGGAAGAGTTTCCGGGGTTGTTCTATGAGAATGAGTTTATGAGAACTGCAATATTAGTTGTCCCGAGAAACATTGTAGTTAAAAAAAAGCATACATATGTACATACACTTATATGTATATACATATAAGTTAAGCGATCCCTCACTTCTACAGATACGCTTCAGGGCGCTGAGTCCAATTTTCACGAAGATAAATAAATAAACTCAGTGAAATTAAGTATTAAGTAATTTGTATAATAATTTAGTAAATCTGCATGTGAGATATCGTTCATTGCCGTCTGTCTGAAATAAGGCCTACTAAAGCGGGGTGTTAACTTCTCCCCGTCGAAAAATGGGTGTTCCGCGTTGGTTTTGTTACTCGTTTATAGATCATGTTGGGCTGGTAGTCATTGTTCTCAATTCATATTATTCAGTTTATAAACTGAGGCAAATGGCGTAAACTTCCGGAACATTTCTCGGCTTTGTTAACAACCTTGATAGGTCACCGTTTAGACGTCTTATAAATAAAGAATCTTAACGGTCTGTCTCTAAAGTGTTCTACCAATGCGGACATTATTGCAATCGTTTATCCACCTGAACCACTGAAGCATTAGAAAAACAAGTAAGGAAACTCTAGTCGGAGGTGCCCGACTAGGAAATACCCTAAACCCCGCCAGTCGGCGGTTTTAAATGCACTTCAAAGTGTGCATATAATTTTAAATTAAATTTAAAAATAAAAAAAAAAAATAAAAATAAGTGTAACTTGCATACACAAATTTTTGACGTCAGCTTAGAGAATCGAACCCGAGTCTGCATGTCGGCGATCGGCGCTTCTACCAACCCAGCCGTTGCAGTACATGAGAGAGACATATTATTATTATTGATTGAGCTACTGAGCTACTGCTACTGAGCTGCTGAACTTCAACTTAAAATTCATCCGCAATTTGTCTTTGTTGTTGTTGTTATGAATTCTTCGAATTTTCTAGATGCTCCTGCCGCTGTTGCCACGCGCGTGTGTACGTAAACGTTTGGTAAACGTTTCGTTTAATAACATAATGCATTTCATCGATTCATATGTACATTATATTGACTTTATTTAAGGTATATCAATGTTACTCTTATTTTATATATATGTAAATATATACAGTATGTACATACATACATATGTATGTAAATGTATATTGCAAGCAACGCACATACACACGCACACGCATACGCTCTGCCAACTGCGCAGTTTACTCAGCGACTGCGCTGCGCCAATATGCGTGTTATGGAAAATTAAATGTTTAATAACTTGTTTTGTAGATCGACTTTCTTAATCAAACTTGCGCAGCGTAATTATATCATTCATATGCGTGTATGTGCAAAAGCACAAGTCTCTTGTATTTGAAATAAGTGTTTTAAAAATTTGGGCGAAGGGGGCGTGGCTTCCAAAATTTAACAAAAACCAAATTGTATAAAAGTCCCATTAAGCTAAATACAAGATTTGGAGTCTCTACCTATCAAGATAGAGAAGATATAATTATAAAACTGAAAATCGATTTTCGTTTTCAATCGATAAAAAAAACGAGAAGAGTTATCGAATTTCTAAAACAAACTCGACCTGCGCGTGATATACACGAATCTATAAAAAAAGTTCAAGTCTCTAGCTATTATCGGTTCTGAGATCCACGCGTTCAAACATACCGACAGACGGACGGACGGACGGACGGACAGACGGACAAACGGACAGACAACCAGACGGACAGGGCTCAATCGACTCGGCTTGTCGTCCTGATCAAGAATATATATACTTTATGGGGTCTGCCACGCCTCCTTCTGCCTGTTACATACATTTGGGCGGCAACAAAACCATTATACCCTGATTACCCATTTTTATAGATTCGTGTATATCACGCGCAGGTCGAGTTTGTTTTAGAAATTCGATAACTCTTCTCGTTCTTTTTTTATCGATTAAAAACGAAATCGATTTTCAGTTTTAAAATTATATCTTCTACATCTTTATAGTTAGAGACTCCAAATCTTGTATTTAGCTTAATGGGACTTTTATACAATTTTGATTTTTGTTAAATTTTGGATGCCACGCCCCCTTCGCCCAAATTTTCAAACCACTTATTTCAAATACTACAGACTTGTGCTTTTGCACATACACGCATATGAATGATATAATTACGCTGCGCAAGTTTGATTAAGAAAGTCGATCTACAAAAAAAGTTATTAAACATTTAATTTTCCATAACACGCACATATTGGCGCAGCGAAGTCGCTGAGTAAACTGCGCAGTTAGCAGAGCGTATACGTGTGCGTGTGTATGTATGCGTTGCTTGCAATATACATACATCCATATGTATATACTGTATATATAAAATAAGAATAACATTGATATAACTTAAATAAAGTCAATATAATATACATATGAATAGATGAAATGCATTATGTTATTAAACGAAACGTTTACCAAACGTTAACGTACACACGTGCGTGGCAACAGCAGCAGAAGCATCTAGAAAATTCGAAGAATTCATAACAACAACAACAAAGACAAATTGGGGATGAATTTTAAGCAGAAGTTCAGCAGCTCAGTAGCAGCAGCTCAGTAGCTCAATAACTGTACTTAGGAATTCGCTATCTCACTCTTATGTATTGCAACGACTGTGTTGATAGAAGCGATGATCGCCGACATAAAGTCTCTGGTTCGATTCTTTAAGCTGACGTCAAAACGTTTTTTTATGCAAGTTACTTAATCTTTTTTTTTTTTTAATTTTTTAATTTAATTTAAAATTATATATAAACTTTGAAGTGCATTTAAAGCCGCCGATAGGCGGGGTTCAGGGTATTTCCTAGTCGGGCACCTCCGACTAGAGTTTCCTTACTTGTTTTTTAGCTAACTTTAATATTTTTGACGCATAAATATTATATTATTAAATTGTATTATGGTAACCTCGATACTTTGCATGTTACAGAAGTATAACTATTATCGTATATATACTCGATTTAACATATGGCTACACCTACAGGGCAATTCGAACCCCACGACCTTATTATATATAGAAATATATCAGTCATATCAAAAATATCCTGTAATTTCGTATTTTTGGAGTGTAAGCAACATTATTCATCATTAAAAATTACAGTTACCTTACTCTAGACCCTTGTAATGACGATCGTCGGCGTACGCTTGAGCGGTTAAAGCAATTGTAAGGGATTACTTGAATAGGGCCGCCTTCGCGCACTTATAATAACTATCCAACTATTATCCATTCCATAAAACTATCACAATTTTCTAAATAATTTTAACGTTGACCTAAAAAACAACTAGCTATAATGAAACAAAAGGTAGTCGTTCTATGGCCACCTTACACGATGTAAAGTATTTCTCGTCCAAATATGAACTGACTTAACTCGGCTCCAGAGATTGTGTTCTCCCTTGCCGTCTGACCGGAAATCTGGCCCACTAGGTAGTGTGTTATGTCGAGAAACGTATAATATATATATTACATCTTAACGCCCTGCGATATTCCAAATATTCTATGCAAATTTTTCATATGTATATGTATATTACAAGCAACAAAGCCACACACAAACAAAAGGATATAAATTAAAGAATGTATATTCCTTCATTGGAAAAAAGAAACAATTGGATTTAAACAGAGCTCGCAAATAACAATTGAGTTTTTTTTTTCTTTACGCTCAATATCCGAAGAACTTAAAAGATTTGCTCTCACTCTGAGCAAGAGATGTTGTTGAGTTCTTCGTCTTCGTGAGTAAATGACTGAATAAGTTAATTCAAAAAGTCTTGCAATGAATTTGTTGGATAGATAGTATTTATTTCATTTTTTTGCGTTTCGTTTTTCTTAATGTAAGTAATAAGTAAACAAATATTTGATTATTCTCCAATTAGAGAAAGAGTTCTGAGTTTGTGAAAAAGTAAGACGTAATTTTTTTTTGCGCTCCGTACTTTTGATTATTTCTGTTCTTTAATTTGTTGTATATTTACACATTATTTGTACATTGGTGATTATTGCAATTTTGGTTTGATACTGCCGTGATTTGTGTTTTTTTTGTTTTTATTTACAATAGTTTTGTGAGCGTCGGTGTATATCTAATTTGCAATTTTCGTTTAAGTATTTCTATTCTTTCGTTTTTTCTTATTTGCTTTCTGTTTTTTTTACACGGATTAGTGTGTGTGTTCGCTGTCGCTCGCTCACGCTTAGCTTAGTGTTTGTTTTTGTTTCTTACGAAATTTATTTCGTTTGTAGTGTAGCTGTCTCCCGTTCTATTTTCTGTTTCTTCATCAACTGTTTATTCTTTTGATCTCTGTATTAGCTGAGTGTTGTTGTTTCTCCCAACACAATTAATCTCCTCTTTTTTTTTTTTATTTGTTCTATCTAAATCTGTTTGTATTTTTGTTTTGATTATCTCCCCTGCATCAATATCATATGCTGTAAGAAATCATGTACATTTCGGCATGTCACTGATTCTGCACAATTGCAATTTGTTGGTTGCTGGTTGTGCGAGAATCTAATGCACATTAAATGTGCTGGCATCTCGGGGTGGGTTTGGTGGATTACGCTGGTCTTCCCCTGATTGTTTGGAAAAACAATTATTGTTTTCCAAGATGTATAATTCAGTTCGGGTTCAGTACTCAAATCTAAGTAAATTTTCAAAACAGTTTGAAGAGGAACTGTAAGCTGGAGAAGAAATATTGAATCAGTATAATTTTGACTCTCCGCTAAATACAGTGATTGCTCCCACACTGCTAGTTCCCTCCTCCATTCAAGTATCGTCTCCTAACTTATCAACCCCTTCTTCACCTTGTCAAGAATTATCAATTCCCATATCAGATGATTCTGTTGAAATATCTGTTTCTAGTGTCATAACAGACACTCAAAAGGCCACTACTAAAAAAGTTAAAATTTCTCCGTGTGTTGCTCAAACTAAAAACAACATTCAGAAACCGTCTCCTACACCGTCTCCTACACCGTCTCCTACTACTATATTACCCCATTTATCTGTTGTGTCTCCTCGAAAGCAAGTTTCTTATCTAGGCTTTTAACAGATACGACATGTGAGGCTGTGTCTGCTTTTATTAAAAGTAAAATGTCATCTAAAGTTTTTATCTTGAAGTTTAATTTTTCGGCTCATCGTGAAATTGCTTTATTTAAAATCAATGTACCAATTGAATTTTTCGATACTATATGTGATCCAAACTTTTGGCCACCTCATGTTGTTGTACATGAATTCAAACCTAAGATTCGGAATAGAATTTGTCCAGTGTCTTTAAACGCCGTTTCGGTACAACCTTCATCTGAGGCTGTATCAAAAAACTAAGATTCCATCTTTTCCGCAGCTATCTATTATTTATCAAAATGTTCGAGGCCTTAATTCTAAATTAAAAAATATATTTCTGCATAGCTGTAGTGTCTAATCTGAACTTATAGCAGTCACTGAAACATGGTTAAGCCAATATCTTTATAACAGTGAGGTTTTTTCAAATAATTTTACAATCTATAGACTTGATCGCTTGTCTCGTAGAAGGGGTGGTGTTTTAATAGCTGTTAAATCCCATTTTCTCTCGGAATCTTTTACCGTCTCATCAATTCACAATATTGAGATTATTGGAGTTAAAATAACTTTTCAGTCTTGTTCCCTATACGTTACTTGCTCATATAAAAAGTTCAAAAAGTCGTGTTCGGTCGTTGACTTGTCTAAATACTCCTTAGCTAAAGCCAATTTCAATATTTTAAATTCTTCTTGTTATGAGAATTACCTTATACGCGGTAAAAGGCAGTTTGCTCGTGATCCCAACAGATTTTATTCATTTGTAAATTTGAAGCGTAAATCTTCTGGGTTTCCATCCTCGTATTTCCTAGGTTGTGACAAAACTTTTAATGATAAAGATACCTCAGATCTATTTGCAAAGTTCTTCCAATCTACTTATTCAACTGCCATTCCAGAAACCAATTCGAAAATAAATGAAAATGCCATTATCGATTCTAATATTTCTCCTGTCTCTCTTTTATCCGCTATGCGTACGTTGAAATCGTCGTTCTCTCCAGGGGCGGATGGTATTCCTAGTTGTGTGATTAAAGAATGCAGTGTTTCTTTGTGGTCACATTTATTAAAAATGTTTAATTTGTCTCTTGATACCGCGGTATTCCCTTCAATTTGAAAAGAATCATTTATTATAAAAAAGGAGGAAGATCTAATATTTCAAATTATAGAGGCATTGCCAAGCTTTCTGCTATTCCGAAGAACTTCTAATTTACAACACTTTTATAAATCTATTATTTCACCATCGCAGCATGGTTTTGTTCAGAATCGATCAACGTCTACGAACTTATTAAACTTTTTATCCCTAGTCAACAAAAGCTTTTTAAATAAAATTCAAACAGATGTTATATACACTGATTTCAGTAAGGCATTTGACTCTGTTCAGCATGATATCTTGCATCAAAAGCTTGACCAATTGGGATTTTCTCCTAAACTTCTATTTTGGATAGTTTCCTATTTAAAGGGTAGAGCCCAAAGAGTTCTGTTGAGAACATCTATTTCGAAGGTCATATTTGTCTCTTCGGGTGTTCCTCAAAGTAGTCACTTGGGCCCTCTACTTTTCTCCCTTTTTGTAAATGACCTTTCCAGCTGTATTTCCTTCTCTAGAATATTCATGTATGCAGATGACGTAAAACTCTGTCTCTTATATAAGAACTCATAAGATTATCTATGCCCACAGGATGATCTAATATCCTTTCAAAATTGGTGTAGAACCAATCAGTTGCATCTAAATCAGTTGCATCTAAATTGTTCTAAATGTATCACAATGACTTTCTATCGTACCACTCCATTTGCTGATTATACAATCAACAATGTGTCCCTGCAACGTATTTCTACAATCAAAGATCTCGGTGTGCTCTTTGACTGTAAACTTAGATTCAATACCCATATTCTAACCATCGTTAATGAAGCCAAAAGTGTACTTGGTTTTATTAAACGTTGGTCTAAAGAGTTTAATGATCCGTTTGTCACTAAACTTATTTTTGTCTCGCTGGTACACCCTATTTTAGAATATTGTTCTATTATATGGTTACCACAGCAGAAATTGTATCAGTACCGTATTGAATCGGTTCAGAAGCCATTTCTTCTTTTTGCCTTGCGCAATCTAAACTGGGATCGTAACCTTCGTCTACCGTCTTATCATAGTAGGCTTCTTCTTTTGAATCTTCCATCGTTAATCAATCGTAGAATAGTATTACCTTTCTACATAAGTTGATTAACGATAGTATTGATTCGCCATCTCTTTTATTTCAAGTCAATTTTCTAGTTCCTTCCCGTGCTTCTCATCAGTTTTGTCCTCTTTATTTACCTATATGTAACTGTAACTATACTTTGCACCGTGCGTTTCGTGTTCTATGTACTAAGTACAATACTTACTTTCATCTATTTAGTTCTGAGCTCTCTCTTTCCTTAATAAAATCTTCTCTTTCAGCATATTTCAGAGAAATCACACACACACCGCAGTAGTCAGAATGCACCTGGCAATTCTCCCTACTTGTGTAGTGATTTCTCTTATTGTATTTTACTTTTTTAAGATTTTATTATACCCTGAACCCATTAAAAATGGGTAATCAGTGTATAATGGTTTTGTTGCAGCCCAAATGTATGTAACAGGCAGAAGGAGGCGTGGCAGACCCTATAAAGTATATATATTCTTGATCAGGACGACAACCCGAGTCGATTGAGCCCTGTCCGTCTGTCTGTCTGTCCGTCTGTCCGTATGTTTGAACGCGTGGATCTCAGAACCTATAATAGCTAGAGACTTGAACTTTTTTATAGATTCGTGTATATCACGCGCAGGTCGAGTTTGTTTTAGAAATTCGATAACTCTTCCCGTTTTTTTTTTCATCGATTGAAAACGAAAATCGATTTTCATATATTATTAAGCAAAACGTTTACCAAACGTTTACGTACACACGCACGTGCTAACAGCAGCAGAAGCATCTAGAAAATTCGAAGAATTCATAACAACAACAACAAAGACAAATTGCGGATGAATTTTAAGCAGAATTTCAGCAGCCCAGTAGCAGTAGCTCAATAACTTTACTTAGGAATTCGCTATCTCTCTCTCTCATGGATGCGTTGGTAGAAGCGCTGATCGCCGACATGCAGACTCGGGATCGAATCTCTAAGCTGCCGTCAAAAATTTTTGTATGCAAGCTACACTTATTTTTATTTTATTTTATTAATTTTTTAATTTAATTTAAAATTATATGCAAACTTTGAAGTGAATTTAAAACCGCCGACTGGCGGGGTTTAGGGTATTTCCTAGTCGGGCACCTCCGACTAGAGTTTCCTTACTACATTCGTTAGTCAAATTATAAAATTACAAAATTAAAATTATAAACAGAACAGGAAAAAGAAAAAGCCTAATACTAACAATATATAGCAATGATATTTCCAACCCGATGGGGGTGTTTTATTTGCCGGACCGACGTGCTATGCCCCAAATCACAGCCAGATATGGTTAGTGATATCATTGAAACTAAGCAAGATAGAAGAAGTTAAAAAAAAAGGTAATAAAAATATAAGAAACAAGTAAGGAAACTCTAGTCGGAGGTGCCCGACTAGGAAATACCCTGAACCCCGCCTATCGGCGGCTTTAAATGCACTTCAAAGTTTATATATAATTTTAAATTAAATTAAAAAATTAAAAAAAAAAAAAAGATTAAGTAACTTGCATAAAAAAACGTTTTGACGTCAGCTTAAAGAATCGAACCAGAGACTTTATGTCGGCGATCATCGCTTCTATCAACACAGCCGTTGCAATACATAAGAGTGAGATAGCGAATTCCTAAGTACAGTTATTGAGCTACTGAGCTGCTGCTACTGAGCTGCTGAACTTCTGCTTAAAATTCATCCCCAATTTGTCTTTGTTGTTGTTGTTATGAATTCTTCGAATTTTCTAGAGCTTCTGCTGCTGTTGCCATGCGCGTGTGTATGTACGTAAACGTTTGGTAAACGTTTCGTTTAATAACATAATGCATTTCATCTATTCATATGTATGTATGTACATATGTATATTATATTGACTTTATTTAAGTTATATCAATGTTACTCTTATTTTATATATATGTAAATATATACAGTATGTACTTGTGTACATACATATGTATGTATATTGCAAGCAACGCATACATACACACGCACACGTATACGCTCTGCTAACCGCGCAGTTTACTCAGCGACTTCGCTGCGCCAATATGTGCGTGTTATGGAAAATTAAATGTTTAATAACTTTTTTTGTAGATCGACTTTCTTAATCAAACTTGCGCAGCGTAATTATATCATTCATATGCGTGTATGTGCAAAAGCACAAGTCTGTAGTATTTGAAATAAGTGGTTTGAAAATTTGGGCGAAGGGGGCGTGGCATCCAAAATTTAACAAAAATCAAAATTGTATAAAAGTCCCATTAAGCTAAATACAAGATTTGGAGTCTCTAACTATAAAGATGTAGAAGATATAATTTTAAAACTGAAAATCGATTTCGTTTTTAATCGATGAAAAAAGGGGGAAGAGTTATCGAATTTCTAAAACAAACTCGACCTGCGCGTGATATACACGAATCTATAAAAAAAAAGTTCAAGTCTCTAGCTATTATAGGTTCTGAGATCCACGCGTTCAAACATACGGACAGACGGACAGACGGACAGACGGACAGACAGACAGACGGACAGGGCTCAATCGACTCGGCTTGTCGTCCTGATCAAGAATATATATACTTTATGGGGTCTGCCACGCCTCCTTCTGCCTGTTACATACATTTGGGCTGCAACAAAACCATTATACCCTGATTACCCATTTTTAATGGGTTCAGGGTATAAAAATATAAATCTTAAAAAGTAAAGTACAATAAGAGAAATCACTACACAAGTAGGGAGAATTGCATAGGTGCATTCTCACTATTGGGGTGTGTGCGATTTCTCTGAAATATGCTAAAAGAGAAGATTTTATTAAGGAAATAGAAAGTTCAGAACTAAATACATGAAAATAAGTATTATACTTAGTACATAGAACACGAAACGCACTGTACAAGGAATAGTTACAGTTACAGATAGGTAAATAAAGAGGACAGAAGTGACGAAAAGCACGGGAAGAAACTAGGAAATTAACTTGAAATAGAAGAGAAGGCGAATCAATACTACCGTTAATTATCTTATGTAGAAAAGTAATACCCAAGACTATTCTACGATTGATTAACGATGGAAGATACAGAAGAAGAAGCCTACTATGATAAGACGGTAGACGAAGGTTACGATCCCAGTTTAGATTGCGCAAGGCAAAAGGAAGAAATTGCTTCTGAACCGATTCAATACGGTCCTGATACAATTTCTGCTGTGGCGACCGTATAATAGAACAATATTCTAAAATAGGACGTATCAGCGAGACAAAAAGAAGTTTAGTGACAAACGGATCATTGAACTCTTTAGACCAACGTTTAATAAAACCAAGTACACTTTTGGCTTCATTAACGATGGTTAGAATATGGGTATTGAATCTAAGTTTACAGTCAAAGAGCACACCGAGATTTTTGATTGTAGAAATACGTTGCAGGGACACATTGTTGATTGTATAATCAGCAAAAAATGGAGCGGTACGACTGAAAGTCATTGTCATACACTTAGAACAATTTAGATGCAACTGATTAGCTTTACACCAATTTTGAAAGGATATTGGATCATCCTGTATGCGTAGATGATCAATTGAGTTCTTGTATGAAAGACAGAGTTTTACATCATCTGCATACATAAATATCCCAGAGTAAGAAATACAGCTGGAAAGGTTATTTATCAATAGGGAGAAAAGTAGAGGGCCCAAGTGACTACCCTGAGGAACACCCGAAGAGACAAATATGACCTTCGAAATAGATGTTCTCAACAGAACTCTTTGGGCTCTACCCTTTAAATAGGAAACTATCCAAAATAGAAGTTTAGGAGAAAAACCCAATTGGTCAAGCTTTTGAAGCAAGATATCATGCTGAACAGAGTCAAATGCCTTACTGAAATCAGTGTATATAACATCTGTTTGCATTTTCTTTAAAAAGTTTTCATTGACTAGGGATGAAAATTCTAAAAGTTCGTAGAGGTTGATCGATTCTGAACAAAACCATGCTGCGATGTTGAAATAATGGATTTACAAAAGTGTTGTAAATTAGAAGTTCTTCGGAATAGCAGAAAGCTTGGCAATGCCTATATAATTTGAAATATCAGATCTTCCTCCTTTTTTATACAGAGGAATAATAAATGATTCTTTCCAAATTGAAGGAAATACCGAGGTATCAAGAGACAAATTAAACAGTTTTAATAAAGGTGACCACAAAGAAGCACTGCATTCTTTAATCACACAACTAGGAATACCATCCGCCCCCGGAGAGAACGACGATTTCAACGTACGCATAGCGGATAAAAGAGAGACAGGAGAAATATTAGAAACCATAATAGCATTTCCATTAATTTCAGAATTTAAAATTGGAAAAGAATTGGTTTCAGAAATGGCAGTTGAATAAGTGGATTGGTAGAACTTTGCAAATAGATCTGAGGTATCTTGATCATTGCAAGTACTGTCACAACCTAGGAAACGAGGATGGAAACCCAGAAGATTTACACTTCAAATTTACAAATGAATAAAATCTTTTGGGATCACGAGCAAACTGCCTTTTACAGCGTATAAGGTAATTCTCATAACAACGAGAGTTTAAAATATTGAAATTGGCCTTAGCTAAGGAGTATTTAGTATTAGTCAACGACCGAACCCGACTTTTTGAACTTTTTAAAACACTTAGATTTAAAATTTTTTAGAGTTGAAAGAGTCGAAGTGAACCAGGGAGGTTTATTAGAAAGAGATTTGGGAAGACACATAGGAACACACTTGTCTAGAATAGCATTTAAAGTATTGTAGAATGTTGAAACTGCTAAGTTTACATCAACTGCCTCATATAAAGGAGCCCAATCTGTTGCATTAATGAGATCATTAAGCAAAACAAAATTACATTTATTAAAACAACGCCGCTTTTTAGATGACGAGGGCGTAAGAATTGGTGGACAGTAAATAGGTATTAAAACCTCTAATGTTGGATGATATAAATCCTCAGGTATACAAAAGGAGGATGATCTTAAAACATTAATGCTGGCGTCATCATTAGTAAAAACAAGATCAAGAGAACGATTTAAATGATTAGAAATTGAGTTCATCTGATACATAGAAAGATTAAACAATTCATAAAAAAATAATGATCAATTGTTGGAATAAGATAATTCGAATTACGAGATGAGGCCCAAAAAGTGTTAGGTATATTAAAATCACCCAACACAAGAAATAAGTCATTATCTTGAACATATTCATACATTTCTTTAATACAAGATATATGATGACTATAAACTTGTAAATCGGAAGAGGGAGGGATATATGAACAAGTAACGTATAGGGAACAAGACTGAAAAGTTATTTTAACTCCAATAATCTCAACATTTTGAATTGATGAGAATGTAAAAGATTCAGAGAGGAAATGGGATTTAACAGCTATTAAAACACCACCCCTTCTACGAGACAAGCGATCAAGTCTATAGATTGTAAAATTATTTGAAAAAACCTCACTGTTATAAAGATATTGGCTTAACCATGTTTCAGTGACTGCTATAAGTTCAGATTAGACACTACAGCTATGCAGAAATATATTTTTTAATTTAGAATTAAGGCCTCGAACATTTTGATAAATAATAGATAGCTGCGGAAAAGATGGAATCTTAGTTTTTTGATACAGCCTCAGATGAAGGTTGTACCGAAACGGCGTTTAAAGACACTGGACAAATTCTATTCCGAGTCTTAGGTTTGAATTCATGTACAACAACATGAGTTTGGATCACATATTGTATCGAAAAATGCATATATATTGAAAATATATGTATATTACAGTCACAACCAGGCGTAGAAGACCTTATAATGAGCATTTGGTTGACAACAATCCAGCTCTGTAAAATATAAAAAAGCTTAACCTTTTATTGTCATGCTTAGATCGACAAGTACTGGGTACTGTCATGGCTTATCAACTAACATAAGACAATTACTTAAAAGCTTTGAATGCTTTAAAAAGTGAATATGACAAACAATGATTTATATTCTTTTACATCATCGCTAAGTTCTTGGAACTGCCTAACGTGTCTGCAACATCAGAATCATTCTATTGCACGCTCATTTATTCGCTGCAGGCCATTTATCAATCGCTACTACCTCTAGGATCTGACATGTTTGTGAAATGAATGTGAAGTTGCTTCAAACAGACACTATCAACATTTGCTAATGAAGCTTATTGGGTTCATAAGAGTGTCTTACACCTCAGAGGCTACTCAGGCTGTACCTGTAGCTTCTAAACCAATTTCGCAATAGTTTTCATCTGTCAATCATGAACCTAGTGCCCCTGACTAAGTTCTCTTGGCAACAGTTGTTTTGAGATTAAATAATCAATCAGGATTATATCAGTTTGCCAGAGCTCTCTGAGACTCAGGCTCTCTGGAAAACATTATCACTTATAAGTTAGCCAAACAGCGAAAATTTAATATACGGAGAAAGAGTATCCTACCGTCTATATCATCGTAGAGAAACTTACTTAGAAGGTCAGTGTGCCTGATAGCGTACTACTAGCTGATCCTCAGCCACAACGCATATATTTGCTCCTCGGTGCCGATATCTTGTTTGATATATTAAGAGAAGGCAGAATAAAGGAGGCTATGAGTCAACACGACAACTAACAGCCTTTGGTTTGATTGTGTCTGGTCGTTGCCGACCGAGTGGCCGTCGGCCTGTTCATCAAGTTTAATGAGTGCCGTGAAAGACGAGATAGGTGTAGACTCAATCGTTCTAGAGTTTGAGGGTTGGATAAAAAAAAATACTAAATACAGTAACTTGTGCGAGAAGTCTTTTGTAGAGACTATTTGCCAAACCAAGTCTACATTATCTGGACATGTCATATGGCATAGCCAAGCGACGGTTTAAGGCTCTTGAGAGAAGAATGGCATTGTGTCATAATAGTCCGACTGGCAATCAAGTTTCGAAAGAACTGCAATACTTCATTCGGTATCAATGCGTGCTAAGACCGCACAGCTTTTCCACAAAACTACAGGTAGTGTTCGATGCATATAGCAAGTCTTCATCTCAGTTGTCGCTGAATAATAGTGAACTCATTTTAGGTCCGACCAATTAGCCTCAGTGGTGGGAAACTCTGCTACGCTTGCGCCTTTGAAGTGCTACATCAGGCACAGCTAAAATGTACCGTAGGACTGTCAAGGAGAGCTTACGCTGACTGTTTATACGTAAGAGTGCAAACAGATGATGGTATCATTAACATGTTGCTATCCGCAAATTCCGAAGCACTACTAAAATTGAAGTCAGTGCCGCGGCTGGAACTGTGTGCTGTGTAGTTACTAGCGACCATGTGGGGCGCGGTAAACAATTTATTCGACTCATCGTTAAATAAAGTTGTATTTTGGTCGGATTTTGAAGTTGTTCTTCATAGGCTGCAAATGCATTCATTCCAATTTGAATACCTTCGTTTCCAATCCACTAGCAACGATTCAAGAGATTCGACCTTCTATGTGGTTTGGCGGAACAGCATTTCTAAAGCTCAGAAGAGTTGTCGTGAGATAATAAAATCCCATCATGCCCATAGAAGCTATTGTACATGTTCCACTTAAACAATGGAAGTAGCGAAAAACAGTTTACGGAGGAAATGGAAAATTTCTACACATCTGCCACATCAATATGGTGCGTGTGTTGCGGTTGTTGCGAGTAGAAGATCGGTTATTGAAAGCTCCAAAAAATTTCGTCACAATTTATTTAATTTATGTTTCATATTAATTTAATTTTAGTTTTATTTTATTATGTACTTATCCAGGTTCATTGGTCGACGTGGCCTTGTCAGGAAGCTGTATTCCGACAATGCCACCAATTTAGAGGGTGCTGCAGAGGTCATCCTCAATACACGACCGATTAATAACGGAATAACACTTGTGTCGTTTCCACTCGCGTCGACGCACTACGCTCCGCCTCAGCAGTGGATGCGATCACCGGCGGAGATAGTAGGGTGTTAGAGCAAATCTAGCACCTATAAACGCACAATTCATCGTTTTCAATATTGCCACTAAATTAAATTTAGATTTTAGGTTTAAATAAAATTTGTATTGAAGTCTTGTGCCTGTGTTTAGTCATTTAATTAAAATACCGTGCATTTAAGTTTAAGATATATATTGAAATACTAAATAAATTGAAATGTATAATCAAATATTATGGGCATGTATAAGTGTAAAGAGTCACAGTGGAGTGACCAGAGCGGGAGCCATCGCCCACTCTCTGCTCTCTCTCCTATGTTCCCTCACATAATTTATATTTAGTGTCACGTGTATTTAATAGAATTCAATTAAAATAATGAATTTGCTGAAAGTTTAATTAAAATCCATTAAGTAACACAGAAACTATTTAACAAATCCTTTAGCCAAGTGACAAATGTGCTTGAGTGCACGGCAAACATTTTCTTACATTCTAGGAAATAACATCATATGCTAATAGAATAAATAGAATCATATGCTAATTAAGTTACTCGGTTGCTATGAAGTTCAGTGGCTCATTATTACGTCCGTGTGCGTGCGTATGTGTGTGTATGTTTTGCTTACAATATATATGTACATACATATGTATGTAAAATAATTCAATATCGGCTATTCGAAGGGTTCAGGGTATCTCCTAGTCGAGCGGTCTCGAGTAGAGCTTCCTTTCTTTTCGATTATGGAATTTTAATACGAATTTATACAAATCCTCAAGAATCAATAGTGCTCAAAATATAACAGAATTTTCAAAATTGTTATATATGTATGTAGTCATATACGATTTGCCATAAACCTAGTGGATGTACATAGAAATATCCGCCATCTAAATCTCAAATCTAGGAATGGCATTTTCCGATTTGCTACGGTCTTAGTGGTCGTATCAGAAAATCCTGAAATAAAACATTTATTAGTGCAAATAAGAGTTCTGAGGCTAACACGTGGTAAAGAGTAAAGACTAATCCGATGTGAAAAATAGTGGAGTATCTGGTCGTACAGTTAAATAGCATTAACAAACAGGACGAATAAATATTACCGATAATTATGCCATTTATTATATATAATTTCCCATTATATACATAGATACAGTGCGCCGCGTGCGCTCGTTCGACAAGTCCATTTATGTATGTATGTACACATACACACACTCTGTCAAGAATTAATTTTTTTTTTTACTTTGCGACACATAACAGAAACAGTCAAGCGTCTCAATAAGCGGCTTGGCTTCTAAAATCCAAAAAACTGTCGCTGACCAACAAGACGCTCATTTACAAAGTCATCCTGGCACCCATCTGGAGATATGACATTCAGGTGTACGGCATATCTACAAAGTCCAACCTCAACAAAATACGAGTTGTGCAGTCCCAAATCCAACGTAGAATTTCTGGTGCGGCATGGTATATATGCAACAGCGACATCGACAAGGAACTCCATGTACCGAGGATCGGAGATGTGATCAACCGTCAAACTACTGCATACCTGAACAGGATTGCACATCACCCTAATCAGATGGCGCGAAGGCTTCTAAGAAGGCGACGCATCCGCGGCGTCAGGATGAGAGGAAGACTCAAGAGAGTTCACCCACATGACCTATCCTACAGGACCTTTTAAACTTTGAACTTTAATCGACACTATAGTAAAAGTTGCTATGAACTGTAACAGTAAGCTATAGGAACAAAATATGTAAATAAAATTGTAAATATTGTAAATATAAAAAAAAAAACAAGTAAGGAAACTCTAATCGGAGGTGCCCGACTAGGAAATACCCTAAACCCCGCCTATCGGCGGTTTTAAATGCACTTTGCATATAATTTTAAATTAAATTGAAAAATTAAAAAAAAAAAATAAAATTAAGTGTAACTTGCATACAACAATTTTTGACGTCAGCTTAGAGAATCGAACCCGAGACTTTATGTCGGCGATCGGCGCTTCTACCAACACATCCGTTGCACTACATGAGAGCGAGATAGCGAATTCCTACGTAAAGTTATTGAGCTACTGAGCTACTGCTACTGAGCTACTGCTACTGAGCTACTGCTACTGACCTGCTGAACTTCAACTTAAAATTCATCCGCAATTTGTCTTTGTTGTTGTTGTTATGAATTCTTCGAATTTTCTAGATGCTTCTGCTACTGTTGCCACGCGCGTGTGTACGTAAACGTTTGGTAAACGTTTCGTTTAATAACATAATGCATTTCATCTATTCATACATATGTATATTACATTGACTTTATTTAAGGTATATCAACGTTACTCTTATTTTATATATATGTAAATATATACAGTATGTACATACATACATATGTATGTATGTACATGTATATTGCAAGCAACGCACATACACACGCACACGCATACGCTCTGCTAACTGCGCAGTTTACTTAGCGACTGCGGTGGGCCAATATGTGCATGTTATTGGAAATTAAATGCTTAATAACCGACTTTATTAATCTAACTTGCGCAGCGTAATTATATCATTCATGTGTGAAAAATCACAAGTCTTGTATTTTAAATGCATGATTTTGAAATTTGGGCCAATAAACTAAACTAAACTATAAACTAACTATAAAGATGTAGAAGATATAATATTAATATATAATTTTAAAACTGAAAATCAATTTTCATTCTGCGCGTGATATTCACGCATCTATTCCTTCTCTTTCGAGAGAGGAGAGTATGCCAAACTGTTCAAAGGGTTGTCAGGTCATGCAAAATAGTGTGAAAATGTTGAGCCCATCAGCCGCAAAGCACAGTTAATCAGTGATGACGAAAATTTTATTTTAAAAGTCTACATCTGTCCGGAAAAAAGCCAAATTAGAAACACTGTCTCGAACTGACAGGTGAAGTGAATTCGCCGAATTCGGCGAAATCGACTTCAACGCGGCACGGCACAAATTTCATGTGCTGAAAAAATGTGTTCTACTTGAAAAGTCTTTGTGTTTTTATTTTTTATATTATTTTATTTTATATAAAGAAAACTGACTACATTCGTGAGTCAAATTACAAAAATTACAAAATTAAAAATTATATAAAGAATAGCGAAAAAAAAAAGCCTAATCTAACAA
Source organism: Drosophila fulvimacula (assembly GCA_035045555.1). Classification (NCBI taxonomy): domain Eukaryota; kingdom Metazoa; phylum Arthropoda; class Insecta; order Diptera; family Drosophilidae; genus Drosophila; species Drosophila fulvimacula. The sequence continues at coordinate 631,158 of JAWNOX010000160.1, read as the reverse complement.
TATATAGCAATAATATCACCAACCCGATGGGGATGTTTTATTTGCCGGACCGGCGAGCTATGCCCCAAGCCACAGCCAGATATGGTTAGTGATATCATTGAAATTAAGCAAGATAGAAGAAGTTAAAAAAAAAAGGTAATAAAAATATAAGAAAAAATATAAATCTTAAAAAGTAAAGTACAATAAGAGAAATCACTACACAAGTAGGGAGAATTGCATAGGTGCATTCTTACTATTGGGGTGTGTGTGTGATTTCTCTGAAATATGCTAAAAGAGAAGATTTTATTAAGGAAAGAGAAAGTTCAGAACTAAATACATGAAAATAAGTATTATACTTAGTTCATAGAACACGAAACGCACTGTGCAAAGAATAGTTACAGTTACATATAGGTAAATAAAGAGGACAAAAGTGACGAGAAGCACGGGAAGGAACTAGGAAATTGACTTGAAATAAAAGAGAAGGCGAATCAATACTACCGTTAATCAACTTATGGAGAAAAGTAATACCCAAGACTATTCTACGATTGATTAACGATGGAAGATACAGAAGAAGAAGCCTACTATGATAAGACGGTAGACGAAGGTTACGATCCCAGTTTAGATTGCGCAAGGCAAAAAGAAGAAATGGCTTCTGAACCGATTCAATACGGTACTGATACAATTTCTGCTGTGGTAACCATATAATAGAACAATATTCTAAAATAGGGCGTACCAGCGAGACAAAAAGAAGTTTAGTGACAAACGGATCATTAAACTCTTTAGACCAACGTTTAATAAAACCAAGTACACTTTTGGCTTCATTCACGATGGTTAGAATATGGGTATTGAATCTAAGTTTACAGTCAAAGAGCATCCCGAGATCTTTGATTGTAGAAATACGTTGCACGGACACATTGTTGATTGTATAATCAGCAAAAAATGGAGCGGTACGACTGAAAGTCATTGTCATACACTTAGAACAATTTAGATGCAACTGATTGGCTTTACACCCATTTTGTATTGTTAGTGCTTTAACGAAGAATATAATCTAAACTTTTAAATGAACATACATTTTTATTATGAAATTTCACGTCACTCTGTGAAGTTGACGAACTAACTTTCATTACACTGAATAGCTATCTAACTTTACCTAAAAAAAATGTTCTATTCCTATGACTGTTTTAACGTATAAACTAATTTTTATTTTACTATCGATAATTATTAAAATAATATTAATCGATATTATTGAATTCTGGTTTAATTATTATTAGTAATTTAATCTTAATATTCAATGTAAAGTGTTCAAGTATTTTAGTTGGTTTTAAATATTAAAAATATGCGCTCGTCAATCAATAGAGCAATTTATATCGTGTATTATATTCTCCAGTGAATTCCAAAACGTATCTTGACAAAAACGGTCTTCCCTGGATCATTAATAAAAATGATTGGAACTTCTGATGGTAAAGAAAGTAACAAATATATTTTTCAAATTGCAAATTTCAATGCTTTTACAATTGAACAATTTTAACAAGTAACTTAGTTAAAGTATCTGAGAAATTATAATCTTTGACTAAATCAAAACTTACCTCTTGTGCGTACGTGGAGAATTGTTTAAAGACGGAAACAATAACTTTGATTGTAATATTTGTTACAGTAGTCCAGTGCATGTAACTTAATTCTATAGGATGTTATATTGGATAGGACATTTTGGTTTGTTACTATATACATATATGTATGTATTTATATATGTTTATAATTTATCTTAAATTTTTTGTACATTTTAGCAAATAAATAACGGCCACTCCCCACAAGTCCAGGAAATTCACTACAGTTCAAGTACGTGCAGTATGAACTTTACAATATTTACTACAGCTAATGGGGTAGCTTCTGTTTGATGTAAATAAAATAATAAATTATCCGCCACACAATCGATCAACGAAAATATTGATCGTCTATAACATTGTCCTTGTACCATCAACCTTAAAGCTTCATATTAAGGGAAGTGATAACAAGTGTAAGAATCGTCAACTTACAGCTTATTTTATGATTCATTGATAGACAAAAACTTAAATAGAAACAAAGATAAATACGATTCGGAAATAATGACAGAGTCTATTAAAGGTGAAGACTCGATACCTATAAACATGAAAAATAAATATAATGATCATAAAATATATTTAAATACCACTCCGATAACAAAAGAATGTAAAAGCACAACTTTAGTTGGTTTTCCTCAAAATACAGCTAACGAAAACAAAATATTTGATGCAATAAAGAAAACCGGATCAAATATTAAAGACAGCGATATTAATGTCATAAGTAATAGTGAGATAGAAGAGTCCACTAGCAATGAGCATAATATAATAATTGGTAATAATCGTCTGGAACAAAAAAATGTTGATTTAGCTGATTTACTTGGTACCAATTGGCCAACAAATGCCGGAGAAACTGGTATGATTTTAAACAGAGCACAATTAATGTCAAAATCACAGGAAAATAGATTGGAAACATCAGTACATAATTCTAGTTCTACATATGATACATTTGCGAACAATAAAGTTTCGTATTCATCAATTTCACCTATAGAGCACAAATCTACCTCGGGTAAGATCATGTCGTCCCACTTAATTTTCCACAAAACTTTGCGGTACCTCTGATCCCATAAAATAGATAAATTTTAATCTGTAAGAAGCATACACGGAGATGTGATCAAATACAAATTTCCTAACCCAAAATCAACTTAATATTTTTAATAATATTGGCAATCGAATATAAAATCTTAAATATCTCACCTCTTTAAATACAGTTTGAAATCAATATTATACCTGGTTGAGACCGTTACAAAAAAACTAAAATGCTTTAATAAATTATGTTTCTACTTAATCTAATCTACTTGGCTATGATCACAAAACATACTGCATCCTACATAATATAATGTTAATGTATTACGATATGAACTATTGCACAGAAAATCTAAAATCGAATTGGGGAGAAAAATCAGTTTTTATACCCTGAACCCATTAAAAATGGGAAATCAGGGTATAATGTTTCTGTGAAAATGTATGTCACAGGCAGGAGACGTCGCAGACTCAGCGCTACGAGCTGAGTCTATATAGCCCTGTCCGTCTGTATAAACAGTCCGCCTCGTAAACTACAAAAGCTGGATATCTGAAATTTGACATGGGTACTCGTGTATACCATACGCAGTACGAGTTTGTTTATTTTTATTTTTTGATAATTCATCCGGTGTCCGAAGTATCGATAAATTGACTTTTATTTATGTATACCATTAAAGTTAGAAACTTCAAACTTACTGTGCAGACAGGTGTACTGAATGCGGACATTTTAAAGTTATTGGATTTTGGATGCCACGCCTCCTTCGTTCCCAATTTGCAAAACACGTATTTCAAGTACTAGAGACTTGTGCTTTGGCACATACACACATAGGAAAGCCATAATCACACAGAGAAAGTTGAATTAAGAAAGTCCATCTACAACAAAAGTTATTAAACATTTAATTTCCCATATAATAGGTATATTGTAGCCGAAGCTCAGTTAGCAGAGCGCGTGCTCATTATTATGTTGCTTGCAATATACATATGTATATGTAAAATAATCATATTGGAATCACCAATATCGGCTTTTCGAAGTATTCAGGGTATCTCCTAGTCGAACGGTCTCGACTGTGCTTCTTTACTTGTTTTTTTTTTTTTAATTTTTTGTATTTATATATATATGTATATATATATCTTTATTATTAGAAATTTCAACTGTGGAAATCTACAGCATTTGCGCGTTCGAGTAAGTTTGTACATACATAACAAACACACAGTCGCTGCGTATGTGTTTCTTGCAATATATGTATCTATATGTAGAATAGACATAGAATGATTGGAGTATTGGCTGGTTGAAGGGTTTAGGGTATCTCAAAGTCGAATAGTCTCGACTATGTCATTCCAACTTGTTATAAATTCACAAATGCTAAAAATAAATCGTGTATCCCATACCATGTACTCTGCGTTGTTTCATTAATAGTTTAATTAAATAAAAGAACGCAGTGAAAATTCGTCGTAAATATATGTGTCTGTTGATAGCATAAAAAATGTATAATATACCACTAACTGTTTTAGAATTTAATGCATCTAGCGGAGAAAACTCTTTGGAAGGTACAATGTACATATATATTAGTTTTTGCAGATAATGTGCCATATGTAGCAATTTTAAGATTATTATTGAAATTATATATTATTATTAATAGAGACTAATAAAGTTGTGAATATTTTTGCTATTGTTATAAATAATATTTTATCACCTCACTTATGGATAGCAAGATCGTGGGAATTCGTAAATCAAATAATAATAATATGCAGCTCATGCATGTTACAGACAGAAGGAAGCATTTGTCCATCAGTCTGTTGTCTTATGTGATACTGTTAATCTTGGAATATAGACACTCTAATCAATAAGAATAATGTAAGATATTTTTTCTGAGAATGATTTCATATGAAAAACCGATTTTGTTTTTAAATTTTTGTATGCCTTGAATCGTATATATAAAATGTGAGGCAGAAGAGGCAGAAAAAATTCTGGCACGCGCAGATCAAGTTTGTTTCAAAATAAGTATTCGCGTTTTAATGTTATCGATTAAAAACGAAAATCGAAATTCAGTTTTAAAAATAAATCTATTACAGCATTTGAGTTAGAGTCTCTAAATCTTGTACATATTTAGTTTTATGTTTATTTTATTCAATTTTGATTATTGTTATAATTTTGATGCCAGATCCCTTCGCCTCAAATTAGCAGATTGCGTATGTGTTGTATGTGTTGCTTGCAATAACTCAAAATTCGTCATCTCTACCACGACGCCACGACCACTGTGCTTGTCAAATCAATAATAATTATAAATAAAATGTATATAAAATACCGACTTCACCTGAGGCTCAAACCAAGGGTGCCGTGGACGGCGCGCGTAACTTTTATTAGCAACGCCACACACACAGCCAAGCACATTCGTCAATTGCCTAAACGTTTTGTTGAATATCTTCTGTGTTACTTAACGAATTTTAGTGAAGTTTTCAGCATATTACTTATATTTTCAACTGAATTGTATGAAATTAGCGTTTAGCAAAAATCAAAATTGTATTAAATACCCATGGCACTAAATACAAAATTTGGGGATAATTAGGGGTGTGGCATAATCGGTAAATTGGTTTCTTCGAATATTATGGGACTGGTAGCTTGCGGTGTGAATGAGTATTTCGCAGTCGGTATCGCGTATGCTGTGCTAACTGCCCAGTTTACGCTGGCCTTTTTAGTGAAAATATAAACTATATGTATTCTTGACGACGGCGTCAATATCGACGCGCTCACATATACGGACAGGCGCACAAACAGATTGACGGTCAGGTTGATATAGCCATTCAGCACAGTTCATCCGCTGTTCAATAATGCGGCCTGCAATGCCTCTTACACTTCTGTTACATACATTTTCACAAAAACATTAGACCCTGTTTTTTCATTATCATTCGATAAATGTTCCCGTTTTAATGTTATCTACGAAAATCAATATATCAATGTATTGCTTTAATGTATATTTATATGGTAACTCCTAGTCAAGCAACTCTAGGCTCAACTAGAGCACTCATACTTGTTATAACATTACGTCAATCACATAATAAAATATATTTTGTATTATTTAGTTTCAGAATTAAAAAATATAAATTACAAACAATTACATGAAATACCTGGAACGAAGCTCACACTTGGATCATTGGTGGAGGTGTCTGATTCTGGGATTGCTGATTTGTATGGTGTAATTCGATGGATCGGCATTCCAGCTAACTCGAAAAATATATTAGTTGGAATCGAAGTAGAGGATGCGCCAAACATAAGGAATCTTAACACAACTGATGGAACTTATAACGGCGTGCGGTAATTGATGTATATATATATCTTTAATTATAAAGTAGGATTTGTATACTCATTCATTAAGTGGTATTCATAATTATATACGAAGTAAAAATGAATGCAGATTATTGACTTATAAATTAAATTAATTTTGTGCAATGGCCATTTGCCTGCAGAGAAAACTGTATATTCCACAGAGCTGAAACATCCTTTCTACTAAGGTTTTGACAATACTGGCTATGTTGTGTTTTGTACAAATTGTGTCGTTGGTGCTACAGTCCTGAAATTTGGAAGTGTTCAATCAACTAGTAGAACCAACAAAAATAAGATGAAAATCGACAACTTCTTGGTAGATTACAACAAGTAAGGAAGCTCTAGTCGAGACTGCTCGACTAAGAGATACCCTGAACCCTTCGAATAGCCGATATTGGAAGTATGCTATGATTATTTTACATATATGTATATGCAAGCAACACATACACACACATATGCACGAACACGAACGTAAAATGAGCACGCGCTATGCTAACTGGGCAGCGACTGCGCGTGGGCTGCAATATGACTATGATATGAGAAATGAAATGTTTAATAACTTTTTTTGTAGATGGACTTTCTTAATCAAATTTTCACAGTGTGATTATGGCATTATGTTTATTGACATACGTGTCTATTTTCCAAAGCACAAGTCTCTAGTATTTGAAATACAGGTTTTGCAAATTTGGGCGAAGGAGGCATGGCATCCAAAATTTAACAAAAATCAAAATTGTATAAATCCCAATAAACTAAATACAAGATTTGGAGTCTCTAACTATAAAGATGTAGAAGATATAATTTTGAAACTGAAAATCGATTTTCGTTTTTAATCGATAAATAACAAAAAAAAAACTCGATCTGCGCGTGATATACACGAATCTACAAAAAAAATTAAATCCACGCGTTCAAACATACGGACAAACGGGCTGGGCTCAATCGACTCGGCTTGTCGTCCTGATCAAGAATATATATACTTTATGGGGTCTGCCACGCCTCCTTCTGCCTGTTACATACATTTGGGGTGCAACAACCAAACCCTGATTACCCATTTTTAATGGGTTCAGGGTATAATAAATTTATGTAAAAGGCACAATGAGACGTATTAAACCACATATGGTGTATATCAAGAAGACTGATCAAGCTGATTAAATATAGCCATGCCCGTCTGTCCCGTCCACAAAAAATCTATATATACATATTCTATGCTGTATAACACACACGGGTCGAATTTTTTTTTTTTATATTCGATCACTCATACTTATTTCAATACAATACAATGTCAATACGTAATCTGACAATGCCAAAATAAACCTCGTAATATCCTATCGCAGATATACACTTTATAGTTTTAAATTCATAAAAATAAATTTTTGCAATACAATTTAACATTTATGTCTTTTAGATTATTTCAATGTCGTGAAGGTGGAGCTATTTTTATTCCGGCCAACAAATGTGCATGCGATCGAAGGTTTGTAGATATGGAAATCAGTTATTCTTTTGGCACGGTGTCAGCAGACACAAACACTATCAAATTTGGGCACGTTGACTGTCCTTCAGTGCTAGGCGCTGTACCACCATTAGGTAAGGATATATCAATTAGTGGAATAATCTTTCTTGTTTTAAGGACATTTTTATACCCTAAACCTATTGAAAATTGGACATCAGGTTTTTGTGAAAATGTATGTAACAGGCAAAAAGAGACGTCGCAGACCCCATAAAGTATATATATACTTGATCAGAGATCGACGAGCTGAGTCGCCCTGTCCGTCCGTCTGTATGAACGGAAGGATAGAAGTATACCACAAAAGCTAGAGATTTTAAATCTGACATGTACACTCGTGAATACCATACGCAATACGAGTTTGTTTCTTTTTCTTGTGTTGTTCTTTTTTCGATAACTCATCCCGTGTCCGAATTATCGATAAATTTCGATACATTTGCTTACATTTAGAATGCTTCCAATATCGGCTATTCGAAGGGTTCAGGGTATCTTTTAGTCGAGCAGTCTCCACTAGAGCTTCCTTACTTGTTTTAAGAATTGTCCGATATTTTGTTAAAAAATAACTGTTAAATTGTACGTATATATCCTAATTTGTTTTTTTTTTTCTTATTAGTAATAAAAGATACAGATGAATTGGAAGATATATGCGGAAAATTTAAAGGCATTCAAGGACATCATAATTCTTGTTATTTAGACGCAACGTTGTTTTCCATGTTTACTTTTACGAGCGTATTTGATTCCATTTTATACAGAAGGCCAAACTCTGAGGTAAATTTATTTAAATATGAAACTAAATATTTGTAATCAATATTTTATTTAATTCAGGATATTTCACATTATAGTGCTGTACAAAATGTGTTACGTGATGAAATAGTTAATCCATTACGAAAAAATATTTTTGTGCGCGCAGACCGTGTCATGAAACTTCGTAAATTTTTGGACCAACTTAGTTCTGTAAGTGGTTTAACCAGTGAAGAAAAAGATCCAGAAGAGTTTTTAAACAGTTTGTTATCTCAAATTATGAGAGTGGAGCCATTTTTAAAAGTATGTTTGTCAAAAATTACAAAAATTTCACCTACAATTTATTTTATTTTAGCTTAGCTCTGGGCAAGATTCTTATTTTTATCAACTATTTGTTGAGAAAGATGAGCGACTGACATTTCCAACGGTTCAGCAATTGTTCGAACAGAGCTTTCATTCATCGGACATAAAATTAAAAGAAGTTCCGTCATGCTTAATTATTCAAATGCCTCGGTTTGGAAAAAGTTACAAAATGTATCCTCGCATTTTACCTTCTCAAGTTCTGGATATAACAGACATCATTGAAGACTGTAAGTTATCATTCCTTTTTTCATGCAATCAACTCAATAAAGTAGTCAGAAATTAATATTTTCCGTTATGTTCCAACAAATAGAAATTGCGTCAAAGCTTTGTAAGAAATGCTTTTTACAATATTTTTGGTCATGATGCTATAACAGAGAATTACCGTCAAGCAGTGAATCAGATATTAATGTTATTTAGACGTCGGTAGGGACAACGAATATATGTATTTATACACATGTTCGGTCGTTTACTAAGTAAGTCCGAAGGTGTCGAGTTTAGATAGTATGGTGGTACACTACACCGTTTCTGTTAATCAATTCTGGCCTCTTCTGTTTAAGTCCATCACTCAATTTGTGCCAAATTTATCGTTGTGTTGCTCAAAATAAAAGATCCCCATGAAATACCACCAATATAACCTTCTTTTGGTTCATCCTTTTTATCCCCTGAACCCATTAAGAATGGGAAATAATGTTTTTGTGAAAAGGTACGTATCATGCAGAAGGAGGCGTGACATATACTCTTGATCAGTTCGATGAGCTGAGTTCAGCCATGTTCATCTGTCGTAGAGATTTGTATTTTGGATGTACTCACATATAAATGGCATTAAGCTGAAAGTTTGATTAAGAAAGTCCATATACAAACTAGTAAGGAAACACTAGTCGGAGGTGCCCCACTAGGAAATACCCTAAACCCCGCCTATCGGCGATTTTTAATGCACTTCATAGAATTTTATAACTATACCCTGAACCCATTGAAAATGGGAAATCAGGGTGTAATGTTTTTGTGAAAATGTATATAACAGGCAGAAGAAGACATCCAGACCCCATAAAGTATATATATTCTTGATCAGCTCAAAGAGCTGAGTCGATTAAGCCCTGTCCGTCTGTCCGTCCGTCCATTCGTCTGTATGAATGAGCTGATCTCGTAAACCACAGAAGCTAGAGATCTGAAATTTGACATGTATACTCGTGAATACCATACGCTATACGAGTTTGTTTTATTTTTTCGATAACTCATCCCGTTCCCGAATTATCGATCAATTTCGATAAATTGACTTTCAATTAAGTGACCCATTAAAGCTAGAGACTTCAAATTTACTGTGCATATAGGTGTAGTGAATGCGGACATTTTGCAGTTCTTAGATTTTGGATGCCACGCCCCCTTCGCCCACAATTTGCAAAACCCGTATTTCAAATACTTGTGCTTTGGCAAATACACACATATGAATGCCATAAACACACTGTGAAAATTTCATTAAGAAAGTCCATCTGCAAAAAAAGTTATTAAACATTTAATTTCGCATATCATAGGCGTATTGCAGCCCGAGCGCAGTCGCTGCTCAGTTAGCAGAGCTCGTGCTCATAATACGTTCGTGAGCGTGCGTATGTATATGTGTTGCTTGCAACATATATGTAAAATAATCATAGCAAACTTCGAATATCGGCTATTCGAAGGGTTCAGGGTATCTCTTAGTCGAGCAGTCTCGACTAGAGCTTCCTTACTTGTTTTAAATTAAATTTAAAAACAAAAAAAAGTAACTTGCATAAAAAAAATTTCGACGGCAGCTTAGAAAATCGAACCCGGGTCTTCATGTCGGCGATCGCCGCTTCTACCAGCACCGCCGTTGCACACCATGAGTGTAAAATAATTAAAGTTATTGATCTACTGAGCTGCTGAACTTCTGCTGAAAATTCATCCACAATATGTCTTTGTTGTTGTTATGAATTCTTAGAATTTTCTATGTGCTTCTGCTGCTGTTACGTTACTGTGTACGTAAACGTTTGATAAACGTTTTGTTTAATAACATAATCAATTTCATCTATATATTATATTGATTTTATTTAAATTATATCTGTTATACTTATTTTATATATACATACATACGTACATACATATGTATGAATATTGCAAGGAACACATACATACACACGCACACGCATACGCGCTGCTAACTACGCAGTTTACTCAGCGACTGCGCTGCGCCAATATGTGCGTGTTATGGGAAACTAAATGCTTAATAACTTTTTTTGTAGATCGACTTTCTTAATCAAACTTGCGCAGCGTAATTATATCATTCATATGCGTGTATGTGCAAAAGCACAAGTCTCTAGTATTTGAAATAGGTGGTTTGAAAATTTCAGCGAAGGGGGCGTGGCATCCGAAATTTAACAAAAATCAAAATTGTATAAAAGTCCCATTAAGCTCAATGGAGTCTTTAACTATCAAGATATAGAAGATATAATTTTAAAACTGAAAATCGATTTCGTTTTTAATCGATAAAAAAAGAACGGGAAGAGTTATCGAATTTCTAAAACAAACTCGACCTGCGCGTGATATACACGAATCTATAAAAAAAATTCAAGTCTTTAGCTATTATAGGTTCTGAGATCCACGCGTTCAAACATACGGACAGACAGACAGACGGACAGGGCTCAATCGACTCGGGTTGTCGTCCTGATCAAGAATATATATATTTTATGGGGTCTGCCACGCCTCCTTCTGCCTGTTACATACATTTGGGCTGCAACAAAACCATTATACCCTGATTACCCATTTTTAATGGGTTCAGTGTATAAAAAGGTATTAAAAATTTAATTTCCTATAACATAGGCATATTGCATTGCATCCGTGTGTTACTTGCAATATATATGTAAAATAATCATTGAATGTTTGCAGTATCGATTGTTCCCAGGGTTCCGGGCATCCGTTCCGTCTAGCGCTCTTATCCAAAATCCAAAATATTAAATCAAGTCAGAAAGCTCCATTGTCTCTACCTTTAATGCATATACCTTTAGTTCATATAAATCGATGGCATTTTATCGAAATTCGATATCGATAATTAGGAAAAAGAATGGGTTATCGAAAAAAACTCGTACTTCACATGGTATGAGTATACATGTCAAATTTGAGTTCTATATCTATTGTGGTAAGGTAGGACGAAATTTGGGAAAACAAATCCTGGGATTGATTAATAATGGACGGATTTATTTTGATCTTGATACTATTTATGGGGACCCAACTTGTAAGCGTGGATGATCGATTGCATTAGAATACGAAAGACAGAGTTTTACGTCATCTGCATACATAAAGATAATAAGAAATACAGCAGGTAAGGTCATTTATAAAAAGTGAAAATAGAAACGGTACGAGAAAAAGATTTGTTCGAAAAAACTTATCTCAACACAACTCTGGGTTCTACACTTTAAGTAGGATAAATCTAGGATAAAAGTCAAAGAGAAATCTAAGGAATCGAAGTGATCAAGTGATATTGAATTTTATGTATTGACTCAAATGTTTTGCAGAAATCGGCCATCTGTTTGTATTTTATTTAAAAAACTGTCATTTACTAGCGAAATAAATGGTCGAAGTTGATCGACATTGAACAAAGCCATGTTGCGATATAATTGATTTACAAAAATGTTGTAATGTCGATGTTGTTATTTTTTTAAAGTAGGGGTGGGAGGTATAGTCGGAACGTTGTTTCTTGTTAAAGCAACAATCGGAGAAGCTTTTAATTTTGAAAAGGATCTTGACTGTCTATAACATCACAAGAAACAGGTGTAGCTGATGTGCCGCTAGAGGATTGTTATAGAATCGGGATAGGGTCAGGAAGGTGCTAATAAATTAGGTATAGAACTTGGTACCAACAGAAATGAAGTCTCCATCACTCAGTTTTAAAAATTGAACCTGCACAGAATACATCTGTCTCGTCTGTCTCGTCTGTCTCGTCTGTCTCGTCTGTTTCGTCTGTCTCTTCTGTCTCGTCTGTCTGTCTGTCTGTCTCGTCTGTCTCGTCTGTCTCGTCTGTCTCGTCTGTCTCGTCTGTCTCGTCTGTCTCGTCTGTCTCGTCTGTCTCGTCTGTCTCGTCTGTCTCGTCTGTCTCGTCTGTCTCGCCTGTCTCGTCTGTCTCGTCTGTCTCGTCTGTCTCGTCTGTCTCGTCTGTCTCGTCTGTCTCGTCTGTCTCGTCTGTCTCGTCGGTCTCGTCTGTCTCGTCTGTCTCGTCTGTCTCGAATACACCTTGGAAAAATTAATTTGTTTTCCAAGCATATCAGACAAGACAAACCAATTGCGGATGAACAGGTCAAAAATAAAGTAAATCAAATAACCTGAACTCTATGAAAATCCTATTTTTCAAGCAGGCTACGAATATTTTACATATATATTACAAGCAATGCAATTGCATACAAATGCATACACACATATACGCACGAAGAAGGACGCAATAATGAGCACACTATCTTATATCTGAGCAACAACTACGCTTTGGATGCAATATGCCAATGCTATGCAAAATTAAATGTTTAATAACTTTTGTTGTAGATGGACTTTCTTAATCAAAATGTTACAGTGTAATTATGACATTCAGTGTGTGTATTTGCCAAATCACAAGTTTAAAATATTTAAAATACATGTTTTGCAAATTTTGGGCGAAGGGGGCGAGGAATCCCAAATATAAAAAAAATCACAATTGTATAAAATCCTCATAAAATAAAATACGGGATTTGCATACCCCAACTTTGAAGTACACCTAGACCTCGCTTTGCATTGGGGATACGTTCCAAAAAGTACAACGCAAATCGAAACAACGCAAAGTGAATTATGATTTTCTATAGCAAACCATATAAAGATCGAAGATAGATTCCAAGGTTGTGAAAATCTTACATTTTTAATTTAACAAAGCAATCATTTAAACAAAAAACACAATTATATATCATTTTATTTCATGTTATAGATATACATAGATAAAAACAAAAAGAAAGTAATTCAGTAAAAACAAAATAATAAATTCAACTAATCAATAATGACAAAAACAATTAGAATTAATCACTATCGGATGAGGCTTGAGTGTCTGTAGTCGTACGTCGCCTTTCCTAAAAAAAAATTGGTCCAGTGTTGTCTGACCGGCTTTTTTTTTAGCGTAAAATACAATTCCTTGTAGCAATTCATATTCACAGCTACCGCCTGGGACACTTTAAGACTCCTTTCGCTGTCAGGATCGTTTTTTAATAAAACCTCCATACCTTCGTCAATCAAACACATTGCTTCGGAAATTTGTTTGGAGGTTAAGTTTTGTTTCTTGAAGTTTTCTAAACGGTCACAGTCATTTTTTTCATTAGCGATATTCAATTCCAGTTGGAAAAGTTCATCATTGGAGAATTCTTGGTTGTGTGAGGCTAGCAATTCGTTTATGTCAGCCTCCTCCATACCTTCAAAATTTAACTTTTTGGCACAATTGACAATTGACAATAGTCCAGTCTCGTCAACATTAAAGACTTGTTTCGGCTCATAGCCACCATCATGAATTAATGCTTTTAATTCTGTTGGGTAGAGTTCTGCAGCAGTCATATCAGCGCTAGCTGCTTCGCCTTTAAGAGCAATGTTGTGCAGATTCGCTCGAACCTTGAATCTCTCAAACCAGCCTTGACTTGCTTCAAAAGTTTCCTTCTCGTGTGCACTACTACCACTAGCATCATCATTGGATACTGTTTGACTTTTTAAGTCATCAAATAAGCTTTTCGCTTTTGTCTGAATTACAATTTTACTTAATGGTATTTTCATAGCCACTTGATTTTCAATCCAAGTAGAAAGCAATGACTCCATTTTAATCATCAAAGAACTCCTTGTACGAATCATCGTTTTAGCATCTAATGATGTCGCAGATTTTGCAGCCTCTCTTATTTTATCTCCATCACGATCCTTAATTGTTCTGACAGTTGTTGCAGCCAGACCAAGAGCCTTTGCTATATCCACAGTCTTCTCGCCCTTATTAAATCGCCGCAGAATATCTAACTTTGTCTCCAAGCTGATCGTTTTTTTTTTATTTTTTGTAATTCCACCAGCTTTGTCCTTTCCACTCATTTGGCTAAAAACGTAAGTTTATGTAAAAAAGAAATTCTTACCTTGCCGATAAATAAACTTCAAAAATATTTACCTTTTTTATAATCAGAAAATACACGAAAAATTTATTGATCTCATTTAAAAAGCACAACTCACTAATAAAAATGCGATACACTGGATAAAAAGTGGGCAAGCAAATGGCAAAGTGAGCCAAAACAACAATCCGGGAATTCCCCAGTTTTGATAGCATAGCGCAATTAGAACGAAAGGTGCTGCCACCTTTTGGAGAAAATAAGTATTAAAAAAAAACTAACGACTCTTGGGCAACGCAACAACGAACTCTAGCGACGCATAATGAAAATTAGTGCTAATTGATCAGCGACGCAAGTTCGAAAAACGCAAACCGAAACGACGCAAAGCGAGGTCTAGGTGTATGCTTACCTCTTTAAATTAAGAACTCCCTATATATAATAATATATATATATATATATATATATATATATATATATATATATATATATATATATAATTAATTCGGACTGACTTAATAATTTCACAATTTTGCTTTTAACCTGAACTGCCCCTGACCTGCGAGTCCGTTGCTGGCATTGATGCTGTTGTATCCGTTGGCGTTATTTATTTTATCGCAGTCGGTTCCTTGTAATACGCAGGCACATCGCACGTCGCAGAAAGTGCATACACGGATATGCTTCGGACTGGTATATATTTGCAATGCTTACGCATGAATGATATAATTACGCTGCGCTAGCTTGATTAAAAAAGTCGGTCTACAAAAAAAGGTATTAAGCATTTAATTTCCCATAACATACACATATTGGCGCAGTGCAGTCGCTGAGTAAACTGCGCAGTTAGCAGAGCGTATGCGTGTGCTAGTGTATGTTTGCGTTGCTTGCAATATACATGTACATATGTATGTATGTACATACTGTATATATTTACATATATATAAAATAAAAATAACATTGATATAATTTAAGTCGCTGAGTAAACTGCGCAGTTAGCAGAACGTTTATTATCAAACGCACGTGGTAGCAGCAGTAGAAGCATCTAGAAAATTATAAGAATTCATAACAAGAACAATGATGATTGGGGATGATTTTTAAGCACCAGCTATCTGACACTCAAGTAGTGCACCGGCTGTGTTGGTAGAAGCGCTGCTCGGCGGCGAAACTCAGGTTCTATTCTCAAGGCCTCATGAATGCCATATTCACACTGAAAATTTGATTAAGAAAGTCCGTTTACAGAAAAAGTTATTAAACATTTAAATTCTCATATCATTGACATATTGCAGCCCACGCGCTCTTCGCTGTTCAGTTAGCAATATATATATGAAATAATCATATATTGCTTCCAATATCGACTATTCGAAGAGTTCATAGTATCTTCTAGTCGAGCGGTCTCGATTAAAGCTTCCTTACTTGTGGCTTAACTACCATAATAATATACAAACTTAGAGCGAAGCGAATTCTAATTTGCTGCTGGCTACTGTCTGAACTCAATTGACTCACATTCTTAACAACGCTGTTTCTTGACGCAAGTTGGACTACACTCGCGTCGCCATCGCCCCTCATTCTTTCGTCAGTGATATTTTGTGTCTGAATGCTTAAAATTTTCAATTTGTGCATTTGCCACAATATGCCAAACCTTTTGCTTAGCAGAGACTTGCAATCATACTCACACTGGTCAAGCTATATTCATAATGCGGTATATACATAAATATATAAATCTTATAATGTTTAATTATATATTTTTTTCTCAATATATATGTATAATATATTTTATATTTATAGCTCCGCGTCAGTGCTCCGTCTGTGGGAAACTTGCTGAATTTGAATGTCCAGAATGTTTTGGTAGTTTGCAGGTAGGTTCTGGACTCGAGTGTACCTCTTTCTGTAAAAAATGCCTTAAAACAGTTCATATGCATGGAAAAAGGTTGGTTTCTTAAAAATAACAAATTTTATAGCATAAATAACAAAATAATTGATGTTGATAGAGTTAACCATGAATCAAAGAAATTGTCCGTACAAAGAGACTTTAAAGTTATGGCTGATAACATGGTTTTACCAAGACTTTATATGGAGCTATTCGCTGTTGTATGCATAGAAACATCGCATTATGTAGCATTTGTAAAAACAGGTTCAGGACCAGATGCTCCTTGGTGCTTTTTTGATTCAATGGCAGATAGAAAGGGTAAGTTATTTTTTTATACTTTGAACCCATTAAAAATGGGTTTTGTTGCAGCCCAAATGTATGTAACAGGCAGAAGGAGGCGTGGCAGACCCCATAAAGTATATATATTCTTGATCAGGACGATAAGCCGAGTCGATTGAGCCCTGTCTGTCTGTCCGGCCGTCTGTCCGTATGTGTGAACGCGTCCATCTCAGAACATATAAGAGATAAAGACTTCAAATTTTTTTTGTAGGTTCGTGTATATCACGCGCAGATCGAGAAAAATTCAATAACTCTTCTCGTTCTTTTTTTATCGATTAAAAACGAAAATGGATTTTTCGTTTTAAAATTATATCTTCTACATCTTTATAGTTAGAGACTCCAAATCTTGTATTTATCTTAATGGGTCCTTTATACAATTTTTGTTAAAGTTTTGATGCCACGCCCCTTCACCCAAAATTTCCAAACCATGTATTTCAAATACTAGAGACTTGTGCTTTTGCACATACACACATATGAATGATATAATTACGCTGCGCAAGTTTGATTAAGAAAGTCGGTCTACAAAAAAAGTTATTAAGCATTTAGTTTCCCATAACATGCACACATATTGGCCCAGCGCAATACAGACCAGCGTAATCCACCACACCCACTTCTGGGAGCAGCCATGACTATCGCAGTCACGCCCCGAGATACCAGCAGATTTAATGTGCAACCAACACATTGCATTTGTGGAGAATCAGTGACTTTCCGAAATGAACATATGTATGTAATTTCTTACAGTATATTATGTTGGTAACAGGGGAGTAAATCAAAACAAAAATAAAAACAGATTAAGATAAGAAAAAATATAAGACAAATAGAAGACTGTGTTGAGAGAAACAAAATCTCAAACAACAACACTCAGCTAATAACAGAGATCAAAGACAAACAGGTGATGAAGAAACGGAAAATAGAGCGGGAGAGAGCTACACTTAAAACGAAATAAATTTCGTAAGAAACAAAAACAAACACTAAGCTAAGCGTGAGCGAGCGAAAGCGAACACACACACTAACAAGTGTAAAAAAAAACAGAAAGCAAAGAAGAAAAAAACAAAGAATAGAAATATTAAAACGAAAATTGCAATTTAGATATAATCACCGACGCTCACAAAACTTTGTAAATACAAAACAATGTTTAGAAGCACAAATCACGGCAGTATCAAACCAAAAAGGCAATAATCACCAATATGCAAGTAATGTGTAAATATACCGGATATAAGTTTAGATTTTCGCCAGTCTTTAACTCGGATAATAATAACATAGGAAAAAGTTCGTGGTGCAGAAAAGCACATTTGTCAATTGCCTAAACGTTTTGTTGAATGACTTCTGTGTTACTTAATGGATTTTAACGAAAAATTCAGCATATTAATTATATTTTCAACTGAATTGTAAGAAATTGGTATATAGCAAAAATCAAAATTGTATTAAATACACATGACACTAAATATAAAATTTGGGGTGTGGCAAATTGGTAAATTCGTATCTTGGAATGTTATAGACCTGGGTGCTGGGGTGTGAATGAGTATTTCGCAGTCGGTAGTGCCCGAATGCAATGTTTTTACTTGTTTTAATTGATAACTATTTCCGTTGTAATTTTATGGATTGAAACCCAAATCGGAATTCAGTTATTGAATTTGTTTTGTAATATATATATATATATACAATATTCGTTTTTATTTTATATCGCAGCATTTACAAAGACGGACGGACAGATGGGCATAGCTGGGCAAGAATATATATACTTTACCTGAGCTGCCACACCTATTGTTGCCTGTTATATACATATTCACAAAAACATATTCTGATTTATTATTTTTTTAACAAAGCCGATATAAAATTAAGTATTTTATTTTTACTTTTTAATAGGTGAAAAAAATGGATATAATATACCGGAAATGATATCCGTTCCTGAATTACCTCAGTGGCTATCCGATGAGGGTGCTCGGCTTATTAATGAAAGGTCCGGAAAGGATAAGGTCCTACCTGAGCATGCTAAGCGCCTATTTTGTGATGCATATATGTGTATGTATCAAAGCACAGATGTTATGATGTACCATTAAAAACGTATTTGTTATTAAAATTATATATATATATAACCACGAAAATGTATCTGTAATTTATTAAATATATATAATGGGTTGACTTTAGACTAAGTGTCATTCTAAGTGCCTTTATAAAATATTACTGAACGAAGCCCAAGTTATTAATCAAAATCTAATCAAGGCTCCAAAGCCTCGGCGGAACCCGCAAAACAAACTTTCTTTAATCTCCGCTTCTGCCCTTACTTCCTATCTAGCAGGGATTTCAGCAAAAATTCTTATTAAATTTTTTGTTAGCGACTCTGGATGGACTGAGACATGCTGCTTACGTAATTGGGCTGTAATGCCTATAATACTATGTGAAATTAAAAACCCTTTTCATCTCAAAATGTAAAATTTGGCAAATGCAATAATCATTTATATGAAATATTGATTAAGAGAGTCCTTATAAAAACAAAGTCTTTGTGTTTAGTTTTAATGATATGGTTAATTGTATTGGTGAAAAATATATACTTTCTTTGTACTGAATGTCACTAAACCAGAAAAAGTTTTAGTGAGTTTTTTCTTTATTACCGAGATGTTCTAATCTAAATTTGATTGTTTCTTTTAGTTCATTATTAATGGTAAAATTGAAAGGAAAATCTTCTGTTAGAGATCACTTACTGTGGTAATATCGTCAACAGGATCATCATGACTATATCTCGTTTAAAATGAATAATCTTTCAAGATGACTTCTTATACACATTCACAAAGTGCCGTGTCCGTCTTGCTTTCCGTCCGTCCGTCGGACCGTACGCAAACCATTTCTATGATATTGAAGCTAGAAGCTTGATATTTGGAATATATACTCGTGTATACTCTCGTCAGATAAAGTGTCAAGATTTTCCCGATACGCTCACTAGGGGCGTGGCAAATTGAAAAATTAATTTTCCTGTATGCCAGAAATACTACTTGTAGCAGTCCTAGAGACTGGAATATATACTCGCGTTGACATGCCAAGTTGAATAAGCTTTGGCGGATATATCTACGACCACTGGGGGCGTGGAAAATCGGGTGAAACTGTATCTTCTACAGCTTTAGAGCTAGAACGACCAAAATTGGTACGTGAGTAAGTGTTATGATCCTATAAAGATCGACCAATAAGCTATGGCCGATATATCTACGCCCACAGGGACGTGGCAAACCGCACAAGTTTATAGATCCTACAGTTTTAGTGCCAGAAGCATCAAAATTGCATTGGTAGGTTACTGGTGACCTCCTCTATCGATTGGCCAAAAATTATTTTTACCCCCTTTTGGAGCGTGACCTACTCAAATATACCCTGTAATTTTATAAGTGTAAGCGTCCAAAGTTCACAGTTACGTTGCCCTACACCCCTGTCATGGACTGACCAAATATTAAATGTGTACGCCCACTAGGGCGTGGCAAATAGAATTAAACCACTATTTTTGAGCTATAAACACAAAATTGATTGACTTTTAAATAAAATAAATAAATATTATAAATGCAAAAAAAAAATATTTTAGAACAAAAAATAAACAAATAAAAGAAAAGCCGACATAGAAAAACCTCCTTGCACGAGTTAAAATTCGTCAACTAATAATAATTATAAATAAAATGTGTATAAAATACCAATTTCACCCGAGGTTCGAACCATGATCGTCACTTCGATTAGCAACGCCACTAAACCTCATAGTAACAAAGTAACTTAATTAGCATATGATTCAATCTGAATTCTATTGTATTTGTAATTTCTTAGAACATCGAAAAATGTCGTTCAGCCATACACATTTGTCAATTGCCTAAACTTTTTGTTGAAGAACTTCTGTTTTACTTAACGGATTTGAATGAAATTCAGTATATTAATTATATTTTCAACTGTATTGTAAGAAATTGGTGTATAGCAAAAACCAAAATTATATTAAATAATAAAAAAAAAATTTGGGGATAATTGTGGTGTGGTGTGGGTGTGGCAAATTGATAAATTGGTTTCTTGGAATGTTATGGAACTGGGAGTTTGCGTGAATGAGTATTTCGCAGTCGGTAGCGCCCAACTGTAACATTTTTACTTGCTTGTAGTTGGGCTTTATTAATCACAGTGTAATTATGGCATTCAGATGTGTGTATTTGCCACAGCACAGTAGGTTTTTTCCAAATTTGTGGGGAAGGGGGAGTGGCATCCAAAATCCAAAAACTACAACATCTTTGTATTCACTACACGTATCTGCCCAGTGAATTTGAAGTCTACGGTTTTACGGCCCACATAAATAGAAGTTTATTTATCGATAATAAGGAGTTAATGATGATGAGTTAATGGAAAAAAAATAATTAACTCGGACTACGTATGGTATACACGAATATTTATATACATATGTCCAATGTCGGATCTTTAGCTTGTGTGGTGTAGGAGATCGCTGCGTTCACACAAACAGGCGGACGGGCGGAGAATGCTATATCGACTCAGGTCGTCGACCTGATCAAAAATATATATACGTTATAGTGCTGCCATGGCTTCTCCTGCGTTTTCATAAATTTTCACAAATATTATACCCTGATTTCCCATTTTAATGGATTCAGGGCATAAAAACGCAAATATCTATCCATTTTCTCTTGTGTCTATTTGACAATTTTTTTACTCACTGTGATTTTGTTTTTTTAAGTTTTTGTGTTTAGTTTTGAGTTGTTCTTTTTGCAAGTTAAACGAAATAAGCGTAGATCGAATCTAATCAATTAATCAGATTAGATTAGATCGAATCTAATCAATTAATCAGAGTAAATGTTTCCACGCTTATCTCGTTTAACTTGCAAAAAGAACAACTCAAAACTAAACACAAAAACTTAAAAAAAACAAAATCACAGTGCGAAACATTTTAGTAATAACTATTTATAGGAAAAATCAACAACCCAACTAAAACTACAACAACCGCAGCAACCGCGGGAACTACCAGACCTGCATAGCAGGTCCAATACCCTACAATTTAAAATTGAAAAAATAAAAGCTCTAACTAATCTATGTATAGGCCCCATATATTTAATAATGAAACGCACAGACGAAGCCAAAAAACGCTCGCAACTATTCTCCTTTCCAAATTAAAACAAGTAAGGAAGCTCTATTCGCGACTGCTCGACTAAGAGATACCCTGAATCCTTCGAATAGCCGATATTGAAAACATGCTGCGATTATTTTACATATACATACACACATACTCACGCACACGAACGTAATGTGACCCCGCACGTTGCTAACTAAGCAGTGACTGGCTCGGGCTGCAATATGCCTATGATATGGGAAATTAAATGTTTAATAACTTTCTTTCTAGATGGACTTTCTTATTAAATTTTCACAGTGTGATTATGGCATTCATATGTGTCTATTTGCCAAAGTCTCAAGTCTCTAGTATTTGATATACGGGTTTTGCAAATTGTGGGCATCCAAAATCCAAAAACTACAAAATGTCCGCATTCACTACACCTATCTGCACAACAAATGTGAAGTGTCTAGCTTTAATGGGTCACATAAATTAAAGAAAATGTATCGAAATTTATCGATAATTCAGAAACGGGACGAGTTATCGAAAAAAAAAACAAACTTGTACTGCGTTTGGTATTCACGAGTATACATGTCAAATTTCAGATCTCTAGCTTTTGTGGTTTACGAGATCAGCGCATTCATACAGACGAACAGACGGACAGGGCTTTATGGGGTCTGCGACGTTTCCTTCTGCATGTTACATACATTTTCACAAAAACATTATACTCTGATTTCCCATTTTCAATGGGTTCAGGGTATAACAATAATCCAACACTAGCAACTACTCTCAAACCTAAAAACCCCAAAAAACTAAAACAAGCAACAATAAGTCTATACACAATTCAACTAGAATAACGAATGCGACATGATAACTGAAGACACCTCAGAATAACAACCTCTATCGCGGTACACTGCCGAGGTATGGGTATGAGAGCCACTGAATAGCGCTCATGCATATTGCTTGGCGTCCGCCCCGGCCACCGACATCGACATTGTGCCAAAATCAATGCGTAACCGTAACACCCCATTGCCATTAAACAGCAAGAAGGCACTGCGGCAAAAAAAGCAACAATATATCCATACTGATCTCTCAAACAAAACAAAAAATACAAAAAAAAAGATAAAAAAGCTTTATCTTTAAGTTATGATTAAGATAATACAATGGAACTGTCACGGCTACCTCAACAATTATGATCAGTTACAACCATAGCTCGCAAATAACAATTGAGTGTTTTACGACGTCTTCAAATAAGTGTCTTTACTGAGTACATACAAAAAATACTCGCGAGTGCCATATTGATTAGCTCTTCGTTTTGCTCACTCGCACTCGGACAACAATCGTTTTTCTTTCGTTTATTTTTTCTCTCACTTAGAAGCAAGTATTTGCTTAAGTGAAATGAAGCAAAACGTCTGTTAGCGCGAGATGTTTATTAAATTTCGATTATTGTGAATAATACAATTATAAATAATAATTTAATACACCCAAATTTGTTTTATAAAATGTTTAGATAATTATACCCTGAACCCATTAAAAATGGGTAATCAGCGTATAATTGTTTTGTTGCAGCCCAAATGTATGTAACAGGCAGAAAGAGGCGTGGCAGACCCCATAAAATATATATATTCCTGATCAGGACGACAACCCGAGTCGATTGAGCCCTGTCCGTCTGTCTGTCTGTCCGTATGTTTGAACGCGTGGATCTCAGAACTTATAATAGCTAGAGACTTGAATTTTTTTATAGATTCGTGTATATCACGCGCAGGTCGAGTTTGTTTTAGAAATTCGATAACTCTTCCCGTTCTTTTTTTATCGATTAAAAACGAAATCGATTTTCAGTTTTAAAATTATATCTTCTATATCTTGATAGTTAAAGACTCCAAATCTTGTATTGAGCTTAATGGGACTTTTATACAATTTTGATTTTTGTTAAATTTCGGATGCCACGCCCCCTTCGCCCAAATTTTCAAAACACTTATTTCAAATACTAGAGACTTGTGCTTTTGCACATACACGCATATGAATGATATAATTACGCTGCGCAAGTTTGATTAAGAAAGTCGATCTACAAAAAAAGTTATTAGGCATTTAGTTTCCCATAACATGAACATATTGGCGCAGTGCAGTCGCTGAGTAAACTGCGCAGTTAGCAGAGCGTATGCGTGTGCTAGTGTATGTTTGCGTTGCTTGCAATATACATACATATGTATGCACACATGTACATACTGTATATATTTACATATATGTATGTATATATGTATATATGTATACATGTATATAAAATAAGAGTAACATTGATATAACTTAAATAAAGTCAATATAATCTACATATGTATGTATGTACATACATATGAATAGATGAAATGCATTATGTTATTAAACGAAACGTTTACCAAACGTTTACGTACACACGCGCGTGGCAACAGTAGCAGAAGCATCTAGAAAATTCGAAGAATTCATAACAACAACAACAAAGACAAATTGCGGATGAATTTTAAGTTGAAGTTCAGCAGCTCAGTAGCAGTAGCTCAGTAGCAGTAGCTCAGTAGCTCAATAACTTTACTTAGGAATTCGCTATCTCGCTCTCATGTAGGGCGACGGATGTGTTGGTAGAAGCGCCGATCGCCGACATAAAGTCTCGGGTTCGATTCTCCAAGCTGACGTCAAAAATTGTTGTATGCAAGTTACACTTATTTTTATTTTATTTTTTTTAATTTTTTAATTTAATTTAAAATAATATTCAAACTTTGAAGTGCATTTAAAACCGCCGATAGGAGGGGTTCGGGGTATTTCCTAGTCGGGCACCTCCGACTAGAGTTTCCTTACTTGTTATATTATTAATGTGTATTATTTTGGTTATACTTGTTGTATTTAGGACTCGGACAACAATATTTTCTTTACTGGAGATAGTATTTCCAATAAATATTCCTTTCTCAATTTCTTGATTCGGAATTAGAACAGTTTGTTCTGTAGATTCTAATTTAATCTGTCGGAATACTTCAGTGCGGGCTGGAAGTAAAATGGCATTGTTATCACAACTATGTGTGATGGGTATTTTTATTTGTAGGTTTAAATTATCTGGCCTAATTATTAGAGTGTCACTAGTATGTGTACAATCTAATAGGCAATTGAATTTTTTTATGAAGTCTATACCTATAATGCCATCTCTAGGGATTGAAAAGTTTTGTTCAACTAAGTGATATTTGTGTGGGATTATGTACTTTCCTGTAGATAATTCTACGAATGCTAAACCTTTTGAAAAAACTGAACGTATTTTAGTTGATATGTTAGTGTTAACATTGTCAAAAATATCGACATTTTCTTTAATTATTGAAATGTCTGCACCAGTGTCTACTAAAAAAGTGAGAGAATTGTTTGTACTTAAGTTTTTTAGTTTTATAAATAATCCTGAACTAAGATTAATGTTGTATACTATCGCACACTCTGAATATCTTAAAGGATTTATTCATTTCCCGAACTACTTTCAGCAGTTCGTATGTTTGCATTGTTTTGGGGATTATGGCCTCTGTTCGAGTTACTACGGCCTCTAGAGTTTCCTCTATTTTGGCCTCTATTGTTCCCTCTATTATTATTATTGTGATTGTAATGGTAATTACCTCTATTTTGGTAATTACCTCTGTTTGAGTTATTGTAACCGCGGTTATTGTAACCTCTTTGGTTACCGCGACTACCGTTGCCTCTGTAATAAAAGACAGTGTTGGCGCTTCCCGTAATCTCTGTGCTGCAATGGATATATCTACCCATTACATCATTAAAATTATAGAAATTGCCAGCTTCTAGTATTATACGCAACTTTTCATGTTCACAGTTGTGAATCAGAGCTGATATCGACTCTTTGGTCGAAAATTTATCAGCATTTCCTGGGTCTAAACCTTTGTCAATGTACGCTGCTTCTAGCTGCTGACTGTCAATATCAATCATATATTGCGATGCTTTTTTTACCCTTTTGCTTTATATTTAGTAATTTTGCTTTGATAACATCAGAGGACTCTCCTTTAACGTTATCATTGAGTTTCCTATTAATGTCCTGGATTGTTGTTTCGTTTTGTACTTTATAAAGGATTGTGCCGGTTATCTTTGATTTGATAACTTCAACGGCTAGATATTCTTGATCTCCTTTAGTCCTATCAGTGATTCTTAACGCAGTAAGAAAGCGCTGGAGTGATAGTTTAGTACTATCGAATTCGGGTACTGAAGTTGAGACTTGTCTCACATATTGACGGTCTTTTTCTACTGTTGACGTCATGATTACTTCGTTTCCTATATTCCCTGAATGTTTTTGTTCAAGAATTGATTGTGGTTCTATATCCAGTAATACCGACTCATCAAATCTGGCTGGTGTGTTAATTATATTCGGAATAAATAACTGTAGGCTATGTTTTTCCGATATATATCTAAGATTTTCTCTTAATCTTTTAAACACATCATTTACCTGCGTTACGTGCAATTGCGTTAATCTATTTAAATTAGTATGTACTATCTCACGAATATTATTATATTATTTTATCATATATTGAACGTGTTTTACTTTCGTTGTTGTTGAAATCGGTGCACATTTATTTAGGCACTTAAACGATTTGTCAAACTCAAGACGATCAAGTTTAATAATGGACGATATTTCGTTCCATTTCATTAGTCGATGAGATGTATGTATATATATATATTTTTTTTAAACCTTATCTAGCTCATTGGCTCGACTAAGGTATCTCTTTCTGAGCGTTCTTTTGTATATCAGATACGCTTTTAGTATTAGATTTAATGCCGTGAGTACGACTAGTACGATTAAGAGCTGAGTTTGGGCGTCTAGGTGTGGTGTAGGATCCACAAAATCTATGACGTTAATCACGTCTGCTGTGCTATCTTTTACCTTGAACTCATGGCCACCCATTTTGAAATTAGGAAGCTCACTTAAAAAATTTACGAACTAAAATTTAATAAGAGACGTCCTAGGGTCGTGTTGGTCAATTCGAAGAAGGAAACAAACAGTTCATAGAATGAAAACAAATCCTGAATTAAAGGCAAACTCGAAATTTAGTGGTTGGAACGTGATTTAATAATTTGATACATATACATATATAAATGTTCCGCTTTACACAAAAATTAAAGATAATTTTTTTTTTTTTTTTTTAAATGCTTATCAATGATTTCCTACCTATTTTGTCGTATGACTTCACGGGCCATACTTTAGCGAGCAATGCAGTTATCGTTTCCGCTTACAATATTTTTCTTAAGTTTAGATATAGTTAATTTTTCTTCCTTTTACATGTCCCTACCTAATGGTTCGTATAGCTTTACAGGCTATACTTCTATCGGGCAGATAGGATTCCGCTCTATTTTACAATTTGTTATAATTATAAAAAAAATATGCATCGCAGTGCACTAAAAAAAAAATGTGCGACGCAGCGCATAGTTTTTTAATTTATTATTTTGGTGGGCGCTCTTTGTAGCGCTATCGGTCCTACTGCCTTCAGGGCGTCCACGTTGCTGCATCAGCTGGTCGTCGCCGGTTGGCTACGCTGATGCTCCTTCGTAGGCGTAAAAGGCGGCTTGCCTTTCACGCTTGTTGATCAGTCCGTTGCTGTTTTCTCGTGCAGGTGCATTCGCTGGCGTCGCTGGCTTCGATGTGCTGAGCAGCGTAATCACACGCCTTAAGGGCGGATCTGTCGCTTGGATGAAGCTCTCGTTGCAGCTCGCAACGTCTTTGTGCGGTTAGCGAGAGAGTTGGGCTGGCATCACTGGCTGCGATGACTTTGGAAGTTGTTTGCTTTATATCACGTGTTGTTGTTGTTGTTGTAGATCTCCGGGGCCTATGGTTCCAGTTGCTGACGCTGCGGTCACCGCCGCTGGTGTTACCTTAATCCCAATGGCTGGCGTCACAATTGAAGCTTTTGGTATATGCAAAAATTTCGAGGGCATGGTTTTCACAGTGACAAAGATTTATCAGATATCGACGCACTCGCTTTGCTTATTGACAAATTCATTCGCTGCCAATGTATTTTTGTTCCATTTAAAATGATCTTTGTGTATTTTATGCACTGCACTTATTGAATATGCACTTGTTAATTGGTATCTTGTTTAAGCACAATATCGCTGCCTTGGAGACCTTAGACACACATTGTTGCAATGGTCCTGTCACGGCCGCCATGTAATGATTAGAATAAAAGACTTGTGTCTTTGACGTCTTCATACATAATGAATCGGTCTTTCTTAATTCAAAATTGACTTAGCCTAATGTACATAAGAGAGTATATAGTTCTGTCGCTCAAAGCAGCGGCAGAACGGGAGTATATAGCGTGTAATATGTATTTGTATATATTATTATATGCACATGCAGAAGGCATATACATTGACATGCGCTTAGGACCGAATGGTCAGAACGTCATAGTGCTTACGCTACAGATCTCACGCTGCAGGCCAGTCCACATATAAGCGGGTGATAATATTACAGCACTTGGCGGTGGTTATGTTATGTAAACAAAGCGACAAAGTGTCTCTATGTTTATGCACTTGATACTCTAACGTTTAATTAGGGCATATGACCACTTTACATATTGTATACACTACAATGTGGTGGGCATATGCTTATTTTGCATCTAACACACTACAGTATGTATGCGTTCCTTGCAATATTCATACATATGTATGTACGTATGTATGTATATATAAAATAAGTATAACATAGATATAATTTAAATAAAGTCAATATAATATATAGATGATTTATCAAACGTTTACGTTGACGTAACAGCAGCAGAAGCACATAGAAAATTCTAAGAATTCATAACAACAACAAAGACATATTGGGGATGAATTTTCAGCAGAAGTTCAGCAGCTCAGTAGCAGTAGCTCAGTAGTTCAATAACTTTACTTAGGAATTCGTTATCTCGCTCTCATGTAGGGCGACGGCTGTGTTGGTAGAAGCGCCGATCGCCGACATGAAGACCCGGGTTCGATTCTATAAGCTGCCGTCAAAACTCTTTTTTATACAAGTTACTTATTTCTATTTTTTTAATTTTTTAATTCAATTTCAAATTATATGCAAACTTTGAACTGCATTTAAAACCGCTGATAAGCGGGGTTTAAGGTATTTCCTAGTCGGGCACCTCCGACTAGAGTTTCCTTACTTGTTTTTTGATGAATTGTTTAACCTTTCTATGTGTCAGATGAACTCAATTTCTAATTATTTGAATCGTTCTCTTGATCTTGTTCTTACTAATGATGACGCCAGCAATAAAGTTTTAAGATCATCCCTCTTATTTATACCTGAGGATATTTATCATCCAACAGCTATTTATAATCCACCAAGTTTTACGTCCTTATCATCTAAAAAGCGTCGTTGTTTTAATAAATGTAATTTGGTTTTGCCTAATAATCTCATTAATGCAACAGATTGGTCTCCTTTATATGATGCAGTTGATGTAAATTTAGCTACTTCTACCCCCTAATCCTCTTCTATTAAACCTCCCAGGTTCACTTTCTCTTTCAACTGTAGAAAATATTAAATCTAAATGTTTTAAAAAGTTCAAAAAGTCGGGTTCGGTCGTTGACTGATCTAAATACTCCTTAGCTAAGGCCAATTTCAATATTTTAAACTCTCGTTGTTATGAGAATTACCTTATACGCTGTAAAAGGCAGTTTGCTCGTAATTCCAAAAGATTTTATTCATTTGTAAATATGACGCGTAAATCTTCTGGGTTCCCATTCTCTTTTTTCCTAGGTTGTGACAATGTACTTGTACTTGTACTGATCAAGATGCCTCAGATCTATTTTCAAATATGTTCCCATTCACTTACTCAGCTGCCATTCCAGAAACCAATTCATTTCCAATTTTAAATTCTAAAATGAATGGAAATGCCATAATTGTTTCTAATATTTCTCCTGTTTCTCTTTTATCCGCTATGCGTACGTTGAAATCGTCGTTCTCTCCGGGGGCGGATGGTATTCCTAGTTGTGTGATTAAAGAATGCAGTGCTTCTTTGTGGTCACCTTTATTAAAACTGTTTAATTTGTCCCTTGATACCTCGGTATTCCTTTCAATCTGGAAAGAATCATTTATTATTCCTCTGTATAAAAAAGGAGGAAGATCCATTATTTCAAATTATGGAGGCATTGCCAGGCTTTCTGTTATTCCCAAGTTATTTGAAAACATCAGAAGCAATTTCTCCTTTTTGCCTTGCGCAATCTTAACTGGAATCGTAACCTTCGTTTTCCAATCGTAGTAGGCTCCTTCTTTTTGAACTTCCATCGTTAATCAATCGTAGAATAGTATTGCTTTTCTACATAATTTGATTAACGATAGTATTGATTCACCTTCTCTCTTATTTCAAATTAATTTGTTAGGTTCTTCTCGTGCTTCTCGTCATTTTTGTCCGCTTTATTTACCTATATGTACCTATAACTATTCTTTGCACAGTGCGTTTCGTGTTCTATGTACTAATTACAATAATTATTTCCATATACTTAGTTCTGAACTCTCTCTTTCCTCAATAAAATCCTCTCTTTCAGCGTATTTCAGAGAAATCACATACAGAACCCTGTAGTAAGAATGCACCTCGAAATTCTCCCTACTTGTGTAGTGATTTCTCTTATTTTATTTTACTTTTATTTTTATTAATTTTTTTTAACTTGTACTCATATTATTCTTTTTCTATCTTGCTCTATCTTCAATGATATCACTAACAATATTTGGCTGCATTTCATGGCATAGCTCGCCGGTCTTGCAAATATAAACACCCCATCGGTTTGGTGATATCCTTGTTATATATTGTTATTGTTAGGCTTTTTCATTACCTATAATTTAGTAACTTTGTAATCTTGAATTTGACTTACGTTTTTGCCAAATTTTTATATAAAAATTAAATAAAAAAATAAAAAAATTATACTCAAGTTCGTCACCTAAACAAATATTATCAACAAAACATAATTACAACAAGAAAGTCGAAGGCTCTAGCAACCAGTACTCTATAATTAAGTTAGCTTAGATAATTTTACATTATAAGTTAAGTGATCAGAGAATGAGCATAGGTTAGGTTAGGTTTTTCACAGCAGACATTCCTACAAACACACTATTGACAACTTTCATCTTCGTTGCAGTTACAGTTCAGCCGGTCCAAATTCATAATACAAGCGAATATATTGCTATTTATTGCTATTTAGCAAATAAAAACAAAATTTTTAAATGAAAATGGATTTATTGTTTTCGAAATTATTCCCCCAGATGATCAATACACTTTCTCATTCTCTCAAACCGTCAGTATTTCTATTCCTCTTGAGAGAACTCATACAAACATACTTTTTGAACTCTTCAACTACTTCTTCATACACCCACTCGGTCGATTGCTGTTTAATTTCCTGTTTCATCACCTGTCATGATTTTATGAACGTCTATTGTCATCACTGCAGAACTATCTATCATTTCCTTACTCCAATCGACGGCAGCCTTTCAGTTCACATAAACGATCGATGTTTTGTGGCAACCTATTTTGGACGACCTTCTCGGAATTCGTAAAGAACCAAGATTTAATTTTGGAAACCAGAAATAAACGGTCGTTTTTGATTGTGCTTTCTTGCCATACTAAGAAGTAAGTTCACCGACACACTCTTCTTAGGAATCCACGCCAAAAGTTGCGATAAATAATCCACCTAATGAGAGAGTTCTGAGTTTGTCAGAGTAAGACGTGTTTTGTTTGCGCTTCGTACTTTTGATTATTTCTGTTCTTTAATTTGTTGTATATTTACACATTATTTGCATATTAGTGATTATTGCATTTTTGGGTTGATACTGCCGTGATTTGTGCATTTACTCATTGTGTTTTTGTTTTATTTAAATAGTTTTGTGAGCGTCGGTGTATATCTAAATTGCAATTTTCGTTTTAGTATTTCTATTCTTTCGTTGTTGCTTCGTTTCTTTCTGTTTTTTTTTTTTTTACACTAGTTTGTGTGTGTGTTCGCTGTCGCTCGCTCACGCTTAGCTTAGTGTTTGTTTTTGTTTCTTACGAAATTTATTTCGTTTGTAGTGTAGCTCTCTCCCGCTCTATTTTCTGTTTCTTCATCAACTGTTTATGCTTTTGATCTTTGTATTAGCTGAGTGTTGTTATTTGGGATTTTTGTTTCTCCCAATCCCAGTTAATCCTTTCTTTGTCTTTTATCTTTTATTTTTTCTATCTTAATCTGTTTGTATTTTTGTTTTGATTATCTCCCCTATTTGCCAATATGATTTTCTGTAAGAAATCATGTACATTTCGGCATGTCACTGATTATGCACAAATGCAATTTGTTGGTTGCTGGTTGTGCGAGAATCTAATTCACATTAAATGTGCTGGTATCTCGGGGCGTGACTGTGATGGAGTCATGGCTGCTCCCAAAAGTGGGTGTGGTGGATTACGCTGGTCTTGCCCTGATTGTCTGGAAAAACAATTAAGTTTTTCGAAGATGTATAATTCAGTGCGGGTTCAGTACTAAAATCTAAGTAAATTTTCAAAACAGCTTGAAGAGGACTGAAAGGTGGAGAAGAAATATTGAATCAGTATAATTTTTATTCTCCGCTACATACAGTGATTCCTCCAACACTGCTAGTTCCCCCCCAAGTATCGTCTCCTAACTTATCAACACCTTCTTCACCATGTCAAGAATTATCAATTCCCATATCAGATGATTCAGTTGAAATATCTGTGTCTAGTGTCAGCACAGACACTCAAAAGGCCACTACTAAAAAGTTAAAGTTTCTCCGAGTGTTGCTCAATCTAAAAACAACATTCAGACACCGTCTCCTACTCCTATATTACCCTATTTATCTGTTGTGTCTCCTCAAAAGCAAGTTTTCTTATCTAGGCTTTCATCAGATACGCCATGTGAGGCTGTGTTTGGTTTTATTGAAAGTAAAATTTCGTCTAAGGTTTTTATCTCGAAGTTTAATTTTTCGGCTCAAGTTGTTGTACATGAATTCAAGACTGGGAATAAAATTTCTGCAGTGTCTTTAAATCCCGTTTCGGTTCAACCTTCATCAGAGGCTGTATCAAAAAACTAAGTTTCTTTCCATATTTTCTGCAGCTATCTATTATTTATCAAAATGTTCGAGACCTTAATTCTAAATTAAACAAGTAAGGAAACTCTAGTCGGAGGTGCCCGACTAGGAAATACCCTGAACCCCGCCTATCGGCGGCTTTAAATGCACTTCAAAGTTTATAAATAATTTTAAATTAAATTAAAAAATTAAAAAAAAAAAAAGATTAAGTAACTTGCATAAAAAAAGTTTTGACGTCAGCTTAGAGAATCGAACCCGAGACTTTATGCCGGCGATCATCGCTTCTATCAACACAGCCGTTGCAATACATAAGAGTGAGATAGCGAATTCCTAAGTACAGTTATTGAGCTACTGAGCTGCTGCTACTGAGCTGCTGAACTTCTGCTTAAAATTCATCCCCAATTTGTCTTTGTTGTTGTTATGAATTCTTCGAATTTTGTAGAGCTTCTGCTGCTGTTGCCATGCGCGTGTGTACGTAAACGTTTGGTAAACGTTTCGTTTAATAACATAATGCATTTCATCTATTCATATGTATGTATGTACATATGTATATTATATTGACTTTATTTAAGTTATATCAATGTTACTCTTATTTTATATATATGTAAATATATACAGTATGTACATGTGTACATACATATGTATGTATATTGCAAGCAACGCATACATACACTAGCACACGCATACGCTCTGCTAACTGCGCAGTTTACTCAGCGACTTCGCTGCGCCAATATGTGCGTGTTATGGCATTAAGCATTTAGTCTTAATAACTTTTGTAGATCGAATTTCTTAATCAAACTTGCGCAGCGTAATTATATCATTCATATGCGTGTATGTGCAAAAGCACAAGTCTCTAGTATTTGAAATAAGTGTTTTGAAAATTTGGGCGAAGGGGGCGTGGCATCCAAAATTTAACAAAAATCAAAATTGTATAAAAGTCCAATTAAGCTAAATACAAGATTTGGAGTCTCTAACTATAAAGATGTAGAAGATATAATTTTAAAACTGAAAATCGATTTCCTTTTTAATCGATAAAAAAAGAACGAGAAGAGTTATCGAATTTCTAAAACAAACTCGACCTGCGCGTGATATACACGAATCTATAAAAAAAAAGTTCAAGTCTCTAGCTATTATAGGTTCTGAGATCCACGCGTTCA
This sequence comes from Drosophila fulvimacula, assembly GCA_035045555.1. NCBI lineage: Eukaryota > Metazoa > Arthropoda > Insecta > Diptera > Drosophilidae > Drosophila > Drosophila fulvimacula. Next base: position 597,076 of record JAWNOX010000160.1, on the reverse strand, counting down.
AACATACGGACAGACGGACAGACGGACAGACAGACAGACGGACAGGGCTCAATCGACTCGGGTTGTCGTCCTGATCAAGAATATATATATTTTATGGGGTCTGCCACGCCTCTTTCTGCCTGTTACATACATTTGGGCTGCAACAAAACAATTATACCCTGATTACCCATTTTTAATGGGTTCAGGGTATAATAACAGTTTTGACGATGTGCTCAGAGAGGTATAAAAATCTATTTCTGCATAGCTGTAGTGTCCAATCTGAACTTATAGCCCTCACTGAAACATGGTTAAGCCCAAATGTTTATAATAGTGATGTTCTTTCAAATAATTTCACTATTTATAGACTTGATCGCTTGTCTCGTAGAGGGGATGGTGTTTTAATAGCGGTTAAATCCCATTGTTAAATTAACACTTAATCATTATTTTTTGCATGAATTGTTTAACCTTTTTATGTATCAGATGAACTCAATTTCCAATCATTTAAATCGTTCTCTTGATCTTGTTTTTACTAATGATGACATTAATGCAGCATTAATGTTTTAAGATCATCCTCCTTTTGTATACCTGAGGATTTATATCATCCAACACTAGAGGTTTTAATACCTATTAACTGTCCACCAATTCTTACGCATCTGAAAATCTACATCATCTGAAAATCATCTGAGCGTCGTTGTATTAATAAATGTAATTTTGATTTGCTTAACGATGTCATTAATGCAACAGATTGGGCTCCTTTATATGAGGCAGTTGATGTAAACTTAGCAGTTTCAACATTCTACAGTACTTTGTCTGCTATTCCAGACAAGTGGGTTCCCATGTGTCTTCCTAAATAAAAATTTTTAAATCTAAATGTTTTAAAAAGTTTAAAAAATCGGGTTCGGTCGTTGACTGGTCAAAATACTCCTTAGCTAAGGTCAATTTCAATATTTTAAATTCTCGTTGTTATGAGAATTACCTTATACGCGGTAAAAGGCAGTTTGCTCGTGATCCCAACAGATTTTATTCATGTCTAAATTTGAAGCGTAAATCTTCTGGGTTTCCATCCTCGTTTTTCCTAGGTTGTGACAAAACTTATCGGTTCAGAAGCCATTTCTTCTTTTTGCCTTGCGCAATCTAAACTGGGATGGTAACCTTCGTTTACCGTCTTATCATAGTAGGCTTCTTGTTTTGGATCTTCCATCGTTAATCAATCGTAGAATAGTCTTGGGTATTACTTTTCTCCATAAGTTGATTAACGGTAGTATTGATTCACCTTCTCTTTTATTTCAAGTAAATTTCCTAGTTCCTTCCCGTGCTTCTCGTCACTTTTGTCCTCTTTATTTACCTATATGTAACTGTAACTATTCTTTGCACAGTGCGTTTCGTGTTCTATGAACTAAGTATAATTCATGTATTTAGTTCTGAACTTTCTCTTTCCTTAATAAAATCTTCTCTTTTAGCATATTTCAGAGAAATCACACACACCCCCCAATAGTAAGAATGCACCTATGGAATTCTCCCTACTTGTGTAGTGATTTCTCTTATTGTACTTTACTTTTTAAGATTTTTTTTTTTCTTATATTTTTATTACCTTTTTTTAACTTCTTCTATCTTGCTTAATTTCAATGATATCACTAACCATATCTGGCTGTGACTTGGGGCATAGCTCGCCGGTCCGGCAAATAAAACACCCCCATCGGGTTGGTGATATCATTGCTATATATTGTTAGTATTAGGCTTTTTCTTTTCCCTATTCTTTATATAATTTTTAATTTTGTATTTTTTGTAATTTGACTCACGATTGTAGTCAATTTTCTTTATATATAAAATAAATAAAAATAAAAGAATTAAACCCTCTCGAGAAATTCTAATTTTTTTGTTAAATTGACCCATTAAAAATGGGTAATCAGGGTATAATGGTTTTGTTGCGGCCCAAAAGTATGTAACAGGCAGAAGGAGGCGAGGCAGAGCCCACAAAGTATGGAGTCGATTGAGCTCTGTCCGTATGTCTGAACTCATCGATCTCAGAAAATATAATAGCTAGCTACAGTAGATTCCTGTATATCACGCATAGATCGAATTTATTTTAAAAATTCGAGAACTATTCCTCGTTGTTTGTTATCGATTAAAAACGAAAACCGATTTTCAGTTTTAAATTTACATCTTTAAAATTAGAGACTCCAATCTTGTATTTACAACTTGGATGCCACGTCCCTTCGCCTCAAATTTTTTAAACACGTATTTCAAATACTAGAGACTTGTGCTTTGGCAAATACACACATATGAATGATATAATTGCGCTCTGCAAGTTGTGCATATATGCATATGTATGCGTTGTTTGTAATATAAATACATATCTATCTACATATACATATGTAAAATAAGCATAAAATAGACTAGGAGATACCCTGAACTCTGCGAATAGCCGATATTGCAAAGTTTGCAATAGCAAGTGCTATGATTATTTTACATATGTATATGTACATTGGAAGAAGCACATATACACATATAGGCACGTGCTCTGCTAAACGCGAAGCGACTGCGCGAGGACTGCAATGTGCCTATGGTATTAAAAATTAAATAATTAATAACTTTAGTTGTAAATGGACTTTATTCATCGAATTTTTATAGTGTGATTATGACATTGTATTTGCCAGTCTCTAATAGCTTTAACGGTACACACAAATCGAAGTTAATTTAGCGAAATTGATTGATAAGGAAACGGGATAAGTTGTCGAAGAAGAAAAACTCGTACTGCATGTGGTATACACGAGTGGAAGCACGGATGGACAGACGGACAGGGCTATAATATCGACTCAGCTCGAGCTGATCAAGTAAACATATACTTTAAGAATATATGTACTGCCACGCCCTTTGCCTGGTAAATGAATATTCACAAAAACATTATACCCTGATTTCCCGTTTTTAATGGGTTCAGGCTATAAAATACTTGAGCAAGTTTACATCGTACCCTAATCATCTCTCACGAAGTTTTATAGCTTCGTAACAATTTAACCCAGCGAAGATTCGTAGGGACGGTCATTTAGAACAGTCAAAAATATATTAATCGGATTTCCTTATTAGATGAAAAGAGCCAAGATAACTAAAGCAAACTGAAACAAAGTAAATTTAATTGTTTTAAAAAAGTCCCGTATAAAATATTAAAGGCAATTTATTAATTAAGTAATTATCCGCCTAATTTATTTATTTTTGATAAGTTAGGTTAGATAACTACATAATAATTAATTTACAATGTTTTTGACAGTAAATGTTATTGTGTTTTACCAGAACGTTTATTATTTACATACAGAGTAAGATTTGATAAAGATCTAAGCCATTTTTAATCAACAATGTAAATTATAACAATACTTTTTTTTTAATTTAAATGAAATCCTTTTTCCTTTGTTGCTGTTAATAATCGATCTTTCATCATTTCCTCCGATGGGTAGTCAGGAAGCTTTAAGTAATGAACGCAAGTATTCACAGAAGGATAACTTCCTTGCCCAGCATCGACTTTTCTTACTACTGTAAGCCTAGGGTGTAAATTAGCCAATCCGCCTGGGGGCAAGCTACTACAGCCAGTGGTAAATTGCAAAAATGCTTTACGTTCAGCCCCCGAGAAGCTCAAAAGAACATTAACAAAACGCAAAAATCCAGGACTAGAAAAAATTAATTAGAACTGGGGAAAAAATTATATTAGAGTCTTACCTATCCTTGGAATATCCCAGTTTCGGCTCGGTATACAACATTAGATCATCGCGGCTCCATTGCGGATATTGTTCCCCACATATCATCATTCTAGCTTCGCACGGGTTAAATGCGGCCAGTTTGTTTAATGGAAATACTTCGCAGAATCCGTCATAAAAGGCCTGCATTTGCTTGGCAATACCGTCATGTAACATAAAGTTGACAAGCAATTCCCAATATGCTTCTAAGTTATTTATATTTACTTCAGTTGAATAGCCATTTGGGATAAGCTCTGCGTATGTATACCCATACACAGATGAGCTAGGCAAATAAGTAAAAGTAAGGGACAAGTCGTCCAGTGATATTTCAATGTCATTTTTGGTTCGCAATTTAAGATTATTAATCAATTCTTGTTTTTCCCCACATTTCAGAGTGACATCTAAGTCAATTGCTTGTTTGCGTATTAACAAGTCCTGTAGTTCAATTAAAAATTGATAACGTGTTGGATCAATTTCTTTCAAATTTTCAATATTAAGGACTCCATTGAACCAGTGGCACTGTGTAAGATCCCCAATTAAAAGCTTTGAATATATACTTTCAAGCTCTTTTGAAACAATTGAGGTCGCCATCAAATCTTGGAAACGTGATTTTGATCTAAGCTGTAAATCATTTCGTGATAATACTTTGTTATGGCAAAGTAATTGCAAAAATGATTTGGACAAGGGCATATCAACAAGTCGCATATCTTGCAAGACTTTTGCAATAAAAACTCCAAAAAACCAAAAATATTTTGATACCTGGTCACATAGCTCTGAGTTTTGTGGAAGAGGTGCAGGGAACAATCCATGCTCTCGTCTATTTACGTAATATCCGATGGGTTTCGATCCGTCTTCTATGTTGTGCAGTTCAGCTTCGTTATGAGTTCCACTATATTCATCGTCACATAACCACATACATAAATCAGATCGTTGAATTTCTGCAGCTACTAAAGCATAGAATTCAAGTGTTGGTCCCAATCCGGTGCCTTCTTCATCCAAAAACTCTACTTCAAGCACAGACTTTCGATTGCAATGGGCCTTCATGACTTGAATGGCCCACTTAAGTAAGTCTTTATTTCTTGGAACTTTTACGCGCTCATGCTTTAATCTTCCAACACGGAAGTCATGCTGATCATCTCGACGCGGACTCATAATGGGAATTCTTTGCCGCTCATTTGTCATATCACGTTGAGATTGTAAGCACACAATACTTCTGGATGCTCCAAATGCAGTGCAATTAAAATATAATTGTCGGGTTTCGAAGGGAAATAAAAATGGACAAGATTGATTCAGATCCTCACACCAATTGGGAAGAGCGTTACTTGAAAGAACAAGAGGATCATGAATTTGCTGCTGTAATTTATTTGTAATCTTTTTGCTTATAAAGATATCAGGTGGTAAATAAGAATTCTTTTCTGATGATGTAGTATTATCGTCCGATTCTATTTCATATTGATTAAGTGCGTTAATTTGAGTGAGCAACTCAAGAACATCCTCAACGGAGCATAGGTTATTATCAGTTATGCTTAATCCACCATGGACTGGTGAGTTCGGCGATAATGTTGACGCTCCGCTTCTTGAGGAAACACCTGGAGTTTTTTGTTCTTCCTCAGATTCGATATATGAAGATTCTTGAACTATGGGATATGTCTCACGATAAACAATTGTATACGTCGGCTCCCATAACTTGCGGAATTTGTCATTTTTATTGATTTGACTGTTTTGTAATAGTTCTTGTACTGCTCTAAATATAGTCCACTCACTATTATCCAAATCAATTTCAACGTCAGGAACTCCGCCAACACCTGGGCCACGTAACTTTAAGCTAAGCATTGTCTGTTCAGGGATTAAATGTCCTCTTTGTTGAAAAGACTGCAGATTAGTGTCCGGTGGACAAATTTCCAAATCTGAAGTTTGGTTGACATTTGTACGCCCTGGTCTAGGGTCAAAGGCAGGAATTAAAGCAGAAAACTGTCTTTTTAAAACAAATTCATCATCCCATGATTTACGCTTGCTTACACCTGCTAATCTATTTTCAAGACTCTCATCGTCCATAAATGTCAAAAGGTTGCGTGATACCATGACCTGTAAAAGTGTATTTCCTACTTCCTCGTACTCATCCTCATTTTCTTCTTCATCATTTTCTTCTTCCATATCATCTTCATCTTCCATATCGCCCAGCAATGTCGGAGCTCGGCAACTTTCTAAAAAGTCTTCTAACGAAACTTGTTCGCTATCACTTGATGTAGAAGTTAAACTCATGGTTAACGTTGGATTAATGGACGAAGGTTGCTGACTAACTTTTTTATTAGTTGGATTTGATGAAGCATTTTCTCCATTATTAGAAGAGAGGCTTGGATAACTTTGCGCGGTACTTAATAAGCCAGAATGGAAATTACTTGATAGAGCTAATTTTACTAAGCTTGTTACAGAGTTAGGACCTCTGGCAAAAAATGAGCCTGCTCCAACATTTTGATTACTATGTTCGTTTTCATTAACATTTTTATTGTTTGACTGATTTTCATCATTATTTGTGTCTTGTGAGGTTCGACGGCGCGCAATAGCTGTAAATGTTTCCAACAAACCAGTGTGGACAGCCACTTCTGATGTGGATGATACTTCAGATGATGTTGTTAAATTGGGTACACTGATACTCATTTGGTTGGGGACGGAAACAATATCATTTGTAATTTGAGGATTTATAATGTTCTCGATTTGACCAGGAAAAGATGAAATTTTTTGAGCATCATCTGAATTTTGAAGATTTTGCTGTGGTGTGGAGTCTAATATTTCACCTTTTTGGGAAGTTTCTGGTTTTATTAACACCGAGAACTTTGCATTTTCCTTAGGACCTAATGACACGTTCATGCGAGGTGTGTGTAATTCATCTGAAGATAATATATTATTAGTATTGTTGCGTAACATATCAACACCATCACGCATTTTATCTATAATGTCGCGAGTTTCTGCTGGGAACTGAGAAACACAATGAGAACTAGCTGAACTCATTTGTCTTAAATTTATCAAGAGTCCTTTTGCCAAATTATTGACAGAGTTATTGGCATTCATTTTATTGTTTTCTTCTACATACGGTTTTCTTTTCACATCGGTTGATACGACAGAATTAGCTTCAGTTGGTTGATATTCTGCTTGCTTTACATTGCTATTTTCTTTAGAAACTTCAACAATTGACAAACTTTCTGAAATTGTAGCCAAGTCTGACATATTGTTTAAATTTATTGCCGGCATTGAATTATTGATTGTAGATAAGTCCGCAATATGTTGTAATTCCCGAATTAAAGGTGATGGAATATTTGGTGTTACTGAGGAAGGTTGGTCGGATATTGCTTCATTATATATAGGTTGGGTATCTTTTGCTAAAGCTGTACTCGGTTGGTTGGTGGAAATATTAGGCTTTGCTGAGATAAATACATTTTCTGTAATGGTCTCTACAGTTTGTTTCCATGCAAGGTTGTCCGCTGAAACAGTTTGATTGGATGCATCTTCCGGGATTTTATTTATTTCAGTAGCTTCAGGGAGCGATGGGGTCGAACTAGATTTACGAGAAGTTAACACGTTTGTCTTATCAACTTTTTTAGGTCCTACACCTGATGAAACTGGAAGCATAGAATTAACTCCTTCGAAAATAGATACATTCTCCAAGTTAGCCAATTTTAAATCGTATTTGCCTTCAGCACCCATACGATAGGAATTTCTTACACCATGGTCCCATTTAACATCAATCCATCCGTTGTGGATTTCTCCAGTTATAGTACCTTCGCATGACCCATCCTGATCTTCCCAACGCCAATCAACTCCGCGAACTACTCGTGCTCCACTGGTAATAAGTTTGAGCTGAGCTCGAATTTGACGTCTCTCGCGTCGAATTTTTGCTTCTGCTTCTTTAATTGTTTTACCAATATCATCACAAACTCCTACAACACGTCCGTAGATTTCTAATCCACTCAAACTCAAATAATGAGTTTGATTAGAGGCGTTACGACCATTTTGTTGAATTCTTATATAACGATAACCTTTTGTATCATCAGAACATATTATGGGCCATGTTGCCGTGCTTCCGGGTTCCGCCAAACTCTTATCGTCAACATGATTTAAAAGTGTTGTCCAGTTAATACCGTCTTTTGATGCTTGAAAGTGCCAATTTCTTAGCGCGGAGCGACCGTATCCCCTAGCATGACGTAGGGTATATGCGGTGGGCAGAATATATACTCCAAGATCGATTGAAAACCAAGCCTTTTTATTATCTTTTGTGTGGCAGTTGAGGGAAACCCCATCACGCGACAAGATATCTTCCAGTTTCCCGTAGGGTAACGTTTTACCCTCAGAGCTTGTAACTTGCACTAAACCGTATTGTGCAGGATTTACCCACTCACATGTTTTGCCGTTTGATCCAATATAGTATATTAATCCCTCTTCATCAAAATCATAATTGTACGTAAAGGAAATACCTTGTTGGTGTTCACGCATCTTTTTCAAATATAAAAATGTAGATCGATCAAGGTCATACCATTGTTTAGCAACCATTTTCAGTAAATATTTTGCTAGTTGTCCAACTGTTGCTAATGGTTCTACTTTTAAAGTGCGACCCGTTCTATCAAAAAGAGTACACTCAGTAGAAGCACGTTCAAGTCGAAATCGAAGACGTTTTTGAAGTATTTGTAAGCCATAACCAGTACCAGGTGCATCGTACAGAAACAATGGAAGTTTTTCAGTACTTTCTAAGACAGCAACAAGCTTTTGTATGAGGATACTCGCCGTATTTTTTGTATTATACAGATTTGATTCATCGCAATCTCCAAAAATGCATTTTTTAAATATATCAACACGATCTTTTAGCATTTTATTTGTTTTGCAACGCGACAAATTAAATTCCCAGTAGTTATTAGATAAAACAGCAACCAATGCTTGAACAAGGCCTGAAGAATGCATTTCATATGCACTTACAACACCATCTTCATGAATTAATTTCGAAAGATTTGTTAATGCAGTAACCAAAGTGTTCGACCAACTGTTATTGGCAGGGACACGTTGTTCCTCAATAGCAATGTTGATTTGCTTTACAATAACAGTTAATTTTGCTACTGCTCCACGTGGTATTACTTGAGCGGATTTAAAATATTTATTATAAATTTCGCGAGATACGTTTGACACTTGAACTTTCTGTATGTCTGTTTTTGATTTGGTACGCTTTTTTTTTTCAGTGGACCAGCCTGAAGCAAAATCTGTACCCAACGTGGTTTCCGCTGTAAATGAATGCTTAGTTCCTCTGTTACTTTCAAAGATAAAGCCTTGCATATCATCTTGTAGTATCGTAACTTGATGACCCTCTGTGTTGTGAATTTGCAGCTGATTTGGTTTATGTGATTGCAAGACCCAATTTCCAACAACAAGTCTTAAAACACACACTGTGGGTAAGATGGGCTGCGATTGTACGCCAGGACTTACGCTGGAACGAGCACGAACTAGTTTTTCCAAAAACTCACCACGATTTTCTGCAATTAAATTTGTTGAAATATATTATTGTTAATTGTTAATTTATTATTAGAGTTGAATGTAATTATAAATACCAAATTTCAATTTAATTTTAATTTGTCATATTTAAAATATATTTTTTATATGCATGTTTTGTTTTTATACCCTGAAACCATTGAAAATAGGAAATCATGTATGTTTTTGTGAAAATGTATGTAACAGGCAAAAGGAAAGGTCGCAGACCCCATAAAGTATATTCTTGATCAGCTCGACAACCTGAGTCTATATAGCCCTGTCCGTCCGTCTGTATGAACGCAGCGTAAGCCACAAAAGCTAGACCTTTAAAATTGGACATGCGTATTTGTGAATACTATACTCAGTATGTCGATCTTTATAGGATCGTAACAGTTACTCAAGTGCCAAATTTTGTCGTTCCAGCTCTAACACTGTAGAAGATACAGTTTCACCCAATTTGCCACGCCCCCAATGGCCGCCATAGCTTATTGAAGTTGAGATGTCAACGCGAGTATAAATTCAAAATTTCAACTCTTTACGACTGCTCCAAGTAGTATTTCTGACATACAGCTAAATTCATTTTCCAATTTACCACGCCCCTAGTGGACGTATGGGGAAAATATAGACACTTTATTTGACGAGAGTATACACGATTCCAAATTTCAAGTCTCTAGTTTCAACAGAATAGAAATGGTTTATTTTCATGCATCCCGTTTCCAAATTATCGATACATTTCGATAAATTAACTTCGATTTATGTGTACCATTAAAGCTAGAGACTTTAAATTTACTGTGCAGATATGTAGAGTGAATACATAGATTTGGTTGTATTTTTATTTTGGATGCCACGGCCAATTTGCCACCAATTTGCAAAAAACCTAGTTCAGATATTAGAGACTTGTGCCATATTAATGGCATAATCACACTGAAAATTTGATCAAAAAAGTTAATCTACATAAAAAGTAATTAAACATTTAATTTCCCATAATAGTGGCATATTGCAGCCCAAGCGCAGACGCTGCTCAGTTAACAGAGCGCATGCTCATTATTCCGTCCGTTTGTGTGCATATGTGTACATGTAAAACGCAGGTTTGCGATATCGGCTATTTAAAGAGGTGAGAGCATCTCATAGTCTCCTAGTCTCTCCGTTTTTGGGTCACCAGCAATTACGTACAAGATTTTTTATATTTACCGGAGCTATCATTTCCATTTTCGGGGCTTCCACTTGAGTACATTGTTGCTAATTTTCCATCAAGTATAAAACGGAACCAACCATTGGAACCATTAGAAAGCTCTAATGCTGCGGAATCTGACCAAACATATAGACAATCTCGACCTCGACAAATGCTCCAATCCCGCCAGTGATAAGGCTTGCCTTGCAAAATCTCTTTAGCGTCTTCTACTAAATCATCTTTAATAAAATATTTGAGAAATAAGATTTCTATTTAATTATAAACATTAGTTGTAAGGATACCTGAAACTGATCTACTTGATATACAATAGCCTGACCCTTTTTGTGTTGAGGTTAAATCTGATGAACTTGATGCGAATTGTGATGAGCTATGGTCTTCGTTTTGATCCATTAGAGCTTGTACTTTAGAAAATACTCCCAATCGAGCAAAATGTTCTATAAATTCTTCTTGTGTCTTACACATGAGCTCCTCAATAATATTCAGAATAATTACGTGACCATCTTCATCATCCTAAAAAGCAGAAATAATCATTAAATTAAAGTTATTTTCAAAGTGTATTACACTACTGAACAATATAATTTGCTAGCATCAACCAAACAATTTCGATATGTTAGCTTAAACGAAATTTAATTTAAAATTTTCAATTTTAACAATAGTAAGCCAGTAGTAGACAAATATAATTTTATTTGGTTTGATTATATCTTGTATTTAAGAAATTTAGATGATTAATAATAATCATTAAATTAATAGTAATCAACGCTTATTTCAAAGATTTTAATATTATTATATTAAATCGCTATTATTCGCATTATTTAATTTCGTCTCGCCATTTTTTTTTTTTTATTTGGAGAAATTTAGCAAATTATATTATATTAGCTGATATAAACAATAACTTATATTTGTAAATTTGTTTTACCTCACTATCCAAGACGCCGGCTATAACTTCAGTTAACAAGTTTCCAACACTTTGAGTCGATACTGAAGTTGTAGGCTCATCACAGCTTTTACAAATACTTTTTAGAACTGAAGGATGTGCATACTGTACAATCTTTTTAATTAGACTCAAACTAGCTCGCCGGACACTAAGAAGCATAGAACACTGAAATGTGCGGCAGAGTATAGGTAAAAGTAATTTTAAATAGACCGGAGCCATTTCGGGGTCACCGCGCGGTTCAAAAGATGTGTACATTTGCCCTTCTTTGTTTGTCAGTATGTTTCCTGAAGACATCCATTCACCAGGAGATTGTAAAATTGCTGCAACTTCGCGGTGGCCATCATCTGATCTTTCACGGGCTTTATCAAGAGGTGTTTTCCCATCTTCATCGCGCAAATCTGGATAAGCACCAAATTTCAATAAAATCTTTGCTATGCCGGGCCGACCAAAACATGCGGCATAGTGAAGAGATGAGCTCCTCTGCCCTTTGTTAACATCTGCTCCCTTTTCACATAAATATTCAACCATTTCCAAAGTACCAAATGCAGACGCCCAATTCAAAAGAGTTTGCCCAACGTCATCCATACAGTTCACATCAACACCACAAGTTTCGATTGCCTCTTGCAAAGCTTCAGTGTCTTTAGATCGTATGCAATCTATAAGTTGGCGATGAGTACGATCAGTACTCGAGTCATTTCGTTTTGGTCGTGAAGCCAATTGGCCTTGGTTGGTGTTAACACTGCCCCTATTTAATGCTTGGCGACCTTCAAATAAAAGAAGAAGCAATAGATCTGCAAATCGCATGCAATCAAGAACGCATCGCTCATCGCCCTTTAAGGCTCTTTCAATAGCATTAGGTAACGGAGACCTCAATATATCACGCGTTATAGAGGGTGAACCACGACATAATGTAGACAAGAGCGAAATTGTTGTTGATATTGATTGGGGCGAGTGGAATTCGTTTGCTTGAATTTTGCTTGCTGCATTTGCGGAAGATCCTGAAGCATTCTCATTAAATCTGTCCGAGTTAAAATTGACACCAGCCGTACCAACAGTTCCATTTAATTTAGATGTAGATAGGGAATGACTATTACCGCTACCACCAGCATTTTCTAAACGCTTAAGCAACTCAGTAACCAATCCATATTCAGCGAGGGGGGCAGGGTCAACCCATTTTCTTGTAAAGCGATCCGCCACAGAAGCAAAACATTTTAAAGCACCATCAGATACCAGCGCATCTTCATGTTGTAATAAAGTGCTTAAACTTTCCACGCAGTTATCTATGCATGGTGAATTGGGTTCCACTTTAGTGCAAAGTCGCGAAACAACAGACATAGCCGAATGTAACGTGTCTTTATGCACTTGGGATCCACAGTCCCGAATAAATGACAAAACACAATTTAAGCCACTACCTTCAAAAACTGCTCCTGCTTCTCTACTGCATATAAGTTCAAGAACTTTAATGCATTGTTCTGCAAGATCACGCGATGTGCGTGAAGACAGATCTGCAACAACTAATCGGTTACAAATTGCTTTAATCGCACCGTCAATGGAGACAATTCTTCGTGTACACTCCGCGGACACATCCAGATAGTATGTTATGGCGCGTGCAGTAACTTCTAGAACATTTTCAGGTGCAAGCTCATCCAAAAATATCTTGCACAAAGCTGGCAAAAATGTTCGAGGAGGGCAACTGAAAGAAATCAATAATGTTTGTACATTAATAATAGTCGTATATTAATACTTATATACATTATTGTTTGACTTTTTCGTCATGCATAAAATAATGTACCTTTCGAAACATCGATCAACATTATCTGACATCAGAAGCAGCATACACAGCTGCTCTAATGCGATTAGCTGCATATCCCTTTCATCTCCTTGGCCCATCGACAGCCATTCCAGTAACGTTTCGGGATCAACATCACCCATCTTTAAAAAAACAAATTAGCTTGATTAATAAGTTTAACACCCCAGCACCCAGTTCCATAACATTCCAAGATACGAATTTTCCACAAACCTAATTATCAGCAAATTTTGTATTTAGCGTCATGTGTATTTAATACAATTTTGAATTTTGATATACACCAATTTCTTACAATTAATAGAAATGGTTTGCTTTCATACGGATATACGGACGGACAGCAAGACGGACATTGCACAAACCCAATATACTCATTTCACTTTGTGAATGAGTATAAAAGTAAGAAATAAAAGAAAAGCCGACATAGAAAACCTGAAATTCGAAACTCCGCCTACTTGTACGAATCAGAATTCATCATCTCTACCACGACTTCACCGCTTTGCTTAGCAAACCAATAATAAATAAACAAAATGTGTATAAGAACCGACTTCACCCGAGGCTCGAACCAAGGGCGTATATGATCGGCGCGCGTAACTTCTATAAGAAACGCCACCAAACTTCATAACAATCGGGTTAATTAATTAACAGATGATTCACGCTAAATTCTATTGTATTTATTATTTCTTAGAACATAGGAAAATATTCGCAGTGCAGCAAAGCACATTTGTCCATTGCATAAACATTCTGTTGTATAACTTGTGTTACTTAATGAATGTTAATAAAATTTTCAGTATATTAATTATATTATGGAATTGGGTGCTGTTTTGTGAATGAGTCTTTCGCAGTCGACAGTGCCCGACTGCAACGTTTTCATTTGTTTTGTAATAAAATACATATATTTTTTACATTTACAATATTTAGCTACTCAATATAGGTGGTATAGCTCAAAATAGTGGTCTTCACCTATTTGCCAAGCCCCCATTGGGCATAGGCATATAATTTTTGGATGATTGGACCCTTACACTCAAAAAATGCGAACATTACAACATTTATAAAGGTCACGCTCCAAAAAAGGAGTAAAAATCATTTTTAGCCGATTGATAGAGGAGGTCACCAGCAACCTACCATCCAATTTTTATCTTCTACCACGAAAACTGTACAAGATATAAACTCGTGCAGTTTGCCATGCCCCCTGTGGGCGTAGACATATCCGCCATATCTTATTACATAATATAACCACCGCCAAGTGCTGTAATATGATCACCCGCTTATATGTGGACTGGTCTGCAGCGTGAGATCTATGACGTTCTGACCTTTCGGTCCCAAGCGCATTTCAATGTATATGCCTTCTGCATGTACATATAATAATATACAATTACATATGGCACGCTATATACTCCCGTTCTGCCGGTGCAGCGACTGAACTATATACTCTCTTATGTACATTAGGCTAAGTCAATATCGAATAAAGACAGACCGATTCATTATGAATGAAGACGTTAAGTAACACACAAGTCGTTTCTCTTTCTTTCTACACTACCCAATATTGTAAACATAAACAATGGTTTAATCATCCCAGCTTTAAGGCCTTCAGCCTACCCAATATTGTAAATATAAACTATTGTTGCAGCCCAGCTGCATAATGTATACATACTATAGCAATAAGATGAATCCGAGCTTGATCGGAACAGAGAATAGAATAAGAAATCAGTTGTATATGAGCTCATAGATAAAGAACATGTATTGACTCACTTCTATTACCAACGCCACTGAATTTCATAGCAACCCAGTAACTTAGTTAGCAGATGATTCACGCTGAATTCTTTTGTATTTCTTATAACATAGTCCGCGGTGCAGCCAAGCAAATTTGTCAATTGCCGTTTTTTAATAACTTCTGTGTTACTTAAAGAATTTTAATAAATTTTTCAGCATATATTATATTATAATATTATATTTTCAACTGAATTGTAGAAAAGTGGTATATAGCAAAAATCAAAATTGTATTAAATACACATGACACTAAATACAAAATTTGGGGGTGTGGAAAATCGGTAAATTTGTATCTTGGAATGTTTTGAAACTTGTTTGCTGGAGTGTAAATGAGTATTTCGCAGTCGGTAGCGCCCGACTGCACCTTTTTTAATTGTTTTTTTTTTTTTAACGTATACGTTCGCATCTCATCTTATTTATTTTGAGCTATATTTGAAGTGATTTATTCGTTACTTACAATGTCTTGTTAATTTCCAACAAAATATACAATTGGAGTAGGATAGTTTATATCTGAAAGTAATGTGAACGCAATATTATTATTACATAACTATAAGCCAAGAGAATTATCAGTTAATTCAACGAACGGTCTTTATATTACGTATAATACATAATAAAACTGCATTGTATATTATATTTTATATACAGTGTAGTTCAACAGAATAGGTTTAAACAAGTAAGGAAGTTCTAGTCCAGACCGCTCGACTAGGAGATAGCCGATATGGGAGCATGCTATGATTATTTTACATATATATTACAAGCAACACATACACACAAATACACACGCATACGTACATGTGGCATATTCTACCTCAAGCGCAGTCGCTGCGCGGTTGCAGAGCGCGTGCTCATTATTGCGTCCGTGTGCGTGCGTATGTGTTGCTTTTAATATATATGTATGTAAATTGGAACAAAAAATGTTTGCAATATCAGCTTTTCAGAGCATCTTCTAGTCGAGCGGCCTTGACTAGAGCACTTTTACTTGGTATGTCAAATATATTTCACACATGCTCTATGTCGGGAGTCTGCTTTCCAAATTTCATTTGAGGATGTCAATGTATTAATATTGATCCATTACGCCATTCATGTGTTTATGTGTAACCTCCAAGAATGATGATAAAGTCGTATCTGGCCAACACGACTTTTTATATCCAAGGAGAAATCATCCAGAATATACACTGCCCAGTCCTCTATACTGTCTCTAGAGCCGACATGCCTACAACAAATTCTGTAGAGACCCAATTGTTGCATTTAATTTGCTTCAAGAGGAACTTCTTCTAATTGAAGCTTGGATGAATAAGTGGAGAATAGTGGTGAACGCCCAAAAGTCTGTGCAAGTGACATTCGCTCTCAGACCCGAAAACTGTCCTACAGTCTCACTCAATGGATTCACCATTCCAGTTAGCAAATCGGTTAAATACCTGGGAGCCCACTTGGATCTGAGGCTTACCTGGAGGCAGTATATAAACGCAAAAAAATGCAACTCAAAATCAAGACGAAAAAATGTACTGGCTATTAGGACCGTGGTCGCAGCCTTGAAAATAAAATACGGCTATATAAGGCCGTTCTAAAACCAGTATGGACCTAAGCGTTGCAGATTTGGAGAAAAGCCAGCAAATCAAATATTCACATTATTCACCGTTACCAAGCTAAAACCCTTAGAACAATAACCGATGCTCCTTAGTATATGACAAACTTTGACATCCATAAAGATCGTAAACTTCCTCTTATCAAAGAGGAACTACAAAATAGCGCAGAGAAATATTTAAATAGGCTACATGACCATTGCAATGTTCTAGCTTTGGGACTCCTCGACAATACAAATAACAGCCGACGGCGCTTAAAAAGATTTTGCGTTCTCGATTTGCCAAATAAAGAGTAGATTTAGTTATTAATATGTAAATATATGAATATATGGATTGATTTCACTGAAGTTAAAACCATCCGGTTATTGTTAAGACATTTGCTGATTGTTAGTATAAAACAAATTGCAAATAAAAACAAATATAAAAAATCTCCAAAGTGTCCAACGTCCGATGTAGCTATACAACCCCAACCTATTAGACGCCGTGCTTTACCGTATTTTTGTGTTTTTCAGATGCGATGCGCGTGATATACACGAATCTATAAAAAAAATTCAAGTCTCTAGCTATTATATGTTCTGAGTTACACGCGTTCAAACATACGGACAGACAGACAGGGCTCAATCGACTCGGCTTGTCGTCCTGATCAAGAATATATAAAGTGCGTTTCATGTTTATAACGCCACCAATTTTTTTGGTTCTTTGCTGTAACTGTACATTTTTCGGGACTATGATGTACTAATGAAATATCCGTTTGGATGCAACAACAATGCACCCGAAGTTTGGACTTTGCCCTGATAACGGTACTTTTGCTTTTGCGAGAAATCTATTTTTAGCCTGTTTCACATTTATAACGCCACTTGGTTTTAATGAGTTTTATGCTGTTAATTTTAAGTATTTATTTTTATAATTTTTATAAGATGAATGGACTAAATTTGATTTCCATGATTAGAAATAAGTTGAAAAATTCGATTCGGCATACTAAAAATTAAATTTTTGATTGTTTCCGGCTCAACTTCTATCCATGCCGCTTCAATCGCTGTTTTCAGCTCTTCTACATTGTCAAACTGGCGATTGTTTTTATACACCTTACGAACTAAGATCCCCCATAAGTTCTCTATTGGATTAAGGTCCGGAGATCTAGCTGGCCAGTCCATGAGAGTTACTCCATTGGAGGAACACCAGGCTTTGGTCTCTCTGCTTACGTGGATTGCGGTGTTATCTTCCGATGAGAAAAAGTGGAACCTAGATGGTCTTGACGGTTTTCGTCGTTATTGGCACGACGTAAGGAAAGAGCCGCAGTACTTTTCCAAACGGAATTTCGGAGGAGGAAACGTTATGATGTGGGGAGCATTTTCTGCAGCAGGACGCTTAAAGATGCAGTTTGTATCCTCCAGGATGAAAAGTGCAGGCTATGTTCGTGTTTTGGAGACCAGTCTTACCCCATTTTTGGAAGAAAATTGTGACACAGAGTGGATTTTCCAACAAGATAACGCCGCAATCCATGTAAGCATGGCGTTATAAATGTGAAACAGGCTAAAAATAGATTTCTCGCAAAAGCAAAAGTACCGTTATCTGGGCAAAGTCCAAACTTCGGGTGCATTGTTGTTGCATCCAAACGGATATTTCATTAGTACATCATAGTCCCGAAAAATGTCCAGTTACAGCAAAGAACCAAAAATATAGGTGCCGTTATAAACATGAAACGCACTATATACTTTATGGGGTCTGTCACGCCTCCTTCTGCCTGTTACATACATTTGGGCTGCAACAAAACATTTATACCCTGATTACCCATTTTTAATGGGTTCAGGGTATAAAAACCGACTTCACCCAAGGCTCAAACCAAGGGCGCATATGATCGTCACGCTCCGCTTCTATTAGCAACGCCACTGAACTTCATAGCAACCGAGTAACTTAATTAGAAGATGATTCACGCTGAATTCTATTGTATTTATTTCTTAGAACATAGGAAAATATTCGAGGTGCATCCAAGTACATTTGTCAATTGCCTAAACGTTTTCTTGAATAATTTCAGCGTTACTTAATGGATTTTAATTATATTTTCAACTGAATTGTAAGAAATTGTTATATTACATAGCTTAAATCAAATCGGTTAATTCTTACATTGGAAAGTTTTGAAGCTGGGTGCAGCCATGTGAATGAGTATTTCGCAGTCAGTAGCGCCCGATTGCAACGTTTTTACTTGTTTTAATTATTATAAGTTTTATACATAAAGTTAAGCATTATAAAAAAAAAAAATAGCAGAACAATCAAAAAAACAAGATTACCCACATTTGACCCTGTCCCTTCGTTCTTTTCATCAGTATTGACCACATTTTTAGAAATACGGGGATTTACCGATAACTTGTACAATCTCTCTACGCTGCTCTATTTTCGCATTCGTTTTACTTTTTACGAAATTTGGCTGCGTACACTTCTAAAAAGAAATTTAAATTTAAATTAAAAATGCCCGGCAAGAGTCGAGCTTTGATGTGGTCCAATTGATTTTGTACAACGAAAAGTGAGTAAGTCCGTTCCTAAAATTGTACAACTGTTGTGACTGTATGGCAAAAGATCCCCTTAGATTACATTCAAAACTTGATGAATTGTATGAAAAAACGGTTCCGACATGTACATTCATACATACATTTACCATAAAAACTATGCGTACAGACATAATTATTTCGAACTGGCTCTTTCGATCGACTATTTTAATCAATTTTATATGTTTTCATGAACAACTATTACACACATTTATCATCAACTTTTGTTTAGTTTTTTTTATAAATGTGTGTAATTAAATAGTTGTTCATTACTAAATATTGAGATACTTAAAATAAATTATAACTATTTATATTTAAAATTTAGAACAATGCATATGAAGTATGTTCACACTTTCTAAGTTGTTGTTGTTTTTTTTTTTTTTGGATAGATTTTAATGTTTGGCTATTTTTTTTTTTTTTTGTTTGTGAATAATTTTACTTAATAATATGTATAAATTACAGTAATTGAATAAATAGCTACAGTTTGACACGAAAGTGTTTTCACAGCGAAAAATGTTCATATTTTTTTACTTTAAGGCTTAAAAAAAGAGACAATGGCTAAGATTTCAATAATTTTTTTAATTATAGCTAGTAATTTAAACAATTATCTCTTAAAATTAATAACAAAAAGTTCAAAACTTATTCATGTTGCTGAGATAAATAACATTAACTAAAAAATGAATTAAATTCAGGTGACACGAAAGTGTTTGCACAAACGCTAATTCTATTTTCTACTTATTCCGTTATTCGCGTTTACCGTAATTTTCGGAACTTTGAGTATGCAGCTGTGTTGCTGATGCCATATTTTGACTAATTTCATCACTTTTCGTTTGAGTTGATGAAAATTAGACACACATTTGAGAAAATTTAAAATGCCTGGAAAACGTTTATCATTTGATATGATTCAGTTGGTTTATTATAACCATTCCATTGGGAAAACGGTCCCGCAGATTGCAGAAATGTTCGCAATCTCAAGGAGAACTGTTTACAATATTATAAGACGCGCTGAAAATGAGGGAAGACTGCAGCCGAAGCCTCCAATTGGACGACCTCGCGCTTTAAATGATAGGGCAGAGCGGATTATGACCCGGAAAATTAATGATAACCCCACAATTTCGACCAGAACGCTTGCCAGTGAGCTTCAAGAAGAATGTGGCATTACAATTTCCAGGGAAGGTGTTCGCAGAGCCTTGAAAAGGAATGACTTTTCATCTAGAGCTGCGCGGAAAAAACCATTGATGTCGGCTGAACACATAAATAGACGCCTAACTTTCGCCAGAGTGCACGTAGAACAGCCAGACTCATATTGGAAGCTACATTTTGCGATGAGCCCAAAATGATGCTTTACTACGATGATGGACCCAGCATCCAGCCTTTAAAAGCGCTGGAAACAAAAAATATAATTCCCACAGTAAAGTAAAGTAAACTTTCCGTGATGGTTTGGGGTGCATCTCAAACAAAGGTGTGGGCGACTTGTGCTTTATTGAGAACACCATGGATGCTAAGCAATATTTAGACATTTTGCGCACACATTTGGTGGCGAGTGCCCACAAATTTTAGTTTTATAGGGATGGTAAGCCAACTTTTAAACTTTACCAAGACAATGACCCTAAGCACAAAGCCAACTCCGTGAGGTGCTGGCTGCTATACAATTGCAAAAAGGTGTTCGATACTCCTGCTCAGAGTCCGGATCTCAATCCAATCGAGAATTTGTGGGCCGATCTAAAAAAAACGGACAGCTAAGCGACGGCCAACAAATAAAACTGATGTCAGGGCGATTATTATAGAGGAATGGGAGAAAACACCGATTGAATACGTTCAGAAGCGTATTAACTCGATGAATAGACGATTGGAAGCGGTTGATAAAGCCAACGGTGGATACACCAAATACTAATTTGAGAATTTAAGCTGTTCAAATTGGATCTTTTTCTTTTAATTTACTTTTGTGCAAACACTTTCGTGTCACCAGAATTTAATTCATTTTTTAGTTTTAGTTATTTATCTCAGCAACATGAATAAGTTTGAAACTTTTTGTTATTAATTTTAAAAGATAATTGTTTAAATTACTAGCTATAATTAAAAAAATTATTGAAATCTTAACCATTGTCTTTTTTTTAAGCCTTAAAGTATAAAAATATGAACATTTTTCGCTGTGAAAACATTTTTCGTGTCAAACTGTATATCAAATATAAACTTGCTAATTTTGCAGTTCAATTGCAATTTGAATTAATTGAAATTATTATCAGTGGTTAGACAGTATGTATTTAAAACAAATTATCCTAAGTAAATAAAAGATACGTATGTATGTATGTCTAAACATTTAAAATACATTGTTGCTTAAAAGAGCATGTTTTATGTATATACATACATACGTACATATAAAAAAAAAACATGTACATACATATGTATAAATATGTACATACAGACGCGCTTATTATTATGATTTTATCATACATAGATTTTAATTCAAATATACATGCAGATTATCTTATTATATATTATTATGTTAGCGATACAAAGTTATCGAACTAAAATATATTTTGAAAACTCATTTTATATTTATACTTTAATTTTAGTCCTTTATGAAAATGAACAAAGCCCAAAGTACATACATACATACATATACACATATACGTGTGAATTGAAAAATTACCTTAAGCACCATTACGGAGATATGCAGTGCCAATCTCCGGCCTAGTTCTTTCGCTTTTTTAAATACACATT
Organism: Drosophila fulvimacula; assembly: GCA_035045555.1. Lineage (NCBI taxonomy): Eukaryota > Metazoa > Arthropoda > Insecta > Diptera > Drosophilidae > Drosophila > Drosophila fulvimacula. The sequence goes on along the minus strand of JAWNOX010000160.1, from coordinate 575,314 downwards.
TGCAAATTTTCACAAGTTATTTAATTAATAAAATTTTCTTTAATATTGCCAAAATTAAATGTCTATTGAATTCTCAGAGATGGCAGCAATTCGATTAAAAATTGATTTTATCGATTCTTTATATGAAAGTAACGCCTTAAGTAAATTTTGCGAGCTTGAAGCTGTCACTTTTAGTGCCAGCTAAAAATGGCTTAGACGAATTATATTAAATAAATGATATGCATATATTAAATTATATTTTAACTAATATTTCGAATGATGGATAATAAAGATTAATAATTATAATAATTCAGAAATTCAGCTGTGTATTAAATTAAATTCATAATGTATACAAGAATTCAAGTCAGAACAAAGTCGGGCGTTACCGACTTCGAAACACACATTCACGCCCCAAAACCCAAATCCAAAACATTCCGTGACATGCATTTTTATTACCAACTGTTGTATTTAGTGGATTTAATATGTATAATAGCTGGACAACTAAACTTTATTTGTGAGTACGGGTACTTGTATATCACTCGTAGATTGAGTTCGTTTTAAAAATTAAGTAACTATACGTTTTTTTTTTTTTTTTGTTATCGATTAAAAACGAAAATTGAAATTCGGTTTTAATTACGTCGTAACAGTTAGGGCATGTAACAACACAAAAATTAAAATGGTATTAAAGTCCCGTTAAACTAAATACAAGATTTTCGAAACAAAATAATACCGTGTGAAATTTTTTTTTTATAATTACCTTTAGAATAGAACCCAGGCGTACGTGCCGTGGACGCCGCTTTTCCCAACACCGACGTTGCAAAAGTCTCAAATAGCGAATTTGTAAGAAAAGTTGTAGTAGAATATTCAATATAATTTTTGAACTCTTAGAATTTTCTAAATGCTACTGCTGCTGCTTCTGCCACGTGCTTTGATAATTAATACAATTAATAAAGCAACTGCAAGGAGATCAATTATATATGAATATATTTTTCCTTTTTTATACATACATATGTATGTATATATGCAAAGCATCACATATAGCTGAAAAAAAAAAGCATGCACACATATACGAACGCAAGTGAACAAGTGAGCAGAGCAGTAATTGCTCAGATTACTATGCTTGGGCAATATACAAGTTAACACGATCACTCAGCAGAATGAAAAAGAGCAGAGTGTCGGCAAGCGGCGACAATGTTGAGAGCAACGGACACCCGACACCAGGCGCAGACGTTGCAGTTTTCGGAGTTAGGGCTAGCTTAGCTTTAAGTTCTTTTTGTAATGAAATACAGTTGATCTTTGAGAATAAACAGTAACGGCCGTCGCCTTACCATAAACCTGAGTCTCTCAATTACGCGCAACACCGCGCGCACGACAAAACGTAAAAAATAACTTACATATGGGTATTTTATGGCGAAAATAAATGCTTAATAACTTATTATACCCCGACCCCATTTAAAATGGGTAATAAGGGTATATTGTTTTTGTTGAAATGTGTGTAAAAACCGGCGGAGTGGCCGACCCCATCATAAAGTATATACATACATATGTATATATACATGTATATTCTTGATCAGAACGACAAGCCGAGTCGATTGAGCCCTGTCCGTCTGTCCGTATGTTTGAACGCGTGGATCTCAGAACCTATAATAGCTAGAGATTTGAACTTTTTTTGTAGATTCGTGTATATCACGCGCAGATCGAGTTTGTTTTTTTATTTCGATAACTCTTCTCGTTCTTTTTCATCGATTAAAAACGAAAATCGATTTTTCGTTTTAAAATGATATCTTTTACATCTTTATAGAGACTCCAAATCTGGTATTTAGTTTAATGGACGTTTATACAATTTTGAATTTTGTTAAATTTCGGATGCCACGCCCCCTTCGCCCAAATTTTCGAAACACTTATTTCAAATACTAGAGACTTGTGCTTTTGCACATACACGCATATGAATGATATAATTACGCTGCGCAAGTTTGATTAAGAAAGTCGGTCTATAAAAAAAGTAATTAAGCATTTTATTTCCCATAACATGCACATATTGGCGCAGCGCAGTTGCTGAGTAAACTGCGCAGTTAGCAGAGCGTATGCGTGTGCGTGTGTATGTATGCATTGCTTGCAATATACACACATGTATGTACGTATGCATGTATATATAAAATAAGTATAACATAGATATAATTTAAATAAAGTCAATATAATGTATAGATGAAATCTATTATGTTATTAAAAAACGTTTATCAAACGTTTACGTACACACGCACGTGATAGCAGCAGCAGAAACATCTAGAAAATTCTAAGAATTCATAACAATAACAAAGGATTGGGGATGAATTATCAGCGGAAGTTCAGCAGCTCAGTAGCAGTAGCTCAGTAGCTCAATAACTTAAGTTAGGAAATCGCTATCACACTCTAATGTATTGCAACGGCTGTGTTGGTAGAAACGGCGATCGCCGACATGAAGACCCGGGTTCGATGTTCTAAGCTTGCCGTCAAATCTTTTTTTAAGCAAGTTACACTTATTTTGATTATTTTTAATTTTTAAATTTAACTTAAAATTATATGCAAACTTTGAAGTGCATTTAAAACCGCCGATAAGCGGGGTTTAGGGTATTTCCTAGTCGGACACCTCCGACTAGAGTTTCCTTACTTGTTAATAAGTAAAAATTGTTGAAACGACGTGAAATATAAAAACCTCTTCAATTCATATTATGATTTTTTAAACCCCGTTATATGGAAAACCCGGTGAATCAAAAACCTCTGTAATTCGTAAAAATTGTTTAATATTGTTTACTAAATGCGAACACTGGTTGAAAGGTAACTAGCTTATTCTCTGTGCATTTTTTCGTCATTATAACATCTCGGAAAGACTACAACTGTTTATATAATATGGCGTTTTTTCAATGCCTGGTAAACGCAACGATGATAATTTAATACAATGATAATAACAAGGGAAGACCAGGAGGAGTTGGCTGAAATGTTTTATATTAAACTTATAAGAGTTAACAATATTATTTATCGGGCCGAAAAGGAAAATAGACTGGAATTAATCAGTTCTAAAGGCAGACCAGCAAAGCTCTCTCGCCGGGATTGTTCACGAATACTACAAACCGAGGAAAACAAAGCACATGCAGAGAGTTGATTACTGATATTAAAATAAGCCTTCAGAAGACTGTGTGCCATGAGACTGCACGAAAAGTATTTCCCATAAGTACTCATCACAAGTGACAAAGAATAAGCAGTTGTTGTCAGCTGTGAAAATTCAGAACCGATTGACCTTCGCAAGAATTAATGTTGACACTCCTTTAATTGATTACTGATGTAATTTTTCCGACGAGATGAAGATAATGTTCTATTATAATGATTGCCCTAGAAAAGTTTGGCGGAAACTAAAAACAGGTCTCCAGACAAAAAACATTGTGCCTACTGTTAAGTTTGACAAGCTTTCAGTGATGGTGTTTAGCTGTACTTAATCCAAATGTTTCGGAGTATTGCAGATATTCAACGAAATCATCACAAAGGAGTTGTATTTGAATATTTTCGTTCTTTAAAATATTTAAATATACAAAACTAGCGGAAAGTGCGCACAAATTTGGTTTAGTACAGAAAACAACACGAAACTGAATTACAAGCTGTGTCAGAACAATCATCCGAAACAATCATCCGATTTAATCAGTCAAACAGAGCAGACGTGTCCACGCATATCTCGCTTAACTTGCAAAAAGAACAACTCAAAACAAAACACAAAAACTTACAAAAACAAAATCACAGTGCGAAAAATTTTCCCGATAATTATCTAACGGGAAAAAAACAACAACCCAACTAAAACTACAACAACCGCAGCATGCGGGAACCACCAGACCTGCAAAGCTAGTCCAATACCCTATAATTTAAAATTGACAGAACAAAAACTATAACTAATCTATGTACAGGCCCCAAATATTTAATTATGAAACGCACCGACGAAAACAAAACGCTTGCAAGCTATTCTCCTTTCCAAATTAAAAAAAAATATAGACAAATTGTGCAGTGGTGAAGTGGAAAAGTGCAAACTCTTAGCAAACGGATCGTCTGAAATAAAAACAAAAGCAATGTCACAAGCCATGAAACTCATACAACTCATTGTATTAGACACTGCAACAAATGTAGAAGTGTCTGAACACAATACACGAAACTATTCAAAAGGTGTCATATATTGTAACAATCTCCGCGAAGTACAAGAAGAAGTAATACTCCAAGAACTCAAACAAGACAAAGTTATCGAAGTTAAAAAAATACTATAACGACAACAAGATAAACTACAAGAAACCGGCTTAATAATTCTTACTTTTGGCATAATTGACCAGCAGACATTAAAATTGGCTATCAAAAAGTCAACATACGCTCGTACATTCCACTACCCTATCGATACCGCAATTTTGGTCTAATTGAACACCCAACTAAATTCTGTAAAAGCTAAAAAATGTGCGTAGACTGCGGAACCACCGATCACAAGCAAACAGAAGAAGAGAAATGCACCAACAGCAAAACCTGTATAAACTGCAAAGAGAGCAATCTGCAGAACCATCCGCACAGCATCTTCGACCCCAAATGGCCCTCCTTTATTAAAAATAAAGAAATTCAGGTCATACGTACAATCGAAAAGGCAACAATCAAAGAATGTCAACAAATATACAATGAAAGACACGGAGTTCCCCAATCATCATACGCCGCAACAACTAAATCACCAACCCATCAAAACCAAGCGCAGCAACCCAAAGAAAACTCGTACAATACGAAGAAGACATCAACTTAAACGCCTCAACGTCAACAAAAACTCAAGCCACAAAATCAAACATATCATCTCAATTAACCTCCCAAATAATCAACGATACGACTTAGAATATTTAAAAAAAAAAAGCCAGAAATCCATGCTGATCTCTCAAACAAAACAAAAAATACAAAAAAAAAAAAACGTTATCCTTAAGTCATGAATAAGATAATACAATGGAACTGTCCTGGCTACCTTTACAATTACGATCAGTTACAACTATTAATTAAAAAATTCTCCCCACATATATTAAGCCTTCAAGAAACTCATTTTAAAATTACCTCACCAATTCCGACCCCCATCAACTACACCATCTACACCAAGAACTCATTCACGATCGCTTCCGGAGTCGTGGCTCTACTCATTCACAATATTCTAGAACACAAAGTAATTCCACTTAATCAAGATTTTGACTCTATCGAAGTTTAAATCCTATCTAAAATCCCATTCAAAATAATCTCATGCTACATACCGCCCAAAAAAATTCAGCACATCCCAGCTAGAACTTTTCCTTCAAAACACAAGTAAGCCAAAAATAATAACTGTTGACTTCAACAGCTGGCATCAAATGTGGGGTTCAAATACTAATAACAAAAGAGGCAAAACGCTTGCCAAATTTATAACATCCTCTAACCTTAACCTACACAACACACTCACTCACCTAGACCTCACTCTATGCTACCCCGAACTAATGCTTGACGGCAGCTGGGAAGTGTCGAAGACATCCATGGTAGCGACCACGCGCCCATAATTATTAAACTATTCACATCAAACCCCATCAACAGACTCAATTACAGACCACGATTCAAAACCGACAGCGCAGACTGTCCTCTATTTTCAAATTACACTCAAAAACTAACTGAAACAATACCAATCAGTAACAATATAAACAAAGAAACAGCCAACATTCAAAAAATCATTCGCACCGCACATCATTTTGCAATCCCCCAATCATCCCCCAAAAACACCCTCAAAAGGTTCCCTGGTGGAACAGTCAACTACGTAATAACAAGGTACGATCGTGGAGGAATCTAAAGCACAATATTAATACAGAACACTCATTACAAAAAATGTGGTACAACATTTGCACTTTTGTGGCCTCAACCCCTCTAAAAACATCCACTGTATCCTCAAGCCAATCTCATCCCAATACAACACCGACGGTCGGAAATCGCAAACATTCATTCCAAAAACTGGTCAGACGCAGCCAACGACAACATCTTCCCAACAACCTGTACCTCAGCTAAACGCGCTGCATTAGCATCACAACCCACACCCACACATAACAAAAAAGCATTAGCCATAGAAAATGATATCTCAACATTAGAATTCAATGCAGCAATCAAATCACTATCTGGCAGAACACCAGGCCAAGACAGAATCAACTTCGCTATGATAAAGAACATAGACAACAGTACGAAGACCCGCATAACTCATCTTCAAAATCGAATCCTTAAAAATGTTATCCCACAATCGTACAAGACTAGTATAATTATCCCAATACGCAAACCATCCTCCCCAAAATCCGAATTAAACTCTTACCGAACAATTTCCCTAAATCTCTGTTTATCTAAAGTGTTTGACAAAATTGTTTCAAAAAGACTGTAGTGGTTTGTCAACAACAGCAAACTTATACACAACAATCAAGTCGGCTTCAAAAAAGGCAAATCTACTATAGATAGTCAACTTTTTCTAGACCATCTTATATGTAGAACGCTTTCAAAAAGAAACCACGTATCAACCATCTCCCTTGACTTCACAAAAGCATTTGACTAAGAGGACTACACACCATACTCGACCAACTTAAAGCATGGAAAATCGTACCCAATATCTTCAACTACGTTAAAAACTTTATGACAAACAAAAAAATAATTAAAAATAGAAAAAACAATTCAACAGAACACCCCTTAAATAATGGTATCCCACAAGGCTCCCTCTCAGTTATTGTCTTTATTATCGCTATCAACAAACTCAACTCAATCATAGCCCTTCACAAAAACATCCAAGTAGGCGCATATGCTGACGAATTCAATCTTTTCATAAATATCCTTTTACCAAAATCCAGAACATATACCGATCCACACTATTCTCTCAAATATCAGAATGACACCATTCTGATACGCTAGAGCGCAATTATCCTCTACAAAATGCAAACACTTACACATCTGTCGCAACCACAACTGCTCAAGCCACATCGTTTCAGGAAATTATCAGTTAATAAAAGTTAACTGCTTAAAGCTCTTAGGCATCCACATCAACAACAACTACAATTTCACGACCACATAATATCCCTAAAAACTTCGTTAGAAAAAAAGATCAACATTATTAAATTCAACGGCCACACCACCTCACTAATTAACGTCACCAAAGCAATAATATCAAAAACTGACTACTGTCTCCCATTGTTTGGATCTGCCCCTCAGTCTACCATCCGACCCCTTAACTCAATCACTAATTCCGCAATAAGAATATCTCACGGCGCCTTCAGAACCACGCCTGTAAACAATATGCTTCACGAAGACCAAATACCCCCACTACACATACGAAATCAAATTTCCACATCTAAACTCTGCATATCACTAATAAACGCACACAACTCCCCAATCCTCAACATAATAAAAATTATAAACAAAAGAAGAAAGTAAAATACCAATTATCAACAGACAGAATCATCAGCACAGCCAAAACCTTCGATATTCCGCATAAACATTATCCCAGAAACCCAATAATACATACCCCCCATGGCACCTAAACACTCTATTAACAGATTCCTCTCTCAAAGAGTATCCAAAAAATTCAACTTCCCCTCTCATATACAACAAATTATTTTTAAAAATCCTTGAAGACAACAAAAAATACAAAACTATATTTACAGACGGCTCCCAAATGAACAAAATTACATCATACGCCATAACCAGCGAATACAACATAATCAAATCAGGCTTAATACCATTTAACTCAACAGTTTTTTCAGCTGAAGTCATCGTGATCACAGAAGCCCTCAATATTTTTAGAAACAAGCCGGGCTAATATGCCATATACACCGACTCCCTCTCAACCACAGACGCAATAGAAAGCATCAACAACTCATCCTATTATCCATCCACCATCCGAAACATCCTCACCAAATACCAACCAAAATTTAAAATCATCTGGATACCCGGCCATGTAAGCATTAAGGGCAACGAGTTAGCCGACCTAGCTGCGAAAGATGCAACCGACCTCCCACTCATCTTAACCTCAAATCATAACTTTCAAAAAATAAACAAATATTTAAAAAACTCCCTCAAAACACTTACAACAAACACAATACACAACACAACTGGTACCAAACTCTTGACCCGCAGGAATACAAAGTCCCAAAAAACACGTCAAGATTCCACCAAATTAAAATCACAAGACTTAGACTTGGCCACACCAACATCACACACCAACATTACCTCGACCCAACCTTGAATTCTACATGTCCATTCTGTAATAATACAGTAATATCAGTGCGCCATATCCTAAAAGAATGCCAATCCCTACAAACAACTTATACGCAGACCCCATTCAACTCCACTCCCACGCATTCAAATATTGTCAACAAAATATAATTAAAACAAGAGAGTCGAAGACCCTCAGCAGCCAGTACTCGATAATTAAGTTAGCTTAGATAATTTTACATTATAAGTTAACTGTACATAAATAAATAAATAAAATAAATCGTTGCTTTGTCGCACTTGGCTGCTTTATAGCTGCAATAAAGTTATTGACACCCCGCCCCAGAGTCCGGATCACAATCCTATTGAGCATTTGCGGGCATTGCTGAAGAAAAAAGTGGCCATACGAGGTACTACTTCAAAAAGTAAACTAATTCATTGCAAAAACTAATTATTTTCTTATTATTATGAACCCATTGAAAATGGGAAATCAGGGTATAATGTTTGTGTGAAATGTGGCCGGAGGACACGTCACAGACCCCATAAAGTATATTTTTTATCAGCTCGACGAGCTGTCGTAATAGCCCAGTGCGTCTTTCCGCCGGCCGTCCGTCCGTCTGTATGAACGTAGCGATCTCGTCAACCAAGAAAAGTAGAGATCTGACTTCTATACTCGTGAATACTATACGCAATACGAGTTTTTTTTTTCGATAACCCATCCCGTTTCCGAATTAGCGATAAATTTCGATAAGTTGTGCAGATTGGTGTAGTACAGACATTTTGTAGTTTTTGGATGCCACGCCCCCTTCGCCCCAAACTCGAAAAACACGTATTTAAAATACTAGAGAATTGTGCTTTTCAGATGTATCTGAATACTTACACTGTACAAATTTGATTAAGAAGAAAAGTTATTCAAAATTTAATTTGCCATATCACAGTGCAGCGCACAGTGAGCGCAGTCGCTGCTCAGTTAACCAACGGCGTATTCATTATTGCGTCCGTGTGCGTCTGTATGTGTGTATGTGTTGCTTAAAATAAAATATAAATTTGTAAAATAATCATAGCATGTTTGCAATATCGGCTATTCGAAGGGTCGTGGGTATCTCGAGCGATGTGGACTAGAGCTTCCTTACTTGTTTTATTCTGCAAACAATCAAACTGTATGAGCAAAAACAATTACAATGTTTATTATGGCGTGTCCAGATTTTATGTATTGACCAATTCGCGCCATTTAAATAGCAGTCCTCGTTTGTTCGAGAATCTTAAGTTTGTTGAGACTGTTGTTGAAAGTTATTTTGATATATTTTCCAATTCCTTTGAAGACTTAGGTATAGCTCCTCATCCCAGTCAATTCTTGATTCGATAATACGTAAATATTTTTGCTCTTCGCACAAGGCAAATAGGTCTAGTGGGATAATAACGAAGCCTCAACCCTGCTTGTAGAAGTATTTTATTAACCTCGTCTCGGAATTTTATGGTTTCTGTTAGTCATTAAATTTTGATTAGGGGTCTAAGACAAGGTAACTGTAAATTTTAGATGCTTACACTCGATAGGTCTCCAGTAACCCAGCATCCAATTTTGAAGGTTTTCACACTGTAGGACGTATAAGCACGTGCGGTTTTCCACGCCCAATGTGGGCATAGATACAGTTTGACACGAAAGTGTTTTCACAACGAAAAATTTTCATATTTTTTTACTTTAAGGCTTAAAAAAAGAGACAATGGCTAAAATTTCAATAATTTTTTTAATTATAGCTAGTAATTTAAACAATTATCTCTTAAAATTAATAACAAAAAGTTCAAAACTTATTCATGTTGCTGAGATAAATAACATTAACGAAAAAATGAATTAAATTCAGGTGACACGAAAGTGTTTGCACAAAAGTAAATCAAAAGAAAAAGATCCAATTTGAACAGCTTAAATTCTAAAATTAGTATTTGGTGTATCCACCGTTGGCTTTAACAACCGCTTCCAATCGTCTATTCATCGAGTTAATAAGCTTTTGGACGTATTCAATCGGTGTTTTCTCCCATTCTTCCATAATAATCGCCCTGAGATCAGTTTTATTTGTTGGCCGTCGCTTAGCTGTCCGTTTTTTTAGATCGGCCCACAAATTCTCGATTGGGTTGAGATCCGGACTCTGAGCAGGAGTATCGAACACCTTTTTGCAATTGTATAGCAGCCAGCACCTCACGGAGTTGGCTTTGTGCTTAGGGTCATTGTCTTGGTAAAGTTTAAAAGTTGGCTTACCATCCCTATAAAACTAAAATTTGTGGGCACTCGCCACCAAATGTGTGCGCAAAATGTCTAAATATTGCTTAGCATCCATGGTGTTCTCAATAAAGCACAAGTCGCCCACACCTTTGTTTGAAATGCACCCCCAAACCATCACGGAAAGTTTTCCAAACTTTACTGTGGGAATTATATTTTTTGTTTCCAGCACTTTTAAAGGCTTCCGCCACACTCTGCTGGGTCCATCATTGTAGTAAAGCATCATTTTGGTCTCATCGCAAAATATAGCTTCATTCCAATATGAGTCTGGCTGTTCCACGTGCACTCTGGCGAAAGTTCGGCGTCTATTTATGTGTTCAGCCGACATCAATGGTTTTTTCCGCGTAGCTCTAGATGAAAAGTCATTCCTTTTCAAGGCTCTGCGAACACCTTCCCTGGAAATTGTAATGCCACATTCTTCTTGAAGCTCACTGGCAAGCGTTCTGGTCGAAATTGTGGGGTTATCATTAATTTTCCGGGTCATAATCCGCTCTGCCCTATCATTTAAAGCGCGAGGTCGTCCAATTGGAGGCTTCGGCTGCAGTCTTCCCTCATTTTCAGCGCGTCTTATAATATTGTAAACAGTTCTCCTTGAGATTGCGAACATTTCTGCAATCTGCGGGACCGTTTTCCCAATGGAATGGTTATAATAAACCAACTGAATCATATCAAATGATAAACGTTTTCCAGGCATTTTAAATTTTCTCAAATGTGTGTCTAATTTTCATCAACTCAACCGAAAAGTGATGAAATTAGTCAAAATATGGCATCAGCAACACAGCTGCATACTCAAAGTTCCGAAAATTACGGTAAACGCGAATAACGGAATAAGTAGAAAATAGAATTAGCGTTTGTGCAAACACTTTCGTGTCACCTGAATTTAATTCATTTTTTAGTTAATGTTATTTATCTCAGCAACATGAATAAGTTTTGAACTTTTTGTTATTAATTTTAAGAGATAATTGTTTAAATTACTAGCTATAATTAAAAAAATTATTGAAATCTTAGCCATTGTCTCTTTTTTTAAGCCTTAAAGTAAAAAAATATGAAAATTTTTCGTTGTGAAAACACTTTCGTGTCAAACTGTATATTCACCACAATTTTTTTAGTCTAAGATGTTAATACAAGTATACCAAGTCTCAAGTCTCTAGCATCAATAATGCTGAAAATATAAGATAGTTTGCAAAATCCGTATATATTCATCGCTATATCGCTATATTTTCACATGGAAAAAAAATATATTTTTGTTCTTTAAAAAAAAGAATACTAAGTGTGAGATTTCAATATTTTCTTGAAAGTATAGTATATAAAAAATACTTAATAAGAATTAGAAAACCATCAACATAGATATAAAAAAACAATAACAACTACAACATATTCAAATTCAAGTGACACGAAAGTGTTTGCACAGCAATAAAGAAAAACTAAGGCAATATTAACTATTAACTAACAAAATTAGTATTTTGTATGACCCCCTTTGGCTTCAATGACCGCTTCCAACCGTATATTCATGGAATATATTATTTTTTGGACATATTCCACCGGTGTCTTCTCCCATTCCTCCAATATATGTATGTATACTCCTAAAGATCTCTTTTACTAGTTGGACCTCGCTTGGCTGGCCTTTCCTTGAGATCAGCCCACAGATTCTCTCTTAAGGTCGGGGCTTTGAGCAGGAGTATCCAACACCTTTGCACAATTGTAAAGAAGCCAACACCTGGCTGTTGCACGGGTGGGTGCATCGTTGTAGTACAACATCATGTTCGTCTCGTCGCAAAATATCGTTTCATCCTAATATGATTCCACATGTCCCACATGAATCCTGGCGAATGTTAGATGTCTTTTTTCATGATCCGACGACAGTAACGGTTTTTTTCTGCGCAACTCGGGATGCAAACTCGTTCCTTCTCAGGGCTCTGCGGATACTTTCGAAAACACTTTCGTGTCAAACTGTATGTATATGTTTGTATGTATGTATGTGCTTCAACACTTTAAAAATAATAACGAAAATTTGATAATTTTGCATGAGAATGACAAACGTTTGGAATACTCTACTCATATATATGTATTAATTTTTCTGCGCTACTGTATATACAAAAGAAAATATATACATATATAAAAATATACAAGAGAGATGAGATCAGAGAATAAGCATACGTACATATATACATACATATGTATGTATGTAGTTGCACAAAAGGGCTTCATATATAAATGGACTATTGGCGAAAAATCGCTCGAAGTACACTGATTTTGAAGTTATATATTTTCGTTGCCGAACTAAAAATTGAAGTGAATTCGGCGAAATCGACTTCAAGAGGGCGCGCTTTAGACTGCAAAAACAATCGGACATTTCGAACGTAGAGCCACTAACCACCCTATGTTGCATTGTTAGTGGTAGTGCGTAGTGGAAAATCATAAATTAAATACTAATTTTAGTCCATATAATAATCGATAGCTGGTTTATGTTATCTTAATTTTAAAAATATCGATTTTAAAAATTGCATTTGTTGTGCATCACTATAGACTTTAATAACTCACCAGGATTATTCCAAATACGCAAAAAGACATCAATAATGGTAAGATACAACTAAAAGTGCTGACTAAATTGTAATATACGTATAATATACATGTAATATACATATATTACTATATGTTTTAATATTGTGTGTATATGTAATTTATATATATATATAATACAATTATTGTCGTTTCATAGAGACGGACAAACATATAACATTCAAATGACCTTATAGAAATTACCTAAAATTAATTCGTTTTGAACGAATACACGAGTGCATTAATACACATACTACTAATAAAATATACATAGTACAAACACAAGGACCTACAATCCTACTGCTGCTTCCACTGTTTTATAGGGCTGTATTCATTTACATATGAAGCTTAGCATATACATGCTGTATACATACATATGTATGTAGATACACATCTCGCAATGTAAATACATTTATATTTATATATATACCAATTCGGAACTCTGAATAAATTCTGACTATAATATATAAGTAACTTATGTACTTATATAGGTAAGTGACAAAAAAAAAACATCGCCTTCAGAGCCAACGGGAAAGAACTTTAACTTCAATTGTGAATATACATATGTACATACATACATGTACATGTATGTACTTATGAATCGGTCTAATATATGTATGATTTACATATATATACATATACATACGTATATACAATTAGTTAATAGATTAGTAAGCTCGCTTTAAACGTTTTTGTTTTATAAAAAATTCTCGAAATTACTGTTTCATGAATACGTATCAGGAGTACAGTGACTATAAAAATACATAACACATATATATATATATATATATATATATATATATATATATATATATATATATATATATATATATATATATATATATATATATATATATAATATATAACAGTCTATATGGAACAGTCTAAATGAAGGTGTTCAAAGTCCATAATGCTTGAAGAGATAATGTGATAATGATTTATTGGGGGTCAAGTATATATATATACTTGATATATATATATATATATATATATATATATATATATATATATATATATGTATATCATATTTGTACATATTCACGAAACACTAATTTCTCTGTAACAGCATGATAATAGTAAAATAGTAACTTTTTGTTTGATTCCTAAATTTAAAAAAGTAGAAAACTAAATATACTAAATTGTGTCCACAAAAATGACCGAACTCTTGCTTGAAAATTAGTAAAAATGTCCCGTAAATGTATTCCGGCCAACCCCGACTAGAGTTTTCTTGTTATGTTGTTAAAAATTAAAATCAGGGTATGTTTTGTGAAAAATCAGCTCGACGAGCTGAGTTGATATAGTCACGTCCGTCCGTATGAATCCGCTAATCTTTTAAACCACACACAAGCTAGGGTTTTGAAATTTTGCCAAGTAGACTCGTGTATACCACACGCAGTACGAGTTTATTTATTTTCTATAATTCATTCCGTTTCCTTATCAATAGATTTCGATACCGTAAAAGATTTCAAATTTACAGTGGAGTTCCATGTAATTGTCGGAGTTCGGATGCTAAGTCCCCTTTGCTCTTAATTTGCACGAAACGGATTTCAAATACTGAAGATTGCTCTTTGGCAAATACACACTTATGAATGCATTAATCACGTCTTATTTAATTTGTAAATTTGATCAAGAAAGCCCTGCTACTAACATAGTTATTACACCTTTAAATTGGAATAATATAGGCATATATGCCCAAACGCAGCTGCTGATTAAACTGCGAAGTTAGCAGAGCACGTGTTAATGCGTGCGTATGTGACTGTTGCTTGAAATATCTGTATGCATGCGTAAAACAAGCATATTTAGTAATATCGGCTCTACGTCAGGGAAGCTCCTAGTCGGGCGACTTCGATTAGAACACTCTTGTATAATTGATATAAAATCATTTTCTTTAACAGAAATTGGTTCATGCAATAAATTTTAGAGCTCCAATATCATTATCTAATTTGTTAATATTTGTTTTTGTAATTTGTAATAGGCTGAACCGATTCGCGTTGTTGTTACTGGAGCTGCTGGTCAAATAGCTTACTCCTTGCTTTACATGATTGCCAGGGGAGAAGTTTTTGGTAAGGAGCAACCGCTAATTTTGCATCTGCTTGATATTCCGCCAATGGTTGGAGTGCTAGAGGGCGTCGTGATGGAACTTTCTGATTGCGCATTGCCTTTGTTGCGTAAAGTTGTCCCAACAACGGACCCGTTGGAAGGATTCAAAGACGTTTCCGCAGCGTTCCTTGTCGGTGCCATGCCCCGCAAAGAGGGAATGGAACGCAAAGATTTATTGTCTGCTAACGTGAAGATATTTAAAGTGCAAGGCGAAGCTCTCGATAAAGTTGCAAAAAAAGATGTTAAGGTTCTTGTTGTTGGAAATCCAGCAAATACCAATGCCTTAGTTTGCGCGAACTACGCACCATCAATTCCACGTGAAAACTTCTCAGCTATGACACGCCTTGATCAAAACCGCGCAGCAGCACAGATAGCATTGAAATTCGGTGTACCGATTTCTAACGTTAACAATTTAATTATATGGGGTAATCATTCCTCTACACAGTATCCTGATGCCAGCCATGGAAAAATACTTATTAATGACGAATGGAAAGATATTATCGATGTAGTTGCAGATAATGAATATTTGGAAGGTCCATTTGTTGAAACTGTTCAGAAACGAGGTGCAGCAGTTATAGGCGCACGTAAAATGTCATCAGCCATGTCGGCAGCAAAGGCCGCCTGTGATCATATGCATGATTGGTGGAATGGCACTACTCCAGGCAAATTTGTTTCAATGGGTGTGTTTTCCGATGGAAGTTATGGGTCACCAAAAGACGTAGTGTTCTCATTTCCAGTTGAAATTAAGAACAAACAATGGAAAATAGTTGAAAACCTTGATGTTAGTCCTTTTGGTAGGTCAAAACTGGATTTGACTGGTAAGGAGTTGGAAGAAGAGAAAAATGAAGCGATGTCCGTGTTAGATTCGAAATGACTAGCCGCCACAGGGGACTCAAAATTGTAAGGAACCTCTGTCAATATTTTGAGTTAACCGCAGTGGACAACCATATTTTTTTCGTGTTATGCATTTATAAAATGTTAATATAATGTTTGTATATACATATATATATTAAAAATATACTTTGTTCAGTAAAAAAATTCTATTTTTTATTTAGTATCTATACGTAAAATTTTTTACTCATCTGCCCAGACATAAAAGTTAGAACGATTGTTGATCCTCCATAGTTTATCCTTTTCCATTTATAGATTTATATAAAAGGCAATTATCAAAACAAGTTTCGACTTAAATATAAACTAATCATGTGTGTTTTATATTCTGAAATAAACAAATATTTCAATATTACTATTCCAACATGAGCAGACGTATTTTAATTCCCAATCCTGCCAGTTATTCCCTAATTCACAGCCATGTATGGGCAATGTTATTGAACTGTGATGAATAGAAGTATTGTAGCAAATTAAAAAAAAATTAATTTGTTGAATCTTAATTGTGATTACATATTTATGTTTCAGTAATAAAGTTGCTAGCATAATATAAAATATACTTTTCACTATATTTTTCAAACATTTAAATCATTATTCTAACTAAAATTTTTTATTAATTTATTTAATTATATAGCTAGAAATTTTGCTAAAATCGTGAGTCAAATTCAAAATTACAAAATAAAACATTATAAAAGTATAGGGAAATGAAAAAGACTAATGCTAACAATATATAACAGCGATATCTCCAACCCGATGGGGCTGTTTTATTTGCCAGACCGGCGACTTATGCCCCAAATCATAGCCAGGTATGGTTAGTGATATCATTGAAACTAAGCAAGTTAGAAGAAGCTAAAAAAAAGGTATTAAAAATATAAGAAAAATAAAATAATAGAAAAGTAAAATACAATAAGAGAAATCACTACACAAGTAGGGAGAATTGCCAGGTGCATTCTCACTACTCGGGTGTGTGTGTGATTTTTCTGAAATGTGCTGAAAGAGAAGATTTTATTAAGGAAAGAGAGAGTTCAGAACTAAATACATGGAAATAATTATTGTAATTAGTACTTAGAACACGAAACGCACTATGCAAAGAATAGTTATAGGTACATATAGGTAAATAAAGAAGACAAAAGTGACGAGAAGCACGGGAAGGAACTAGGAAGTTGACTTGAAATAGAAGAGAAGGCGAATCAATACTACCGTTAATCAACTTATGTAGAAAAGTAATACCGAAGACTGTTCTACGATTGATTAACGATGGAAGATACAGAAGAAGAAGCCTACTATGATAAGACGGTAGACGAAGGTTACGATCCCAGTTTAGATTGCGCAAGGCAAAAAGAAGAAATTGCTTCTGAGCCGATTCAATACGGTCCTGATACAATTTCTGCTGTGGCGACCATATAATAGAAGAGCGCCCCGATACCTTTGATTGTAGAAATACGTTGCAAGGACACATTGTTGATTGTATAATCAGCAAAAAATGGAGTGGTACGACAGAAAGGCATTGTCATACACTTAGAACAATTTAGATGCAACTGATTGGCTTTACACCAATATTGAAAGGAAATTAGATCATCCTGTAGGCGTAGATGATCTATTGAGTTTTTGTATGGGAAGGTCATTTATAAAAAGGAAGAAAAGTAGAGGGCGCAAATGACTACCCTGATGAACACCCAAAAAGGCAAATATAACAGAAGAGAAGCTATCCAAGACAGAAGTTTAGGAGAAAATCCCAATTGGTCAAGCTTTTGAAGCAAGATATCATGCTGAACAGAGTCAAATGCCTTACTGAAATCAGTGTATATAACATCTGTTTGCATTTTATTTAAAAAGCTTTCATTGACTAAGGTTAAAAATTCTAATAAGTTCGTAGAGGTTGATCCATTCTGAACAAAACCATGCTGCGATGAGAAATAATATATTTACAAAAGTTTTGTAAATTATAAGTTATAATTTTTTCAAATAACTTCGGAATAGCAGAAAGCTTGGCAATGCCTCTATAATATGAAATATTAGATCTTCCTGATTTTTTATACAGAGGAATAATAAATGATTTTTCCAAATTGAACAGAATACCGAGGTATCAAGAGACAAATTAAACAGTTTTAATAAAGGAGACCACAAAGAATCCAAGAATGCAGTGCGCATTCTTTAATCACACAACTAGGAATAACATCCGCCCCCGGAGAGAACGACGATTTCAACGTACGCATAGCGAATAAAAGAGAGACAGGAGAAATATTAGAAACGATAATGGCATTTCCATTCATTTTCGAATTTAAAATTAGAAATGAATTGGTTTCTGGAATGGCAGTTATTCAACAAGTGCATTGGAAGAACTTTGAAAATAGATCTGAGGTATCTTGATCATTATAAGTTTTGTCACAACCTAGGAAAAACGAGGATGGAAACCCAGAGGATTTACGCTTCAAATTTAGACATGAATAAAATCTGTTGGGATCACGAGCAAACTGCCCTTTACAGCGTATAAGGTAATTCTCATAAGAACGAGAGTTTAAAATATTGAAATTGGCCTTAGCTAAGGAGTATTTAGACCAGTCAACGGCTGAACCCGACTTTTTGAACTTTTTAAAACATATAGATTTAAAATTTTGTAGAGTTGAAAGAGTCGAAGTGAACCAGGGAGGCTTATTAGAAAGAGATTTAGGAAGACACATAGAAACACACTTGTCTAGAATAGCATTTAAAGTACTGTAGAATGTTGAAACTGCGAAGTGTACGTCAACTGCCTCATGTAAAGGAGACCAATCTGTTGCATTAATGAGATCATTAAGCAAAACAAAATTACATTTATTAAAACAACGACGCTTTTTAGATGATGAGTGCGTAAAAATTGGTGGACAATATATAGGTATTAAAACCTCTAGTGTTGGATGATATAAATCCTCAGGTATACAAAAGGAGGATGATCTTAAGAAAAACGTCGAACGGATCATGGCTGTATACGAAGGACGGGAAAATTCGTATAAGGACTACATCATTACACAGACAATACACAGCAAGATAGCAAGAAGCCCGAGTACTACATCACCCTTATGAAATGGAAAGCAGTTCCCAAATGTCTGATATCCCTTTATACCGAAATCAGACACTTTAAAACCTTCGAATATCGGATGTTTTCTTTAACTCAGGGATAAGTTCCGTCAGCAAGTTCTATCAGGCAGTATTTCATCAACTGTCCCTTATATTGAATCAAATAAGTACCCAAGACGAAAGCGAATCAAATCGAGTGCGTTAGAGCTCTCACTAAGAACTATATAGAGAAAGCACTACATACTTTTGTGCATAGTTTACAGGGCAACCTACCACGGCTTTTGGCAATTAACGAAGAGACTTGAGTCCTGTACTTCATATGTGCAGCTCGGTGAAAAATCATTAACACCGGACCGCTTATACTCCAAAGTTCAACAAACCATCCACGGCTCTATTTATCGTTACACAACAAACAACAAGACCAATGCACGATTATACCAACTTTTCCTAAAATTGAATAAAAAACAAAAAAAAAGAAGGCACTATATACTTTGGTACGCGGCCTAAACGCCGATCTACCACGTCTCTTGGTAATAAAGAACCAAGGGACTTGAGCCATGCACTTCATTTGTGAAGCTTGTTGAAAAACCAAGAACAGCGGAATGCTTATGCTCCAATGTTCAATAAACCACCCCCTCGCACGATTCCTCCGATCATCGTCAACAGACGACAAGACCAATTAATGAAAATACTATAATCAATGCCAAATCATTTGACCCGAGGTTATATTACCAACATTAATATTAACCTATGGGGCACAATCAACAAAGCTCGGCATACTACCAACCTTCTGACCAAGAGCAGGTCCAATACCGATAGGTGTATTGGACCAATGAGGTGAAAAGTCAGACATTTACCCTTTTATTAAAACCAAACAGGCTAATTACAAAAACAAACAACCGACCAACGACTTGGTAGGAAAAAGCCCACCAGTCCTCGAGCAAGTAGCCTGCCCTCGGGGCCATGTTCCAAAGATAATTTCAAATGGACATTAGACGCACTGAGACACCCACCGAAGAGAATGGGTAGATGGGCAATAGTATATTGTAATAGAAGCAGAAGGTATATAGAATCCGAAACGGCATCCGGTGGTCTTTTTTTGAATTACATTGTTCCTTACTGACGTATTTTCAATGCACAACGAGGAACGATACCACACTTAAATTCTTAATAGATACAGGCTCCAACCAAAATTATATCCAACCATACTTTGTAGAAAACTCGAAACAAAATGATACACCATTCTTCGCAAACACAGTGGGAGGTCAAACTAAAATAATGCGTCATACTTTGCTTACCCGGTTTGAACGTCATAATTTCATCATACATGCTCTGAAAACAATTCATGGTATGGTAGGTAATGATAGGTAAACAGATAAACTCTGTGATAAAAGTGCGTAAAGAAATATTTACCATAAACGGTAATTAGGGCATTAATTATTAATTAGCAACTCAGGCAGTTAATAGTAGTAGCACGAAACATACGTCCGAATATCCAACAAATCGTATTCATCGATCGATCGGGAAAAATTAGAACAACCTCAGATACTCCAGTGTATTGCAAACATGATCCTTATCCCCCTTCATTAAAAGATGAGTTGAACAAATACAGACATTATTTATTGATAACAGCATAATTACATCTTAACGGTCAGCATACAAAACTTCTGTATCGGCGGGTAAAAACGTTGCAGTTGGGCGCAACTGACTGCGAAATACTCATTTACAAGCTCCCAGTTCCCTAACATTCCAAGAAACCAATTTGCCACTCCCCTAATGTTTTTAATAGCTCAAAAATAGAGGTTTAACTCTATTTGCCACGCCCCCAGTGGGCGTACACATATTTGGCCAGTCCATGACAGAGGTGTAGGGCAACATAACTGTGAATTTGGAAGCTTACACTCAGAAAATGCTAAAATTACAGGGAATTTTGAATACGTCACGCCCCAAAAGGTGCGTAAAAGTAATTGGCCTATGGATATAGGTCACCAGCAACCTACCAATCCAATTTTGAGGCTTCTCGCACTAAAACTGTAGGAGCTATAAACTCGTGCGGGTTGCCACGCCCCCTGTTGGCGTAGATATATCCGTCATAGCTTATTGAACTTGGGACGTTAATACAAGTGTATATACGAAGTCTCAAGTTTCTAGCATTAATAGTGTTCAAAATATAACAGAAGATGCAAAATTGATATATATTCAGATCCGATATGCCACGCCCCCAGTAGGCGTGGATATATATAGTTTTTTGGTCGATCTTTTTAGGATCATAACAGCTACTCATGTGTCAAATTTGGTTGTTCTAGCTCTAAAACTGTAGAAACAGTTTCACCCGATTTGCCATGCCCCCATTGGGCGTAGATATATCCGCTATAGCTTATTCAATTTCGGATTTCAACGCGAGTATACATTCCAAATCTCAACACTTTATAACTGCTACAAGTCGTATTTCTGACATACACGAAAATTCATTTTCCAATTTGCCACGCCCAATGAAAAAGATATAGAGAAAACAGAATTTGCAGTGAATGGCGGAATATTCGAGCTTATGAGATTACCGTTTTCACTGAAGAATTTTGCTTCTATTTTTTAAAGAGCCCTAGCCCTATACTAAGAGACTATATCGTAAAATTTTGCTATGAATACATAGATGAAATCTGAAACTGACATCTCGATTCCAAATAAAGGCAATATGAATAATATTTGTCGATATAGATATAATTTTTTCAAAGCTGAAGTTGATTTTCTGGGTTTACCGTTTCCAAAGAGGGTGTAAAAACCAACGCTGAAAAAGTCAGGGAAATAAAAGCATTTCCAATGCCAAAAACTCACAAAGATCTATGATCTTAGGTCGCTCTAGCTGCCTCAGGAGATTCATTATGGATTACGCGAAAATATCACAGCCGCATTTAGTGGCGAAAATGGCAAAAAGTTTCAAACAAAATTCAAATCGTACTGGATGTCGAAACGTTATCATCGTTTAAGAAAGTTAAGAAGACATTAACATCACAAGATGTGATACTTGCCTACCCCGATTTTAAAAAGGAGTTCCAGATGACTACCTATGCTTAAAATTTTGTTATTGGAGCAGCTGTAGAACAAGTAGGCAGACCAATATCCTTTATCTCTCGTACTTTGTCATGAAAACTACGCCGCAAAGGAGGAAGAAATGCTTGCTATAGTGTGGGCTCTCTAGAACTTATGGATGTTTCTATATCGCCAGAGTTGTCATCTATATTGACCATCAGTTCTTGACATTTGCACTCAGTAATAAAATCGACAATGGTAACTAAAAAGGTGGATGAGCTCCGATACAATCCCGGAACATGAATAATATCAATGAATCCCGTCGCGAAAAAAAACAAGTAAGGATGCTCTAGTCGAGACTGCTCGACTAAGAGATACCCTGAACCCTTCGAATAGCCAATATTCGAAGCATGCTATGATTTTTTATATATATATATATATATTGCAAGCAAAAACACACATACACACGCACACGAACGTAATATGAGCACCTGCTCTGCTAACTGTGCAGCAACTGCGCTCGGGCTGCAATATGCCTATTATATAGGAAATTAAATGTTCAATAACTTTTTTTGTAGATGGATTTTCTTAATAAAATTTTCACAATGTGATTATGTGTCATACGTGTCTATTTGCCACAGCACAAGTCTCTAGTTTTTGAAATACGGGATTTGCAAATTAGGGGCGAAGAGGGCGTGGAATCCAAAATCCAAAAACTACAAAATGTCCGCATTCACTACACCTATCTGCACAACAAATTTGAAGTCTCTAGCTTTAATAGTACCACTAACCATACAACACATAGACGCGCCATCTAGTGCACCGCTTTTCAGCCCATAAAAAGTGAGCTCTGATGCCCCATCGCCTATTTCGCCGAATTCGCTTCACTTTTAAGTTCGGGCAACGAACATATTTGACAGCGAAATCATTGAGCTGCGAGCGCTCGTTCGGCATTTGTCCATTTATGCAAGAAGCTCTTTTTGTACATCTATGTATGCTTATTCTCTGATCTCTTCTCACATATATATTTTTATTCTCCGCTCTCTTCTCACTCAAATATATCCATCACCAGCAGCCGAGCACAAAAATTGATATTTGCTGGCTGAGCTTCTTTTTGTTCTCTTGCGAGAGTAGAGTATACCAAACTGTTCAAACGGTTTGTCATGCTCATGCAAAATGTTCATACTGTCGTTATTAATATACGCGAAAAGGGTATGCAAATGTGAGGCATATAAATAATATTATTTCACGACGAGCATGCACATACACTTTCAGTACTTACCGTTACACTTGCTACATGTATGAGGATTTGTGTTCCTGTATAAGAAACTGGCCGTTACAGTTCCTCACATATGTGAGCGAAACTTTAACTGCCAGTGGAAATTGTAAGAGCTGCATCTTCTATTGCTTGTGAGACTTGTGTGTGGCGCGTGCCTACCTCAACTTTTAATTGTGTGATCGAATTATTCACGAATGTGTTATAAACATATAAGTTTTTTTCAAAACTATGGCAGAAAAAATCAATTGTTGGTGTGGAGAATAAAATTAAAAAAAAAGATTTCTTAACCAATTTATTTTAATTTTAATACGAAAAATTTTTAAATGGTTAACAGATAATATAGTTAACAAAACTTGTAGTTTAAGTTAAAAAAAAAAAATGAATAAATATTCGTAATAATAATGATTTCCCATTTTCTATGGGTTCAGGGTATAAAAAGAAGCATGATGCTACGAACAGCATCAGGGAAAATAGTTAAAAAAAATTAAATCATAATATTATTCCACAGGATAATAATCCCATCAAGCCTTGGATGAACAACAATCCTAGGCTACTCTCATTCCCAGCGTATACCGATCAAAACAGGAACTGCAGCCATGCAGAATGGGACACTCAACATAATACACGTATTCTACATATTGCTATTGAAAAAACTTCGGACAATTCGACCCTTTGTAATATAAACAGCTCATACCAGCTATTCCCATTGCATAAATAGAAATGATTTATTGCAAGATCAATAAATACAACTGGTACGCCCAACCACATCCACCACGAAGTTTTAATCACAAAATCAGACAAACAATGGACAATAGATAGAAGGTTCATCTACATAAAAAGTTATTACACATTTACGCATATTACTCCCTAATCGCAGTCGCTGCTCAGTTAGCAGAGGCCGTGGTCATTATTGTATAAAATAACATATAATTAATAATATATATATAACATAATAAATAATAATAGTTGTATGTCCTAGTCGAGCGGTCTCGGATAGGGCTTTCTTACTTGTTTTTATTTAAATTGCAATTCTGCAAATCGCATAGAATTCCTGTATTTAATTATTTTTCTACATGCATGTCATTGATATTTTGTTCGGTTACTGTTCTCAAATCGTTTCTCTTCGTATGAATTTCACCTCAAATCTTAAAAATGTCACACTTTTCATGTTTGCTTCCTTCAAAATAAGGACATCAAAGAATTCTAAATATTTGTGCTACCGCCAACCCCTAGCTCATACTTCTTCGGAATTCCGTATGTGCAAAACGCCAAATCAATTGTGAAAATTGAGATACCCATTCAAAGTATCGATAAGTTTTTTGCCATCTCAATTTATTTACTTAAATTACTAACAATTATCGACTTTTACATAATTAAAATACTCCCGTCAGTATTTATTTTGAAGTATTTTTTGGGGTTTTTATTTTTAATCCATTATGGTTTTTTAGATGACCACACAACGAAGTCAATTGTGATATTAAAGAAAATATTATTTTTGTAGAAAAAATAATGGAATCTCTTGAAAAAAATGACGCTAACCGTGACGAATTAATTATTCAGCAGCAGCGTGAAATAGAAAAAGAGGTATGCACTGCAATAACTTTTAATAATAATAAACAATTTATATTTTTAGATTAGCGACTCCACTCCACTGGTTAGTGATCAATTGCCACTTACCTGTTTACAAGCAGAATATAATGGTGATGAGATCTTTACAGATAAAATACAAGAATTATGTAAAAAATATAAATTTATTCGCCGTACACGTCCTGATGGCAATTGTTTCTTCAGAGCATTTGCATATTCATACTTGGAATATTTGATCACCAATTACAGTGCTTACCAAGAATTCCGGAAATTTGCCGAAGCTTCTAAAGACAAGCTTGTCGAGCTTGGGTTTCCAAGTTTTACATTAGAAGACTTTCATGAAACTGTAAGTTAAAGTTAATTCGTGAATATTCTAATTTAGTTCTTTATTCTTTTATGTTAGTTTATGGATGTAATCAAACGCGTTTGTCCCAGCAACTCGGAAACGGTTGAAAATGTTAAAAATGAGCTTCATACAGTATTCAACGATCAAGGTTATTCTGATTATGTAGTTGTTTATTTACGGCTTATAACATCTGGGAAACTTCAGGAAGATGCTGACTTCTATCAACATTTTATTGAGGGTGATTTTACAATTGAAGAATTTCGTCACCAAGAAGTTGAGCCCATGTATAAGGAATCAGATCACATACATATTATCGCACTGTGTACTGCTTTAGGAGTTGGTGTGCGAGTTGAGTACCTGGATAGGGGTGAAGGCGATCAAGTCAAAGCCCATGATTTTCCAGAAGGATCGGATCCAAGAGTGTATCTTATCTATAGACCAGGACACTATGACATACTATATCCCAACTGAAGAAGTGGATAAGTAGAAATATATATATATAAAAAAAATGCATATTCATGTATGTTCATTTATAAGCAACTATAGAGCATAATACCGTTTTAAAGTTTAGTTAAGTAAGTCAAATAATAAATATAACTTGATCAAACCGTCGCCCTTTCTTAATATCGTAACATTTTAAATACTTTAAAATATAATCGCGTTGTGCAAATTTGACAATAGATAAATTTGTCAATAGATATCAGGCATATTGCAACTGAAAGGCAGTCGCTACGCAAGCTGCGCATTTTGCTTGCGCTGATGCGACCGTGCGCGTGTATGTGAGCTTGTTGGTAATATGTACAAAACAGAATCATAGAATACTCCTAATAATGGCTCTTCGGAGAGTTCAGCGAAACTCCTAGTCGACTCGTCTCGACGAAAGCTATCTTATTTTTAATCTAAATCGTCGTCAATGTCGCTCATATCATTTCGAGCCGCTCAGCCTATTCCAACGAAACTTGGTGTTGAATGGAATTTAGTAGTTTATACAATATTAAATATTTGAATATCAATATTCTCCAGGTCAAAATGTTTTTCCGTTACAGTATGTTATTTGTCATGAGGATAGTTCCGTCTTCAAGAGCCTACAAAATGGCACAACGCGGAGCCAACCTTTAAAGGTATGACGACGCTATTGGTCTTCCTTGTCTTCTTCATATCGGCTTCGCCACAAATTATTCGGAAACATACAAAATTATAATATATCTTACAAGCAATTTAATTTATTGTGATTGTAAAACTACTATTCAAATCCACTAAAAAAATATGTGTTCCAGTGCATTTTGTTGAATAAACAGCTGGGTGATCGACTGGCGATAACGGCCAGAAGATTTCAGTTTATTAGGAATAATTTTATACTTTGACATAATCATATATTTTCGTATTACTCCACATTTGTGGCATAGTTTTTGTTTCCTAGACAAAATTAATTTATTATTGAGTCTCCAGAAAGAAGTTTATTTTAACAATCGTACTGTACGTATTCACAATTAATTTATCTTAGGTTTAATATATTAACACTCATTCGAATATTTTGTTTATATACATATTTTGTGAAAAATACACGGATAGAACTTTTTATTCTAGACATAAATTCAATTAATGTTGGCAGAGACAAATTCTTAGATATACATCATTTCAGCCATTGAGGACATCTTCTTAGGAATATGAACCATGGTGTCGAAATAACTGGCCAACTCCACTATAGTGACATCATCACAATTTCTCGGATTTACATCACTGTTGCCTGCTTCCTGCGAACATGAAAGTCTGCAACTGGAATTAGAGCTGCAGTTGGTAATAGAGGAAATGCTGCATTGATCACGATGTTTAAATTTTAGTCTATCTCCATTATTATCACTATTTTTGTTCGTTTCTTTTAAAGATCCTTGTGGACATGTTATGAAGTTTTTAGACAGACGAACATTTTTGTCTAAGGTTTCCTTCTTAGATTTAGACTCATCTAGCAAAATATTGCATTCGCTTATCAGATCCCGAAAGCAACAAATTGTATTTACATTCGATTTTATGTTTATATTAATTCGTGGTTTGTAAAAATTTGCGCGAATTCTATCGTCTAAATTTAGTGGAATTGAGCGACGAATACGAGTACCAAAACCATATTTCATATGTAGATTGTCGTGCGTGATTCGAAGTACAGGTTCACGTAAAAGATTTCTTTTTGGTGCCGTAACAGTGCTTCGTTTCAACTGAAGTTTATGGACTCCGGGCAGAAAACGTAGAGGATTCACACATATTTCAAAACTGTCTGTAGGAGCAGGAACTGAAGTAGCCAATTGCTTATTATCGAAATCACCAATGTTGCTCTCTGATCTTCGACGTGTTCGGCGCATTTTGCAATGAATTATTTGCTTTGTACTTTGAAAAGGTGTCACAATTGAGTCAGTGCTGGATATCATAATGGGGTTATAAAATGGATTTCTATCACATAATTTTGTGTGTTCTCTTTTTGCTGTTATTTGAAGTTTTTCTAAATCAGCTTGTAACTCGTCTGTAGACATTTTCTTCTTCTTCAGTTTGTCTATATGTTGTTTACAGTACGTATATCAATTAAATAGTGCGTATATTGATTTAAATTGTGTTCGACTTTTAAACTTTTAATTTTTCTTATAGCTTTTTTTTAAGTTTATTATTTACAATTTTTATAATAGTATTGGTTAACGTTTAAATTGACAAAAGTGTATTGGGCAACTTGTTCTCACTGATTCGCATCAGTGTTGAAATGCAACTTGTATTAATAAAAATTGAAACAAAAAAATTATTTTGCTTATACTTTTTTCGCTTTTAATCGATTTGTAATCAACGAGATTAGTTATCGAATTTTTAAAACAAACTCGATCTGAGCGTGATATATAGATGAAAACAAAAATCGGTCGGCCATGCCTCCTTCTGTCCGTTACAAAAACATTATGCGCTGATTTCCCATTTTAAATGGGTTCAGGGTATAAAAAGTTAAGAAAAATAGAGAATGGATTAGCACATAATATGATTCTTAAAACGAAAAAATCCATTTAGACTAGCTAATTAGAGTGAGTAAAGTTTTACAGTTTTATGAATCCGGAATTGTTGCTCATTAATCACTAATATTACCCTCATTGACCACAATTTGTTTGTCTCGAATATAAATAAGCTTGTTTAGTATGGCTTTATGTAGTGGCGCTGGTTGGAAAATAAATTGAAAAAAATGGTAATGTAAGTTAGCTCAGCTCAACGTTGTAGCAAAGAGAAGGGCCAGTTGTAGAAATGGTGTATTTGTTACCAATCTAAAATAATAAAATAACTTAAAACAAAAATAAAAATTGTATATATAAATTTAACATAAACGTTATCCAATGACGCTGGACGTATGGTGAACTGGCATATTAGAGAGGTCTATGCCCTGATATATCGCACAATGTTGCGCGACCACTATAGCTCTGCAGTTATCCGACACCACAAACAACGCGTCAGTCAGCGATCTTAGCGAGTGCGAATCGGCGGCAAACAACGAGGAAACCGAAGCAGCACTGACAGCATAGCTAGCTGCAAACTTATCTTTTAAGAACTATAATGTTAGTCGTCTTAAGTAGAAGAGCATGTTAGTGATTTGAAATTTAAAAGAATTCTAAATAAAAAGAATCTGTAAGGAAGCTCTAGTCGAGACCGGTCGACTAGGAGATACCCTGAACCCTTCGAATAGCCTATGATTATTTTACATATATGTATATTGCAAGCAACACATACACACACATATGCACGCACACGACCGTAATATGAGCACACGATCTGCTAACTGAGCAGCGACTGCGCTCGGGCTGCTATATGTCTATGATATGGGAAATTAAATTAAATAATTTTTTTTGTAGATCAACTTTCTTAATCAATTTTTCACAGTATGATTATGGCATTCATATGTGTGTATTTGCCAAAGCACAAGTCTCTAGTATTTGAAATACGGGTTTTGCAAATTTAGGCGAACGGGGAGTGGCATCCAAAATCCAAAAACTACAAAATGTCCGCATTCACTACACCTATCTGCACAGTAAATGAAAAGTCCCTAGCTTTAATGGATCACATAAGGTGGCTGGGTTTACAAAAACAAGGCAACGCTACTAGAGGATACTCATCTGGGGACCCTCAGTGGCAATCCTTGTCCCTGGTAATCCAAGTTGACACACAGAATTTAGATGAATTAGAAAGATGGAGCTTTGTAGAGCGAAGTCTTTGACCGACCACTGACTTCGAACCGACTAACGATTTTGACTTAATTGCCCCTGGGCTGACAGGTGTAGCATTCCAGGACCTTAGTAGAAATGAGTGATATCGTGTTGAAATGGCTCTTAGGGTAATGCTGCAACTGCCCCTGTCCCGTTAAAACCCTGGCAGGCCTTCAAGTAGTGGCGAAGCAGAAGAACATTAGTCTCGATGTGAGAAGCGGCGTGTCCGACCTATACGAAATGCTGGACGTGTTAGGACACTGCAGGAACTCGTGGAAGAAGCTTGAAGCTGAAGCTGACAAGCAAAAAGCAGCGAGGAAGAGTGTGGAAACAGTGGAAACACCCACTCTGCAAAAGAGGCAAGTATTCAGCCCACTGGAGTCGAAGAAACTTTGCGGGAGACAACCAAATCTGTGGCAAAAGGTCACTAGAAAAGGTGCCCCGCAAAGGAACGTGGAAAAGACTGTTACAGCCCAGATAGAAAAGCCCAAAGTAGTTTCAAATAAAAAACCAAAAGAGGTAAAAAAGATGTCCCAAACAGAAACGGTCTTAATAAAACCTGAGGGAGGACAAAGCTACGTAGATGTTTTAAGAAACATCCGCAGCACAATATAAGAGGAATAAGGAACACCCGAACCGGTACTCTCCTTGTAGAAGTCAATAAGGGAGAAAAACTACAACCGGAGATTGTAGAAAAACTAAGGGCTACCGTCAAGGAAACAGCCGCGGTAGCGAAGCTTAAACCTACAGCGATAATCGAAATCCGCGATCTCGGTTCACTCACAGTAGAGACAGAGGTCGCAGAGACAGTGCGTAAGGCCCTTGCAAACCCAGCACTGGAGTTACGCATTAAAGTTACGGCTTCGAACAGCCGAGAGCAAGTTAGAGCTTTCGTAACACTCGAAAGCCAACCAACAGAAACTTTGCTTAACACAGACAATATAAAATCGGGTTTGTTAGAGCTAGAATGACAATGTGCCAAAGTATACGGATATGCTACCGATACTTTGGATATACTCTAGGTCCCTTGCATACCAACTGCACAGGACCAGACAGAAATGGTGGAGGCCTCTGCATTAAATGTGGCGAAGCGGGCCACAAAATGAAGGAGTGCAAAAAGTAGACCATATGCCGGTATCGCAGAAATGCCCAGGTACTCGACAAGCTGCAACAAAATGATGAAGATTCTTCAAGCAAATCTACACCCCAGCAAAACTTCAGACGCGCTCTTGACCCAGATCGTAACGCTATCGATGTAGTGGTCATAAGTGAGCAATACAAACGAAAAGACAACGGAGTTTGGCTAGAAGATGAAACGAAAACTGCGGCTGTGGATACCTAGGGGCTCTGGTCTGCCCCTACAAGAGAGTAAACGGGGAAACTGCTACGTCTACGCACGTTTCAAAGACGTAGCAGTGATCAGCTGCTACTTGACACCCAGTGACGACATAAGTACCTTTCAAAGAAAGCTAGACGCGATCGAGGATATGCTCGTTGATCGACTGCAACCCTTCATAGTGGCAGGCGATTTCAACGCAAGAGCAGTAGACTGGGGGATGCCGTCAACCAACTCCAGAGGACGGAAAATTATGGACCTAGCCGCTCGCACCAGATTAGTGGTGGTAAATCAAGGAACCAGACCTACCTTTAATAGGCCTGGATGCGAAGGTACAATTCCAGATATAACCTTTGGATCCGAACATATCGTAGATCGGATCAAGGACTGGAAAATACTTGACGACTTTACTGGCAGTGACCATGAGTACATCTCATACAGCTTCCCTCCTAAAGACTTCCCATGGTACATAAGCACTCGGAGAAATTACTCTTAGAAATAGACAGACGGGAGCAACAATTCGACGGTACCTTAAATACAAAAGAAGTAGTCAAATATAGGATAAAAGCTATTGACACGGCATGTAGTGTTTCGATGCCAAAAACGCACAAAAAATATTGAGGCAGACGGCAGGCGTACTGGTGGAACTACGAAATGGCGGAAAAAAGAAAAGTATGCATTCAGTGTAGACGAAGACTATGCTGACGATATTGTGGCGGTCATCACCGCGAGAAATACCATATAGGCTCAAAAACGGCTTACCCGAGTCATGATCCGCACGCAGACATGGCTCAGTTCGCGAGGCTTGGAACTTGTTACCCATAAAACAGAGTTACTTCTGTTTACGGGGAAGCAGATTCCAAACGAAATTGGGATGCGAGTAACTTACTAAAGACCCAGAGGATAGTGAATTATCTAGGCGTTAGATTAGATAGTAAATTAACTTTCTGGGGGCAGCTTCAGCATGCCACGCGAAAAACAGTGGTTGCAACGGGGCTTCTGAGTAGGCTAATGGCAAACGTTGACGGACCGACGGCAGGGAAACCAAAGCTTTTAATGGAAACCATAAGCCCGATACTACTGTATGGTAGTGAAGTATGGGCGTACACCCTGGAAGTTAGGCGTACACAAGCTGAAGTCAGGCGGAAACCGATACTATCGGTGCAGAGAAGAGCAGCCTTAAGGATAGCTTCAGCGTATCGCACAGTACAGACCGGCGGTAACGCTAATAGCATCAGTCATAACTATAGACCTGCTTGCACAAGAGCGCAGAAAGATATGGGATCTCCGCAATAGCGGACAATTCTCGGTGGAGGCGGTAAAGACGGTTCGACGGCCGACAATAGCTTCTTGGAAGACTAGATGGGCAAGCGAGAGGTATCCCCGACCAAGAATTATGTCCGACCTAGAGCAGTGAATAAATAGAAAGCATGGTGAAACGTCTTTTTATCTGACACAAATGCTCTCTGGACATGGTTACTTCCGAAAGTACCCAAATAAGATGGGGAAAACTGCCGAATCCAGCTGTATTTACTGTGAAAATGCAATGGATGACGCAGAGCACACGTTTTTTGAAGTCAAAGTAGAGACTATTGTACAGCAGATGTGCAATTGCATAGATGCTTGGAAAAGAGTTTGTGACTTCGCCGAAAAGATTCTGCGGCGAAAAGTGGGACCTGGACGCAGCAACACGGATGGCAATGCTCAGATAGAGCATATACAAGGGCTCCACCTTGTAGGTTAATGTGGGATATTTCCTGGTTCCAATGTGGAATAACAGCCCTTGAATTGAGGAGGTTTTTTGGTCGGTAATCATTAAGACAGTCCGACACACCAGTCATAGTGACGACATGACTGACGGTGCATAAAGCATAAGCAAACAAGTAAGGAAACTCTAGTCGGAGGTGCCCGACTAGGAAATACCCTGAACCCCGCCTATCGGCGGCTTTAAATGCACTTCAAAGTTTATATATCATTTTAAATTAAATTAAAACATTAAAAAAAAAAAAGATTAAGTAACTTGCATAAAAAAGCTTTGACGTCAGCTTAGAGAATCGAACCCGAGACTTTATGTCGGCGATCATCGCTTCTACCAACACAGCCGTTGCAATACATAAGAGTGAGATAGCGAATTCCTAAGTAAAGTTATTGAGCTACTGAGCTACTGCTACTGAGCTACTGAACTTCTGCTGAAAATTCATCCCCAATTTGTCTTTGTTGTTGTTGTTATGAATTCTTCGAATTTTCTAGAGCTTGTGTACGTAAACGTTTGGTAAATGTTTCGTTTAATAACATAATGAATTTCATCTATTCATATGTACATATGTATATTATATTGACTTTATTTAAGTTATATCAATGTTATTCTTATTTTATATATATGTAAATATATACAGTATGTACATATGTATGTATATTGCAAGCAACGCATACATACACACGCACACGCATACGCTCTGCTAACTGCGCAGTTTACTCAGCGACTTCGCTGCGCCAATATGTGCGTGTTATGGTAAACTAAATGCTTAATAACTTTTTTTGTAGATCGACTTTCTTAATCAAACTTGCGCAGCGTAATTATATCATTCATATGTGTGTATGTGCAAAAGCACAAGTCTCTAGTATTTGAAATAAGTGGTTTGAAAATTTGGGCGAAGGGGGCGTGGCACCCAAAATTTAACAAAAATCAAAATTGTATAAATGTCCCATTAAGCTAAATACAAGATTTGGAGTCTCTAACTATCAAGATATAGAAGATATAATTCTAAAACTGAAAATCGATTTCGTTTTTAATCGATAAAAAAAGAACGAGAAGAGTTATCGAATTTCTAAAACATATACACGAATCTATAAAAAAAAATTCAAGTCTCTAGCTATTATAGGTTCTGAGATCCAAGCGTTCAAACATACGGACAGACAGACAGACGGACTGGGCTCAATCGATTTGCCTTGTCGTCCTGATCAAGAATATATATACTTTATGGGGTCTGCCACGCCTCCTTCTGCCTGTTACATACATTTGGGCTGCAACAAAACCATTATACCCTGATTACCCATTTTTAATGGGTTCAGGGTATAAAAATGGGTCACATAAAGTAAATGTATCGGAATTTATCGGTAATTCGGAAACGGGATGAGTTATCAAAAAAAAAAAAAAAACAAATTTGTTTTGCGCATGGTATTCAGATCTCTCGTTTTTGTGGTTTACGAAATCTTGTGCGGACGCACACAGACGTAATAATGAGCACGCGCTCTGCTAACTGCGCAGCGAGTGCGCTTGGGCTGCAATATGCCTATGATATGACAATAACTTTTTTTGTAGGTGGACTTTCTTAATATAATTTTTGCTAAAGCACAAAAATCTAGTATTTGAAATTGTTTTGCAAATTGGCGCGAATGGGGCGTGGCATCCAAAGTCTAATAACTACAAAATGTCCGCATTCACTACACCTATCTGCACACAAAATTTGAAGTCTCTAGGCTTATGGTACACATACACATAGACATAGTCGACCTTATATTGCAAGCTACTATTAAAAACAATAGTACCATTCACTCTGTAACCGATCAAAGGCCCAAGGATGTTGTAACCATTTCTTCGACAGTATGCATCCAGGATTTGTAAAAAAGATAGGGGAGCCCAGATCCAGCGAAATGCCAGGCTTAATAAAACCGGCAAAATAGAGTTTTCAAAGTAGGTGAAAATATCTTGGTGTATACCAACCTCAGGTTAGGAAACAAACTTCTATCCATCTGTGGTGAAAAAATGGTTGAAGTGGACTTGGTGACAACGGTCCTCATCAGAGGGAGGGAGGTACACAAAGACAACCTTCGTCGATAACTTGTAGTTTAATCCATATCTTACATCTTAAGTTTATATTTTTCGCAATTTCAACGACGGCAAGGGTGATGGACGTTCACCATAGGAGGGAAAGAAGCCTTCACTTCCTAGGGACGGCCCTTAAGGTCATAGCAGCTACACCGAATTCGAATGACCTCAGCAATATAAAGAAAATACTGATCACTACATGCAATAGACAAATCGACACTAACACTAGGACTCAGGAAAAAATTAATTAATTTACAAACGCAGTCAATCAAATTCTAAAGACCGCAAAAAACAGACAGACGGACACGGGTTACCTGTTTGAAATCTTCACTACTCGCAAAAGGATGTTAATAACCGAGTACTTATTGGGCACTAAATAAAATTAACTATACTTTAAAAAAAAAATCTAACCCTTGAAAAAATTAACGTAATAAATCCGCGAATCATGGTCCACTCAGACATCGAGTCTGTTCCCACTGACCAAATCACAGGTACCTCTATTACTGATTTAATGAAAGTGTCTTATATTAAGGTATATCGTAGTTAAAACACTGTTAATTTTATAATAGACTTTCCAACCGTAAGCAAACTATGTAGGAAGATCACCATCTACACGGTCGCGCACAACCGGATGACTCTCCAACTACAAGACAACCTGATGGTGGAATGCAACGGGAAGGTCATGGGCGCGACGAATCTCATCACATTCGCGAAGTCTCAGCAACGTTATATATATATAAGTTCTTTAATTTGAGAATTTAGTACTTAAGTAAATTAACACCTACGGTGTAGCGGTGTTATTACTTTTGTATCTGCTGTAGGTTGACACGTGGGGCTGTGCGTAATGAGAATATTTGAATAATTCTGTGGTGATGACCGACGTTCTTTATTTCCAAAAATCAACTAAAGTAAAGTGACATAAATTCTTATAATAAGCCCTGAAGACGCTGACATTGCATATTATGCGAGGAATCATATTTCGCTGGGCTGCAACACTGTTGCGCGTTGAAGCTTCTTTCGCTGTTGTGCATTATCCGGAATAGCTAGTGTCGTAAACATTCATGCTGACGATGCGTAATCAACTTGAATATTTATATTCCGCTGGTCATTTCATTTCTTGAAACTGTTAATTACTGCTCGAAGATCACATTGACGTTTGTTTCTCTGATGGCTTTGGTAAAATTTCATTGATGCGTAAAAGGAAAGTAGACTTCGATATTACGACTACGGACATTATTGGTCTTCTTACCAGTTCTTCTTCTAGTTGGGCAATGTCCCGGAGGTTCCTTATGCAGGTTTCTGTAGGTTATATTATATTTAGAAGCGTTGATGCTGCTGGTCCCGGGAATTTCCTCACGTAGTTTCTGAAATTTCTAAATGCGGTGTCGTTTACTTTTATCTCGTCGTCAAAGATAAGGAGGAATGTCCCTTTCACCATTTGCTCGTCGACTATAGCTGGTCCGTCCTTGATGATGATAACGCCATCTTCTATGAGTGCAGTTGTTGTGCACATTTTGGATAGGGTAATTTTAGTCTTCAGCGAAATTTATTATAATGCCATTGTGTTTGACAGAGTATACCGTTAACTTTTTACGTACTATGTTAGGCTTAGGGTATCTTATAATAAAATGTAGGAATTTGTTTTTTTTAGCAAAAATTTAACTTGAGATACTTCCAATAAGTCGGTAATAGTGATATTTATAGGGTGTTTATTAATAATATTTTTTAAGTTAGTAGACTCCAATATGGAGGGGTTTACAATTCCAACTTTTGTAAGTGTTACTGAGTGCTATCAGGTTCTGAAATAATTATTCTGTTTCTTGAAAGCAGTTTTTCATACAAATGTTCCGTGCCTATTTGCTTTGGTTTTGTATCTATTATTAAATGGTTTAATATGTTGGTTAGCTTACCCATTAAAAATGGGTAATCGGGGTATAATGGTTTTGTTGCGGCCCAAATGTATGTAACAGGCAGAAGGGGGCGTGCCAGACCCCATAAGCCGAGTCGTCAGTCTGTCTGTCCGTCTGTCCGTATGTTTGAACCTATAATAGCTAGAGACTTGATTCTTTGTAGATTCGTGTATATCACGCGCAGATCGAGTTTTTTTTATGTCGATAACTCTTCCCCTTTTTTTTAGCGATTAAAAACGAAAATCGATTTTCAGTTTTAAAATTATATCTTCTACATCTTTATAGTTTGAAACTCCGAATCTTGTTAAATATTAGATGGCACGCCCCTTTGCCCAAATTTCCAAATCACGTATTTGTACTTTTGCACATACACACATATGAATGATATAATTACGCTGCGCAAGTTTGATTAAGAAAGTCGATCTACAAAAAAGTAAATAAGCATTTAATTTCCCATAACATGCACATATTGGCCCAGGGCAGTCGCTGAACAAACTGCACGGTTGGCAGAGCCTATGTGTTTGCGCGTGTAAGTATGAGTTGCTAGCAATATACAAATATACATACATATATATTTACATATATATAAAATAAGAATAACATTGATATAATATAAGGAAAGTCAATATAATATATGTATAGATGAAATTTATTATGTTATTAATCAAAACGTTTATCAAACGGTTACTTACACACGCACGTGGTAGCAGCAGCAGAAGCATCTAAAAAAATTCTAAGAATTCATAACAACAACAAAGATAATTTTCAAAGGATGAATTTTCAGCAGAAGTTCAGCAGCTCAGTAGCAGTAGCTCAATAACTTTACTTACGAATTCGCTATCTCATACCGATGTTGTGCAACGGCGGTGTTGGTGGAAGCGGCTATCACCGATATGAAGAACCGGGTTAGGTTCGCTAAGCTGTTTTATTTTTATTTTTTTAATTTAATTTAAAATTGAAACTGTGAAGTGCATTTAAAATCGGCGATAGGCGGGGTTTAGGGTATTTCCAAGTCGGGCACCTCCGACTAGAGTTTCCTTACTTGTATTTATAGTTATTTGCCTATTTCCAGATTCTACAAGTTCTTTCTGTGTAAATTTAAGTTTTTCGAAGTTGTCGAAGTCTGGTGTGCCAGTTACGATTTTGAGAACGGTGTCTAGCATATGAATACTCCTAGCATGTCTATGGTGGATATTTACTGTGGCTATTAGTGTTTCTATATGTTGTATATCTGCGTCTAATATCTGTCTCATGTGTGATCGTGAAAAATGGTTTCTTAATTCTTTCGTGTCTTTTACTAATGCTGAGTAAAGAGTAAGATTAGTTGAGTGTTTAAATATTGAAAATTCGTCTAAATGGTTACATATCCGTCTGAGATCAGTATGTAATCTTTGTTAGTATAATCGGTAAGCATCGCCGTTATCGTTGTGGCAAAAAGAATTATAACCCAAATCCTAAAAAGAAGAAAAACAGGAATTTGTTTATCTGAGATTGTCCTTCTGAACCAGCCTCCCTTTTATTAAGACCGTTGTCCCCAAGTCTGCGTCAATTTTATTTTCGTTGTACAGGGGTGACACTTAGTTCCGTACGCGTCTGTTGGCTTTTACAAGAACTATATCGCCTACTTGAAATTGTCTATCATATCTTGCTTCATTTACTCTGTTGTGCCTTTTGAACTTTATTTCATATTTTTATTCAAAGTTCTGGGGAGGATGAGTGGATTATGTCATATATAAATTGTGTCGCGTTTTTAAGTGCAGTTTTGTTTTTATTCGGGCCTCGGAAAAACGATTTTTTTCAAAGTTCTGGGGAGGATGAGTGGATTATGTCATTTGGACGTTTGTTTGTTACTAAGTGAACTGTGTTTTTGTACTCGATAATTCCTCTTATAGTTTTATTTAGACCCAGGCAATATGCTTAACATGGTTTTCCATGTTTTCAGAAAAATTTATTACGTCATCAATATAAAGGTAAAAAGATTTTCCGATTTCCTCTCTGAGCACATCGTCAAAACTGTTATTATACCCTGAACCCATTAAAAATGGGTAATCAGGGTATAATGGCTTTGTTGCAGCCCAAATGTATGTAACAGGCAGAAGGAGACGTGGCAGACCCCATAAAGTATATATATTCTTGATCAGGACGACAAGCCGAATCGATTGAGCCCTGTCCGTCTGTCCGTATGTTTGAACGCGTGGATCTCAGATCTTTTTTTTTATAGATTCGTGTATATCACGCGCAGGTCGAGTTTGTTTTAGAAATTCGATAACTCTTCTCGTTCTTTTTTTATCGATTAAAAACGAAATCAATTTTCAGTTTTAAAATTATATCTTCTACATCTTTATAGTTGGAGACTCCAAATCTTGTATTTAGCTTAATGGGACTTTTATACAATTTTGATTTTTGTTAAATTTTGGATGCCACGCCCCCTTCGCCCAAATTTTCCAAACACTTATTTCAAATACTAGAGACTTGTGCTTTTGCACATACACGCATATGAATGATATAATTACGCTGCGCAAGTTTGATTAAGAAATTCGATCTACAAAAAAAGTTATTAAGCATTTAGTTTCCCATAACACGCACATATTGGCGCAGCGCAGTCGCTGAGTAAACTGCGCAGTTAGCAGAGCGTATGCGTGTGCGTGTGTATGTATGCGTTGCTTGCAATATACATGTACATATGTAAGTATGTACACACTGTATATATTTACATATATATAAAATAAGAGTAACATTGATATAACTTAAATAAAGTCAATGAACATGTAGGTAGGACGTTCATTAAAAAATAAATAAAAACAAGTAAGGAAACTCTAGTCGGAGGTGCCCGAATAGGAAATACCCTGAACCCCGCCTATCGGCGGCTTTAAATGCACTTCAAAGTTTATATATCATTATTTTAAATTAAATTAAAAAATGAAAAAAAAAATGAAAAAAAAAGATTAAGTAACTTGCATAAAAAAAGCTTTGACGTCAGCTTAGAGAATCGAACCCGAGACTTTATGTCGGCGACCATCGCTTCTACCAACACAGCCGTTGCAGTACATAAGAGTGAAATAGCGAATTCCTAAGTAAAGTTATTGAGCTACTGAGCTACTGCTACTGAGCTGCTGAACTTCTGCTGAAAATTCATCCCCAATTTGTCTTTGTTGTTGTTATGAATTCTTCGAATTTTCTTGATGCTTTTGCTGCTGTTGCCACGCGCGTGTGTACGTAAGCGTTTGGTAAACGTTTCGTTTAATAACATAATGCATTTCATCTATTCATATGTACATACATATGTATATTATATTGACTTTATTTAAGTTATATCAATGTTACTCTTATTTTATATATATGTAAATATATACAGTATGTACATACATACATATGTATGTATGTATATTGAAAGCAACGCATACATACACACGCACACGCATACGCTCTGATAACTGCGCAGTTTACTCAGCGACTGCGCTACGCCAATATGTGCGTGTTATGGGAAACTAATTGCTTAATAACTTTTTTTGTGGACTTTCTTAATCAAATTTGCGCAGCGTAATTAT
Organism: Drosophila fulvimacula; assembly: GCA_035045555.1. Lineage (NCBI taxonomy): Eukaryota > Metazoa > Arthropoda > Insecta > Diptera > Drosophilidae > Drosophila > Drosophila fulvimacula. Next base: position 535,154 of record JAWNOX010000160.1, on the reverse strand, counting down.
ATCATTCATATGTGTGTATGTGCAAAAGCACAAGTCTCTAGTATTTGAAATAAGTGTTTTGAAAATTTGGGCGAAGGGGGCGTGGCATCCAAAATTAAAAAAAAAATCAAAATTGTATAAAAGTCCCATTAAACTAAATACAAGATTTGGAGTCTCTAACTATCAAGATATAGAAGATATAATTTTAAAACTGAAAATCGATTTCGTTTTTAATCGATAAAAAAAGAACGAGAAGAGTTATCGAATTTCTAAAACAAACTCGACCTGCGCGTGATATACACGAATCTATAAAAAAAGATCAAGTCTCTAGCTATTATAGGTTCTGAGATCCACGCGTTCAAACATACGGATAGACGGACAGACGGACAGACGGACAGACAGACAGACGGACAGGGCTCAATCGATTCGGCTTGTCGTCCTGATCAAGAATATATATACATTATGGGGCCTGCCACGTCTCCTTCTGCCTGTTACATACATTTGGGCTGCAACAAAACCATTATACCCTGATTACCCATTTTTAATGGGTTCAGGGTATAATAATAAAGTGTGAAATTTATGATCTAATAAAATCTTGATAAATGCTATATCATGAGAATCAATTATGGCTGGGTTTATAATTCGAATCTTTGCGTAAGTCATTGCTGATATTAATGTTTCGAGTTCCAATTTCTTAGTTGAATAGAGATGCCCTGTTTCGATTTGTTTTCCTTTTGCGAATTTAATAATAATGGAAAATTTGTTTAAAAACTTAGGGTTTTCTCAAATAACTGCATTTCCTCCGTCCGGTTGTTACAGCTTATCAGAAATAGGATACGTAGAATCATTAACCATACAACATATAGATATGTCGACTAGAACAACACTTTTCAGCCTATAAAATTATGTGCTGTTGGGCTCCTTCGGCGAATTCACAGAATTATCATCACTTTTAAGTTCGGGCAGCGAAAATAAAGGACTGCAATAATACCTTTATATATGAAGCCTTTTCTATATTACTATGTATGCTTATTCTCGATCTCTTCTCTTTCAAATATATATATATATACGTAGCAGCAACACAGCAGAAAAATTGATATTTGCTCGTTGAGGTTCTTTTTGTTCTGTTGCGATAGTAGAGTAAACCAAAATGTTCAAACGGTTTGTCATGCTCATGCTTCGCTCTGCAGCTGCAGAGTTAGCGGTACATTTATTTATTTATTTTATATAGAAGAAGAAAATTGATCGTGAGTCAAATTACAAAATTACAAAATTAAAATTATAAAAAGAATAGGGGAAAAAAAAGCCTAATACTAACAATATATAGCAATGATATCACCAACCCGATGGGGGTGTTTTATTTGCCGGACCGGCGAGTTATGCCCCAAATCACAGCCAGGTATGGTTAGTGATATCATTGAAACTAAGCAAGATAGAAGAATTGCCAGGTGCATTCTCACAACTGTGGTGTGTGTGTGATTTCTCTGAAATATGCTGAAAGAGTATATTATATTAAGGAAAGAGAGAGTTCAGAACTAAATACATGGAAATAATTATTGTACTTAGTACATAGAACACGAAACGCACTGGGAAAAGAATAGTTACAGCTACATATAGGTAAATAAAGAGGAAAAAAGTGACTAGAAGCACGAGAAAGAACAAGGAAATAGACTTGAAATAAAAGCGAAGGCGAATCAATACTACCGTTAATCAACTTATGTAGCAAAGTAATACCCAAGACAACAAAACTGTGAAGCACCGTTTACATTTTATGGTGCCTTGAATTTTGTATACTCTCGTCAGATAAAGTGTCAAGATTTTCCCGTTACGCCCACTAGGAGCATGACAAATTAGAAAATTAATTTTTCTCTATGACAGTCCACGTCCACAGGGGGCATGGCAACCGCACGAGTTTATAGCTCCTACAGTTTTAGTGCTAGAAGCTTCAAAATTAGATTGGTAGGTTGCTGGTGACCTCCTATATCGATCGGCCAAAAATAATTTATCCGCCCCTTTTGGGGCGTGACCCTTTCAAAAATACCCTGTCATTTTCGCATTTTTGAGTGTAATCGCACACACAAAATTCACAGTTACGTTGTCCTACACCCCTGTCATGGACTGGCCAAAATATATGTCTACGCCGTGGGAGCATAGCAAATAGAATTAAACCACTATTTTTGAGCTATTTACACAATTTATTGAATTTTTGGGCTTTGTCCGCCCTTATTGAGTTTTGAAATATCATAAATGAAAAAAAATATATATATTTTCGAACAAAAAAATAAAGAAATAAAAGAAAAGCCGACATAGAAAATTCGAGATTCGAACCTCCATCTACTTGCACGAGTCAAAATTCGTCATCTCTACCACGACGCCACCACTTTGCTCGTCAAACCAATAATAATTATAAATAATATGTGTACAAAATACCGACTCACCCTCATACAAATAAGTAACTTAATGAGCATATGATACACGCTGAATTCGTACAAGAAAATATTCGCTGTGCAGTACATTTGTCAATTGCCTAAACGTTTTGTTGAATAACTTCTGTGTTACCTAACGGATTTCAATGAAATTTTCAGCATATTACTTATATTTTCAACGGAATTGTAAGATTTTGGTGTATATCAAAAACCAAAATTGTACTAAATACACATGACATTAAATACAAAATTTAGGGATGTGGCAAATTGGTTTCTTGGAATGTTATGGAAGTGGGAGCTTGCGGTGTGAATGAGTATTTCGAAGTCGGTTGCGCCCGACTGCAACGTTTTTACTTGTTTTTTTTTTAACCCAGGTGACATAGTATCGAAGGTGATTTTCCTTGCGAAATCGAAATACATTGCAATTCTTGATTACATTATTTTATAACTAACAAAATTAATATGTAACAAGTAAGGAAAGTCTAGTTCGAGGTGACCGATTTGGAAATACCCTAAATCCAGACTATCGGCGAATTTAAATGCACTTCGCAGTTTAAATTAAATAAAAAAAAACAAAAATAAGTAACTTGCATAAAAAAATATTCTGACGGCAGCTTCGAGAATTGAGCCGGGGTCTTCATGTCGACGATCGGCGCTTCTACCAAAACTGCCGTTGCACTACTTGAGTGTGAAACAGCGAATTCCTAACTAAAGTTATTGAACTACTGGGGTACTGAGCTACTGCTACTGAGCTGCTGAAAATTCATCCCCAATTTATCTTTGTTGTTGTTATGAATTCTTAGAATTTTCTAGATGCTTCAGCTGCTGCTACCACGTGCGTGAGTACGTAAACATTTAGTAAACGTTTGGTAAACGTTTGGTAAACGTTTCGTTTAATAACATAACGCATATAATCTATACATATATTTATTATATTGAATTTATTTAAATTATATCAATGTTATTCTTATTTTATATATGTAAATATATACAGTATGTGCATATGTATATATGCATATTGGAAGCAACGCATACATACACAGTGTAAGTAACTTTTTTTGTAGACCGATTTTCTTAATCAAAATTGGGCAGCGTAATTATATAATTCATATGTGTGTATGTGCAAATGCACAAGTCGCTAGTATTTGAAATAAGTGTTTAGAAAATTTGGGCGAAGGGGGCATCCAAAATCTAACAAAATAAAAAAATATAAAGGTCCCATTAAACAAAATACAAGATTTGGAGTCTCTAACATGCTATGGGAAATTAAATGCTTAATTCCTTTTTTGTAGATCGACTTTCTTAATCAAACTTGCGCAGCGTAATTATATCATTTATATGTGTGTATGTGCAAAAGCACAAATACGTGATTTGGAAATTTCGGCGAAGGGGCGTGCCATCTAATATTTAACAAGAATCAAAATTGTATAAACGTCCCATTAAACTAAATACAAGGTTCGGAGTTTCAAACTATAAAGATGTAGAAGATATAATTTTAAAACTGAAAATCGATTTTCGTTTTTAATCGATAAAAAAAAAACGAGAAGAGTTATCGAATTCCTAAAACAAACTCGACCTGCGCGTGATATACACGAATCTATAAAAAAAAAGATCTGAGATCCACGCGTTCAAACATACGGACAGACGGACAGGGCTATATCGACTCAGCTCGTCGAGCTGATCAAGAATATATATATACTTTATGGGGTCTGCGACGTCTCCTTCTACCTGTTACATACATTTTCACAAAAACATTATACCCTGATTTCCCATTTTCAATCGGTTCTGGGGAAAAAAACACCACTAGCCCCCAGCTCCATAACATTCCAAGAAACCAATTTACTAATTTTACACACCACCAATTATCCCCAAATTTTGCATGTAGTTTCATGTATATTTATACAATTTTGATTTTTGCTATACAAACATTTCTTACAATTCAGTTGATATAATTAATAATTAATATGCTGAAAAGTCCATTAAAATTCGTTAAATAATAGAGAAGTTATTCAAAAAGTTATTCACGTTTAGGCAATTGACAAATGTGCTGCACCGCGAACATTATCCTATGCTCTAAGAAATAAGAAATATAATAGAATTCAGCTTAAATTATCTGCTTATTATTTATTTATTTATTTCTCTTAAACTTTCGGATTAAATATAATTAATTCGAATTACTAAAAGCACTGGCTGTTAGGGCCATCGGCTTGACTTGAATATTGTATTAACATATATATATATATATACACACACACACACATATATATATATATATATATATATATATATATATATATATATATATATATATATATATATATATAGTAATATATCTACCAGCAATACTACAGCAACAAAGGAACATCATCTACAAACCTCTAAAGTATGCTACAGATTATACACAACTCCTTCAAGTAAACAACATTACAATTCTCAACTGGTTTTAGATGTAACCACATGGATACTAAGCATTTACTACAAAGTACAAGTTCAGTCACACTTAGTCCTTACACTTAGACTGTTCTCCGTTATTAAATAAATTATTTTATTTTTAAAATAACGTTAAACCTATTATTTGCGCAGCCGGTAGGATAAAACTAAAATACGTTAATAAACGGTGCCGCTGAAGGAAAAATCGCTTTTCTGAGGCCCTAGTAAACCCATAAAAAAAACAAGGTAACAAGTTTTACCCCCAAAGAACCAACGTGCAGTGATGCGCGATTAAATAGGATAAAAAAGTGCGTTAAAACAGTATTTGTGCCGCTAAGGAAAAATCGTTTTTCCGAGGCCCGAATAAAAACAAAACTGCACTTAAAAACGCGATACAATTTTTATTTGACATAATCCACTCATCCTCCCCAGAACTTTGAATAAAAATATGAAATAAAGTTCAAAAGGCACAACAGAGTAAATGAAGCAAGATATGATAGACAATTTCAAGTAGGCGATATAGTTCTTGTAAAAGCCAACAGACGCGTACGGAACTAAGTGTCACCCCTGTACAACGAAAATAAAATTGACGCAGACTTGGGGACAACGGTCTTAATAAAAGGGAGGCTGGTTCAGAAGGACAATCTCAGATAAACAAATTCCTGTTTTTCTTCTTTTTAGGATTTGGGTTATAATTCTTTTTGCCACAACGATAACGGCGATGCTTACCGATTATACTAACAAAGATTACATACTGATCTCAGACGGATATGTAACCATTTAGACGAATTTTCAATATTTAAACACTCAACTAATCTTACTCTTTACTCAGCATTAGTAAAAGACACGAAAGAATTAAGAAACCATTTTTCACGATCACACATGAGACAGATATTAGACGCAGATATACAACATATAGAAACACTAATAGCCACAGTAAATATCCACCATAGACATGCTAGGAGTATTCATATGCTAGACACCGTTCTCAAAATCGTAACTGGCACACCAGACTTCGACAACTTCGAAAAACTTAAATTTACACAGAAAGAACTTGTAGAATCTGGAAATAGGCAAATAACTATAAATACAAGTAAGGAAACTCTAGTCGGAGGTGCCCGACTTGGAAATACCCTAAACCCCGCCTATCGGCGATTTTAAATGCACTTCACAGTTTCAATTTTAAATTAAATATAAAAAAAAAGTAAAACGGCTTCATATCGGTTCTTCATATCGGCGATCGCCGCTTCTACCAACACAGCACTACATAAGAGCAAAATAGCGAATTCCTAAGTAAAGTTATTGAGCTACTGAGCTGCTGAACTTCAATGCTCATATAGAGCATGTACAATGGCCCCACCTTAAACGGTAATGCGGGATATTTCTTGGTTCCAAGGTGGAATTGAAACCCTTGGATGATGGGTTTTTTAGGCGGTAAACTCAGCCACAAAAAAAATTGTATGTATATGATAAATTTAAAATGGTGTGTTTACAATATTATGTTGCTTAATTTGAAGGTGTAATGTACGTTAATCTTAAGTATTCTATTATTTGGGTGTGTGTGTTCCGAATCAGGATCCTGATGTATAGATAAGTACAAGCTGCGTTGTTGTGAAGACACCCTTATTAGAGTTTTTTTTTATGTTTTCCAGATATGTATTTATGTGAAAGATTCACATATTAGTTGTTTATTTCTTTGTTCTCTCTTTTTTTCTTTTCGCAAAACATTTTTTGCTGCTTGCTGTCCGTCTTGGTTTAATCCGCATCAACAAAACCGTTGCCACAAGTGCAAGATGTTTCAGTGACCTGTTCAACCACATTTAGTTGCGTCTAAAATGTTGGTTCGCTACTGTCGATCAAATTGGCTTTTCTAACTATACGAATGTCATTTGACTATCCAACAAGTTTGTTTACAGGTCTTGCATATCAATATAGTAGTTCGCCTGACGTTGCCTATTGAATTGTTACTATCTTCAGTGACCAATTCAACAATTAAGTTCGAAACTGTGTTTGTTGCGTCTCCCCGTATAACAGTTCGAAAACACACTTCACTGATCAGTTCGATCAAGTTTGATCTCGTCCAATGTGTTAGTGTTTGGCCGGCCACGACAACTTGCAGTAGGCCATTATGTCGACCGTCGTGTTGACTCAGCCGCCACGTCGTTGTCGCTAGGACCTGCCGTTCGATGCGGTTATTATTAGCTCATGTGTGGGCCCAGATTTTTTTGTTGCATGTGACTTGTCGCTCTGTCCGATACAGCAGTTTCGGACTACATATGTGCACAAACTTGTGTCACACTGTAATCTTCTCGCACGACCATTCAACACAATTCCAGCATCTTAAGTGTTGTTAAACATATTAGAATTATTACAATTCCATATATGTATACATACACATAATTTTTTTTTTTTTTTTACGTATGCACTGTATTTAATTTGATGTGTATTTACTTTTTATACCGTTAATCCATTAAAATTTGGTAATCAGGGTATAATGGTTTTGTTGGAGCCCAAATGTATGTATAAGGAGAGTTCTGAGTTTGTGAGAGTAAGACGTGTTTATTGTTTGCGCTCTTTTAAATATTTATGTTCTTTAATTTGTTGTAAATTTATACATTATTTGTGTATTGGTGATTATTGCATTTTTAGTTTTGATACTGCCGTGATTTTTGCTTATAAACATTGTGTTTTTTATTTTATTTACAATAGTTTTGTGAGCGTCGGTATATATCTAAATTGCAATTTTCGTTTTAGTATTTCTATTCTTTCGTTGTTCTTATTTGCTTTTCTGTTCTTTTTCTAAACGCGTTAGTGTGTGTGTTCGCTGTCGCTCGTTCACGCTCAGCATCGTTCACGCTTAGCTTAGCGTTTTGTTTTTGTTTCTTGCGAAATTTATTGCGTTTGTAGTGCAGCTCCCTTCGGCTCTATTTTCTGTTTCTTCATCTACTATTTATTCTTTTGATCTTTGTAGTAGCTGAGTGTTGTTGTTTGTGATTTATGTTTCTCTCAATCACAGTTAATCTACTCTTTGTCTTTTATCTTTTATTTTTTTTACTATCTAAATCTGTTTGTATTTTTGTTTTGATTATCTCCCCTACATGCCAATATGATTTGCTGTAAGAAATCATGTACACTTCGGCATATCACTGATTCTGCATAAATGCAATTTGTTGGGTGCTGGTTGTGCGAGAATCTAATGCACATTAAATGTGCTGGCATCTCGGGGCGTGACTGTGATAGAGTCATGGCTGCTCCCAAAAGTGGGTGTGGTGGATTACGCTGGTCTTGCCCGGATTGTTTGGAAAAACAATTAAGTTTTTCCAAGATGTATAATTCAGTGCGGGTTCAGTATTCAAATCTGAGCAAATTTTCAAAACAGCTAGAAGAGGAACTAAAAGCTGGAGAAGAAATATTGTATCAGTATAAGTTTGATTCTCCGCTGAATACAGTGATTACTCCATCACTGCTAGTTCCCCCCTCCATTCAATTATCATCTCCTACCTTATCAACCTCTTGTCAAGAATTATCAATTCCAATACCTGATGATTCTGTTGAAATATCTGGGTCTAGTGTCAGCACAGACATTCAAAAGGCCACTAATAAACAAGTAAGGAAACTCTAGTCGGAGGTGCCCGACTAGGAAATACCCTGAACCCCGCCTATCGGCGGCTTTAAATGCACTTCAAAGTATGTATATAATTTTAAATTAAATTAAATTAATTAAAAAAAAAAAGATTAAGTAACTTGCATAAAAAAAATTGTGACGTCAGATTAGAGAATCGAACCCGAGACTTTATGTCGGCGACCATCGCTTCTACCATTGCAACGGCAATACATAAGAGTGAGATAGCGAATTCCTAAGTAAAGTTATTGAGCTACTAAGCTACTGCTACTGAGCTGCTGAACTTCTGCTGAAAATTCATCCCCAATTTGTCTTTGTTGTTGTTATGAATTCTTCGAATTTTCTTGATGCTTCTGCTGCTGTTGCCACGCGCGTGTCTACGTAAACGTTTGGTAAACGTTTCGTTTAATAACATAATGCATTTCATCTATTCATATGTATATTATATTGACTTTATTTAAGTTATATCAATGTTACTCTTATTTTATATATATGTAAATATATACAGTATGTACATACATACATATGTATGTATGTATATTGAAAGCAACGCATACATACACACGCACACGTATACGCTCTGCTAACTGCGCAGTTTACTCAGCGACTTCGCTGCGCCAATATGTGCGTGTTATGGAAAATTAAATGTTTAATAACTTTTTTTGTAGATCGACTTTCTTAATCAAACTTGCGCAGCGTAATTATATCATTCATATGCGTGTATGTGCAAAAGCACAAGTCTGTAGTATTTGAAATAAGTGGTTTGAAAATTTGGGCGAAGGGGGCATGGCATCCAAAATTTAACAAAAATCAAAATTGTATAAAAGTCCCATTAAGCTAAATACAAGATTTGGAGTCTCTAACTATAAAGATGTAGAAGATATAATTTTAAAACTGAAAATCGATTTCGTCTTTAATTGATAAAAAAAGAACGAGAAGAGTTATCGAAAAACAAACTCGACCTGCGCGTGATATACACGAATCTATAAAAAAAAAGTTCAAGTCTCTAGCTATTATAGGTTCTGAGATCCACGCGTTCAAACATACGGACAGACGGACAGACAGACAGACGGACAGGGCGCAATCGACTCGGCTTGTCGTCCTGATCAAGAATATATATACTTTATGGGGTCTGCCACGCCTCCTTCTGCCTGTTACATTATACCCTGATTACCCATTTTTAATGGGTTCAGGGTATAAAAAGTAAGGAAACTCTAGTCGGAGGTGCCCAACTAGGAAATACCATAAACCACGCCTATCGGCGGTTTTAAATGCACTTCATAGTTGGCATATAATTTTAAATTAAATTAAAAAATAAAATAAAAATAAGTAACTTGCATAAAAACAAGTTTTGAGACGGCATATACATATGTATAGATGAAATCTATTATGTTATTAAACGAAACCTTTACCAAACGTTTACGTACACACACACGTGTGTAACAGCAGCAGAAGCATCGAGAAAATTCTAAGAATTCATAACAACAACAAAGACAAATTGGGAATGAATTTTAAGCAGAAATTCAGCAGCTCAGTAGCAGTAAGTAACTTACATACAAACAAAATTTGAATGCAGCTTATAGAATCGACCCGGGTCTTCATATCGGCGATTGCCGCTTCTACCAACACCGCCGTTGCACTATAATATTGACTTTATTTAAATTATATTAATGTTTTTCTTATTTCATACATGTATATTTAATATATATTTAAATATATATATATGAATGTATGTAAGTTAACGAACAAGTTAACGAGAATCCCTCGCAGTAAGAGCCCATAGCGTAACCGTTATATACTTAGCTTTTATCTCAAATTCATTCTCTTTTGTCAATATGCTCTAGAGCCCATGGCTTGATTATCATGAGCTTAGCTTTAGTCCCTTATTCGTTTTCTTTTATCAATCAGTTCTTGAGCCGATGGCGTGATCATTAGGTACTTAGGTTCAGTCTCTTATTCATTTTCTATTGTTAATCAGTTCTGTTATAATAACGAAAGCGAAAACATCGTAATAAAATTGCTCCGGCAATCAGCCGCAACATATTGAATTTTTTCTTCACGACTGTACCATAACGTCTGGATGTCGTCTATGGTCACACGTGTACCAGACACTATAACTAACTTGGAGTTACACGTGGACCAACCTTCTAATTAACTGGCGCCCAACTGGATTAGAGCCTAAGAATCCACACCATAAAAACATGTAAGTGACTGTTCAGTGACAATAGAAACAAATGTAAAATTTAAATAAAAATAAAACAAATGGCAGCGTGATGTAAGCGCAAGGTGATGTAATAAGTCATTTTGTTAATTAATTTAAACCAAAGTGTGTATGCAAGATAAAACTACTTGCGGGTTTATTATCGTTTATTCTCTCCAATTGTTTGATTCTCGCCCACTGCTGATGAGTTGGACCTATAGAAATATTAAAGTTGAATTCGATAGTGACGAAGAAAATAGTATAGGCTTTGCACCCCATACATCAAACCAAATAGAAATGGACGCTGAAACAATAAAAACCTTCGAAGATAACGCTGTCATCAGCGCACTAGGACGCGAACAACACATTCGAAATGAAATGCATGCCGAGATTCAGACATTGAGAAATCAAGTGAACTCACTTAGAATAGAACCACCCCAAGTTCAGGTGTATGAAACTGTAACGATCGATCCCAACATTAGATGAGGTTAGGTTAGACATTGCTAAGTCGGTACCGAATTTTAATGATGACCACGAGGAATATGTGTCTTGGAGAAAATCAGCCGTAGAGGCATATCAGGTTTTCAAACGATACAATGGAAGTGAAACACATTACCAAGCTGTGGCTATTTTGAAAAACAAAGTGTGTGGTACAGCACACTCGGTGCTCACATCCCACAATACTGTGCTCAACTTCGATGCAATAATTTTCCAAACTTGATTGCACATACTCGGACAAAACCTCCTTGCGTGTTCTCAGACAAGGATTGGAGTTGGTTAGGCAAGGTAACCTAGACCTCATGCAATATTATGACGAAAAAACTCACCCTCGTCACAAATAAAATTGTCATGAATCATGATGAACAAGCAGCAGCCATTCTTAATGCAGAGATTAGGAATGATTTCATGGCAGGCCTTAGGAGGCCTCTCAAAGCACTAGTTATACCAGCACAGTCCAAAGATATGCGATCCACTTTAGCGTTGGCCCGCGATGCTGAAAACAGTATAGAAAGAAGCATGTTCGCTGCAACATATGCCAGAGCAATCGAAGATAGGAATAATGCAAGTGAAATTAATAAGCAACGAAATAATTCCATGCCAAGACATGGAAAAAATTCTGAGAAAAATCCAAACTTCAAACAAAATCAAAACAGAACTCAAGGCGAACCCGGACCAAGTTCAAACAACGTCCAGAACCAAGTGCAACCCATGGACATCGATCCATCAACTTCAAGGCTTAGACAACCTACCAATTGGAGTAAACCCCAGAGTAGCTCCACTTACGGCGAAGCCTGAAAACGACAAAACACGTTAATGCTCTACAAGATAAAACACAATCATGTGTCACTACCATCCACTGTGAGCTATCTCTGACCTACACAATTGATACAATAGACAAGCCTGTAAACCTTTTTAGGAATCAAATTATCCTAGAAGAAGCACGCTACAACTTGCATCGTAGGCTCATACTATTCGGTAATAAAACCCGCCATATGATACAATTCACAGACAAGAAAGATATTGAAATAATGAATAATGAACATAATCGCGCACACAGAGCAGCGCAGGAAAATATGAAACAAATTCTTCGAGAATATTATTTTCTAAAAATGGCCAAATTAACTAAATAAATAGTCTCAAATTGCAAAGTGTGCACTACCGCTTAATATATCAGTCACCCAAAAAATGGACAAAAAATTAAATGACACAGCACAGATAATAATAACAGCAGCAATAGAGTATAATAGAATAATTCATTCAGTTACAGAACAAAAACCATCAGACGTCATTCACACACAAGATACTGAATTACAAAAAGGTATCAAAAACAGAATAATCAAAGCCCAGCAAGATCAACTCACCAGATGCAACACAAAGAGGCAAAATAGGGTATTCGATGTAGGTGAAAAAGTATTCATAAAAAATAACAAAAGATTGGGAAACAAACTGACCCCATTATGTTCTGAGGCACACATAGAAGCAGACCTAGGAACGTCTGTACTTTTTAAGGGTCCATAAGGACAACCTAAAATAAAAAAAAAAATTACCGATTTCTCAAATACAAAATGCATTCCTGTACTAGACGGTAATGTATTATTGTGGGAGCAAATTAGATTCATAAGACATTCGACTAACTTGACAGAATACTCAGCTATCATTGTTATTTCCCCTTTTGCACTTGCGAAAACTTTTAAAAGTAGATGTAGAGCACACTCAAAACTTATTGTCCGCTTTAACGGTGCAGCTGAAGATAGCAAGAAGTTAGGTTTCCTAGGCACAGTCTTAAAGGTAATAGCCGGGACGCCTGATGCGTCAGACTTGGACAAAATTCGAAATACGGAAACACAGTGAATAGAATCAAACAATAGGCAGATTTTGATCAACACAGAAAAGAATCAACTCGCTCACAAAAAACAGTCAATAAAATACAACAACATAATAGCTGAATGTAAGGACGGACTGAAAGTTGTCAGCAATTGCGCCACAACTAATCACGCAACATTTTACAAGCTGGCCTTACAAGAGACATGCACCAGCGGATATCACTCCGTCTAATCAGCATTATGCCGTACGCAGCCCAGTCGTCGGGAGCCCATTACAAGGGTTGACGAAGGAATGATTATCATCAAAAAGCCTGCGAGCATCAGTGTAGATGGAGGCCCCACAATGTACATCAGGGGAATGTATCTTATGACGTTCGAGCGTAACGAAACGATAAACGACACAATGTATCTCAACCACAATAAAATTGTCGACATGGTTCCTGGCACTCCAGCTTCGCCTTTACGGAACATTACGGGACACGATCATGTGCTAAGCCTACCTCTAGCTCAGGAGCTAAGCGACGACGGGTCATCCAGCGGATCCCCCAAACTTTTGTTCACCATTGGAGTAATTCTCAGTCTCCTGTTCTGTAGCATCATCGTAGTTGGCCTATGTTGGTACAGGAAGAACATCTGAATCAAGTTGCAGAGATTCATTCAGGAGTTACGCATGCCCGAGGACGGGCATAAACTTAAAAGGGGATTAGTTAACGAACAAGTTAACGAGCAACCCTCGCATTAAGAGCCCATAGAGTAACCGTTATGTACTTAGCTTTTGTCTTTTATTCATACTCTTTTGTCAATCAGCTCTAGAGCCCATGGCTTGCTTATCATGAGCTTAGCTTTAGTCCCTTATTCGTTTTCTTTTATCAATCAGTTATTGAGACGATGGCGTGATCATTAGGTACTTAGCTTCAGTCTCTTATTTGTTTTCTATTGGCAATCAGTTCTGTTACAATAACGAAAGCGAAAGCATCGTAATAATCTTTACTCCGGCAATCAGCCGCAACACCTTGAATGTTTTCTTCACGACTGTAACATAACGTGTGGATGTCGTCTAAGGTAACACGTGTACCAGATATTATAACTAACTTGGAGTTACACGTAGACCAACCTTCTAATTAACTTGTACATTGCAAGCAACGAATACATACATTGCATACACACACACATACGCTCTGCTAACTGCGCCATTTACTCAGCGACTGCGCTGCGCCAATATCTGCAAGTTATGCGAAATTAAATGCTCAATAACTTTTTTTGTAGACCCAGTCTCTTAATAAAACTTGGGCAGCGTAATTATATCATTCATATCTGTGTATGTGCAAAAGCACAAGTCACTAATATTTGAAATACATGATTTGGAAATTTGGGCGAATTGGCGTGGTATCCAAAATGTAACTAAAATAAAAATTATATAAAGGCCCACTAAACTATGTAAATACAATTTGAAGTCTCTAACTATAAAGATGTCGAAGATTTAGTTTTAAAACTAAAAATCGATTTTTGTCTTTAATCGATAAAAAACGAGTAGAGTTATCGAAATAAAAATAAAACTTGATCTGCGCGTGATATACACAAATCTACAAAAAATTCAAGTCTCTAGCTATTATAGGTTCTGAAATCCACGCGTTCACACATACGGACAGACGGACGGACGGACGGATGGAGAGACGGACAGCCAGATAGATGGACGGGGCTCAATCGACTCGGCTTGTAGTCCTGATCAAGAATATATATACTTTATGGGGTCTGCCACGCCTCCTTCTGCCTGTTACATACATTTGGGCTGCAACAAAACCATTATACCCTGATTACCCATTTTTAATGGGTTTGGGGTATAAAAATTGAGCAGATCACTTACATTGATTATAGTGTTATGTGTATTTTTTTCTGCAAAGTTTTTATTCGTTGCGCTGGTCTTTTCCATTGATGATTTTCGTTTATATTTTTCGAGTGATTTCGATTCATACAGGTCACTCCTCTGGTTGGAATTTTCTTTTGGTACAGATTTTTTTTTAAAACAGGGGTTTTCGTTGGTACAGGTTTTTCCGTTGGGCGCAAGTTATTTTTTTTTTTTGTGTTATGGATGTTTTCTTTAGCGATCAACAGAAAACTTACACTAAGGTTGGTTTTATGTTAATTAAAAATTAATAACGGCCTGGTGTTCCTTTTTAAGATATTTTTGATACTGCCGCAACACGATCTACTCCAATAGATAAAGCTTGCCCATCGTAAAGCTTTTTCGTTTCTGCCAATAATCGGGCGACACGTCAGAAAGCACATTGAGCTTTGAGCTTTGTGTTATCAGCTCAGCTTTGTGAAACCAAAGCTTCGACTGATAACTTTTAAGCCTCTGTATAAGATGTTTTGATAAAGTTTTAGAGTTACATGATAACTAACATGATAACTAGCATACTACAATCACAAGCATATATATATATAACCAATCAAGACTTCATCACAGCTTTTGAAAAAGTGCTCATAACAATTGACCCCATACTAATATACCCAGATTTTAATAAAACCTTTTCTCTAACCACAGACGCAAGCAATGTGGCTATAGGAGCAGTCCTCTCTCAAGACCATAGAGCAATTTGCTTCGCTAGCATAACTCTAAACGATCACGAACTTAACTATTCAGCAATAGAAAAAGAACTTCTAGCTATTGTATGGGCGACTAAATATTTCAGACCATATCTTTATGGTCGAAAATTCCAAATCCTTAGCGACCATAAAACATTAGTATGGTTACATAATATAAAAGAACCAAATATGAAATTACAAAAATGGAAGATTAAACTAAACGAATACGACTATAATATTAAATACCTACCAGGAAAAGAAAACTACGTAGCCGATGCTCTCTCTAGAATCAAATTAAATGAAAATTTCATAGGAGAAGAAGTTAACAGCTCCCGAGCAACCATTCATAGTGCTCAAGAAGATAGCCAAAACTTAATACCTATTTCAGAAATGCCTATAAATTCATATAACAGACAAATCGAATTCGTAAAAGGTAACGAAGATCAAACAAACATTTCACACTACTTTCACAAAACAAAAAATAACTTACATAGAAAACAAACAGACAAAATTTGAAACTATTCTATACATCAACAACCACAATATCTATAACTACACTAATAAGTTTTATACTATTTGTAAATTTTAAATTTAAGTCAATATCAAAAACAAAATCATTATAAGACATACTCAAAACGAAACAACCGAAAAAGCGAATAGTTGGACACCAGAGGAACAACAACCAAAACCTATTCCACAACTATACCCTACATTTCCCGCCTGAGCACTGGCTAATCTCTATGGGATGGGGAAGTAATATATCTACCAGCAATACTACAGCAACAAAGGAACATCATCTACAAACAACCTCTAAAGTATCCTACAGATTATACACAACTCCTTCAAGTAAACAACATTACAATTCTCAACTTGTTTTAGATGTAACCACATGGATACTAAGCATTTACTACAAAGTACAAGTTCAGTCACACTTAGTCCTTACACTTAGACTGTTCTCCGTTATTAAATAAATTATTTTATTTTTAAAATAACGTTAAACCTATTATTTGCGCAGCCGGTAGGATAAAACTAAAATACGTTAATAAACGGTGCAAGTTTTACCCCCAAAGAACCAACGTGCAGTGATGCGCGATTAAATAGGATAAAAAAGTGCGTTAAAACAGTATTGGTTTGTGCCGCTAAGGAAAAATCGTTTTTCCGAGGCCCGAATAAAAACAAAACTGCACTTAAAAACGCGATACAATTTTTATTTGACATAATCCACTCATCCTCCCCAGAACTTTGAATAAAAATATGAAATAAAGTTCAAAAGGCACAACAGAGTAAATGAAGCAAGATATGATAGACAATTTCAAGTAGGCGATATAGTTCTTGTAAAAGCCAACAGACGCGTACGGAACTAAGTGTCACCCCTGTACAACGAAAATAAAATTGACGCAGACTTGGGGACAACGGTCTTAATAAAAGGGAGGCTGGTTCAGAAGGACAATCTCAGATAAACAAATTCCTGTTTTTCTTCTTTTTAGGATTTGGGTTATAATTCTTTTTGCCACAACGATAACGGCGATGCTTACCGATTATACTAACAAAGATTACATACTGATCTCAGACGGATATGTAACCATTTAGACGAATTTTCAATATTTAAACACTCAACTAATCTTACTCTTTACTCAGCATTAGTAAAAGACACGAAAGAATTAAGAAACCATTTTTCACGATCACACATGAGACAGATATTAGACGCAGATATACAACATATAGAAACACTAATAGCCACAGTAAATATCCACCATAGACATGCTAGGAGTATTCATATGCTAGCCACCGTTCTCAAAATCGTAACTGGCACACCAGACTTCGACAACTTCGAAAAACTTAAATCTACACAGAAAGAACTTGTAGAATCTGGAAATAGGCAAATAACTATAAATACAAGTAAGGAAACTCTAGTCGGAGGTGCCCGACTTGGAAATACCCTAAACCCCGCCTATCGGCGATTTTAACAGTTTCAATTTTAAATTAAATTAAAAAAAAAAGTAAAACGGCTTCATATCGGTTCTTCATATCGGCGATCGCCGCTTCTACCAACACAGCACTACATAAGAGCGAAATAGCGAATTTCTAAGTAAACTAAACTTCTGCTTAAAATTCATCCCCAATTTGTCTGTGTTGTTATGAATTCTTAGAATTTTCTAGATGCTTCTGCTGCTGTTACCAAGTGCGTGTGTACGTAAACATTTGATAAACGTTTTGTTTAATAACAAAATCGATTTCATCTATATATTATAATGTCATTATTTAAATTATATCTATGTTATTCTTTTTTTATATATACATGCATACGTACATACATGTGTATATTGAAAGCAACGCACACATACACACGCACACTCACACGCATACGCTCTGCTATCTGCGCAGTTTACTCAGCAACAGCGCTGCGCCAATATGTGCACGTTATGGGAAATTAAATGCTTAATTACTTTTTTTGTAGACCGACTTTCTTAATCAAACTTGCGCAGCGTAATTATATCATTCATATGCGTGTATGTGCAAATGCACCAATCGCTAGTATTTGAAATAAGTGTTTTGAAAATTTGGGCAAAGGGGGCATCCAAAATTTAACGAAATAAAAAAATATAAAGGTCCCATTAAACAAAATACACGATTTGGAGTATCTAACTATAAAGATGTAGAAGACATAATTTAAAAACTTGAAATCGATTTTCGTTTTCAATCGATAAACAAAGAGAAGAGTTATCGAATTTTTAAAACAAACCTGCGCGTGTATACACGAATCTATAAAAAAAAATCTCTAGCTCTAATAGGTTTTGAGATCCACGCATTTTAACACACGGACAGACGGACAGGGCTCAATCGACTCGGCTTGTCGTCCTGATCAAGAACATATATACTTTATCGGTCTGCCACACCTCCTTCTGAATTTTATTTATTTATTTATTTATTTATTTATATAAAGAAATTGACTACATTCGTGAGTCAAATTATAAAATTACAAAATTAAAATTATAAACAGAACAGGAAAAAGAAAAAGCCTAATACTAACAATATATAGCAATGATATCACCAACCCGATGGGGGTGTTTTATTTGCCGGACCGACGAGCTATGCCCCAAATCACAGCCAGATATGGTTAGTGATATCATTGAAACTAAGCAAGATAGAAGAAGTTAAAAAAAGGTTATAAAAATATAAGAAAAAATGAAAATCTTAAAAAGTAAAATACGATAAGAGAAATCACTACACAAGTAAGGAGAATTGCATAGGTGCATTCTCACAACTGTGGTGTATGTGTGATTTCTCTGAAATATGCTAAAAGAGAAGATTTTATTAAGGAAAGAGAGATATCAGAACTAAATACATGAAAATAAGTATTGTACTTAGTACATAGAACACGAAACGCACTGTACAAGGAATAGTTACAGTTACATATAGGTAAATAAAGAGGACAGAAGTGACGAGAAGCCCAGGAAGGAACTAGGAAGTTGACTTGAAATAGAAGAGAACGCAAATCAATACTACTACTACTACTAGTAATACCCATAGACTATTCTACGATTGATTAACGATGGAAGATTCAAAAGAAGAAGCTTAATATGATAAGACGTTAGACGAAGGTTACCATCCCAGTTTAGATTGCGCAAGGCTAAAAGAAGAAATTGCTTCTGAGCCGATTCAATACGGTCCTGATACAATTTCTGCTGTGGCGACCATATAATTGAACAATATTCAAAAAAGGACGTACCAGCGAGACAAAAAGAAGTTTAGTGACAAACGGATCATTAAACTCTTCAGATCATCGTTTAATAAAACCAAGTACACTTTTGGCTTCATTAACGATGGTTAGAATATGGGTATTGAATCTAAGTTTACAGTCAAAGAGCACACCGAGATCTTTGATTGTAGAAATACGTTGCAAGGACACATTGTTGATTGTGTAATCAGCAAAAAATGGAGTGGTACGACTGAAAGTCATTGTCATACACTTAGAACAATTTAGATGCAACTTATTAGCTTTACACCAATTTTGAAAGGAAATTAGATCATCTTGTAGGCGTAGATGATCTATTGAGTTCTTATATGAGAAACAGAGCTTTACGTCATCTGCATACATGAATATTCTAGAGTAAGAAATACAACTGGGAAGGTTATTTATAAATAGGGAGAAAAATAGAGGGTCCAAGTGACTACCCTGAGGAACACCCGAAGAGACAAATATGACCTTCGAAATAGATGTTCTCAGCAGAACTCTTTGGGCTCTACCCTTTAAATAGGAAACTATCCAAAATAGAAGTTTAGGAGAAAAACCCAATTGGTCAAGCTTTTGAAGCAAGATGTCATGCTGAACAGAGTCAAATGCCTTACTGAAATCAGTGTATATAACATCTGTTTGCATTTTCTTTAAAAAGCTTTCATTGACTTGGGATGAAAACTCTTATAAGTTCGAAGTGGTTGATTCTGAACAAAACCATGATGCGATGGTGAAATAAGAGATTTACAAAAGTGTTGAAACTTCGGAATAGAAGAAAGCTTCCCAATATCTTTGTAATTTGATGTATCAGATCTTCAACTTTTTTATACAGAGGAATAATGTAGAAAGAAAATGAAAAGACTTCTATCTTTCTCTACGTCTTCATTCATAATGAATCGGTCTGTCTTTATTTATAATTGACAGCCTAAAGTACATAAGATTTATATATAGTTCTGTCGCTCAAAGCAGCAGCAGAAGGCATATACTTTGAAATGCGCTTGGGATCGAATGGTCAAAACGTCATAGTGCTTACGCTGCAGATCTCACGCTGCAGGCCAGTCCACATATAAGCGCCTGATCATGTTGCAGCACTTGGCGGTGGTTATATTATGTAAACAAAGCGACAAAGTGTCTCTATGTTTATGCGCTTGATACTCCCACATTTAGTTAGGGCATATTACCACTTTACATATTGTATACACTACAATACGGTGGGCATATGCGCATAACATATGTACTACAATAATAAATTTTTCTTTATTTTAGTTTTATCCTACCGGCTGCGCAAATAATAGGTTTAACGTTATTTTAAAAATAAAATAATTTATTTAATAACGGAGAACAGTCTAAGTGTAAGGACTAAGTGTGACTGAACTTGTGCTTTGTAGTAAATGCTTAGTATCCATGTGGTTACATCTAAAACAAGTTGAGAATTGTAATGTTGTTTACTTGAAGGAGTTGTGTATAATCTGTAGGATACTTTAGAGGTTGTTTGTAGATGATGTTCCTTTGTTGCTGTAGTATTGCTGGTAGATATATTACTTCCCCATCCCATAGAGATTAGCCAGTGCTCAGGCGGGAAATGTAGGGTATAGTTGTGGAATAGGTTTTGGTTGTTGTTCCTCTGGTGTCCAACTATTCGCTTTTTCGGTTGTTTCGTTTTGAGTATGTCTTATAATGATTTTATTTTTGATATTGACTTAAATTTAAAATTTACAAATAGTATAAAACTTATTAGTGTAGTATAGATATTGTGGTTGTTGATGTATAGAATAGTTTCAAATTTTGTCTGTTTGTTTTCTATGTAAGTTATTTTTTGTTTTGTGAAAGTAGTGTGAAATGTTTGTTTGATCTTCGTTACCTTTTACGAATTCGATTTGTCTGTTATATGAATTTATAGGCATTTCTGAAATAGGTATTAAGTTTTGGCTATCTTCTTGAGCACTATGAATGGTTGCTCGGGAGCTGTTAACTTCTTCTCCTATGAAATTTTCATTTAATTTGATTCTAGAGAGAGCATCGGCTACGTAGTTTTCTTTTCCTGGTAGGTATTTAATATTATAGTCGTATTCGTTTAGTTTAATCTTCCATTTTTGTAATTTCATATTTGGTTCTTTTATATTATGTAACCATACTAATGTTTTATGGTCGCTAAGGATTTGGAATTTTCGACCATAAAGATATGGTCTGAAATATTTAGTCGCCCATACAATAGCTAGAAGTTCTTTTTCTATTGCTGAATAGTTAAGTTCGTGATCGTTTAGAGTTATGCTAGCGAAGCAAATTGCTCTATGGTCTTGAGAGAGGACTGCTCCTATAGCCACATTGCTTGCGTCTGTGGTTAGAGAAAAGGTTTTATTAAAATCTGGGTATATTAGTATGGGGTCAATTGTTATGAGCACTTTTTCAAAAGCTGTGATGAAGTCTTGATTGGTTATATATATATATGCTTGTGATTGTAGTATGCTAGTTATCTTGTTAGTTATCATGTAACTCTAAAACTTTATCAAAACATCTTATACAGAGGCTTAAAAGTTATCAGTCGAAGCTTTGGTTTCACAAAGCTGAGCTGATAACACAAAGCTCAAAGCTCAATGTGCTTTCTGACGTGTCGCCCGATTATTGGCAGAAACGAAAAAGCTTTACGATGGGCAAGCTTTATCTATTGGAGTAGATCGTGTTGCGGCAGTATCAAAAATATCTCAAAAAGGAACACCAGGCCGTTATTAATTTTTAATTAACATAAAACCAACCTTAGTGTAAGTTTTCTGTTGATCGCTAAAGAAAACATCCATAACACAAAAAAAAAAATAACTTGCGCCCAACGGAAAAACCTGTACCAACGAAAACCCCTGTTTTAAAAAAAAATCTGTACCAAAAGAAAATTCCAACCAGAGGAGTGACCTGTATGAATCGAAATCACTCGAAAAATATAAACGAAAATCATCAATGGAAAAGACCAGCGCAACGAATAAAAACTTTGCAGAAAAAAATACACATAACACTATAATCAATGTAAGTGATCTGCTCAATTTTTATACCCCAAACCCATTAAAAATGGGTAATCAGGGTATAATGGTTTTGTTGCAGCCCAAATGTATGTAACAGGCAGAAGGAGGCGTGGCAGACCCCATAAAGTATATATATTCTTGATCAGGACTACAAGCCGAGTCGATTGAGCCCCGTCCATCTATCTGGCTGTCCGTCTCTCCATCCGTCCGTCCGTCCGTCTGTCCGTATGTGTGAACGCGTGGATTTCAGAACCTATAATAGCTAGAGACTTGAATTTTTTGTAGATTTGTGTATATCACGCGCAGATCAAGTTTTATTTTTATTTCGATAACTCTACTCGTTTTTTATCGATTAAAGACAAAAATCGATTTTTAGTTTTAAAACTAAATCTTCGACATCTTTATAGTTAGAGACTTCAAATTGTATTTACATAGTTTAGTGGGCCTTTATATAATTTTTATTTTAGTTACATTTTGGATACCACGCCAATTCGCCCAAATTTCCAAATCATGTATTTCAAATATTAGTGACTTGTGCTTTTGCACATACACAGATATGAATGATATAATTACGCTGCCCAAGTTTTATTAAGAGACTGGGTCTACAAAAAAAGTTATTGAGCATTTAATTTCGCATAACTTGCAGATATTGGCGCAGCGCAGTCGCTGAGTAAATGGCGCAGTTAGCAGAGCGTATGTGTGTGTGTATGCAATGTATGTATTCGTTGCTTGCAATGTACAAGTTAATTAGAAGGTTGGTCTACGTGTAACTCCAAGTTAGTTATAATGTCTGGTACACGTGTTACCTTAGACGACATCCACACGTTATGTTACAGTCGTGAAGAAAACATTCAAGGTGTTGCGGCTGATTGCCGGAGTAAAGATTATTACGACGCTTTCGTTATTGTAACAGAACTGATTGCCAATAGAAAACAAATAAGAGACTGAAGCTAAGTACCTAATGATCACGCCATCGTCTCAATAACTGATTGATAAAAGAAAACGAATAAGGGACTAAAGCTAAGCTCATGATAAGCAAGCCATGGGCTCTAGAGCTGATTGACAAAAGAGTATGAATAAAAGACAAAAGCTAAGTACATAACGGTTACTCTATGGGCTCTTAATGCGAGGGTTGCTCGTTAACTTGTTCGTTAACTAATCCCCTTTTAAGTTTATGCCCGTCCTCGGGCATGCGTAACTCCTGAATGAATTTCTGCAACTTGATTCAGATGTTCTTCCTGTACCAACATAGGCCAACTACGATGATGCTACAGAACAGGAGACTGAGAATTACTCCAATGGTGAACAAAAGTTTGGGGGATCCGCTGGATGACCCGTCGTCGCTTAGCTCCTGAGCTAGAGGTAGGCTTAGCACATGATCGTGTCCCGTAATGTTCCGTAAAGGCGAAGCTGGAGTGCCAGGAACCATGTCGACAATTTTGTTGTGGTTGAGATACATTGTGTCGTTTATCGTTTCGTTACGCTCGAACGTCATAAGATACATTCCCCTGATGTACATTGTGGGGCCTCCATCTACACTGATGCTCGCAGGCTTTTTGATGATAATCATTCCTTCGTCAACCCTTGTAATGGGCTCCCGACGACTGGGCTGCGTACGGCATAATGCTGATTAGACGGAGTGATATCCGCTGGTGCATGTCTCTTGTAAGGCCAGCTTGCAAAATTATGGCCTTTTACAAATAAGTCTTATATTAGGGTATTCTATAATTATATGAATGGTGTTATCGGACTGAAATATTTTAATTTTGAATACTGCCATTAAACTAACTATGGATACCTCTGTGAGCTGTTCAGCGAATTCAGATCTTAAGTCTTTATGATCAAAAATAGTTGGGTTTATTATATCTGATTTGGCAAGTGTGATTGTAAGCATAAGGTTTTGTATCTCTGTTATAAGCATTCTATTTCTTGCTAAGAGGGTTTATAAAAATGTGGGGTGTCGATCATGATTATTTCATTGACTGTTTTTTGTGAGCGAGTTGATTCTTTTCTGTATTTCTGTGTTGATCAAAATCTGCCTATTGTTTGATTCTGTTCACTGTGTTTCCGTATTTCGAATTTTGTCCCAGTTTGACGCATCAGGCGTCCCGGCTATTACCTTTAAGACTGTGCCTAGGAAACCTAACTTCTTGCTATCTTCAGCTGCACCGTTAAAGCGGACAATAAGTTTTGAGTGTGCTCTACATCTACTTTTAAAAGTTTTCGCAAGTGCGAAAGGGGAAATAACAATGATAGCTGAGTATTCTGTCAAGTTAGTCGAATGTCTTATGAATCTAATTTGCTCCCACAATAATACATTACCGTCTAGTACAGGAATGCATTTTGTATTTGAGAAATCGGTAATTTTTTTTTTTTATTTTAGGCTGTCCTTATGGACCCTTAAAAAGTACAGACGTTCCTAGGTCTGCTTCTATGTGTGCCTCAGAACATAATGGGGTCAGTTTGTTTCCCAATCTTTTGTTATTTTTTATGAATACTTTTTCACCTACATCGAATACCCTATTTTGCCTCTTTGTGTTGCATCTGGTGAGTTGATCTTGCTGGGCTTTGATTATTCTGTTTTTGATACCTTTTTGTAATTCAGTATCTTGTGTGTGAATGACGTCTGATGGTTTTTGTTCTGTAACTGAATGAATTATTCTGTGCTGTGTCATTTAATTTTTTGTCCATTTTTTGGGTGACTGATATATTAAGCGGTAGTGCACACTTTGCAATTTGAGACTATTTCATTAGTTAATTTGGCCATTTTTAGAAAATAATATTCTCGAAGAATTTGTTTCATATTTTCCTGCGCTGCTCTGTGTGCGCGATTATGTTCATTATTCATTATTTCAATATCTTTCTTGTCTGTGAATTGTATCATATGGCGGGTTTTATTACCGAATAGTATGAGCCTACGATGCAAGTTGTAGCGTGCTTCTTCTAGGATAATTTGATTCCTAAAAAGGTTTACAGGCTTGTCTATTGTATCAATTGTGTAGGTCAGAGATAGCTCACAGTGGATGGTAGTGACACATGATTGTGTTTTATCTTGTAGAGCATTAACGTGTTTTGTCGTTTTCGGGCTTCGCCGTAAGTGGAGCTACTCTGGGGTTTACTCCAATTGGTAGGTTGTCTAAGCCTTGAAGTTGATGGATCGATGTCCATGGGTTGCATTTGGTTCTGGACGTTGTTTGAACTTGGTCCGGGTTCGCCTTGAGTTCTGTTTTGATTTTGTTTGAAGTTTGGATTTTTCTCAGAATTTTTTCCATGTCTTGGCATGGAATTATTTCGTTGCTTATTAATTTCACTTGCATTATTCCTATCTTCGATTGCTCTGGCATATGTTGCAGCGAACATGCTTCTTTCTATACTGTTTTCAGCATCGCGGGCCAACGCTAAAGTGGATCGCATATCTTTGGACTGTGCTGGTATAACTAGTGCTTTGAGAGGCCTCCTAAGGCCTGCCATGAAATCATTCCTAATCTCTGCATTAAGAATGGCTGCTGCTTGTTCATCATGATTCATGACAATTTTATTTGTGACGAGGGTGAGTTTTTTCGTCATAATATTGCATGAGGTCTAGGTTACC
The DNA here is from genome assembly GCA_035045555.1 of Drosophila fulvimacula. Taxonomy (NCBI): domain Eukaryota; kingdom Metazoa; phylum Arthropoda; class Insecta; order Diptera; family Drosophilidae; genus Drosophila; species Drosophila fulvimacula. The sequence continues at coordinate 509,248 of JAWNOX010000160.1, read as the reverse complement.
TTGCCTAACCAACTCCAATCCTTGTCTGAGAACACGCAAGGAGGTTTTGTCCGAGTATGTGCAATCAAGTTTGGAAAATTATTGCATCGAAGTTGAGCACAGTATTGTGGGATGTGAGCACCGAGTGTGCTGTACCACACACTTTGTTTTTCAAAATAGCCACAGCTTGGTAATGTGTTTCACTTCCATTGTATCGTTTGAAAACCTGATATGCCTCTACGGCTGATTTTCTCCAAGACACATATTCCTCGTGGTCATCATTAAAATTCGGTACCGACTTAGCAATGTCTAACCTAACCTCATCTAATGTTGGGATCGATCGTTACAGTTTCATACACCTGAACTTGGGGTGGTTCTATTCTAAGTGAGTTCACTTGATTTCTCAATGTCTGAATCTCGGCATGCATTTCATTTCGAATGTGTTGTTCGCGTCCTAGTGCGCTGATGACAGCGTTATCTTCGAAGGTTTTTATTGTTTCAGCGTCCATTTCTATTTGGTTTGATGTATGGGGTGCAAAGCCTATACTATTTTCTTCGTCACTATCGAATTCAACTTTAATATTTCTATAGGTCCAACTCATCAGCAGTGGGCGAGAATCAAACAATTGGAGAGAATAAACGATAATAAACCCGCAAGTAGTTTTATCTTGCATACACACTTTGGTTTAAATTAATTAACAAAATGACTTATTACATCACCTTGCGCTTACATCACGCTGCCATTTGTTTTATTTTTATTTAAATTTTACATTTGTTTCTATTGTCACTGAACAGTCACTTACATGTTTTTATGGTGTGGATTCTTAGGCTCTAATCCAGTTGGGCGCCAGTTAATTAGAAGGTTGGTCCACGTGTAACTCCAAGTTAGTTATAGTGTCTGGTACACGTGTGACCATAGACGACATCCAGACGTTATGGTACAGTCGTGAAGAAAAAATTCAATATGTTGCGGCTGATTGCCGGAGCAAGTTTATTACGATGTTTTCGCTTTCGTTATTATAACAGAACTGATTAACAATAGAAAATGAATAAGAGACTGAAGCTAAGTACCTAATGATCACGCCATCGGCTCAAGAACTGATTGATAAAAGAAAACGAATAAGGGACTAAAGCTAAGCTCATGATAATCAAGCCATGGGCTCTAGAGCATATTGACAAAAGAGAATGAATTTGAGATAAAAGCTAAGTATATAACGGTTACGCTATGGGCTCTTACTGCGAGGGATTCTCGTTAACTTGTTCGTTAACTTACATACATTCATATATATATATTTAAATATATATTAAATATACATGTATGAAATAAGAAAAACATTAATATAATTTAAATAAAGTCAATATTATAGTGCAACGGCGGTGTTGGTAGAAGCGGCAATCGCCGATATGAAGACCCGGGTCGATTCTATAAGCTGCATTCAAATTTTGTTTGTATGTAAGTTACTTACTGCTACTGAGCTGCTGAATTTCTGCTTAAAATTCATTCCCAATTTGTCTTTGTTGTTGTTATGAATTCTTAGAATTTTCTCGATGCTTCTGCTGCTGTTACACACGTGTGTGTGTACGTAAACGTTTGGTAAAGGTTTCGTTTAATAACATAATAGATTTCATCTATACATATGTATATGCCGTCTCAAAACTTGTTTTTATGCAAGTTACTTATTTTTATTTTATTTTTTAATTTAATTTAAAATTATATGCCAACTATGAAGTGCATTTAAAACCGCCGATAGGCGTGGTTTATGGTATTTCCTAGTTGGGCACCTCCGACTAGAGTTTTATTACTTTTTATACCCTGAACCCATTAAAAATGGGTAATCAGGGTATAATGTAACAGGCAGAAGCAGGCGTGGCAGACCCCATAAAGTATATATATTCTTGATCAGGACGACAAGCCGAGTCGATTGCGCCCTGTCCGTCTGTCTGTCTGTCCGTCTGTCCGTATGTTTGAACGCGTGGATCTCAGAACCTATAATAGCTAGAGACTTGAACTTTTTTTTTATAGATTCGTGTATATCACGCGCAGGTCGAGTTTGTTTTTCGATAACTCTTCTCGTTCTTTTTTTATCGATTAAAGACGAAATCGATTTTCAGTTTTAAAATTATATCTTCTACATCTTTATAGTTAGAGACTCCAAATCTTGTATTTAGCTTAATGGGACTTTTATACAATTTTGATTTTTGTTAAATTTTGGATGCCACGCCCCCTTCGCCCATATTTTCAAACCACTTATTTCAAATACTAGAGACTTGTGCTTTTGCACATACATGCATATGAATGATATAATTACGCTGCGCAAGTTTGATTAAGAAAGTCGATCTACAAAAAAAGTTATTAAACATTTAATTTTCCATAACACGCACATATTGGCGCAGCGAAGTCGCTGAGTAAACTGCGCAGTTAGCAGAGCGTATGCGTGTGCGTGTGTATGTATGCGTTGCTTTCAATATACATACATACATATGTATGTATGTACATACTGTATATATTTACATATATATAAAATAAGAGTAACATTGATATAACTTAAATAAAGTCAATATAATATACATATGAATAGATGAAATGCATTATGTTATTAAACGAAACGTTTACCAAACGTTTACGTACACACGCGCGTGGCAACAGCAGCAGAAGCATCAAGAAAATTCGAAGAATTCATAACAACAACAAAGACAAATTGGGGATGAATTTTCAGCAGAAGTTCAGCAGCTCAGTAGCAGTAGCTCAGTAGCTCAATAACTTTACTTAGGAATTCGCTATCTCACTCTTATGTATTGCAACGGCTGTGTTGATAGAAGCGATGATCGTCGACATAAAGTCTCGGGTTCGATTCTCTAAGCTGGCGTCAAAATTTTTTTTATGCAAGTTACTCAATCTTTTTTTTTTTTTTAATTTTTTAATTTAATTTAAAATTATTTATAAACTTTGAAGTGCATTTAAAGCCGCCGATAGGCGGGGTTCAGGGTATTTCCTAGTCGGGCACCTCCGACTAGAGTTTCCTTACTTGTTTATAAACATTTTATTTATAATTATTTTTGGTTTGTCAAGTCATGGTAGAAATGATAAATTCTGACTCATGCAAATAGGCGGTTTTTCTATGTCGGCTTTTCTTTTATTTCTTTACTTTTTTGTAGTAAAATATATTTTTTTACATTTATAATATTTAGCAACTCAATTAAGGTGCCAAAAAGTCAATAAATTGTGTGTTTATATGTCAAAAATATTGGTTTTATTCTATTTGTCACGGCCCCAGTAGGCGTAAACACATCATTTTTTAGCCAGTACATGACAGTACATGATATGAGTCCAGAGCAACGTAACCGTGAATTTTGGTCGTCTACACTAAAAAAAAAAATGTGAAAATTACAGCGTATTTTTGAGAAACCTACTAATCCAATTTTGAAGCTTGTAGTCCTAAAACTTTAGGAGCTATAAACTCGAGCGGTTGCCACGCCCCCTGATATCGTAGATATATCCGCCGTAAGTTATTGAACTTGGAATGTTAATACAAGTATATAAGTTAACATTATCGTTGTAAGTTCGAGGCTGAGCGCGACGGTCGTCGTTGGTCAATGCGCATCGCTTCAACGCACTCCGATCTTGTCTCTCGCTCTCTCTTGCGCGCTCGTGCGAACGCGAAAGAAACGTGTGCGGCATCGATTGGAAATAAGTAAAGCGAAAGATTAAGCCGAGCGCCGTTATCAAATGGAGCAGTTGTTGGGCTGGGTTGTAAATTTGGCACACACATAAAAGGGAAAAGAGAATAATGCTGCTGCGACTCGGTGTAACCGTAATTCGTGTGTAACTGTCACCACGAACAGTTTTGCCAACCAACTGTAAACTGCGATTTATGAGCTGCTGTGTAACAGTTATACAAAAGAGATTAGCAAAAACTGTACGGCTCGGCGACAAGTTAGGGCTATCTTATAAGAACAAAATTGTCTTTACTTTCAGTCTTTGATTTGGATTCAAGCAGACGCGATCGCGCTGCCCAAATAAAGCTCAATTAAATAAATCAGAGTGTTTCATCATTGACCTTCTGGTATCACCCCAATCCAATATAACTGATTGGAATAACTGGCGCCCAACGTAAAAACCGAACTCACACCGGTTTAAGTGCAGTATAAATAAAATACATTTAAAAAAAAAAAAAAATAAATAAATAAACTGTGCCAATCCAACGCCTAAAACATAAAACTCGCAGCCACGAGTGTAAAAACAGGCAGCTAAAACAAAAAAATTATTCATTTGTTACACCAAACGGTCGGTTTGGGCAGCGGAGAAGAAGACCAAGGCCAGAAGACCCCACATCTTGGCAGACGACGTTAACTCCACTGGAAGAAGCCGGCGACGATAAGCAAACGGAACTAGAGGAAAATCATGTAAGTGGAATCCTTGTCTAAAATACCTGTGGTCACTAAAAAAAAAAAAAATTATTTGAAAAACACTAGAGTCAACTCAAAACATATGTATGTATATAATAAATGCGCAGTGAGATCCGACCTGCCAAGTTTCCAACAGCTTATCTCTTGCAATTCAGCAGTCTCAGTGTAGCATAGAAATAAAAATTCCATTTGGTTATTTGGGTTTAGTTATTATATGCAAAATGAAAATTCGTTTTATATGTTGCTTTTGATTGTGAGCGCGTTATTTGTCTTTGTTTACTTTTTGTATACAAAAAGACGCACAGTGGACTTGAGTTAGATGAACAGTGACGAAACTGACTCAATTGACGAAATACTTGGGAACTTGGACAAATTAGTTTTAACAGAGGGACACTCAAAACAAAAAACAGACATGGACCCAGAACATTTAAACGCGTTCCTAAACGCAGCGATTAACGCTGCATTACAAGCCCAAAAGGCAGAATATCAAGCACAAATCCGTGAAATAAGGGAAACATTAAGCAACACGGCGGTAACCCAGCCGGTTATAAAAGTATATGAGGAAGTAAAAATCATACCGGATAGAAAGTGCGACGAGCCGCTTGATGCGGTTAAGTCAGTCCCAGAGTTTAGCGGAGTACAAGAACAGTATGTGTCTTGGCGCCAAGCGGCAAAAGCTGCTTACAGGCTCTATAGTGAGTACGACGGAAGCTCCCGTCACTATCAGGCAGTTTTGATCTTAAGAAACAAGATCAGAGGTCAAGCCGACCTCACGTTGTCTTCGTTTAACACGAAGCTAAACTTTGATGCTATCATAGATAGGTTAGATTTCACATATGCGGACAAGCGTCCTGTACACCTGTTCAAACAGGAAATGAGTACCCTAAGGCTAGGCAATTTAACAATATTACAGTTTTATGATGAGGTGGAAAAGAAGCTCACGCTTCTTACCAATAAGACTATTATGTCATATGACACGGTCATTGCTAACCATATGAACGAGAAATACAGATCGGATGCGCTCCGAATCTTTATCTCGGGTCTTAAGAAAAGCCTTACTGATGTACTATTCGCGGCTCAGCCCAGCAGTTTGCCAGATGCACTGGCACTGGCACAAGAGGTTGAAGCCACCACGACAGGTATGCTTTTGCATCAAATTATGCCAGAAGCTTAGAGGAAAAGGACAAAAGAAATGGTGGTAATCAACAATACCAAAGGCAGGGTGAACAAAAAGATAAAGGGAGTAAAGGAAAAAACCCTTACTTCAAGAAAGAGCAATGGGGCAAGCCGCAGCAAGACCCCGTTGAAAAAATGGATGTTAATCCGTCATCATCCAAGTTTCGACAGCCCACCAATTTCCAAAAACAACAAGGCCAGGTGAACGGCTTCTCGCGATCTGGTCAGAATGGGAGTCAGCTTAACCCCAAGAGGTCAAACACATCTGATAGGCACTCCGACCAGAGGAGACAGAGGGTGAATCACCTGTCCCAAGATGATTCACGTCAGCAAGAAAAAGAGTATGAGCGGGCCGCCTCCACTGCCGTTGAGGAAATAGAGGACAACGAAGACGACTACAGCACCGACAACGTTAATTTTTTAACGGTGCGTCTCTGCTCCCGTTCGTAAAGCGAACAGTAGCAGGGGTCAGTCTGAAATTCCTAGTGGATACGGGAGCCTCGAAAAACTACTTGCGCCCCGGTAGCCTCGAACATATTAGAACTATTCCCGTACACAATCCTTTCAGTGTCAAATCAATACATGGTGTAGAAAGCATAACTCACAAATGTACCCTGTCCGTTTTTGGGATCGAAAGCCCATTTTTCATTTTACCAACATTGTCCACATTCGACGGCATAATTGGGTTGGACTTCCTAACTCAGGCTAAGGCCACTATAAACCTAAGAAATAAAATCATAAAACACACAAATGGAGTTGAAAAAATCCAATTCCATAAGTGTCACAATGTCAATTTCACTGAGATTGAAGAGATCGAGGTCCCTTCGGTCATTAAAAAAGAGTTCACAACCATGACAAAAAAAAACATAAAGGCTTTTGCAGACCCAGATGAGCTGCTGCCTTATAACACGTCGGTTGTCGGAACAATTCGAACCGAAGATAATGAGCCAGTTTATTCGAAGCTTTACCCATTTCCAATGGGCGCGGCCGACTTCGTCAATAAAGAAGTAAAGGAGTTGTTGAAGAATGGCATCATACGGCAATCTCGCTCTCCATATAACAACCCAATCTGGGTTGTCGGCAAGAAAGGGGTCGACGACTCAGGAGCGGGGAAAAAAGGCTGGTCATAGATTTTCGTAAGCTTAACGAAAAAACCATCGCTGATAAGTACCCTATGCCTAGTATCAATATGATACTGGCAAACCTTGGTAAGGCCCAGTATTTCACGACATTGGATCTGAAATCAGGCTACCACCAGATCATTCTAGCGGAGCAAGATCGTGAGAAAACATCCTTCTCCGTGAATGGAGGGAAATACGAGTTTTGCCGACTGCCGTTAGGCCTCAAGAACGCCGGAAGTATTTTCCAAAGGGCGATCGATGACGTGCTCCGTGAGCACATTGGCAAGACTTGTTATGTCTATGTCGATGATGTCATCATTTTTTCAAAAAACGAGCGCGACCATCTAAGAGACATAGACCAAGTCCTTAAGTGTCTCTTAGACGCCAACATGAGGGTCGCCAAAGAAAAATCGCACTTTTTCATGAAAAGCGTCGAATTTTTAGGCTTTGTCGTATCCAGCAGCGGTACAAAGACAAGCGAAGACAAGGTGAAAGCGATTCAAAATTTTGAAATACCAACCAGTTTATTTGCAGTAAGGTCCTTCTTAGGTCTCGCGAGCTATTATAGATGTTTTGTCAAAAACTTTGCTGCAATCGCTAAACCACTGTCAGATATTTTAAAGGGAGAAAACGGTAAAGTCAGCAAACAGAGGTCCAAAAAAATCCCTGTAGAATTGAGTGAAAAGCAGTTCAATGCTTTCGACAAACTCAGAAATATCTTGGCTTCGGAGGATGTAATCCTTCATTATCCGGACTTTAAAAAACCTTTTGACCTCACAACGGACGCTTCTTCCTCCGGCATCGGAGCTGTACTGTCCCAAGGAGGGAGGCCCATAACTATGATCTCTAGGACTCTCAAAGACAGAGAGATAAATTACGAAACGAACGAAAGAGAGTTGCTAGCAATAGTTTGGGCATTGAGCAATTTACGCCATTACCTTTATGGTGTGAACAACTTAAATATTTATACCGACCATCAGCCCTTGACGTTCGCCGTGTCGGATAGAAATCCAAATTCGAAAATCAAGCGCTGGAAACCATTCATCGATGAACACGGGGCCAAAGTTTTTTACAAACCTGGTAAAGAAAACCATGTGGCAGATGCCTTGTCCAGGCAAAATATAAACGCCATTGAAAACTTGCCAGAGTCCGACAAAGGCACAATTCATAGTGAGCAGTCTTTATCTTATACAATCGACGCCACTGAAAAGCCCGTAAACTGCTTTAGAAACCAGATTATTCTGGAAGAGGCAGAACATCCGTGGCAACGCACATCAGTACTTTTCAAGCAAAAAGTCCGACATGAAATCCTTTTTAAAGACTGGGACGCGCTTGTTGACGTAGTCAAAGAGGCCGTTAGCCCAGAGGTAGTAAATGCTAGCTACCAATATTAGCACGCATACAGCATGCGCTTGTCGAAGCTTTCCCTTCTACCAAATTTTGGTACTACAAAAGCAGAGTGACAGACATTTTTAACAAGGATGAACAGAAGGAAATAGTCGTAGCCGAGCACAATCCAGCTCACAGAGCAGCACAAGAAAATGAAAAACAGGTGCTTAGGGAATATTTTTTCCCAAATATGAACAAAATTGCGGCGGAAGGCGTTGTAAATTGTAAAATTTGTGCCAAGGCCAAAAATGATAGGCACCCCAAAAATCAAAAGCTCGGAGCCACCCCGGTCCCGTCCTACGCAGGAGAGATCATCCACATGGATATTTACTCTACTGCAGGAAAGCATTTTTTGACTGTCATAGACAAATTCTCTAAGTTTGCTGTGGTTCAGCCTATTGCTTCACGCACGATTTCGGACATAAAGGGACCAATATTATTGATAGTCAATTTATTCCCGACAATCAAGACGGTCTACTGCGACAACGAAGCTTCATTTAACTCGGAGACAATAAGATCAATGTTAAAAAATCAGTACGGCATCAATATTGTTAATGCCCCTCCGCTGCACAGCACGTCAAGTGGGCAAATAGAACGGTTTCATAGCACCCTTAGTGACATGGCAAGATGCTTATCCCAGCAAAGGGGCATCACAGACACAGTTGAAGCCGTGCTGCAAGCCACAGTGGAATATAACCGATCATTCCACTCGGTCATAGATAGAGTCCCGGTCGACGTCATCCATTCATCACCGGATGAGTTAAAACAGGACATAATAAACAAACTGCAAAAAGCACAGAAAACACAGCTAGATAGAAATAACCCGTCGAAACAGAATAGGGTATTTGAAGTAGGTGAGGTGGTATTAGTTAAAGCAAATAAGCGGCTAGGTAATAAGCTTAGCCCCTTGTATATAGAGGAAAAAATAGAAGCAGTGTAAAAACAGGCAGCTAAAACAAAAAAATTATTCATTTGTTACACCAAACGGTCGGTTTGGGCAGCGGAGAAGAAGACCAAGGCCAGAAGACCCCACATCTTGGCAGACGACGTTAACTCCACTGGAAGAAGCCGGCGACGATAAGCAAACGGAACTAGAGGAAAATCATGTAAGTGGAATCCTTGTCTAAAATACCTGTGGTCATTAAAAAAAAAAAAATTATTTGAAAAACACTAGAGTCAACTCAAAACATATGTATGTATATAATAAATGCGCAGTGAGATCCGACCTGCCAAGTTTCCAACAGCTTATCTCTTGCAATTCAGCAGTCTCAGTGTAGCATAGAAATAAAAATTCCATTTGGTTATTTGGGTTTAGTTATTATATGCAAAATGAAAATTCGTTTTATATGTTGCTTTTGATTGTGAGCGCGTTATTTGTCTTTGTTTACTTTTTGTATACAAAAAGACGCACAGTGGACTTGAGTTAGATGAACAGTGACGAAACTGACTCAATTGACGAAATACTTGGGAACTTGGACAAATTAGTTTTAACAGAGGGACACTCAAAACAAAAAACAGACATGGACCCAGAACATTTAAACGCGTTCCTAAACGCAGCGATTAACGCTGCATTACAAGCCCACAAGGCAGAATATCAAGCACAAATCCGTGAAATAAGGGAAACATTAAGCAACACGGCGGTAACCCAGCCGGTTATAAAAGTATATGAGGAAGTAAAAATCATACCGGATAGAAAGTGCGACGAGCCGCTTGATGCGGTTAAGTCAGTCCCAGAGTTTAGCGGAGTACAAGAACAGTATGTGTCTTGGCGCCAAGCGGCAAAAGCTGCTTACAGGCTCTATAGTGAGTACGACGGAAGCTCCCGTCACTATCAGGCAGTTTTGATCTTAAGAAACAAGATCAGAGGTCAAGCCGACCTCACGTTGTCTTCGTTTAACACGAAGCTAAACTTTGATGCTATCATAGATAGGTTAGATTTCACATATGCGGACAAGCGTCCTGTACACCTGGTCAAACAGGAAATGAGTACCCTAAGGCTAGGCAATTTAACAATATTACAGTTTTATGATGAGGTGGAAAAGAAGCTCACGCTTCTTACCAATAAGACTATTATGTCATATGACACGGTCATTGCTAACCATATGAACGAGAAATACAGATCGGATGCGCTCCGAATCTTTATCTCGGGTCTTAAGAAAAGCCTTACTGATGTACTATTCGCGGCTCAGCCCAGCAGTTTGCCAGATGCACTGGCACTGGCACAAGAGGTTGAAGCCACCACGACAGGTATGCTTTTGCATCAAATTATGCCAGAAGCTTAGAGGAAAAGGACAAAAGAAATGGTGGTAATCAACAATATCAAAGGCAGGGTGAACAAAAAGATAAAGGGAGTAAAGGAAAAAACCCTTATTTCAAGAAAGAGCAATGGGGCAAGCCGCAGCAAGACCCCGTTGAAAAAATGGATGTTAATCCGTCATCATCCAAGTTTCGACAGCCCACCAATTTCCAAAAACAACAAGGCCAGGTGAACGGCTTCTCGCGATCTGGTCAGAATGGGAGTCAGCTTAACCCCAAGAGGTCAAACACATCTGATAGGCACTCCGACCAGAGGAGACAGAGGGTGAATCACCTGTCCCAAGATGATTCACGTCAGCAAGAAAAAGAGTATGAGCGGGCCGCCTCCACTGCCGTTGAGGAAATAGAGGACAACGAAGACGACTACAGCACCGACAACGTTAATTTTTTAACGGTGCGTCTCTGCTCCCGTTCGTAAAGCGAACAGTAGCAGGGGTCAGTCTGAAATTCCTAGTGGATACGGGAGCCTCGAAAAACTACTTGCGCCCCGGTAGCCTCGAACATATTAGAACTATTCCCGTACACAATCCTTTCAGTGTCAAATCAATACATGGTGTAGAAAGCATAACTCACAAATGTACCCTGTCCGTTTTTGGGATCGAAAGCCCATTTTTCATTTTACCAACATTGTCCACATTCGACGGCATAATTGGGTTGGACTTCCTAACTCAGGCTAAGGCCACTATAAACCTAAGAAATAAAATCATAAAACACACAAATGGAGTTGAAAAAATCCAATTCCATAAGTGTCACAATGTCAATTTCACTGAGATTGAAGAGATCGAGGTCCCTTCGGTCATTAAAAAAGAGTTCACAACCATGACAAAAAAAAACATAAAGGCTTTTGCAGACCCAGATGAGCTGCTGCCTTATAACACGTCGGTTGTCGGAACAATTCGAACCGAAGATAATGAGCCAGTTTATTCGAAGCTTTACCCATTTCCAATGGGCGCGGCCGACTTCGTCAATAAAGAAGTAAAGGAGTTGTTGAAGAATGGCATCATACGGCAATCTCGCTCTCCATATAACAACCCAATCTGGGTTGTCGGCAAGAAAGGGGTCGACGACTCAGGAGCGGGGAAAAAAGGCTGGTCATAGATTTTCGTAAGCTTAACGAAAAAACCATCGCTGATAAGTACCCTATGCCTAGTATCAATATGATACTGGCAAACCTTGGTAAGGCCCAGTATTTCACGACATTGGATCTGAAATCAGGCTACCACCAGATCATTCTAGCGGAGCAAGATCGTGAGAAAACATCCTTCTCCGTGAATGGAGGGAAATACGAGTTTTGCCGACTGCCGTTAGGCCTCAAGAACGCCGGAAGTATTTTCCAAAGGGCGATCGATGACGTGCTCCGTGAGCACATTGGCAAGACTTGTTATGTCTATGTCGATGATGTCATCATTTTTTCAAAAAACGAGCGCGACCATCTAAGAGACATAGACCAAGTCCTTAAGTGTCTCTTAGACGCCAACATGAGGGTCGCCAAAGAAAAATCGCACTTTTTCATGAAAAGCGTCGAATTTTTAGGCTTTGTCGTATCCAGCAGCGGTACAAAGACAAGCGAAGACAAGGTGAAAGCGATTCAAAATTTTGAAATACCAACCAGTTTATTTGCAGTAAGGTCCTTCTTAGGTCTCGCGAGCTATTATAGATGTTTTGTCAAAAACTTTGCTGCAATCGCTAAACCACTGTCAGATATTTTAAAGGGAGAAAACGGTAAAGTCAGCAAACAGAGGTCCAAAAAAATCCCTGTAGAATTGAGTGAAAAGCAGTTCAATGCTTTCGACAAACTCAGAAATATCTTGGCTTCGGAGGATGTAATCCTTCATTATCCGGACTTTAAAAAACCTTTTGACCTCACAACGGACGCTTCTTCCTCCGGCATCGGAGCTGTACTGTCCCAAGGAGGGAGGCCCATAACTATGATCTCTAGGACTCTCAAAGACAGAGAGATAAATTACGCAACGAACGAAAGAGAGTTGCTAGCAATAGTTTGGGCATTGAGCAATTTACGCCATTACCTTTATGGTGTGAACAACTTAAATATTTATACCGACCATCAGCCCTTGACGTTCGCCGTGTCGGATAGAAATCCAAATTCGAAAATCAAGCGCTGGAAACCATTCATCGATGAACACGGGGCCAAAGTTTTTTACAAACCTGGTAAAGAAAACCATGTGGCAGATGCCTTGTCCAGGCAAAATATAAACGCCATTGAAAACTTGCCAGAGTCCGACAAAGGCACAATTCATAGTGAGCAGTCTTTATCTTATACAATCGACGCCACTGAAAAGCCCGTAAACTGCTTTAGAAACCAGATTATTCTGGAAGAGGCAGAACATCCGTGGCAACGCACATCAGTACTTTTCAAGCAAAAAGTCCGACATGAAATCCTTTTTAAAGACTGGGACGCGCTTGTTGACGTAGTCAAAGAGGCCGTTAGCCCAGAGGTAGTAAATGCTATTAACTGCGAGCTACCAATATTAGCACGCATACAGCATGCGCTTGTCGAAGCTTTCCCTTCTACCAAATTTTGGTACTACAAAAGCAGAGTGACAGACATTTTTAACAAGGATGAACAGAAGGAAATAGTCGTAGCCGAGCACAATCCAGCTCACAGAGCAGCACAAGAAAATGAAAAACAGGTGCTTAGGGAATATTTTTTCCCAAATATGAACAAAATTGCGGCGGAAGTCGTTGTAAATTGTAAAATTTGTGCCAAGGCCAAATATGATAGGCACCCCAAAAATCAAAAGCTCGGTGCCACCCCGGTCCCGTCCTACGCAGGAGAGATCATCCACATGGATATTTACTCTACTGCAGGAAAGCATTTTTTGACTGTCATAGAGAAATTCTCTAAGTTTGCTGTGGTTCAGCCTATTGCTTCACGCACGATTTCGGACATAAAGGGACCAATATTATTGATAGTCAATTTATTCCCGACAATCAAGACGGTCTACTGCGACAACGAAGCTTCATTTAACTCGGAGACAATAAGATCAATGTTAAAAAATCAGTACGGCATCAATATTGTTAATGCCCCTCCGCTGCACAGCACGTCAAGTGGGCAAATAGAACGGTTTCATAGCACCCTTAGTGACATGGCAAGATGCTTATCCCAGCAAAGGGGCATCACAGACACAGTTGAAGCCGTGCTGCAAGCCACAGTGGAATATAACCGATCATTCCACTCGGTCATAGATAGAGTCCCGGTCGACGTCATCCATTCATCACCGGATGAGTTAAAACGGGACATAATAAACAAACTGCAAAAAGCACAGAAAACACAGCTAGATAGAAATAACCCGTCGAAACAGAATAGGGTATTTGAAGTAGGTGAGGTGGTATTAGTTAAAGCAAATAAGCGGCTAGGTAATAAGCTTAGCCCCTTGTATATAGAGGAAAAAATAGAAGCAGATTTGGGAACGACAGTTCTCATAAAAGGGAGGGTGGTCCATAAGGACAACCTTAGGTAAGTTATAATAAAAAAAAAAAATAAAAATAAAAATAAAAAAAAAAAAACGAAAATAAAAAATAAAAAAAAAAAGGAAAGCAATAGACAAATCATTATAAATTCAAACACCCAAAAACAGATAAATACACTCACAGTCACTATTAACGAAATCTTAAAATTAAAAAAGTCACAACAAGTCTATTCTGCATCTCATATAAGTATATGAGACCCTTCTAGCAAGAAATAGGATACTAACGTTGGAGATTGAAAACCTTATAATTGCAATCACTTTGGCTGCCACTAACGTAATAAACCCTGTAATTATCAATGACAGTGACTTAAAGGTAATTTTAAGCAAAGATTTCACAGAGGTTAGCGTAACTCAAATTTTAAATGTATCCAGCGTTAATGTCTTCGCAAATGATTCATTTTATAATTAAATTCCCTAAACCTAAGCTAATATGTAAGAAAGTCACAGTTTTCCCCGTCGCTCATGCCGGACTAGTACTGCAAATTCCTGAGAACACCGTAGCTGACTGCGATGGAAAAGTCATTGCAATACAATCATGCCGTGGACCGCCACACATGCCCTTCTGCAAAGAATCAGCGGTTAACACGTGCGCTCAAGAACTACACGCGGGCACCACGGCCCATTGCAACACACAACCAATCCATCTAGCCCCAATATCGGTAACAGAAATCAAAATCACTGGAACCTGCCTTGTCATGTTCGACCGTACCGCCTATCTCAATGGTACCAAGTTCACCAACTTCAACGGTGCCATCAGGAAGATTCCCGGCTCCTCTTTATCACCGGTGCTTGACGTCATCAAACATAGGAAGATATTGAGTATGCCTTTACTGCACCAGCTTCATCCATCTGCCTCATGATATGCGGAACGGTGGCTGTCATCGCGTGGCTAATTCACTACAGAAGGAAGCTAAGGGTACAGGAACGCGTCGAAGTCGTTCTACGAGATCTTGGAATGACCGAGGACGGTCATGACTTAAGTGGGGGAATAGTTAACATTATTGTTGTAAGTTCGAGGCTGAGCACGACGGTCGTCGTTTGTCAATGCGCATCGCTTCAACACACTCCGATCTTGTCTCTCGCTCTCTCTTGCGCGCTCGTGCGAACGCGAAAGAAACGTGCGCGGCATCGATTGGAAATAAGTAAAGCGAAAGATTAAGCCGAGCGCCGTTATCAAATGGAGCAGTTGTTGGGCTGGGTTGTAAATTTGGCACACACATAAAAGGGAAAAGAGAATAATGCTGCTGCGACTCGGTGTAACCGTAATTCGTGTGTAACTGTCACCACGAACAGTTTTGCCAACCAACTGTAAACTGCGATTTATGAGCTGCTGTGTAACAGTTATACAAAAGAGATTAGCAAAAACTGTACGGCTCGGCGACAAGTTAGGGCTATCTTATAAGAACAAAATTGTCTTTACTTTCAGTTTTTGATTTGAATTCAAGCAGATGCGATCGCGCTGCCCAAATAAAGCTCAATTAAATAAATCAGAGTGTTTCATCTTTGACATTCTGGTATCACCCCAATCCAATATAACTGATTGGAATAACTTATATACCAAGTCTCAAGTCTCTAGCATCAATAGGGTTCAATACAACAGAAGATGTAAAATTTGTATATATTCAGATCCGATTTTATATCATTTTATGGTCGATCTTTATAGGATCATAACAGTTACTCACGCGCCAAATTTGGTCGTTCAAGGTTTAAAACTGTAGAAGATACAGTTTCACGTAAATATATCCGCCATAGCTTATTGTACTTGGGATGTATACATTCAAAATCTCAACATTCTAGAACTGCTTCAAGTGGTATTTCTGACATACAGGAAAATTCCTTTTCCAATTTGCCATGTCCCTAGTGGGCGTATCACGAGTATATATTCAAAATTTCAAGTCTCTAGCTTCAATAGCATAGAAATGGTTTGCGTCGGCGGACAGCAAGCCGGACATTGCACAAACCCAATATACTCATTTCACTTTGTGAATGAGTATAAAAAGAGATGTATAAACTCAAAATATCCAAAGAGGATCTAACATACCTAATTCGCTCAATCGGGCGAAACCCAATACTCAATAATACACACAGAAAATTAAGTTAAGATAGTAGATAAGATATTAGAAAAGGAAAGTGTGATGTTTCGAAATACGGAAGAACTATTAGAGTTCAGTGAAATCCAAATTTTTAGTAATGGGAAAAGTATGCTATATATAATCAGCATACCAATAATATCAAATAATGCTGATAAATGCTCAAATGCTGATAAAGCCAATTAAAATTCGAAAATATAGTAAAAATGTCAACAACAGCTATAAGAGACACAACGAAGAAAACATTTTAAATATAAATAAATGGCAATTGTACTGTAGCACTCCTAAAAAAGCCGAACACCAGACTGCCGAGCTATCAACAATCACTTGGTACCCAAACATGAAGAGCTGGTTGGCGGAACAATCCTACTCAAAGACTTTGTGGGAAGTCGACGAAGAAAAGACGTGCAGTGGTGACGATGCAGTGGTGATGTCTTTTGCAGAGGCCGCCGGTATTTCAAATCCTGAAAGCCGAAATGAACAAAGTCGAAGAAAGTCTCTCGTTGCAAATGCTATGAAAAATAAACACAATAAAGTGAAAAGCTGTCAAAAGCAGCAACAAAATAAGTACGAAAGTTTATGACTATAATATGACTCTGTCCGACACTCTACTGGTACTGGTATAGTTGCTGGATACTTGTTCAGAAAGAAGATATCTTCAACTACATGCATATCAGCATCAGGGGCTAAAGAGGAGACCCAGGAAAGCGAAGATACGCTTTTGCGCTTTCGCATTTCATAGAAAGGTCATTGCACTTGATCCGAATATATCATGTAACAAGCTCAAGCATTTTTGCCACGTGCATTACAAAGAAGGACTAGATCGCGTGACCCGAAATGACATAGGACACCGTAATGAAAGATACAACAACAACAATAGCAAAAACGGTGACGACAGCAGCGAAGCCGGCAGCTTAGCAGTATTTTAGGCTTTAACCTAATTGATATATAAGTTAACACGCGCCGTTGCGCCAGGGTTGCTCTGGAACTTTCGAAGTTATCTGGCGATAGAATGGCAGTGCTTTCATGGCTCACTTTATGTCATCTGCTCAAGCGAAACTGACTTCAGCTTGGAAAAAATAGAATTGTAGGCAGTGCGAGACGAACTGTCCGAGCGACTACTATAGTAATTGTAATAATAAAAACGAAAAATAGTCTTGTTATAATTGGCGCCCAACGGCGAGTAAACCCACAAGTTTATGCCAGAAATAATATAACTGATTTTTTTTGATCTGTGCAACTCTTCGAGCTAACGCCAAGAGACATAGAAAAAATATATTAAATAAAAATAGAAAAAATAAAACCCCAGCCACGAGCGGAGCGAGTAAAAAGAACCATAGTGAAAACCAACAAAAACTAAGAAAAAACAAGAAAAAATAAAACCCCAGCCACGAGCTGAGCGAGTAAAAAAAAAAAAAAAAAAAAAAAAAATTCATAATAGAAAAAATTAATATAAGAAAAAAATAAACAACAACAACCACAAACACCGAAGAAAAAAAAACACAAAACAACGTTGGAGGAAAATACTGCGCAACCGCATCGGCCACCAACGCTTAATTAATTTGTTTTTAAAAAAAAGGAAAATTCTAAATTAATTTTGAAATGATCATGTAAGTCAATTGCTCATTTTTTTTTTTAACAATAAACAAAAAAAGAAACTGTCTAGTGTGATATTCTAAAATTAAAAATTATTTCTACACCATTGAATTTTTGATTAAATATTAAAAATTGAAATTCCGAAACTTAAACATTCTGTCATCGTTTTTCTAAATACTAAATTTCGTTGAGAATACTGTGAGTGGAAAGTGATCTCGGTTTGACATTCTAAACGAATGCAGGGTGTTGACAGACCAGACGATAGCAGTGGGGAAGAATTAATATCTTCCTACTTAGAACTTAGAAAAATAAAAGACAGAAAAATGGCAAACGAACAAGTAACACAACTCGTGGCTCAAATGCACGCAGCCCTTGAACAGCAGGCACTTAGATTTGAAGAAAAGATTGACACTCTCACTCGACAATGCGCCCAGCTTAAAGGGACGACTCCACAGATAGAAGTTTATGAGGAGATAAAAATAGTACCAGGGGCCAAATGTGACGAGCCCCTAGATATAATGAAGTCTATCCCAGAGTTCGATGGAAAACAGGAAAATTATGTCTCATGGAGACAGGCAGCTTGTTCCGCGTATAAAGTGTTTGAGCCGTATAATGGCAGCTCAAGACACTATCAAGCTGTGGCTATAATCCGAAACAAAGTAAGGGGTTCAGCGGATACTGAGCTTGCATCATTTAACACAGTGTTACATTTTAAAGCAATTATTGCCAGGTTGGATTTCACGTTTGCCGATAAAACACCAGTACACGTGATCCAACAGAAACTAAGCACTCTTAGGCAGGGCGACCAATCATTAGCGAAGTACTATGATGAGGTCGGGAAAAAGCTGACGTTATTAACAAATAAAACTTTAATGACACATGACCCTGCTGGAGCGGCCGTTCTGAACGAAAAATTCAGGAACGATGCTCTCCATACATTCGTCTCCGGACTGAAAAAGTCCCTGAGGTTGGCTGTCTTCCCAGCACAGCCTCACGATCTCCCAACCGCTCTGGCTCTAGCCCAAGAGGCTGAGTCAAGCAACGAAAGAAGCATCTTTGCGGCTAATTTTGCAAAATATGCTGAAGGAAAACCACAGAAAATTAGTGGTCAAAAGACCCCGAATTGGCGTCAAAATAGCCAACAAGAATATGAGGGTAACTCTCAGAGGAAGAACCCCCATTTTCAGAAAGGTAACAAAGATAACCAGAGTCAGCCGAAAGCAAACAGCTCAAAACAGCGCTTTCAACCCCAAAACTCACAAGGGCGTGGCCCTGAACCAATGGAAGTAGATTCTTCCTCACGCTTTAGACAGCCCACTCAATGCTATAGAGGCAATCAAAACTATGGGGATCAGTCTATGAGGACTCAACAGAACCTCAATCACTTACCCCAAAAAGAAATCAACGATAATAGCAATTATGATCCTTATTCACATCAAGAGACAGAAGCGGTCGAAGATGACCTGTCAGGAGCAGAGAGCTGTAATTTTTTAGTGGAAGCTCCCTGCTACCGTTTGTAAGACGCATGGTCGCAGGGCGAGCAATCAAACTTTTGATAGATACAGGAGCCTCTAAAAACTATATTAAGCCTCTTCCCGAGTTGGCACATTGGAAGCCAGTAAATATCCCCTTTCAAGTTAAATCAATCCATGGCCACACAAAAATTGAACAGAAATGTCTCATTGACCTATTCGGTGTGACTCATACTTTTTTAAGCTACAATCATTAAAAGATTTCGATGGCATAATCGGCCTTGATCTACTAAAACGGATTAATGCTCATATTGATTTGAACAATAACATCATAAAGCATGAACGGGGTGCAGAGAAAATTGAGTTCACAACATGTCAACAAGTGAACCATTTTCAAATTAGTGACGCGGACGTTCCTGCCGCAGTCAGACTCGTTTTCAATAAAATGATTGACCGAACGATTAACGCCTTTGCAGACGTTAACGAATCCCTTCCGTACAATATTAACACTATTGCCACAATTCCAACCGACAACGTACCGGTATACTCTAAGTTATACCCGTATCCTATGGGCGTGTCAGAATTTGTCAACGCAGAAGTTAAACAACTTCTGGCGAGTGGCATAATTAGACCCTCGAAGTCACCATATAACAATCCAATATGGGTGGTCGACAAAAAAGGTGTCGACGATTCTGGCCATAAAAAAAAACGTCTAGTAATCGATTTTCGAAAGCTAAATCAAAAGACAACCGACGATAAATACCCTATCCCAAATATTTCGACCATATTGTCGAATATGGGTGAGGCTCAATATTTCACAACACTGGACCTTAAATCGGGCTTCCACCAAATAGAATTGGCGGAAAGAGACAGAGAAAAAACTGCATTCTCTGTAAACAATGGGAAGTATGAATTTTGCAGACTTCCCTTTGGGCTTAAAAACGCCCCTAGTATTTTCCAGAGGGCAATAGACGATGTCCTCAGGGATGCAGGTATGAGGGTCTCTCAAGAAAAATCCAAATTCTTCAAAAAGGATGTGGAATATTTGGGATTCACAGTATGCAGGTGGAATTCGGACATCAACCGACAAAATACAGGCCATAAAGAATTTCCAACCACCGGCAACATTGTTTAGTCTTAGATCGTTTCTAGGGTTAGCAAGTTATTACAGGTGCTTCATAGCAGGATTCGCCAGCATTGCAAGACCCCTAACGGAGATCTTGAAAGGCGAAAATGGGAAAATAAGCGCCAACCATTCGAGGAAAGTGAAACTCAAATTAAACCAAACCCAGTTAGACGCCTTTAACAGATTAAAGGAGTTACTAGCGTCCGAGGATGTGCTGTTGGCATACCCCGATTTTAAAAAACCATTTGACTTGACAACAGACGCGTCAGGCCAAGGGCTCGGCGCTGTGCTATCTCAGGGCGGACGCCCTATAACAATGATCTCGCGCACATTGCGAGACAATGAAATTAACTTTGCCACAAATGAGCGAGAACTCCTAGCCATTGTGTGGGCACTGAAAAATCTCAGAAATTACTTGTACGGTGTTAAAAATCTTAACATCTACACAGACCACCAGCCTCTAACATTTGCGGTATCGGATAAAAACCCGAATGCCAAAATAAAGCGCTGGAAGGCTTTCATTGATGAGCACAATGCAAACATCATTTATAAGCCAGGCAAAGAAAACCTTGTGGCAGACGCTCTGTGTCGCCAAAATATCAACGCTCTGGAGGACACAGTAGAATCTGATACCGCTACGATCCACAGCGAAGAGTCTTTAACTTACACAATCGAGACAACAGATAAACCGGTAAACTGCTTCAGAAACCAGATTATACTGGAGAAAAGCACTGTCCCACAACACAAGACATATATCTTGTTTAGAACAAAGACCCGACACGTTATACAGTTTTCCGATCGCAATACACTGATGCAAACTCTACGAGAGGCTGTAAACTCCGAGGTGACTAACGCTATATATTGTGAACTTCCTATTCTAGCCTTCATTCAACATAATCTAGTGAAGGATTTCCCTTCAACAACTTTTAGACACTCTAAAAGTTTCGTGATAGATATATCAGATGTTACAGAACAAAGAGAAATAGCTATAGCGGAGCACAATCGCGCTCATCGCGCAGCACAAGAGAATGCCCAGCAAATACTTAATGACTATTTTTTTCCAAAAATGGGCCGTTTAACAACTGAAATAGCAGCAAACTGTCGAGTATGCGCTATGAACAAGCATAACCGACACCCGATCAAGCATGAACTAGGAAAAACCCCTTTACCTTCGTATGCTGGAGAAATGTTACATGTAGACATTTACTCCACAGATGGAAAATACTTTCTAACCTGTATTGATAAATTTTCCAAATTTGCTGTCGTCCAACCAATCCGATCACGAGCAATTGTGGATATAAAGGCTCCACTCTTGCAACTTTTAAATTTTTTTCCAAAGACAAAAACAATCTACTGCGATAACGAGAAATCTCTAAACTCAGAGACTATCAAGGCAATGTTGTTAAACAACTTTGACATAGTGATCACAAATGCACCCCCCTACATAGTACATCTAACGGGCAGGTCGAGCGTTTTCACGGCACGTTAGGGGATATAAGTCGTTGCCTAAAAAATGGAAATCACATTGAAGATACTATTGACAGTACCCTCCTTGCGACAGTAAAGTACAATAGGACGATCCATTCGGTGACAAAGAAAAAGCCGATAGATATTATTCATAATATCCCTACAAACGTTGCAGTGCAGATAAAAAACAACCTCACGTCAGCACAAGGAAAGTCTTTGGAGCACCATAACAAGAACAGGGTCCAAAAAGCGTACCAAGTAGGAGAGAAAGTATGGGTAAAGTCAAATAGGAGACTAGGAAATAAACTTTCACCCTTATTCACCGAAGCAGTGGTCGAAACAGACCTTGGGACAACGGTCCTTATAAAAGGGAGGATGGTCCATAAGGACAACCTTAAGTAAACCATTTTTTTTAAATTTAAATTTAAAAAAAAAAATTTTTTTTTAATAATTACATTCTTGTACCTTAGGATAAAATATATTCTAGTTTTAAAAAATAGTGGCTTTGACTAGAACTGAAGCGACGTCGAGACTTAATAACTATACGCACGCGGACAACATACCTATAATAGACATGCCAGAAGAATAAACTTGATAGGTAGTGCTCTTAAAGCAATAGCAGGAACCCCAGAATTTGATGACTGGGAGCAGATAAAATTTAAACAAGGACAATTAGTAGATGCTGAAAACAAGCAAATTGAGATCAATAACAAAATTCAAGTAAGACTCAACGAAATTTCAAGAACTCTTAACACAATTAAAAAACCAGATACTGAAGTCGAATATCTTTATACGACTATCTTGGCGAAAAACAGAGTGATAATTTCGGACCTAGAAGATTTGATTCTTTCAATTTCACTTGCAAACATAAATTTAATTAGCCCACTCATACTCGACAGTATTGACGTAAAAGAACTAAATGAGCAACTCACCAATGTTAGCGTAACAGATCTACTAGAGGTATCTAATATTTAGGCTTTCCAAAATTCCCAACTACTATATTTTTTAATCAAATTCCCTAGACCTAAGTTACTCTGTAAAAAAATCCATATTTTTCCCATTCAACATAGTAATATAATAATAGATTTGGAAGAAGGCGACGTGGTGGCCGATTGCGGGACAGAAATCATCGCCGTGCGCGATTGCACCCCTACAGTGAGCACCACCTTCTGCAAAGAAATGCAGAAATCAACCTGTGCTGTTGCTAGATTCAACACTGCCCGCTCCACCGGATCCTTCTCTGAGCGATAGATAAAGACATAGGGACGTCGCACAATCACCCAGCGCTTCTTCCAGCCGGAACCACCATGTTCGAGCACGTTCAACAGGCCTTTGCGTGCCACAACGGGACTAACCCGAATCTCCTCTAGTTCAGAAATCAACATGTGCCCAACAGCTAGTCTCAGGTGGCACTGCACAATGCGCTACACGCCTTGGGCATCTAAAGCCTATAATCGTAGTCGATGAAGACATCGTTATCATCAATAGCGCCACAATCCACATAGTGGGTAGCACCGGAACTAGCCAGCAGGTCATGGGGACTTATTTAATCACCTTCGATGACCACATCTCATTGAATGGAACCCGTTACATAAATCATCGTGGCATTCTGATGAAAAACCCAGCAGTTTCGACGTCAGGAATAGTTAATATCACACTATTCCGAGAACACCTGAGCCTCCCGTTCCTGCACGACCTGAGTCTGAGTAATCTTCGCCACATCAGTAACCTCAAGGCCGAATTATCAGCAAGGTCATTTGGTTGCGTCACTATCATTGTTTCTCTTGTCTTCCTCCTAGTTATCGGGTTTAAACTATGTCAACGGGTGACGATCAATGGGAAACCCGAGGACGGGTTTCAAATTTATACAACGATTTTGTAGTTTTTGAATTTTCGATGCCACGCACCCTTCGCTTCGAATTTTTAAAACAGGTATTTCAAATACTAGAGACTTGTGCTTGTTAAATGTTCTAAGATCAACGCGTTCATACCTACGTACAGACGGACAGATGGACAGGGCTAAAGCGACTCTGCTGGTCGTCTTCATCAAGAATATATATACCTTAATACCGAAATCATGATTTTTTGAAAGTTCTAAGAAACTAAAAAATTGCAAGTCTCTAGCTATTACAGGTAGTGAGACTGATTACGGAAGACCATCTACAAAAAAAAAAAGATTAAAAATTTAATTTTTAACATTATAAGCACATTGCAGTAAAAGCGCAGTTGCTGAGAGAACTGTATGTGAAATAGTTTTCGTTTTTAGTAAATAAATTTAATTCATAATTCATATTTAGATAACCAAATTTCTTTGAAATGTGTTAAGTATCAGAGTAGTTATTGGTACACGTTTCTCTATTTAAGTAATACATTCAAATGCGTGAGTTAATTTCTATTCTAATAATCGTAATTAGGTTTGAATTATCAGCTAATTTATTTATGATTTTCTACTTCGCGTTTCCGCAGAGAAATCATGGTATTGGTAGGGTTAATACGTATTGGCAAGGAGATAGTAGTTCATCAGCTCATCCGCCTGATTTTTGCTGTTTTTTCGGTTTCATTTAATTGTTTTGTTATTTTTTTTTTATAATTTTACTTAAAATATTGTACAAAACAGATCTAATAACAATTAATATTTTGTAAGACCTAGCTTTGGTTCCTTGAAAAATATAAATTCAGAACTGGTAGTTAATATAATTTCAGAACTGGTATTTAATATAAACTTAAAACTAGTAGTAGTAACTTAATATTTTATATTTTATGTACATCAATTTTTAAACGACGATTGTGATACGGATGATTCCAATCGAACAGGATTTTGAAAAGGCATTGGCTGCACTTGAATAAATTCAATTGGAAATGATAATGGTAATTCTTGTAATTTATTATCAAATGTTTGGGGATTCATATGAAATGATGTGTGGTTATTAGCTATAAGAAGATTAAATGGAGTCTTTGTCTCTACAAATTTTAATGGCATAAAAGTAGTTTCGGCTGTAGATTGTTCCATTGGTGTGGTTTGTTTTGAAGCATCTGTATTCGGCTGATGTTGATATATTAATTCGTTATTGTTATATTGGGGTTTCTTCGGTAATTCCATTTTGGAGGGGCTAAATTTATGGTTATAATTGTAATTTTCGGATAAATAAACTGGGTAGTTAGCCGTCTCTTCAAAATGTGTATTATACTTCGGTATATTGTTCTTATCAAAATTATTGTAATGTGTTTGTTCAAATTTATATGGTTCCTGAGATTTAATGTATACTGGTACCTTACGTTCAACCTCGACAGTATAGGGTATAGGAATTTTCTTTTCAACAGCTACGGGTACTTTGATTTCAACTGGATATGGAACTGTTTTTAGTACTGGATACGGTTTAGGAACATGCACAATTTTCTCCATAATTTTTTCAACTACGTATGGCTTTGGAATATGAACGGGCTTTGGAACTCGAACAATCTTTTCTATAACCTTTTCGACAGGAACATGTATTATTTTTTCTACCGTTACGTTAACAATTTTTGGAATTTGAACAATTTTTTCCACTATTTTCTCAACCGGAATATGCACAATTTTTTCTACTGGATACGGTTTTGGTACTGTCCTAATAACTTCTTTAATATGGTTATGATGATGGTGGTGATGATGATGTTTAACTCTCATTTTAATAGGCATATCTTGTTTCTTCTTCTCAGTGATTTCTACGCCATCAACAAGTGCATCACGAATTTCATAATTGTTAGAGGCAGGCTCAGTGTATGAAGCGTCAGACTCATTTATATGTTCGTGAATTTCTTCAAACGTTTCATATATCTTCACGTCTTTGTTATGCTTAGGCTTATCCTTCTGAATTTTAGATGAAGTGAGTATATTTTTAGAATGTCGAACAGATTTTGCTAAATGAGCTGATGCAGGTTGGCGTTTGTTTTTTGATCTACGTTTTCTGATTTCATTAAAACTGCGATTCAATATGAATTGTGTCTTTGAATTCCCAAATTCCTGATAATCAGAATTAATCTGAGAGTACTTCAATTTAGTATCGTTCGCATTTCTAGAATCAATCTCTTCATTTTGAATGAAGTTAGCTTGTGTCTCTCCCGTATGCAGAAATGATGAAATTAATATAAATGAAAATATACTATATATCTGAAATTTGAAATTTATTTATGAGTAGTATTAATTTCGCGAGTCAAACTTACACAAATAGTCATTTTAAGAAAACTATAAACTTTTTGCTGTGTTTTTTTGTTTTGATGTTGATGCAGAACGATCCCCACAGCAATGAATGCTTTGACTATTTGATGAGGCATTTATAGACTCTGGCAACTCACACTAAACAATTTGCAATAATGTTAACGAACGCAAAATACAAATACAAAAAGATATAAGAAACACTAGTCAACAATTGTTTTAAATTTGTTTGAAATACTTACTAAGCTCAAGATATTATATCTTATTCCTAAAACTTTAATTAACGTTAACTAATATGATAATAATTTAACTTTTAAACATAAATAAAGTGGAATATATTTCATAAGAATTGTATCGTTTAATAATACAAATTTAATTATTTAATTAGTTTAATGATTCATAAAATTTATACCAACAAATTTTTTATATTTTTAACGTTCTGACCCTTAGGTTTATAGCTCACGGCATACCTCAGACCCGCGGTTATATATATATATATATATATATATATATATATATATAGATATATATATATATGTATGTATTTTTATATGTATATACATAATTTTTTTTATCAATAAAGTATATCAAATTAAAAACAATTCCTTATTTGGTAACACAGTGTGAATTATAAGGAAGTGCAAAACCAAAAAACAGAAATACTTTATACGACTGAAGGCACTCGATCGCGTGTCTTCTGCCTATTTAATTCCATTGTATACGAGAGTACGAGACTACAACTTTTTATTAACATTAAGCGCTGTAATTATAAGAAATGGATTTCCGAGTACGGTATATTAATACAGAGGCATGTACAAACATATGTATATACATACATACATGTATCTACATATTTAATTAATTGTTATTTGTAAAATTTTAATGCAGAAATTGACAAGGGAAAATTGTATGTTTTATGAAAGTAAATTATAAAAATATTAGAAAAAAATAATGACATCGATATAATATTATGTACATTATGTAAATTAAATCAAAAGTTTCACCGCTTAGTATATCGATTAAGCTTTTATTTTAGTTTTTATCCTATATAAAGAGTAGAATAAAAGAGTTTGGTTGATAACAGCTACATATGTACATATTTGGAAACTTGTAAAAGTTATCATTACGAATACGTCTTAAATTAAGATTTTAGAAAAACTATGATATATTTTTTTCTTATTTAAACTTTACGATGGGCTAGTCCCAACTTCCAATATGCATAACTATCATATATTAGTAAGTCAATAATTTCGTTGTTTCTTGAATTTTAAATTTATTTAGCTAAGAAATGAGTAAATAATGCAAATTTAAAAAATAAGCTTCCCGTATCTATAAAAATACTTGTGGAAATGATAGATGGTATATGTAAGTACATCAATGCCCCCAAAACAATTGAATAACCAAACAAGTAAGGAAACTCTAGTCTACCCTAAACCCCGCCTATCGGCGATTTTAAATGCACTTCACAGTTTGCATAGAATTATATAATTTTAAATTAAATTTAAAAAAAAAAAAGTAACTTGCATAAAAAAAAATTTGGCGGCAGCTTAGTAAATCGAACCCGGTTCCTCATATCGGCAATCGTCGCCGCTACCAGCACTGCCGTTGCACTACAATGAGTATGAGATAGCGAATTACTAAGTAAAGTTATTGAGCTACTGTGCTGCGGCTACTGAGCTGCTGAGCTCCTGCTGAAAATTCTTCCCCAATTTATTTTTGTTGTTTTTATATATTCTTAGAATTTTCTAGATGTTTCTGTTGGTGCTACCACGTGCATTTGTTCGTAAACGTTTGGTGGATGTTTTGTTTAATAACATAATAGATTTCACCTATACATATGAATATTATATTGACTTTATTTAAATTATATTAATGTTATTCTTATTTTATACATGTATATTTAATATATGTGCAAATATACATGTATAAATAAATGTATATTGCAAGCAACGCATATATACACACGCACACACATACGCTCTGCTAACTGCGCAGTTTACTCAGCGACTGCGCTAGGCCAATATGTGCATATTATGAGAAATTAAATGCTTAATAACTTTTTTGTAGACCGACTTTCTTAATCAAAATTGCGCAGCGTAATTATATCATTCATATGTGTGTATGTGCAAATGCAAAGTCTCTAGTATTTGAAATACGTGACTTGGAAATTTGGGCGAAGGGGGCGTGGCATCCAAAATTTAAAAAAAATCAAAATTATATAAAGGTCCCAATAAATACAATTTGGAGTCTCTAACTATGAAGATGTAGAAGAAATAATTTTAAAACTGAAGATCGATTTTCGTTTTTCGTTTTTCGTAATCGATAAAAAACGAGTAGAGTTATCGAAATTCTAAAACAAACTCGACCTGCGAGTGATATACACGAATCTATAAAAAAAATTCAGTCTCTAGCTATTATAGTTTCTGAGATCCACGCGATCAAACACACGGACAGACAGACAGGCGGACAGACGGACAGACAGATAGGCGGACGGGGCTCAATCGACTCGGCTCATTGAGGATCTATCAACAGAATCAAATAGAAGAGATAATTAAAAACCAAAGAATCCCCCAGCATATATTGGAAGGGATAATAAAAAACCCAATACAAGTCATGAGATCATTTAAAATCCTTAACAAGAATAGGAAATACAATTTACCTGCACCCTGCACTTTGCGAATAGCCCATATTGCAAACATGGATTTTACATACATTTATATAACACAAGCAACACATAACCATACTAGAGTTGAGTAAACAGTGTTTACTAAACACTGCTCATTTTGGTGAGCAAGCTCAATTGTTCTTTTGTGAGTGAGTCAACTCACTCACTTTTCTCACTTGTTCACTTTGCTCCGTTGCTCATCTGTTTTGCTGTAGTGAATTTTTAGTCAAATGAATAAAATGAAATACGTTGCATTTCAAAATTAAACACTTTTATGTATTCAAAATTGCATTTTGTTCTAATAAACAATATTGGCGCCAATACGCAGACGCAAATTGAGTCTGAACGCAAAATGCCCTATGAGCCACAGAACAAATAAGAGCAAGCGAGTAAAGAAGAACGTGCTCAGTTTTTCAGTTTAGGGAACAACTCTATTTTTGTTCACTCACTCATGAGCAACCCAACTTTAAACCATATACATACGCACGTACATGGACTCACGAAAGAGCACAGGTCTCCTAACTGCGCAGCGGCTGCGCTTGGAGTGCAATATGCCAATATTGAATGAAATATTGAAATAAAATGTTTAATAACTTTTTATACCCTGAGCCTATTGAAGATGGAAATCAGGGTACAATGTTCTTTGTGAAAATGTATGTAACAGGCAAAAAGAGGCGTGGCTGACCCCCATTAAGTAAAGAAATTCTTAATCAAGGCGACAAGCCGAGTCGATTTAGCTATGTCCGTTAGTCGATCTCAGAACCTACAATAGCTAGAGACTTGAAATTTTTATAAGTTAACGATTATCGAAATTAATTATTAAATTATATCTATTTAATATCTTAAGTTAGCATTCCAAATCTTGCAGTTAGTTTAATGTGACTTTTATACAATTTTCGTTAAATTTTGTATGCCACGCCCCCTTACTCACAAATTTTTTCAACACGACTTTTAAATACTAGAGACTTGTGCTTTTATTAGGAAAGTTCATGTACAACATAATACTAATATTTTTAAAATTTTATTTTATATATAATAATTGACAAAACGTGAGCCAACTAAAAGTATTAATGTAAAAGGCCAACAATAACAATATTTATCAACGATATAACTTAACCCGATGGGTGTGTTTTATTTGCCAGGACGCCGAACTATGCCCCGAATCACATCCAAATATGGTTAGTGATATCATTGAAACTATGAAAGATAGAAGAAATTAAAAATATTTAGATAAAAAATTAAATGTTAGATTACAAAATAATAATAAATAAATAAATAAATTTAAAAGGAGGGAAGCACTACATAAGTAGGGAGAAGTAGTTGTATTATGTATTCTCCCTACAGGGCTCTGTGTGTGAATTATCTGAGGTAACCTGAAAGCAAGGATTTTATTAAAGGAAGAGGAGCTCTGAACAAAATACATAAAACTGTTTATTATAATTAACACATAAAACATAAAACGAACTGTGCGACGAATAGAAAGATGTGCATATAGGTAAATATTACGGACGATAGTGACGGAAAACACGCATTAAAAGGCAAGGCGAATGGTTCGGATAAGTTTACAGTGAAAGAGCACCCCGAGATCTTTGAGTGTAGAAATACGTTGCAAGGACACATTGTGGATTGTATAATTACCAAAAAATAGAGCGGTACGACTGAAAGTCATTGTCATACACATAGTACACTTAAAATGCAACTGATTAGCTTAACAACAATATTGAAAGACAATTAGATCATCCTGTAGACGTAGATGATCTATTGAGTTTGTCGGGTTGGGGTCAAAAAAGGATGTCGTAGGCACAAATATATATTCCATAGCTATCACAGTTTTAGAGGCTTCAGTAGCCACCCTTCCACTGGAGCTGCGTATGTTACGCGTACGTGCGTTCATGATTAATTGACTCAAGGCTTCTCTTCCAAGTGTCTTTCGTAGTCTATTTGGTCACTAGTCTTTTCACTCTCTTTCTTTTCTTACGACCGCGTTGACAACTCTTTCGACCACCGAACGTCTGACAGCCGACAGACATATCTTTCTCAACACTACGTACACGGACCACACTCAGCAATCAGGGTTTTTACTAACCCTAGTTGCCACTCACAGTTGATGGTAATCGATAGTGCATATCGCTCACCATGCTCATCGTATCATTCTCCGACAAGTTTTTGTATGAGAGACAGAGTTTTACGTAATCTACATACATGAATATTTTCGAGTAACAAATACAACTGGGAAAAAGGATAAGGTAAAGGTATAAGGTAATTCTAATAACAACGAGAATTTAATATAATGAAGTTGGCCTTAGCTAAGAAGTATTTTAAAGTTGAAAGAGTCGAAGTGAACCAGGGAGGTTTATTAGAAAAAGATTTAGAAAGACACATAGGAACACACTTGTCTAGAATAGCATTTAAAGTACTGTAGAATATAGTATTGTAATTAGTACATAGAGCACGAAACGCACTGTGCAAAGAATAGTTACATATAGGTAAATAAAGAGGACAAAAGTGACGAGAAGCACAGGAAAGAACTAGGAAATTGATTTGAAATAAGAGAGAAGACGAATCAACCCTACCGTTAATTAACTTATGTAGAAAAGCAATACCAAGACTATTCTACGATTGATTAACGATGGAAGATTTATAAGAATAAGCCCACTATGATAAGATGGTAAACGAAGCTTACGACCCCAATTAAGATTGCGCAAGGCAAAGAGAAGAAACTGTTTCTGAACCAATTCAATTAACCGATGCAATTAAGAGAACTCAGATCAGAGAGTAAGCATACATAGTTGTATAGGATATACATATGTAAAACAATTGCCGAACGAGCGCTCTCAGCGCACTGATTTTGCAGTCACAGTTGCAGTAGCCCGACAGCTCAAGTTTTACGGGCTGAAAAGCGGTGTTCTAGTTGACATATGTATCTATGTATTGTATGGTTTTGTGGTTTTGTGTACCTAATTTTGTTGCTCAGGACAAGGGTAATGGGTTGATGATCACAATAACGACAAAATAACGGGCTTGATAGTTCCGTACAATTAAATTCGATGGTTTTGCAAAGCCCAAAGTATATCTAACATTTCTTTTTAATTTGTTGCATAATTCTCTTCTGCCTGACAATGTTCGTTGAGGGAATGTAATACTTTGAAGCATTGTTACAGAATCTTTTTGTTTTCCTGAGTCATCAGCTTTGTTAGGAACGATCCATACAGGTGTGTTATACGATAACCTTCACGAATGAATCTGTCTGTAATCTGTTCTGCGATTTGTTTTTCAATTTTCTGCTTAAGTGCGGTAAGACAGAGATAGTGCAGTTACTATACTGGATTGTCATTATTGGCTCATATTTCGCCTACTACGTTAGTTGTCTTTAACTAATCTGTCCATTATTGTGTTGTGCTTATTTTACAAGTTCTAATTTTTATTTTATCGCTGCTTCTAGAGCGGTATTGTGGGATTAGAATATAATTTCTGACATATATAATAGAATTAATAATAATAATAGAATTCATCAAACTTACATATTTTTGTACTTGCCAAAGCACAAAGTGTTTAGTATTTAAAGTGAGATTTTTGCAATTTGTGGAGAAGGGGCGTGGTATTTGTGTATACGTATCTACGGTGTAAATTTTTAGTCTCTAGTTTTAACGGTATATATGAATCATACATAATCATACATACATAAATCGAATTCAATTTATCGTTAATTACGAAACAGGGTCAAATATCAAAAAACCAAATTAACAAACTCTTATGGCGTATGTTATACCACTAACCATACACGGTTAGTGCTAATACAAGAGAATACATGTCGAATTTAATATATATAGCTTTTGTGGTGTACGAGATCGCTGTGTTCACACGTCGGACGGACGGACGGGCAAGCAAACAGAGCTATATCGAATTATTTCATCGGAGTGACAAGAATATTAATATTTTATGGGATCTGCCGGGCGTCCTTCTGAACAACCGTGTGTGCGTAAATGCAGCATCCATGTGCGCGAATTAAAACATCATAAAATCCTTGCAACTGCACTTGGGTCTAAAGCAAGCAATACGTCTT
Source organism: Drosophila fulvimacula (assembly GCA_035045555.1). Lineage (NCBI taxonomy): Eukaryota > Metazoa > Arthropoda > Insecta > Diptera > Drosophilidae > Drosophila > Drosophila fulvimacula. The sequence continues at coordinate 476,698 of JAWNOX010000160.1, read as the reverse complement.
GGCCCTGGGTCCAAACCAATTCCAGATTAACTGTATTCAGTTCATTATAAAATTGCTCATCTGCTAAAAATATTTTTTTTTTTTGTATATTCCATAATGAAATGTCGATCTTACTATAGGCTATGTCTAATGTTACGGAAAAATCAATAGCCAGCTTGAAATCCTCCACACGTAACTTGATTAGGGCCAAAGTTTGTATGTGTGTTATTATCATGCACATCCATTCCATAATAAACCCATCCAATGACCTATCCACTGATACGTCCTCCATAGCACAACTATTTTCCCAACACTGGTTAGACCAATCACAAGACAATAACTTTAATCAAACATTTATTGCAAACAAAGCATACCTTTAAACTATATACCTCACCCCTCAGCACAAACAATAGAATCCGACATAACCAAAATTGAAATCCTATCCGTACTACACTGCCTCAAAGTATCAATAGAATATCATACCCTATGATAAAAAAACACCTCTAACACAGTCAAAACACGAACTACTCACCTCTTTAACAATATATTTAATAATTTCATCCCACAGTCATTTAAAACCAGTTATCCCCATTCTTAAACCAAACCCCCACAAAACATCACAAATTTCAAGTCTCTAACTTCAATATCATAGAAATGGCTTGCGTTCATACGGACAGCATGACGGATCAATATACTCATTTCATTTAGTGAATGAGGCTAAAAATTATTAGTCAATAACTCGTTCAAACAATTCAAAGTTGAAGTAGGCACACGCCACACAAGTAATAGATCTTCTATTAAGCTGTTACATTTACCACTGGCGGTTCCACTTCGCTCATATAAATATTATGAGCAACTGTAACGGCCAGTTTCTTATACAGGAACACAAATCATCATACATGTGAACAAGCGTAACAGTAAGTACTGTAAGTGTGTATGCGTCGTGAAATGATATTATATATGCTTCTGACACGTATATACGCTTTTCGCGTATATTAATAATGACAACGTGAACATTTTGCATTAGCATGACAAACCGTTTGAACAGTTTGATATACTCTACTCTCGCAAGAGAAAAAAAAAACCTCAGAGAGCAAATATCATTTTTATATCCTGAACATAATGTTTTTGTGAAAATGTATGTAACAGGCAGAAGGAGACGTCGCAGACCCCATAAAGTATCTATATGCTTGATAAGCTCGACTCAGCTCGATATAGCCCTGTCCGTCTGTCCGTCCGTCTGTGTGAACGCAAGGATCTCGATAACCACAAAAGCTAGAGATCTGATATTTCACATGTATACTCGTGAATACCATACGCAATACGAGTTTTTCTCTATAACTCATCCCGTTTTCGAATTATCGATCAATTTCGATAAATTGGTTTTCATATATGTGTAAGCTAGAGACTCCAAATTTACTGTGCAGATAGGTATAGTGAATCCGGAAATTTTGTAGTTTTTGGATGTGGGATGACACTCCTCCTTCGCCGCAATTTGCACAAATACTAGAGACTTGTACGTTGGCAAATACACATATCCTATATCATTGGCACATTACAGCCCGAGCGCAGTCGCTCCTCAGTATGTATGTATGTGTAGCTTGCAATATATATGTAAAATAATCATAGCATGCTTCCGATATCGGCTATTCGAAGAGTTCAGGGTGTGTCTTAGTCGAGTGGTCTCGACTAGAGCTTCCTTACTTGTTTTTACTTGTTTAAGCTTGATTTGGCAACTTTTGGTTATCAGGTTGATATGAGCTTTAAAAATTAAGCCTCCTGTCAAGCGTTACTCCCTAGTAGTTTACGTTAGTTATTTTACAGTCGAGTCTGGCAGTGCTCGAATTATTCTGCCGTCAATCTGATCAGGAGATTTTATCTTTTCTCGCCTGAACCTTTTCAATTGTGCATGGCGTGATCTAGACGTCTGTTGGGAGAGCTGAAAAGACGATGTTTCGCCGATGTCTGCGGGTTTGGCGGTTATCAACGGTATAAACTGCTCTTGTAGGTGGTCGGAAAAGGTCAGATTGTGGTTCGTATCCCATAAGCCAAATGCCCGAAGTGCTGCACATGGTCTGACCAACATTTGGCGATAAAATGAAGCAATGAGTTTCTATGGTTCCAATGGACGTAGGAAGGCAGGTTGAGACCTGCATTTTTGCATTTGAGTTGTGTATGCGCAATTGTGGATCGTATAAGGATCGATAAGGATAAGGAACCACCAAACCTGTTTGTTAGTTTGTTCGCCCACTCGTAGGGTTTTTTTTATGGGTGCCACTAAGCTTGTCATGAGGTTAGTTGGTTGACTGTGCAGTTGCTTTAAGCATTGCATTAAGCTCGGCATTATTTGCATCAAACTGGTGCTGTTACTGTTGTAGTATCTGTGCAAGTGAAAACACTTTGAATAGCCTCCACATACGATATACTATTTGCAGGAGTAATAGTGCTCGATCCGGAGTTGTTTCTCAGAGGTTGGGCAAAACACGCTGTTTTTGCATTGGCTGGTTGAGCTGGGTTGTGTTTTCACACTGGACCCTTGTAGGTAGCAGGATGCTGTGACTGGCAGTGAACGCAAGTGGGTGCTTCGTCCCTTTCCCTTGTACAGTCTTTGGAAGCGTGTTTGCCAGCATATCTCACATAGCAGGAAACTTTGTGATGGTACCGTTGAGTATTGCCAAATTCTTGACAGCGGTGGCATGGTGTGGTATGCATGGTAACTTTCAAAAAAATTCTTATATCCAACATTTGCTTGTTATTGGGAGCCTGAAATAGGTCGAAAAGAATATGTTAAACGGGATTCGGATTATTCATGATTTTTTGTTAGTGGTCATTTTCCTCTAGCTCTTTCTTTAACTGCTGGACTTCGTTGCTCAACTGCAGTGCCTTGAGCTGATATCAATGGAACTTCAATTTCAGTTTCGAAATAAGGTTTACCACTTCACAATCATCACTGCTTTTTGTTAAATATGCAATCTCATATTGTTTTGAATTTATTACACAAGATTTCGTTTTCAATTTCCATAGGACCTATAGTGCTAATTTATTCCTCCCTGTTTGACCAGGCAATGTTGAGCTAGGCTTCCCAATCTGCATTATTGGCAGAAATGAAAAAGCTTTACGATGGGCAAGCTTTATCTCTTGGAGTAGATCGTGTTGCGGCAGTATCAAAAATAACTTAAAAAGGAACACCACGCCGTTATTAATTTTTAATTAACATAAAACCAACCTTAGTGTAAGTCTTCTGTTGATCGCTAAAAAAAAACATCCATAAAACAAAAAAAAAAAACAAGTAAGGAAACTCTAGTCGGAGGTGTCCGACTAGGAAATACCCCGAACCCCGCCTATCGGCGGCTTTAAATGCACTTCAATGTTTATATATAATTTTAAATTAAATTAAAAAATTAAAAAAAAAAAGATTAAGTAACTTGCATAAAAAAAGTTTTGACGTCAGCTTAGAGAATCGAACCCGGGACTTTATGTCGGCGATCATCGCTTCTACCAACACAGCCGTTGCAGTACATAAGAGTGAAATAGCGAATTCCTAAGTAAAGTTATTGAGCTACTGAGCTGCTGAACATCTGCTGAAAATTCATCCCCAATTTGTCTTTGTTGTTGTTGTTATGAATTCTTCGAATTTTCTAGAGCTTCTTGCTTGCTGTTGCCACGCGCGTATGTACGTAAACGTTTCGTTTAATAACATAATGCATTTCATCTATTCATATGTACATTATATTGACTTTATTTAAGTTATATCAATGTTACTCTTATTTTATATATATGTAAATATATACTGTATGTACATGTGTACATACATATGTATGTATATTGCAAGCAACGCATACATACAGACGCACACGCATACGCTCTGCTAACTGCGCAGTTTACTCAGCGACTGCGCTACGCCAATATGTGCGTGTTATGGGAAACTAATTGCTTAATAACTTTTTTTGTGGACTTTCTTAATCAAACTTGCGCAGCGTAATTATTGCATTCATATGTGTGCATGTGCACAAGCACAAGTCTGTAGTATTTGAAATAGGTGATTTGAAAATTTGGGCGAAGGGGGCATGGCATCCAAAATTTAACAAAAATCAAAATTGTATAAAAAATGGGTAATCAGGGTATAATGGGTTTGTTGCAGCCCAAATGTATGTAACACGCAGACGGAACCCTGGCAGACCCCATAAAGTATTTATATTCTTGATCAGGACGACAAGCCGAGTCGATTGAGCCCTATCCGTCTGTCCGTCTGTCCGTCCATCCGTCTGTCCGTATGTCCGTATGTTTGAACGCTTGGTTCTCAGAACCTATAATAGCTAGATTCGTGTATATCACGCGCAGGTCGAGTTTGTTTTAGGAATTCGATAACTTTTCTCGTTTTTTTATTGATTAAAAACGAAAATCGATTTTCACTTTTAAAATTGTATCTTTTACATCTTTATAGTTAGATACTCCAAATCGTGTATTTTGTTTAATGGGACCTTTATATTTTTTTATTTCGTTAAATTTTGGATGCCACCTTCGCCCAAATTTTCAAAATACTTATTTCAAATACTAGCGACACGCATATGAATGATATAATTACGCTGCGCAATTTTGATTAAGAAAGTCGGTCTACAAAAAAAGTTACTAACCATTTAATTTCCCATAACATGCACATATTGGCCCAGGGCAGTCGCTGAACAAACTGCACGGTTGGCAGAGCGTACGTAAGTATGAGTTGCTTGCAATATACAAATATACATACATATATATTTACATATATATAAAATAAGAATAACATTGATATAATATAAGGAAAGTCAATATAATATATGTATAGATGAAATCTATTATGTTCTTATACAAAACGTTTATCAAACGGTTACGTACACACACACGTGGTAGCAGCACCAGAAGCATCTAAAAAATTCTAAGAATTCATAACAACAACAAAGATAAATTGAGGATGAATTTTCAGCAGAAGTTCAGCTGCTCAGTAGCAGTAGCTCAGTAGCTCAATAACTTTACTTAGGAATTCGCTATCTCATACCGATGTTGTGCACCGGCGGTGTTGGTGGAAGCGGCTATCACCGATATGAAGAACCGGGTTCGGTTCGCTAAGCTGTTTTATTTTTATTTTTTGAAACTGTGAAGTGCATTTAAAATCGGCGATATGCGGGGTTTAGGGTATTTCCAAGTCGGGCACCTCCGACTAGAGTTTCCTTACTTGTTTTTATTTTTAAATTTAAAATTATATAATTCTATGCAAACTGCGAAGTGTATTTAAAATTGACGATAGGCGGGGCTTAGGGTATTTCCTAGTCGGGCACCTCCCACTAGAGTTTCTTTACTTGTACTATGAACTTTCTCAAACGCGTCTTTTGATAAATGAAAAGAAAACAACATTTTTTTTAATTTTTTATTATTTAAATTTTTATTTAGTAAATCATGAGTAAAAGTTATTAATGTGAAAAATTAACTTTTAACTGAGACTGGCTTAAAAATGAATGCAAATCAAGTAAAACAAGTGAGGAAGTCGAGACTGCTCGACTACGAGATACCCTGAACCCTTCGAATAGCCGAGATTGGAAACAGTAGTTGACATATATATTGCAAGCAACACATACACACACATACGTATGCACACGAACGTAATATGAGCACACGCTCTGCTAACTGAGCAGCGACTGCGCATGGGCTGCACTATGACTATGATATGGAATATTAAATGTTTAATAACTTTTTTCTAGATGGACTTTCTTAATCAAATTTTCACAGTGTGATTATGGCATTGTGCAAATTGTGGAGAAGGGGGCGTGGCATCCAAAATCCAAAAACTACAAAATGTCCACATTCATTACACCAATCTGCATAGTAAATTTGAAGTCTCTAGCTTAAATGGGTCACATAAATGATAGCATATTTATCGAAAATGATCGATAATTCGGAAACGGGATGTGTTATCGAAAAAAAAAACAAACTCGTATTGCGTATGGTATTCACAAGTATACATGTCAAATTTCAGATCTCTATATTTTGTGGTTTGCGAGATTCTTGCGTTCATACAAACGGACGGACGCACGGACAGAAGGACAGGGGTAGTTGGACTCAGCTCGTTGAGCTGATCAAGAATATATAAGTTAAAGACGAATTTGATAGAAAGGGCACTGCACTTGAGCTAAACACACCACAGCTCAAATGCATGCAGTTTCTGCCACGCGCGCTGCATCAGAAAATGGGAAATGGGAACCGATCGCAACAACTTAAAGACAAAGGGCATTGCACTTGATCCAATTACATCACGGCTCAGATGCATGCACTTTCTGCCACGTGCGCTGTGTCAGCATATTATGTGGAAGACCCAAACGTGGGAACTGATTGCAACAACACCAACGGCAGCGGACTCGCAGGTCAGCAGCGGCTAGGGCTATAAGTAACATTGTAAAATTAGAATTAAGTCAGTACGAAAAAAGCAGTAAGCCAATAAAGTTGATATTTTTTTTATCAAAACAAAGAAACAAATTCTTTAATTGGCGCCCTAGCAGGGACCGGGAAAAATATTTAAACTCGATACATGTCGGTAATATAAAAGTACCTTAAGTAGCTACAACGCGAACTTTCAAACCGTTCGAAAAAAGTGCTTCAGAAAAAGAGCTGTATGGCACAGATAAAACTAAAGACTTTATCGCAGTAGAAAAGTTTATATTTGCCGGTTACCGCCTACAACCCTGTAGTCCCAGTTCACAGGGTACTACGACGAGTGACTATTCCGAATATTGTGAGAGAATAAAAAGAACACTCCAGTAAGTGTGCCGAGGATCCGGAGTCACCCGCTGTCGTTCACCACAGTCCGACGTGGGACAAAACGGAACAAATCTACAGCACCATCGTAGCAGATTTGGCGGGGATGTTACTATTGATGTAAGCATAGTGAATTAAGAACGAATTTTTAGCAGTGTAAGATAAAGAATAAAAAGATATCAGAGCATATTTAAATAAAATAAATTTTTTTTAAAGTTTACGAAGTTAAGAAAATAAGTGTAAGATTCAATAATTTTTTAAATATTTTTAAAATATTTCCACACAAACCACAAACCATAGAATTAGTGCATGCTAACATTTGAATATTGTTCTGTAAACACTAAAAAACATTTATATTTCTTAAACACATATATCATTAACTTTATCCTAAAACGCATTTTTAAACATACAATTTTCTACTTAGAATTATTCAAACTAGTAATATTTAAGAAAAATAATAAATATAAAAAGTTGTCCGATGTCACAATCCGTAATCATGCAAGACGAATTGTCCGATAGCATCGCAGCCCTCAATTTAGGCGCTCGTCCTTGGAATCGCCAAACCGGTCGGTATAACTTATCCGATTCACGACTCATGACCAGTACTCCTGCTACCAGCCCTGAACTTAAAGAGGTAATAGTAAACAACATTAAAGAAACCCTAGGTGGTGGCGACATAAGAAAACAACCATTAGGACAGTATAAGGAAAAATTGTTCATAAAAACAACATTAAATCATAATATTATCCCACAGGTTAATAATTCCATCATGCCTTGGATTAGCAACAATACTCGACTACTCCCATTCCCAACTTATACCGATAAAAACAGGAACCGCAGCCATGCAGAATGGAACGTTTAAAATCATACACGTATTCGATATAGTAGAATACGAAAAAACCTTCAGAATATTCGAAGAAACCCTTCATAATATAAGTAACTCACACCAGTTATTCCCATTGCTTAAATATAAATTGGATAGCATCAGGAATGATTTAAGAAGACTCAGACCCTCCATAAGAGTGGCTAGAGCAATAAATGCATTGAGAACAGCATGGAAATGGTTGGCCGGTACACCCGACCACAGTGACCACGAAGTTTTAATCACGAAAATGAATGAACAGTTGGAAAACAGCAATAGGCAAGTAGTTATAAATAGATTGCTTCAAGATAGAAAAAACGAAATTGCCCAAACCTCAAATAAAATAATCAGGCTAGTTGGGGAAAATTCAAGTTTGAGAAAAGAAAAGATCACACTCTTTAGGTACAAACTCCAGATCTTCAAGGAAGATTTAACAAACCTTATTCACGCCATAGATTAATTCAATAATATTATCAGAAAATGAAGTCAAAATAATAGAGCAGATATTAGAAAACGAAAGTGTAATGTTTTTAAATCCGGAAGGACTATTAGAGTTCAGCGAAATCAAAATTGCTAGTAATGGAAAAAGTATGCTGTATATAATCAGTATACCTATAATATCAAATGAAGTATGCACAACTATGCTGATAAAACTAATAAAAAGATCAGAATATATTAATGAAATAAAATTCGAAAACATAGTAAAAAGTCAACAATCTATTTATGCTATAAAAGACTCATGTGAGTCACATAATGAAAAAACCCATAATGAAAAAACCATTTGTAATAGAAATAAGTTAGTAGACCTAAGAAATGACAATACCATTATTAAGAAGCCAAACGCCAGGCTGCCTAGCTATCAACAATCAACATGTACCCAACCACGAGGAGTTATTTACTGGAACAATCCTACTCAACGACTTCGATGGAAGAGTAAAAATCGATGAAGAAGAGATTGAACTCCACGGCACCTTCTTAATACAATTCGAAAACTCCCCGGCAAGCAAAAGTGATGTCTTTTGCAGAAGCCACACCACCACTACTTCAAATCTTGGCCGAAAAGAGCAAAGTCGATGAAGTTCTTTCGTTGCAGATGCTAAGAGAAGTAAATATTAACAACACCAAGAAATTAGAATCTCTCAAAAGCAGCAACAGTATAACTACAACAATTAACATGACGTTATCTGGCACTATATTAGTACTCATAATAGTGGTCGGATACATGCTCAGGCAGAAGATCTCCTTCACCATATGCCGAATACCAGCAATTGTGGCCAAAGAGGAAATGCAAGAAAGTGAAGCCACCCAACGACGCTTCTACATTGCGTCCGAGGACGTACGCGTCTAAAGGGAAAGGAGTTAAAGACGGAAATGGGAACCGATCGCAACAACTTAAAGACAAAGGGCATTGCACTTGATCCAATTACATCACGGCTCAGATGCATGCACTTTCTGCCACGTGTGCTGTGTCAGCATATTATGTGGAAGACCCAAACGGGGGAACTGATTGCAGCAACACCAACGGCAGCGGACTCGCAGGTCAGCAGCGGCTAGGGCTATAAGTAACATTGTAAAATTAGAATTAAGTCAGTACGAAAAAAGCAGTAAACCAATAAAGTTGATATTTTTTTTATCGAAACAAATTCTTTAATTTATATAACTTTATGGGGTCTGCGACGTCTCCTTCTGCCTGTTACATACATTTTCACAAAAACATTATACCCTGATTTGCCATTTTCAATGGCTTCAGGGTATAAAAATAAAGAAATAATAGAAAAGCCGACATAGAATATCCGAGATTCGATCCTCCGCCTACATGCACGAATCAAAATTCGTTATCTCTTTTACGACGCCCTCCACTGTGCTTGTCAAAGCAATAATAATTGTAAATAAAATGTATATAAAATACCAACTTCACCCGAGGCTCGAACCAAGGGCGCGTGTTACTTGTGTTAGCAACGACACTGAACCTCAATGTTCGAATCTCGGATTTTCTATGTCGGCTTTTCTTTTATTCCTTTATTTTTTTGTTCTAAAATACATTTTTTTTACATTTATAATATTTAACAACTCAATTAAGATGGTAAAAGCCCATAAAGTCAATAAATTGTGTGTTCATAGCACAAAAATAGTGGTTATCTCATATTTCCCACGCCCCAGTGGGCATGGACGTATAATTTTTTGCCAGTGCATGACAGAGGTGTAGTACAAGGTAATGTGAATTTTGGACGCTTACACTCAAAAAATTCGAAAATTGCAGGCTATTTTTTAATATGATAAGCCCCAAAAGGGGCGTAAAAATAATAATGGCCGATCGATAGAGGAGGTCAGCAGCAAAATACCATCGGATTTTGAAGCTTCTAGCATTAAAACTGTAGGAGCTATAATTATTTAGCTTAAGATGTTAATACAAGTCTATACACCAAGTCTCAAGTTTCTAGCATTAATAGTATTCAAAATATAACAGAAGATTCAAAATTGATGCATAGTCAGATCTGATTTGCAAAGCCCCTATAGGCGTGGGTATATAAATTTTAAGTCGACCTTTAAAGGATCGTAAGAGTTACTCAAGTGCCAATTTTGGTCGTTCTAGCTCTATAACTATAAAAGATACAGTTTCACACAATTTGCCATGCCCCCAATGGGCGTAGATATATCCGCCATTGTTTATTCATCTTGGGATGTCAACGCGAGTATACAATCAAAATCTCAACTCTCTAGAACTACAAGTAGTATTTCTGACATACAGGAAAATTCATTTTCCAATTTGCCAATAGGCGTATAGGGAAAATCTTGACACTTTATCTGACGAGAGTATACACGAGTATGTGTTCCAAATTTCAAGTCTCTAGATTCAATAGCATAGAATTGGTTTGCGTTCATACGGACAGTCAGACAGACGGTCGGACGGATAGACGGACAGACGGACGGACAGCAAGGCGGACATTGAAAAACCCAATATAATGATTTCACTTTGTGAATGAGTATAAATATAGCACAAAGAGAGAATTCGCTATATCACACCAAGTTTGTGAACCATACAACACATAGACACGCCATCTAGTGCACCGTTTTTCAGCCCATCAAAAGTGAGCTCTGACGCCCCACCGCCGAATTCGCTTCACTTTTAAGTTCGGGCAACGAACATATTTGACAGCGAAATCATTGAGCTGCGAGCGCTCGTTCGGCATTTGTCCATTTATGCAAGAAGCTCTTTCTGTATAACTATGTATGCTTATTGATGATCTCTGATCTCTTCTCTCTTATATATTTTTATTCTCGGCTCCTTCTCCCTCAAATATATCCCTCACCAGCAGCCGAGCAGAAATTGATATTTGCTGGCTGAGCTTCTTTTTGTTCTCTTGCGAGAGTAGAGTATACCAAACTGTTCAAACGGTTAGTCATGCTCATGCAAAATGTTCACACAGTCGTTATTAATATATTATTGTTTAGAATATTATTGTTTTAGAAATTCGATAACTCCTCTCGTTTTTTTTATCAATTAAAATCGAAAATCGATTTTAATATTTAAAATTATATCTTGTACATCTTTATGTTTATATTCAAATCTTGTATTTAGCTTAATTCCCATTATTTTATTTTTGATTTTTGTTAAATTTTGGATAAAATCACGTATTTCAAATACTAGAAACTTGTGCTTTTGGACATACACTCATATGTGTGTATGTATGATATAATTACGTCGGTCTACAAAAAAAGTTATTAAGCATTAAATTTTCCATAACATGCAGCATTGGTGCAGCGCAGTCGCTGAGCAAAGTGCGCAGTTAGCAGAGCATATGTGTGTGCGTCTGTATGTATGCGTTGCTTGCAATATACATGTTCATATGTATGTATGTACATACTATATGTATTTACATATATGTATATAAAATAGGAATACAATTGATACAATTTAAATAAAGTCAATATAATATACATACATATGTATGTATAGATGAAATCCATTATGTTATTAAACGAAACGTTTACCAAACGTTTACGCACACATGCACGTGGTAGCAGCAGCAGAACCATCTAGAAAATTCTAAGAATTCATAACAACAACAAAGATAAATTGGGGATGAATTTTAGGCAGAAGTTCAGCAGCTCAGTAGCAGTAGCTCAGTAGCTCAATAACTTTACTTGGGAATTCGCTATTTCACGCCCATGTAGTGCAACGGCTGTGTTGATAGAAGCGATGATCGCAGACATAAAGTCTCTGGTTCGATTCTCTAAACTGAGGCCAAAACTTGTTATGCAATTTACTTATTGTAATTTTTTTTACTTTTTAATTTAATTTAAAATTATATGCAAACTTTGAAGTGCATTTAAACCCACCGATAGGCAGAGCTTAGGGTATTTCCTAGTCATGCACCTCCGACTAGAGTTTCCTTACTTGTTCTATCCTAATGTTGTATCCTAGTCTGATTTTTTATACCCTGAACCCATTAAAAATGGGTAATCAGGGTATAATGGTTTTGTTGCAGCCCAAATGTATGTAACAGGCAGAAGGAGGCGTGGCAGACCCCATAAAGTATATATATTCTTGATCAGGACGACAAGCCGAGTCGATTGAGCCCTGTCCGTCTGTCTGTCTGTCCGTCTGTCCGTATGTTTGAACGCGTGGATCTCAGAACCTATAATAGCTAGAGACTTGAACTTTTTTTTTATAGATTCGTGTATATCACGCGCAGGTTGAGTTTGTTTTAGAAATTGGATAACTCTTCTCGTTCTTTTTTTATCGATTAAAAACGAAATCAATTTTCAGTTTTAAAATTATATCTTCTACATCTTTATAGTTAGAGACTCCAAATCTTGTATTTAGCTTAATGGGACTTTTATACAATTTTGATTTTTGTTAAATTTTGGATGCCATGCCCCCTTCGCCCAAATTTTCAAACCACTTATTTCAAATACTACAGACTTGTGCTTTTGCACATACACACATATGAATGATATAATTACGCTGCGCAAGTTTGATTAAGTCGATCTACAAAAAAAGTTATTAAACATTTAATTTTCCATAACACGCACATATTGGCGCAGCGAAGTCGCTGAGTAAACTGCGCAGTTAGCAAAGCGTATGCGTGTGCGTGTGTATGTATGCGTTGCTTGCAATATGCATACATATGTATGTATGTACACATGTACATACTGTATATATTTACATATTTAAAAAATAAGAGTAACATTGATATAACTTAAATAAAGTCAATATAATGTACATATGAATAGATGAAATGCATTATGTTATTAAACGAAACGTTTACCAAACGTTTACGTACACACGCGCATGGCAACAGCAGCAGAAGCTCTAGAAAATTCGAAGAATTCATAACAACAACAACAAAGACAAATTGGGGATGAATTTTAAGCAGAAGTTCAGCAGCTCAGTAGCAGCAGCTCAGTAGCTCAATAACTGTACTTAGGAATTCGCTATCTCACTCTTATGTATTGCAACGGCTGTGTTGGTAGAAGCGATGATCGCCGACATAAAGTCTCGGGTTCGATTCTTTATGCAAGTTACTTAATCTTTTTTTTTTTTTTTTAATTTTTTAATTTAATTTAAAATTATATATGTATAAACTTTGAAGTGCATTTAAAGCCGCCGATAGGCGGGGTTCAGGGTATTTCCTAGTCGGGCACCTCCGACTAGAGTTTCCTTACTTGTTTTGTTTTGATTTCCTCCCCTGTTGCCAATATGATAAGCTGTAAGAAATAATGTACATATCGGCAAGTCACTGATTCTGCACAAATGTTATTTGTTGGTTGCTGGTTGTGAGGGACTCTAATGCACATTAAATGTGCTGGCATCTCGGGGCGTGACTGCGATAGAGGCATGGCTGCTCCCAAATGTAGTGCATTGTTGGGAAAAACAATTAGGTTTATCCAAGATGTTTAATTCAGTGCAGGCTCAGAATTTAAATCTGAGCAAATTTTCAAAACAGCTAGAAGATGAACTGAAAGCTGGAAAAGAATAATGGAATCAGTATAATTTTGATTCTCCGCTAAATACAGTGATTGCTCCAACACTGCTAGTCGCTCCCTCGTTCCTTGTCAAGAATTATCAACTTCCATATCAGATGATTCAGTTGAAATATCTGTGTCTGGTGTCATAATAGACACTCAAAAGGCCACTACTAAAAAAGTTCCGAGTGTTGCTCAAACTAAAAACAACATTTAGACACCGTCTCCTACTCCAATATTACCCTATTTATCTGTTGTGTCTCCTCAAAAGCAAGTTTTATTATTTAGGCTTTCATCATATACGGCATGTGAGGCTGTGTCTGCTTTTATTGAAAGTAAAACTTCATCTAAAGTTTTTATCTCGAAGTTTAATTTTGCGGCTCCTCGTGAAATTGCTTCATTTAAAATCAATATGCCGATCAAATTTTTCGATACTATATGCGATCCCAACTTTTGACCCCATGTAGTTGTGCATGAATTCAAACCTAAGATTCGGAATAGAATTTCCCCAGTTGCTTTAAATCCGTTTCAGTACAACTTTCATCTGAAGATGTATCAAAAAACTATATTTATCTTTTCTATTATTTATCAAAATGGTCGAGTCCTTAATTCTAAGCTAAAAAATCTATTTCTGCATAGCTGTAGTGTCTAATCTGAACTTATGGCCCTCACTGAAACATGGTTAAGCCAAAATGTTTATAATAGTGATGTTCTTTCAAAGACTTTCACTATTTATAGACTTGATGGCTTATCTCGTAGAGAGGGGGTGGTGTTTTAATAGCGGTTATATCCCATTTTCTCTCAGAATCTTTTACCTTCCCATCAATTCACAATGTTGAGATTATTGGAGTTAAAATAACTTTTCAGTCTTGTTGCCTATACGTTACTTGTTCATATATCCCTCCCTCTTCCGATTTACATGTTTATAGTCATCATATATCTTGTATTAAAGAAATGTATGAATATGTTCAAGATAATGACTTATTTCTTGTGTTGGGTGATTTTAATATACCTAACACTTCTTGGGCCTCATTTCCCAATGCGAATTATCTTATTCCAACAATTGATCATTATTTTTTTTATGAATTGTTTAATCTTTCTATGTATCAGATGAACTCAATTTCCAATCATTTAAATCGTTCTCTTGATCTTGTTTTTACTAATGATGACGCCAGCATTAATGTTTTAAGATCATCAGCCTAGAAGTTTTAATACTTATTTACTGTCCACCACTTTTTACGCCCTCATCATCTAAAAAGCGTCGTTGTTTTAATAAATGTAATTTTGTTTTGCTTAATGATCTCATTAATGCAACAAATTGGTCTCCTTCATATGAGACAGTTGATGTAAATTTATCTGCTTCTACCTTATACAGTACTTTAAGTTCTATTCTAGACAAGTGTGTTCCTATGTGTCTTCATAAATCTTTTTGTAATAAACCTCCAAGGTTCACTTCGACTCTTTCAATTCTAAAAAATTTTAAAC
The DNA here is from genome assembly GCA_035045555.1 of Drosophila fulvimacula. NCBI lineage: Eukaryota > Metazoa > Arthropoda > Insecta > Diptera > Drosophilidae > Drosophila > Drosophila fulvimacula. Next base: position 461,619 of record JAWNOX010000160.1, on the reverse strand, counting down.
CTAAATGTTTTAAAAAGATCAAAAAGTTGGGTTCGGTCGTTGACTAATACTAAATACTCCTTAGCTAAGGCCAATTTCAATATTTCAAACTCTCGTTGTTATGAGAATTACCTTATACGCTGTAAAAGGCAGTTTGCTCGTGATCCCAAAAGATTTTATTCATTTGTAAATTTGAAACGTAAATCTTCTGGGTTTCCATCCTCGTTTTTCCTAGGTTGTGACAGTACTTGCAATGATCAAGATACCTCAGATCTATTTGCAAAGTTCATCCAATCCACTTATTCAACTGTCATTTCAGAAACCAATTCATTCCCAATTTTAAATTCTGAAATTAATGAATATGCAATTATGGTTAATTATGGTATGCGTACATTGAAATCATCGTTCTCTCCGGGGGCGGATGGTATTCCTAGTTGTGTGATTAAAGAATGCAGTGCTTCTTTGTGGTCACCTTTATTAAAACTGTTTAATTTGTCTCTGGATACTTCGGTATTTCGTTCAATTTGGAAAGAATCATTTATTATTCCTCTGTATAAAAAAGGAGGAAGATCTGATATTTTAAATTACAGAGGCATTGCCAAGCTTTCCCCTATTCCGAAGTTATTTGAAAAAATTATAACTGCGAACTTGCAACACTTTTGTAAATCCATTATTTCACCATCGCAGCATGGTTTTGTTCAGAATCGATGAACCTCCACGAACTTATTAGAATTTTCATCCCTAGTCAATGAAAGCTTTTTAAAGAAAGTGCAAACAGATGTTATATACACTGATTTCAGTAAGACTCTGTTCAGCATGATATCTTGCTTCAAAAGCTTGACCAATTGGGACTTTCTCCTAAACTTCTGTTTTGGATTGCTTCCTATTTAAAGGGTAGAACCCAAAGTATTCTGTTGAGAACATCTATTTCGAAGGTCATATTTGTCTCTTCGGGTGTTCCTCAGGGTAGTCACTTGGGCCCTCTACTTTTCTCCCTATTTATAAATGACCTTCCCAGCTGTATTTCTTACTCTAGAATATTCATGTATGTAGACGATGTAAAACTCTGTCTCTCATACAAGAACTCAATAGATCATCTACGCTTACTGGATGATCTAATTTCCTATCAAAATCGGTGTAAAGCCAATCAGTTGCATCTAAATTGTGTATGACTATGACCTTCAGTGGTGCTCCACTCCATATATTGCTGATTATACAATCAACAATGTGTCCTTGCAACGTATTTCTACAATCAAAAATCTCGGTGTGCTCTTTGACTGTAAACTTAGTTTCAATGCCCATATCCTAACCATCATTAATAAAGCCAAAAGTGTACTTGATTTTATTAAACGTTGGTCTAAAGAGTTTAGTGATCCATTTATCACCAAATTTGTATTTGTCTCACTGGTACGTCCAATTTTAGAATATTGCTCAATAATATGGTCGCCACAGCATAAATTGTATTAGGACCGTATTGAATCGGTTCAGAAGCAATTTCTTCTTTTTGCCTTGGGCAATCTAAACTGGGATGGTAACCTTCGTCTACCGTCTTATCATAGTAGGCTTCTTCTTTTGGATCTTCCATCGTATTGAATCGTAGAATAGTTTTGGGTATTACTATTCTACATAAGATGATTAACAGTAGTATTGATTCGCCTTCTCTTCTATTTCAAATCAACTTCCTAGTTCCTTCCCGTGCTTCTCGTCACTTTTGTCCTCTTTATTTACTTTCGTGTTCGTGTTCTATGTACTAGGTATAATACTTATTTCAAAGAAATCTCACACACACCCCAATAGTGAGAATGCACCTATGCAATTCTCCCTACTTGTGTAGTGATTTCTCTTATCGTACTTTACTTTTTAAGATTTTTTTTTTCTTATATTTTTTTAACTTCTTCTATCTTGCTTAGTTTTAATGATAACTAACCATATCTGGCTGTGATTTGCGGCATAGCTCGCCGGTCCGTCAAATAAAACACCCACATATATATATATATATATATATATATATATATATATATATATATATACATAGCTTATTCAACTTGTGGTTTGCGGCGAGGACATCTGTAAATAGGATCCCAATTCTACAAAATAAAGCGCTCCACAGATGGACAGGTGCCAGTTGGTACGTACGAAATTCTGTGCATAGGGACTTAAAGGCCACTACAATCGGAGAACTTATTGGCAGCGAACCCAAATCAGCTCGCATCTAATCTGTCTATTAATAACAGCAGAAGAAGGCTTAAAAGTCTGCATCCCCTGGACCGTCGGGGAATCTAAACATTACAATAACGCAATTGAATACAGAGTTAGTAATCCTTAATACCAGATAAGATGTACATACTGGGTTACTTGCCTACAAATTAGTTAAGGTTTAAAGACCTTGATTTTAGATAAGAATTACACATATTTATTTAGTTTAAGTTGAATTATAACAATTATATTTGTTTTATATAGCTAGAAGAAATATCATTGATCTTGCATTGCATTGTTGACATTCTTTACTTACACTCGTTGATTTACTTTGAGCATGCTGCGCTGGCATTTGTTTCTCTCTACCTAGTATATGGAAAACGCATCACATTCTAAAGTACTAAATTGAAGACATACATGTTGTGGACTGTCTTGCCTTTCTTCGCACCACCGAGACACCGTTGTTTGCTTTACATGACGCCAATGTATCACCAAGTCATCATCACATTTCGTTTTCTTTGCATGATTTAGCTGTCACGTTGTGACCCCTCAACGTGCTATCTCCGAACCATCATCTCTTTCATTTCGTCAACAAGCACCTCCTGTTTATGCAATCTTCATACTTAACATAATCTCTCCGGCCGATCTGATATGATCCCCCGTGATCGCAGTTTACCGGTGTTGTGTGCTGCCATCACTTGCATTTTCGTCGTATTTCTCTCTAGAAATAAGTATAGTTGTACAAACATACAACTCCTCTACTTACTTACTTACAAAAACAACAACAATAAGTTAAGTGAAGCTCGTCCCATATATTGTTCTTCTTCGCCGCATTTTTTTCGCGATACGTTAAGTGAAATTCGTAATATGCATTCTTAGTATTCCGCGCATGTTTGGTTGTAACTGTGACAGTCAATTTAATTAATGCGTGTAACATGAACATACAGTGAGCAAAAAAAGTTAACGTAATCAGCCATGTTGTCACACACTCCAATCGTCCAGGTCAGGGATGTATCAGGAAGCTACATAAGTGAACTTTATCTCCAAATAGTTTGCACCTTCGCTGCGTTTGCCAAGAGACCTGCACCTTATTCGGATCTGGGATTTTTGCGTAACATCACACATTGCCTATCAGCGAGATTCGGACATCGACATTTCATAATGGAATATACAAAAAAAAAAAAAACAAGTAAGGAAGCCCTAGTCGAGAATGCTCGATTACGAGATACCCTGAACCCTTCGAATACCCGATATTTGAAGCATGCTATTTTATTTTACATATATGTATGTATATTGCAAGCATCACATACACACACATACGCACGCACATAAACGTAATATGAGCACGCGCTCTTCTAACTGAGCAGCGACTACGCGTGGGCTGCAATATTGACTATGATATGGGAAATTAAATGTTTAATAACATTTTTTGTAGATGGACTTTCTTAATCAAATTTTCACAGTGTGATTATGGCATTCATATGTGTCTATTTGCCAAATTAGTATTTGAAATACGGCTTTTGCAAATTGTGGGCGAAGGGGGCGTGGCATCCAAAATTCAAAAACTACAAAAAGTCCGCATTCACTACACCTATATGCACAACAAATTTGAAGTCTCTAGCTTTATGGTACACATCATTAAAAGTGAATTTATTGAAATTTATCGATAATTCGGAAACGGGATGAGTTATCGAGAAAAAAAACAAACTTGTACTGCATATGGTATTCTCGAGTATACATGTCAAATTTCAGATCTCTAGCTTTTGTGGTTTACGATATCAGCGCGTTCATACAGACGGACGGACGGACGGACAGACGGACAGGGCTGTATTGACTCAGCTGTCATGTCGCTGATCAATAATAAATATACTTTATGGGGTCTGCGATGTCTCCTTCTGCCTGTTACACAACAAGCACATCAACAAGTTCACAACTGAATAACGGTATGAACAAATGTTTACTCGCACTGTACGTCAACAAACAGATGGTGAAATTGTTGTTGAGCTAACATTTAAGGATGAAATAATACCTAGGATTGTCGTACGAGTCAAGCTAAAATTGGCATCTTATAGCTTTTATACCATTTTACCTTAACTCTATGATCCACTAGGACTATTGGCGCCAGTTATCGTGACTGCAAAGATCATTCTACAGGAGCTTTGGATACTATATTTACAATGGGATGAGACTTCAAAAACTTTTCCTAACTTGGACGTCAATTTCAATAACGCTTTCTGCATTGGAGTCGCTTTTATGATGCTTCAATTCGTGCGCATAGATACAATAGATATTAAGGTTAAGGTATGTTATCGCACTCGATATTGAGCACAGCACTACTTGAAAACAAGTAAAAACTAGTAGTTATCTCATATTTCCCACGCCCCAGTAGACATATAATTTTTGCCCAGTCCATGACAGGGATGTAGGGACGCGTAACTGTGAATTTTGGACGCTTACACACAACAAATTCGAAAATTACAGGGTATTTTTGAATTGGTCACACCCCAAAAAGGGCGTAAGAATCGATCAATAGAGGACGTCGCCAGAAACCTACTAATTCAATTTTGAAGCTTCTAGCACTGTAGCACAAAATTGTAGGAGCTATAAACTCGTACGGTTTGCCATGCCCCCTGTGGGCGAAGATATATCCGCCATAGCTTATTGAACTTGGAATGTTTATATAAGTATATATATCAAGTCTCAAGTTTCTAGCATCAATAGTGTTCAAAATATAACAGAAGATGCAAAATTGCTATATATTCAGATCCAATTTGCCACGGCCTCGGTTATATAATTTGTTGGTCTTTATAGGATCATAACAGTTGCTTACGTGCCAAATTTGGTCATTCTAGCTCTAAAACTATAGAAGATACAGTTTCACTGCACAAAATTACTATATATTCAGATCCGATTTACACGCCCCAATGGGCGTAGATATATCTGCCATAGCTTATAGAACTTGGGATGCCAATATATCTGACATACAGGAAAATTCATTTTTCAATTTGCCGCGTCCCGGTATATCGGGAAAATCTTGACACTTTATCTGACGAGAGTATACACGAGTATATATTCCAAATTTCAAGTCTCTAGCTTTAATTGCATAGAAATGGTTTGCGTTCATACGGACGGAGACAAACCCAATATACTCATTTTACTTTGTGAATGATTATAATAAGAGGGATTTTGGTATGAAAATAAACAACATTTGTGGAACGGCTCGTCAATAGTTCTCCATTGGATACAGTAACATTCTGCGATCCTATCGACATTTGTTGGAAACCGCGTTTTTGTCATTCACGAATACATATGGTTTGTGGAGCCGGCGTATCTGACACAAAACCCAAGCGCTATATATATATAACATATATCATATATAACACTTGAGATGCACAAGTCAGCGTTCAAGGTAACTACTAGTAGCGACTACCTAATCAACGGATTTAATGCACCGCGCATTTAATTACGTTATTTGAAGTCTGTAGCAGCAACACTTCGCTGAGAAAAAGTCACATCAAATGACATTTTTACAGGTTACAGAGAGATACCTACAGCAAAAAGTTGGCAGCCGTCTGGCAAGTGTACCTGATGACTTCATTCGCCACTGCGTGCAATTGCGTCATGGGCCATAAGCCATAGGCCCAAAAACAGTTGTGGACTACTTTGTATTCAATTCTGGATCCTGAACGCAGGGTCTTTCTATCGTCAGGGGATACATGGACTCTGTGTGTTACAAGCCAATGCTGCGACACCAACTTATGGGAAATCTACCTGTGGAGCAATTGACTTCATCGAATCCTTTAGCGTAATGCGGAGTGGATGTCTGTGGACCAGTCAATGTCTATCTTCATATTCAGGGCGAAGCTTCTCTCAAGGGCTATATTGTCATATTCGTATGCTTCGCTACGAAAACAGTGCATATCGAGGTTGAATCCAATCTTTCGACGGCTTTGAAGCGATGGTGCTTTTATATTTTGCGACTAATTTTACTGGAGCTAGTAGATTCTTTGCGAGCATTGCCTCAACACGATATAGACGAATAACATTTAAACTCTTTGGATTGGTAGCGTTTGATAACTAGGATCAAAAAATATTTTCGTCTCTCTAACTAGTGTAGAGATCTAGTTGCTTTGTAGAGTAACATCCACCTACTTCTGAAACTCATACTGGAAAACACAAGTAAACTTGAGCTAGCTCAATTCCTACTCGGAAAGCACATCGACATAATTCTACTTTCTGAAACACACCTTACAAAAAAATATGCAATTATTTATTTATTTATTTATTTTACTAGAAAATACTTATATTACGGAATAGACAGAAAAATGATTAGTATTCGTCTTAAGCACCACTTTCATAAACAGTATCATAAACAGTATATATTGTACTATCTACATACCACAATATAAAAATGCGTGTAATTACCTAGTCAGTGTACCATATCTATTAATGAAATATGCCTTTCGGATTTATCATCCGATACTCATCTGCCCTTTTCCTTTTCGTAAATGAATATAATAAGTATAATAAGTAAGTACGATGTCGACTCGTGTGCTACCGAGCGAGAAATTCTCATTCATATATAGAGTGAGTATGTCAAAAATATAACCAATATGCGAAAGAATTTTAATAAATTGAAAAATAATTGATAGAATATTTGGAGCCAACACTGAAAATTAAATTTTTTAAAATTAAGTCGCACAGAAGTTATTAAACAAAGTGTTTAGCCAATTAACAAAAGTACGTTCGCAGCACTGCCAAGCAGCTTGAACATCTAAGAAATCACAAATCGATAGAGAAGATTAAAAAACAGAAGGTGAATGTTACATGTTGTGTGAGCTCTTCACAGTGAGTATTTTCATGTTCATGTTGACAGTTGCTCAATATAACGGCGTTGAACATGTTCTTCACGTTTTAACGCTTTCGTGCGTATGGCGTATTTTAGCGTTTGGCTTGCCCGTAGCGATAGCAAAAGGGAAGATTTTTGAGAACGAGCTGATCTCCTTTTTGTTATACCCTGAACCTATTAAAAATGGGTAATTCAGGTATTATGTTTTTGATGCTATTGAACTGTGTGTTACAAGCAGAAGAGGGCGTGGCAGACCCCATAAAAAATATATTTTCTTGATCAGGATGACAAAACGAGTCGATAAAGCCCTGTCCGTCTGTCAGCTTGTCACACGTTCGTGTAAATCACACGCAGATCGTGTTTAATCAAAAAATCCTATAACTCTAATACATTTTACATCTTTAAAGTTAGAGATTCAAACTCTTGTATTCAGATTAATGAGACCTTTATATAAATTTGGTTTTTGTTAAATTTTTGGTGCCCATTGCATTGCCTCAAATTTGTAAAATACGTATTTCAAATACTAAAAACTTGTGCTTTGCAAATACACACATATGAATGAGATAACTATACTGTGCACGTTTGATTGAGAAAGTCGGTCTACAAATGTTATTCAGCATTTAATTTACCATAGCATGCGCATATAGAGTCAGCGCTGTTGCTGAGTAAAGAACGCATTTAGAAGAGCATATGTATGCGTTGCTTGTAATATACATGGATATGTACATATATATAAAACAAGTAAAAATGTTTCAGTCGGGCACTACCGACTGCAAAATGTTCATTCACACCCCAGCACCCAGTCGCATTACAATCGCAAATACGAATTTACCAATTTTGAACACCCCTAATTATTCCCAAATGTTGTATTTAGTGTCACGTGTATTTAATACAATTTTGATTTTTCCTATACACATTTCTTATAATTCAGTTGAAAATATAATTAATATGCTGAAAATTTCTTTAAAATCCATTAAGAAACACAAAATTTATTCAACAAAACGTTTAGATAATTGACAAATCTGCGCTTGGCTGCACCGCGAACATTTTCATATGTTCTAAAAAATAGTAAATATAATAGAATTCAGCTTGAATCATAATTAATTAAGTTACTCGGACGCTATGAAATTCAGTGGCGTTGGTTATAGACGTGACGCGCGGGGATCAGAGGCACCCTTGGCTCGAGCCTCGGGTGAAGTCGGTTTGTATACACATTTTATTTATTTATTTATTGGTTTGACAAGCAGTGATGGCGTCGTGGTAGAGATGTTGAATTCCGACTCGTCCAAGTAGGCGGAAGTTCGAATCTCTTTTTTTGTTTTCTTTTACTTCTTAATTTCTTTGTATTAAAATATATTATTTCGTAAATCTATAATATTTAGCAACTCAATTAAGGTAGTAAAAGTACTAAAATTCTTCTTCTATTTTCCACGCCCCCAGTGGGCGTAGAAATATTATTTTTAGCCAGTCCATGTCACTTACACTTAAACTCCAAAATTCGAAATTACAGGGTATTTGAGAATAGGTCACGAAACAAAATGGGCGAAAACATAATTTTTGGCCGATCGATAGAGGTCACCAGCAACCTTTATATATAAAACAATAAACTCGTGCGGTTTGCACGCCTCCTGTGGGCTTAGATATATCCGCTATAGCTTATTTTATGATGTCAAATTTATGATGTCAAAGCGAGTATAAATTCCAAACCTCAACTCTCTAGGTCTGCTACAAGTAATAATTCTGGCATACAACAAAATTTATTTCCCAATTTGCCCCGCCCCTAGTGGGTGCATCGGGAAAATATCGACACTTCATCTGACAAGAGTATACACGAGTATTTAAAATTTCAAGTTTTGGTTTGAATAGTATAGAAATGGTTTGCGTTCATACTGATAGACGGACAGACAGCAAGACGGACATTGCAATAAACCAATTACTCATTTCACTTTGTGAATGATTATAATAAGCATAACATAAATATAATTTAAATAAAGTCAATATAACATATATAGATAAAATGCTGAATAATTGATTAAAATCTATTAAGTTATGGATTCGTCAGTTTTCCTCACCTTATTTAGGTAAAACCTATTAAGTTATTAAACAAAACGCTTTTTACCAATCGCACGTGGCTGTAAATGTACCTGGAGTCGTCAGTTTTCGTCACTTTATTTATGTACTTTCGAAGTAACCATGTCCAGTGAGCACGTCCATATTCCATACTTGTCGCCTGTCCAGTGAGTCTTCCAAGAACCACTTTTCTGCTATCGAAACATATTTACTCAAGCACCAGGAATTATCCGATTTGCCGGAGATCTCATATCTTCTTGCGGAAGCAGGTCTACAGGTATGACTAGCTTTAGGCGTTACCGCCGGTCCGGAGACTGTACGGTACGCCGACGCTATCCTTAAGGCTGCTCTTCTCTGAACCGATAGTATCGGCTTCCGCCGATTTTGTTTTTAGCGTATCCGCCCACACTTCGCTACCACACGGTCCATAGTACTCGTTTGTTGCTTCTATTAAAGGTATTCGATTCCCTGCCGTTGGTCTGTCATCGGTTCCCACTAGCATTCTTGATGCTCCGTTGTTACCGCTGTTTTTCGAGTTGCATGCTGAAGCTGACCCAGAAAGTTAGTTTACTATCTAACCTAAAGCCTAGATAGCTCATCCTCCAAGTCTTTAGTAATTTTCCGCTTACCCGCATCGCAATTTCCTTTGGAATCTGCTTACCCGTAAACAGAAGTAACTTTGTTTTATGGGTAGGAAGTTCCTAACTTCGCGAGCGAAACTATTCCTGCATGCGGGGCTGTACAGTATTTCTGGCAGTGATGACTTCTTCAATATCGTCGGAATGTCAAAAAAGGAATGTATGTTCATGGATTCCTAGTCTTAGAATGTCGTCGTAGTTGATATTTCAAAGATCTGGCCCTAGCACCGAACCCTGTGCAGCCCCACCGATCACCCTGTACCGTTGTTTAATGCTAGTCTGTCTGGCATACAGGGGTACTCGGCCATGCAAATATCTCCAGACCATACACATCAAGTATTCCGGTATGTGGAAACGCTGCTTCATTGAGTCCAGCATGTCAGCCTACTAAAAGCGTTTTTATACACTGAAATAATTTCAAAATGGGTAATCAGGGTATAATGGTTTTGTTGTAAATGTATGTAAGAGGCAGAAGGAGATGTGGCAGACCGCATAAAGTGTGTATATTCTGGACGACAAGCCGAGTCGATTGAGCCCTGTCCGTCTGTCCCAATGTTTGAAAGCGTCGATCTCAGAAACTTTAATAACTAGAGACTTGAAATTTTGTAGATTCGTGTATATCACGCGCAGGTCGAGTTTCTTTTAGAAATTCGATAACTCTTCTCGTTTTTTTTTATCGATTAAACACGAATTCAATTTTCAGTTTTAAAATTATATCTTCGACATATTTATAGTTAGACTCCAAACCTTGTATTTAGTTTAATGGGACCTTTATACATTTTTTAAATTTTGGATGCCACGCCTCCTTCGCCGTAATTTACAAATCACGTATTTCAAATACTAGAGACTTGTGCTTTTGCACATACACACATATGAATGATATAATTACGCTGCGCAAGCTTGATTAAGAAAGTCGGTCTACAAAAAAAGTTATATAAACAAAACGTTTACGTACAAACGCACGTAGCAGCAACAGAAGCTTCTAGAAAATTCTAAGAATTCATAACAACAAAAAAGATAAATTGGCGATGAATTTTCAGCTCAGTACTAGTATCTCAACAACTTTACTTAGGAATTCGCTATCTCACACTCAAGTATTGCAAAGGCGGTGTTGGTAGGGGCGGCGATCGGCAGCATGGAGACCAAGGTTCGATTCTCTAACGTGCTGTCAAAATTTTTTTATGCTAGTTACTTTTTTTATATAATTTAAAATTATGTTATTCTATGCAATCTTTGAAGTGCATTTAAAATCGCCGATAGGCGGAGCTTAGGGTATTTCCTAGTCGGGACCTTCGACTAGAGTTTACTTACTTGTTTATTTTAGAACCGCGAGTATGCGTTTCCCCTTGGCGTCGCTCTGGCTACATATTATGTTCATCTAAAATAGCCTTTATATTTGTATGCACACTAAAACAATTTATTACTTTCAACATTTTATTATTGGACAATTATTGAAAGTAACTGATTACAAAATTTTTGAGTTTAAAATGTGTAAGACCGTCTGTTAAGGAGTAAAATATTTAGAATCAATCTGTCGCAAAGCTAGTTTTTGGTCTATCCATGACCGTAAATAGGAAACTTTTGCATATACACCAGGTATATTTTCTTCGCCGCAACCTATACCCCAAGCAACTATGCCAGCAGATTTGAAACGGGTTGGTTGATTTTTAATTGGACACACTAATGGTGAGCCACCATCGCCTTTACATGTGTCCCTACCCTTTTCTCCTCCGGCACACATAAAGCTATCATGCAATATAAAATGCCTTCCAAGCCGTGTTTCCCGCAAGTTAGCTTGGCATTTTGGATTTCCAACGACGGGCAAATCTATTTTTTTCAAAATAACTTGGTATTCGCCCTCCTTTCCAAATTTATTCTTTCCCCAACCAGTTGCGTAACAGCGATTAAGATCGAACTCCTCGTCTTTATTCGGTAGGCAAATAGGTTGAATATTCATTTGGAAGTTGAATGGGCTTTCCAAGAAAATCAAAGCAACATCATTATAAAGAGATCCCTTATTAAACTGTTCATGATATATTATATCCTTAACATAACGATCCTCATGTGGAATTATTTCTACTTTCGTCTGCGTATCCCATTCGCCAGCCCGCACTGAAAAAAATTTAAGAAAATTCAAAATCGTTAAAACTTACTAAGGCTGTTAAGGCTCTCTTACCAATAAGAGATTTTGCTTCCTTGTTATGAACACAATGGGCTGCTGTCAATATAACGTCTGGGGCTATTAAAGCACCTCCACATTCATATAAGTTGAGCTGAGACTCTTCTCTCAAAATTGCAACCATCCACGGGAATTCTCCAAATTCCGCTTCTTGATCAATGGCTCCCGTTATTTTAAAGCCAACACCGTTAGGATTTTGGTATCCACAGCCCCGATCAATAGGTTCGACCGATATATCTGGTTTTTCTTTCTATATAAGAGAAAAATTTATTTCAATGAAAATATTATTTTTACTTAGTTCATTTCATCTATATTTTCAAAATTACATTAAAAAGCTGGTGGTTTATTGAAATATACAACAAGTCTATAGAAATCATTATTAGACTGATCAATACTAAGTATTCTTCCTGATCATTTTATACCACGAACTTATTGAATGAGGGTATAATAGTGCTGATAAAACGTATGTAACAGGCAGAAGGAGTCGCCTAGGAGATGCCTATTCATCTGGATGTATGTCGATATAAAAGAACTCATTTTTTATACCCTAAAATTTTTTGAAGTAGGACTTCGTTTAGGCACTTTTTTCTTCAGAAGTTATAAAGCAGCCAAGTGCGATACAGCAGCTATTTGTATTTCATATCAGTGTTCTGATACAGCTTTTGAATCAGTTTCGTGTTGTTATCCGGATCAACGAAGCCAAAGTTGGTCGCTTTTTTCATTAGGTCCTTCTTTAAAATATCCAAATTGAACTCCTTTGTCATGATGTCGTTGAATATCCGCAGCTCACCGACACAATTTGATACAACCCCACACCATAACTGAAAGCTTGCCAAACTTAACAGTAGGGACACTGTTTTTCGCAAGGAAGGCGCCAAATTTTTCCAAGGTTGTCATTATATTAGAACATTAACTTCGTCTCGACGCAAAAAATTACATCATGCCAATACTCAAGAGGAGTATCAACATTAGTTCTTGCGAAGGTCAAACGTTTTTGAATATTCACAGCTGATAATTCCTTGTCATTTGTGATAAGTACTTGTGTACTTTTCGTACAGTCTCATGGCACACAGTCTTCTGAAAACTTATTTTAATAACAGTAACCAAATCTCTGAGGCTTGTTTCTGGGTTGTTTTACACGTTTTGTACTATCCGTAGAAAATCCCGCCAAGAGAGCTTTGCTGACCTGCCTTTAGAATTGTTTAATTCAAGTCAATTTTCCTTTTCCGCCCGATTAATAATATTGTAAACTGCTCTAAGCCTAGTCTGTCTAAGTCCGTCTGTCTTTCTGTCTGTCCGTATGTGTGAACGGGTCGATCTCAGAACATATAAAATATAGAGACTTCAAATTTTTTGTAGGTTCGTGTATATCACGCGCAGATCGAGTTTGTTTTAAAAATTCGATAACTCTTCTCGTTCTTTTTTTATCGTTTAAAAACGAAAATCGATTATTCGTTTCAAAAGTATATCTTTTACATCTTTAAAGTTAAAGACTCCAAACCTTGTATTTAATTTAATGGGACGTTTGTACAATTTTATTTTTATTAATGGATGCCCCGCCCCCTTCGCCCAAAATTTCTAAATCACGTATTTCAAATACTAGAGACTTGTGCTTTTGCAAATACACACATATGAATGATATAATTACGCTGCACAAGTTTGATTAAGAAAGTCGGTCTACAAAAAAAGTTATTAAGCATTTAGTTTTCTATAACATGCACATATGAGCGCAGCGAAGTCGCTGAGTAAACTGCAGTTAGCAGAGCGTATGCGTCTGCGCGTGTATATATTCGTTGCTTGCAATATACATACATATATATGTACGTATGTATATATATATAAAATAAGTATAAAATACATAGATATAATTTAAATAAAGTCAATATAATATATAGACGACATCTATTATGTTATCAAACAAAACGTGCGTTTGGTAATAAAACGCACGTGGTAGCGCAGAAGCATCTAAAAAATTTGACGAATTCATAACAACAGCAAGGACAAATTGGAGATGAATTTTCAGCAGAAGTTCAGCAGCTCAGTAGCTTTACTTAGGAATTCGCTATCTTACATTCATGCAAACTGTGAAGTGCATATAAAATCGGCGATAGGCAGGGTTTAGGGTATTTCCTAGTCGGGCAGCTCCAACTAGTGTTTCCTTACTTGTTTTTCTTTCTTTTCTTATGATTTTTGTTACTTATTTTATTGAAAAATGTATAAAAGAACAATATTGTACAAAAAAATTATGAAAAGAAATGCCTTTCCCACTAAAATGTAATGTTAAAGTTGAACTTGTGTGAGTTTTTTCGTTTTGAAACAATTAGTGGACATACTGTATATCCGTCTGTCCGTCCGTCTGTACGTGTGAACGCATCAATCTCAGAAGCTATACGAGCTATTTAAATTTTTTGTAGCTTCCTATACCCTATGAACCCATTGAAAATAAAAAATCAGGGTATAATGTTTTTGGGAAAATGTATGTAAAAGCCAGAAAGAGATGTCGCAGGCGAATATTCTTGATCAGCGAGGTGAATCGAGATAGCCCTGTCTGTCCGTCTGTATGAACGCAAGGATCTCGTAAGCCACATAAACTAATTTGACATGTATATTCGTCAATACCATACACGTCCGTTCGAGTTTGTTTTTTTTTCGATAACTCGTCCCGTTTTCGAATTATCGATAAATTTCGATAAATTCACTTTCAATGATGTGTACCATTAAAGCTAGAGACTTCAAATTTTTGTGCAGATAGGTGTAGTGAATGCGGACATTTTGTAGTTTTTGGATTTTGGATGCCACGCCCCCTTCCCCCACAATTTGCAAAACCCGTATTTCAAATACTAGAGACTTGTGCTTTGGCAAATAGACACATATGAATGCTATAATCCCACTGAAAATTTGATCAAGAAAGTCCATCTTCAAAGAAAGTTATTAAACATTTCATATTGAACTTGGGATGTTAATACAAGTATATGTACCAAGTCTCAAGTTTCTAGCATCAATAATGTTCAAAATATAGCAGAAGGTGAAAAATTGCTACATATTAAGATCTGAATTGAAAAGCCCCCAGTGGGCGTTGATATATAATTATATATATTTTCATCTTGGGATGTCAACGCGAGTATTCACTCCAAATCTTAACTCTCTAGGACTGCTCCTAGTAGTATTTCTGACATACAGGAAAGTTAATTTTCTAAGTTGCCACGCTCCTTTATCTGACAAGAATACACGAATATATATTCTAAATTTCAAGTCTCTAGCTTCAATAGCATAGAAATAGGATGAGCAATAAACTAAATTTATTTCATATTACGAACGTAATATGAGCACGCGCTCTGCTAACTGAGCAGCGACTGCGCGTGGGCTGCAATATGCCTATGATAAGGGAAATTAAATGTTTAATAACTTTTTTTGTAGGCCGACTTTCTTAATCAAGCTTGCGCTGCGTAACTATATCATTCATATGTGTGTATGTGCAAAACGACAAATATTTAGTATTTGTAATACGTGTTTGCAAATTTGGGCAAAGGGGGCTTGGCATCCAAAATTTAACAAAAAGAAAAATTGTATAAAGGTCCCAATAAACTAAATACAACATTTGGAGTCTCTAACTATAAAGATGTAGAAGACATAATTTAAAAACTTGAAATCGATTTTCGTTTTTAATCGATAAAGAAAAACGAAAAGAGTTATCGAATTATGATATACACGAATCTACATCTCTAGCTATTATAGGTATTATAGGTTCTGATATCGATGCGTTCAAACATACGGACAGGCGGATCAAATTAAAGAAATAAAACAAAAGCCGATATAGAAATACCGATATTCCAACCTCCGCCTACATGTATGAGTCAGAATTCATAAGCTCTACCACGACGGCATCACTTTGCTTTCCTATGATCGGCGCGCCTCATTTCTATTACGAACGCCACTGAATTTCCTAAAAACCGAGTAACTTAATTAGCAGACGAATCACGCTGAATTCTATTGAATTTGGTATTTCTTAGAACATAAGAAAATGTTCGCGGTGCAGCCAAGCATATTTATCAATTGCCTAACCGTTTGGTTGAATAACTTCTGTTACTCAAAGGATTTTAATGAAATTTTCAGCATATTAATTATAATTTGAACTGAATTGTAAGAAATGTATAGCAAAAATAAAAATATACATGACAGTAAATAGAAAATTTGAGAATAATTAGGAGTGTGGGATATTGGTAAATTGATATCTTGGAATGTTATGGAACTGGTCGCTAGCGGTGTGATTGAGTATTTTGCAGTCGGTAGCGCCCGACTGCAACGTTTTTACTCGTTTAACAATATTTCTAATTTAGCCGGATGACTTGGGCTTCAATGATATCATTCTATATATTTACCTATATTCATATTTACATATTACCAAATTTACATATTCACATAACTTTGTAATATTTACAAATTTTAATATTTATCAAATTCTCGTCCGTGAAATCTTTTAAGGCGCTTATGGTTGCTTGAATTGTCCCGTAGTGCTAGTGATCGATTAAATATTAGATCAGAATTGAGATATAAAATTATGTGTTTTACATCTTTAAAGTTAGAGTCCTATATTTTGTTTGATGAGCGTTTTATACAATTTTTATTTTACTTAAATTGTGGATGACACGCCCCCTCCGCCTCAAAATTTTAAATTACTTATTTAAAATACTAGAGATTGTCGGCTCTTCGGAGCGTTCAGGGTATTTACTATTCGAGCAGCCTCGATTAATTTTTGTAGGTTTCTGTAGACCTCGAGTTTGCTTTAAAATATTTCATAATTATTCCCATTTTAATATTATCTAGAAATTCAGGTATTTAAATTATATAGAATACATCATTGGAACTAGAGTCTGCAAGTTTGGATTACACGTACTCTTCGCATCAAATTTTCTAAATCACGTATTTCAAATTCTAAAGACTTATGCAAATATATTCAATATATAAATGAGTTCTGAAAGTTTGAATAATAATGTCCATGTCTATAAAAAAGTTACAAAACTCAAGTTTTGCTGCCCGGAGAACTTCACTCAGTTTTGGATCTATATATGTACATAGTCACTCCCTGGACATTATTAAACTTACAAAAGTAGATACATTCAAAAGTGGTTTCATCACCGGGAAGTAAATTGGAGAATTATGCGATCTCGCACGGCTTATTCTGTCCGTTTTTCCCATTTCAATGAAATGACATTAAAATTTAAAATAGTTATAATTTTCCAAAAATATTCATTATATTCATATTTCAATAGTAAGAGAGAGATTGTACTATGTAAAATTTAATACCTTGTTGGGAATCTCACAACATAATTCCAAATAATTTGAGCAAGGTCCATCAATTCGAATGTCTATTATATTTTCTCCACTTGTATTTATCGTATCATTTGCACATAACCATCGAGGCACACATTCCTTCTGTATACCACAAGACTCATATTTGATTTTCTCTTTGGAGTTATCAGCAGATCGTGAAGGCTGCGTTGGTTGTGAAGGCGGTGTCGGTGTTGCTGGGGTGGAACTGTCAGTTTTAAAAATCTCAGCAATAAGATCGTTTAACGAGGTATCGTCACCCAAGCAATGGTATGCAAAAAGCACAAATATAAAACACTTAAGAATCATCATAAGGGTTCCTAAAACAATATATGTATTAAATAAATAAATAATATTATTGTAAAACAAATATAAGTATAATATAAGCATCTTAACTACTATATGATAGCGATATACATATGTATTAAA
Organism: Drosophila fulvimacula; assembly: GCA_035045555.1. Taxonomy (NCBI): domain Eukaryota; kingdom Metazoa; phylum Arthropoda; class Insecta; order Diptera; family Drosophilidae; genus Drosophila; species Drosophila fulvimacula. The sequence goes on along the minus strand of JAWNOX010000160.1, from coordinate 443,951 downwards.
TACGAAAGGTAGCGAAACTGTTACGGTACATATACATACATATACGCGATTTCGATTAACGTGCTGTCTAATGCAGTTATCGCGATCAACTGGAACATTTTTTTTAAGACTAAATTTAAATTATATATATGTATATGTATTAAAAATTTAAATCAATGTTAAATGTTTGGAAAATCAATAGAAAGTTCAATAGTAATATATTACCACTTTGTTTTCGTGCGTATATAATTAATTTTTATATAGAAATTATATATAATCTCTCGACGACTTAAGTTGATATGGGCCTTGTAATACATCTTGTATTTAGTTTAATGGGACCTTTATACAATTTTCAGCGCAGTCACTGAGTAAACTGCGCAATTAGCAGAGCGTGTGTATGTATGCGTTGCTTGCAATATACATACATACATATAAAATTAGAATAACATTGATATAATTTACATAAAGTCAATAGAATATATAGATGAAATCTATTATGTTATTAGTCAAAACGTGCGTTTGGTAATAAATCGCGCGTGGTAGCAGCAACAGAAGCTTCTAGAAAATTCTAAGAATTCATAAGAACAATAAAGATAAATTGGGGATGAATTTTCAGCAGAACTTCAGCAGCTCAGTAGCAGTAGCTCAGTAGCTCAATAACTTTACTTAGGAATTCGCTATCTTACACCAAGTAGTCTAACGGTGTTGGTAGAAGCGGCGATCGGCACCATGGAGACCCAGATTCGATTCTCTAAGCTGCCGTCAAAAGTTTTTTTTGTGCAAGTTACTTATTTTTATACTCATTCACAAAGTGAAATGAGTATATTGGGTTTGAAGCTAGAGACTTGAAATTTAAAATATATACTCGTGTATACTCTCGTCAGTAAAATGTGAAGATTTTCCCGATACGCCCACTAGGGGCGTGGCAAATTGAAAAATGAATTTTCCTGTATCTCAGCAATACTACATATAGCAGTCCTAGATAGTAAAATCGTTGTAGTCGGGCGCTACCGACTGCGAAATACTCATTCACACCGCAAACTCCCAGTTCCATAACAGTCCAAGAAACCAATTTACCAATTTGCCACATTTTCGTATGTTCTAAGAAATAACAAATACAATAGAGTTCAGCGTGAATCATATGGTAATTAAGTTACTTGGTTACTATAAAGTTCAATGGTGTTGCAAATAGAAGCTACGCGCGCCAAACACCCTTAGAACGAGCCTCGGGTGAAGTCGGTTTTTATATACATTTTAACAAGCAAAGTGATGGCGTCGCGGTAGACTCGGCTCGAATCTAGGTTTTTCTATGACGGCTTTTCTTGTATTTCTTTATTTTTTTGTAAATAGTGGTTTTATTCCATTTGCCACGCCCCAGTAGGCGTAGACATTAAATTTTTGGCCAGTCCATGACAGGGGTGTAGGGTGTACACTCAAAAAATGCGAAAATTACAGGATATTTTTGAATATGTCACACCCCAAAAGGGGCGTAAAAATAATTTTTGCCCGATCGATAGAGGTCACCAGCAACCTACCAATCCAATTTGGTTATTGAACTTGGAATGTTAATACAAGTCTATATATCAAGTCTTAAATTTCTAGCATCAAAAGTGTTCAAAATAAAACAGAAGATGCAAAATTGCTGCATAGTCAGATCGGATTTGCAACTCCCCTTGTAAGCTCATATCATAACAGTAACTCACGTGCCAAATTTGGTCGTTCTAGCTCTAAAACTGTAGAAGATACAGTTTCACCTGATTTGCCACGCCCGCAATGGGCGTAGATATATCCGCCATTGCTTATTCAACTTATGATATCAACACGAGTATACAATCCACATCTCAACTCGCAAGTACTGCTACAAGTAGTATTTCTGACATACAGGAAAATTCATTTTCCAATTTGCAACGCCCTAGTGGGCGTATCGGGAAAATCTTGACACTTTATCTGACGAGAGTATACACGGGTATATGTTCCAAATTTCAAGTCTCGAGCTTCAATTACTATTGAAATGGAATAAATGGAGAGACGGACAGGCGGACGGACAGTAGACGGACATTGAACAAAACCAATATACGCATTTAATTTTGTGAACGAGTGTAAAAATAAAATCTTATCAAAATAAATTGACCTATTGCTCTAAGTTCAGCTTGAACTCCCCCTTTTCTTTTATATGTACATATATACATATATATGTGTATATGTATGTACATTTGTACAAAAATAAAAATAGTATACATACATATGTACATACTTACTCTATGTATGCATACATATGGTACATACATATGTACTTATGTATATAGAATATTTCTGGTATATATGTATGTACATACATATATATGATTTTAGTTATGTACGTACATATGAACATATATAAGTATATATGTATGTACATTGATATTTATCTTAAGTAAAAATATTCCGTTCTTAATATACACGGATGTACGTACGTGTGTAATTTTATGTTTATACAAACCGGTTTAGCTGACAAAGCCACACATACAGTCTGTCAAGAAACACTTTACACAGTGGAATTTTCAATTCAATTTTTGTACTTTATGTGCAAAAATAAAGAGTTTTTGTTTAATTTAACTAATTTTTTTTAATGGTTAACTGTTTAATAGTTATTTTTAAATCAAATTATAAAAAACAGAAACAAAAACAATACGGTGTATATACACAAAAATACATATGTATGAATGTATGTACATATGGATCTGTATAAATATTCCGATGCATCACTATACTTTGAATGACACTTGTACATACATATGAATATTTAAATAAAAGTAAACGCATTTTCGAACACTTGCACACTAATAAATTTCTGAGTTGAGATACACCAGCATGTAAGTGTAGTAGGTCTTAAAAATAACGAGGTTATTGTTTACACACAAGGAGTCAAGAATGTGGGAATCTCTGCATCTATTTACTCCCCTCCATGTTTACACATGCAACCATATACATACATACATATATATATACCAATTTACTCATTTTCGAACACTTGCACACACTGATAAATTTCTGAGTTGAGATACACCAGCATGTAAGTGTAGTAGGTCTTAAAAATAACGAGGTTATTGTTTACAAACAAGGAGTCAAGAATGTGGGAATCTCTGCATCTATTTACTCCCTCCACGTTTACACATGCAACCATATACATATATATATATAAATATATATATATATATATATATATATATATATATACCAATTTACTCATTTCGAATTTAATTTGTAAACAAATGTTAGTAATACAAAAATTCTAATTTTTAATATACATTCACTGTACATACATACATATGTACATATGTAAATATTGTCTTTTTTAAATACCTTCACAGTTTCTTATATCACACTCAGAGATTAAAGCCGAACTGAACGTTGTCTGCTTAAATTGAACTTGAAATATAAGCTTTTGATGAGCTTTGATTCATAAACGATCGATCTCGGTAGAAGCTTTAAATCAAGAAACAGAGATAATCGCAGACATGTACATCATACATATATACATACTTATTTACATACACACATGTAAGTATGTGTGCTTCTTTTACTCACGCCGCGTGTGTCACGCGATAACTCTTTGCAGATGTATGTATCTACAATGTACACTGAGCCCAAAAAATATTGGCACACCAAATAAACAATGTTTAAACCATCATAATTTATGTTATATCAGCTGAAGAGAAAAGCTCTATATCATTAAGTTTTATTCATGAGTTAAATAATAAATATTTAACATACAAAATTTTACCCTGAACCCATTGAAAATTTGATATCAAGGTACATATGTACATATGTATGTGTTTGTTAAAATATATGTACGAGGCAGAAGGAGGCGTGGCAGACCCCATAAAGTACATACATATATTCTTGATCAGGACGACAAGCTGAGTCCATTGAGCCCTGTCCGCCTGTCCGTATATTTAAACACTCAGAACCTAAAATAGCTAGAGTCTAAATTTTTTTGTAGTTTCGTCTATATCACGTTGTATGGTTAGTGATATCACTCATCAACTCATCTCGTTTTTTTTTTATCGATTAAAAACTAAAATCGATTTTCAGTTTTAAAATGATGTCTTCTACATCTTTCTAGTTAGAAACTTCGAATCTTGTATTTAGTTTAATGGGACCTTTATACAATTTTGATTTTTGTTAAATATTGGATGCCAAGCCCTTTCGCCCAAATTTCCAAATCACGTATTTGTGCTTTTGCACATACACACGTATGAATGATATAATTACGCTGCGCAGATTTGATTATTGCAGTATATATATTCAGTATGATTGCAGTATATATATTCTTGATCAGGACGACAAGCCGAGTCGATTGAGCCCTGTCCGTCTGTCTGTCTGTCCGTCTGTCCGTATGTTTGAACGCGTGGATCTCAGAACCTATAATAGCTAGAGACTTGAACTTTTTTTATAGATTCGTGTATATCACGCGCAGGTCGAGTTTGTTTTAGAAATTCGATAACTCTTCTCGTTCTTTTTTTATCAATTAAAAACGAAATCGATTTTCAGTTTTAAAATTATATCTTCTATATCTTGATAGTTAGAGACTCCAAATCTTGTATTTAGCTTAATGGGACTTTTATAGAATTTTGGTTTTTGTTAAATTTTGGATGCCACGCCCCCTTCGCCCAAATTTTCAAATCACCTATTTGAAATACTAGAGACTTGTGCTTTTGCACCCGCACACATATGAATGATATAATTACGCTGCGCAAGTTTGATTAAGAAAGTCGATCTACATGCACATATTGGCCTAGCGCAGTCGCTGAGTAAACTGCGCAGTTAGCAGAGTGTGAGTATGTCCGTGTGTATGTGTGCGTTGCCTGCAATATACATATATGCATACTACATGTAAATTTACATATCTATGTATACATAAAATTAGAAAAACATTGATATCGCACGTGATAGCAGCAGCAGACGCATCTAAAAAATTCTAAGAATTCATAAAAACAATAAAGATAAATTGGGGATGAATTTTAAGTAGAAGTTCAGTTGCTCAGTAACAGTAGCGTAGGAGCTCAATAACTTTACTTAGGAATTTGCTATTTTAGTAGTGTAACAGCGGTGTTGGTGGAAGCGGCGATCGGCAGCATGGAGAGTCAGGTTCGATTCTCTAAGCTGCCGTCAAAAGTTATTTTTTTATGCAAATTACTAATTTTTATACTCATTCACAAAGTGAAATGAGTATATTGGGATTGTGCAATGTCCGTCCGTCTGTCCGTCGGTCCGTATGAACGCAAACCTTTTCTATGCTATTGAAGCTAGAGACTTGAAATTTGGAACATATACCCGTGTATACTCTCGTCAGATAGTGTCAAGACTTTCCCGATACGCCCACTAGGGGCGTGGCAAATTGGAAACTGAATTTTCCTCTATGTCAGAAATACTACTTGTAGCAGTTCTAGCGAGTTGTGATTTTGATTGTATACTCGCGTTGACATCCCAAGATGAATAAGCAATGGCAGATATATCTACGCCCATTGGGGGCGGTGCAAATCGGGTGAAACTGTATCTTCTACAGTTTTAGAGCTAGAACGACCAAATTCTTCACGTAACTATTATGATCCTACAAAGATCGATAAAAAAAACTATATATATTCACGCCTACTGGGGGCGTGGCAAATCAGATCTAAATATATATTAGTTTTGCATCTTCTGTTATATTTTAAAGACTATTGATGCCAGAAACTTTGTACATATACTTGTATTAACGTCCCAAGTTCGAAAAGCTATGGCGGATATATCTACGCCTACAGAGCGCATAGCAAACAGCACGAGCTCCTACAGTTTTAGTGCTAGAAGCTTCAAAATTGGACTGATAGTTTGCTGGTGACCTTCTCTATCAATCGACCAAAAATTATTTTTACCCCCCTTTTGGGGCGTGACATATTCAAAAATTGCCTGTAATTTTCGCATTTTTTGAGTGTAAGCGTCCAAAATTCACAGTTACTGCACCTCTGTTGGACTGGCCAAGAATTGTATATCTACGCTTACTGGGGGCGTGGCAAATGGAATTTAACCACTTTTCTTGAGCAATAAAGAAACAATTTATTGATTTTTTGGGCTTTTACCATCTTTATTGAGTTGCTAAATATTATTAATGTAAAAAACTATATTTTAGAACAAAAAAATAAAGAAATAAACAAAGAGCAGACATGGAAAATTCGAGATTCAAACCTCCTACTTGCACGAGTCAAAGTTCGTCATCTCTACCACGACGGCACCACTTTGCTTGTCAAACCAATGATAATTATAAGTAAAATGTGAATAAAATACCGACTCACCCCAAGGTTGAACCAAGGGTGTCATGATCGGCGCGCGTTACTCCTATTAGCAACGCCAATGAACCTCATAAACAAATAACTTAATGAGCATGTGAATTCTATTGTATTTGTTATTTCTTAGTTGTTGAATAACTTCTGTGTTCCTTAACGGATTTTAATCAAATTTTCAGTATATTAATTATATTTTGAACTGAATTGTAAGAAATTGGTGTATAGCAAAAACTAAAATTGTATTACATACACATGACATAAAATAAAAAATTTAGGGATAATTAGGGGTGTAGCAAATTGGTAAATTGGTTTCTTGGAATGTTATGGAACTAGGAGTTTGCGGTGTGAATGAGTATATCGCCGCGGTTGCGCCCAACTGAAACGTTTTTACTTGTTTTTTATACCCTGAACACATTGAAAATGGGAAATCAAGGTATAATGTTTTTGTGAAAATGTATGTACAAGGCAGAAGGAGACGCCGCAGACCCCATAAAGTATATATATTTTTGATCACCTCGACGAGCTGAATCGAACAAGCCCTGTCCGTCTGTACGTCCGTCCATCTGTATGAACGCGCTGATCTCGTAAGCCAAGCACCTTAACGTTTTGTTGAATAAGAAATGGCTTCGCAGTGTCTCTCACAAATATATTACCCTGATATTACGTTTGATTCTGGGTCGGAATGTACATTGAATAAGCAGAAGAAAAGTCATAAGTTCGTTGGTAAAAGAATAAACAATTTAGTAATATTGAAAGGTATTGACAATGACAGCATTTGTAGTAATATACTACATTGCAATGTCAATACTTAGTAATGTAAAAACAAACAGATTAGGATAACTGGACTTCCACCTCCAAAGTCAGCTTCTACTTTAAGGCAAATTATTGGATTAGCGTCTTATTTTAGGCACTTTATGCTGCGACTTTCTTGTTTAATGAAGCCTTTATATCTTTTGACATAAGACAAAAACGAGTTTGTTTGGAAGCTATTGAATTAACAAATTAGGGAAAATGTGGTTTCTATCCTTACATCAAAGCTGGTTTTGGTTATTTTTGACCAGCAACATCCAATCGAATTGCATACTGATACAAATGCTCGTGGATACGGAGCCATCTTACTACATAAGGTCGACAACAAGCCTCATGTCGTTAAGGTTTTCAATTCACGATACCATTCATATGAATTACAGTTGCGATTGTCATGGCAATAAGGCATTTTCGTAGTATATAGTATATATTTTCGGAGTATATATTCCAAATTTCAAGTATCTAGCTTTAATAGCACAGAAATAGTTTTCGTTCGTACGGAAAGACGGACATTGCACAAAACAAATATATATTCATTTCACTTTGTGAATGAGTATAAAAACAAGTAAGGCAGCTCTGGTCGACACTGCTCGACTATGACATATTGTAATTATGATAATTTTACATATATATTGCAAGCAAAACATACACACACATACGCACGCACACGGACCTAATAATGAGCACGCGCTTTAAATGCACTTTACATTTTGCATAGAATTATATAATTTTAAATTAAATAAAAAAAAATAGCTTTTGACGGCAGCTTAGTGAATCCGGGCGATCGATGCTTCTACCAACACCGCCATTGCACTACTTGAGTGTGAGTAAAGTTATTGAGCTACTGAGCTACTGAGCTACTGCTACTGAGGAAATGAACTTCTGCTGAAAATTCATTCCAAATTTATCTTTGCTGCTACCACGTGCGTTTGTACGTAAACATTTGTTAAACATTTTGTTTAATAACATAATAGATTTCATGTATACATGTGTATATTATATTGACTTTATTTAAATTATATCAATGTTATTCTTATGTTATATATATGTAAATATATACAGTATGTATGTACATGGCAAGCAACGCATACACACACACGGACATACACACGCTCTGCTAATTGTGCAGTTTGCTCAGCGACTCCGATGGGCCAATATGTGCATGTTATGGGCAACGAAATGCTTAATAACTTTTTTGTAGACCGACTTTCTTAATCAATCTTTCGCAGTGTAATTATATCATTCATATGTGTGTATGTGCAAATGCACAAGTCTCTAGTATTTGAAATACGTGATCTGGAAATTTGGGCGAAGGGGCTTGGCATCCAATATTTAAAAAAAATCAAAATTAAACTAAATACAATATTCGGAGTTTCTAACTATAAAGATGTAGAAGATATAATTTTAAAACTAAAAATCGATTTTCGTTTTTAATTGATAAAAACACGAGATGAGTTATTATTTAAAAAAAACTCGATCTTCGTGTAATATATACAAATCAACAAAAAAATTTAGTCTCTAGTTATTATAGGTTCTGAGATCGACGTGTTTAAACATACGGACAGACGGACAGACAGACGGAGAGGGCTCAATTGACTCAGCTTGTCGTCCTGATCAAGAATATATATACATATGTTGAAGCGTCACTCATATTATTCTCATTTGACATTGCTTTAACGCAGCTACAGACGCTGTCGCCCCGCTAAAACGGGACTTTTCCAATCTACAAAACATGAGCCTTATACTACAATTGCGATTTCTTGTGAAATACCCAAAAGACGTACCAATACACATTCAATGAGTCTTTCTTACACACATTTCTAGCACACGCCGTCACGGCGGGCGGTAACACATTCAAACTACTTGTGCTTCGACACGGCCATCCTGACCACAACACGACCTCGTGTAATTCCATAAAAATGCTTTATTACATAAATCATTTCTTCCTAAATTATTGAACATTAACATTTAATTTTTCATACAACTTTATCAATTACGACTTTTTTTCATTATTATAAACTCAACTGATTTAAATTTCTATCATCTTGATCAAAACAGTTGTTTTGCACTTGTGCTTGCATTATGACAAATTCTTTCAAGTTTTATAATCAGCCTTTCAGGCATCTATACTGTCTGTTTCAACAGTTTCACTTTCAATCATTTCCATAATGTCTGTTTCAACAGTTTCACTTTCAATCATTTCCATAATGTCTGTTTCAACAGTTTCACTTTCAATCATTCAAAACCTCTTGACTACTTTCTAGTTCAACTGGTACATACTCCTCTGGCAATTTCCTTATATCTTCGTGAGCATACTTGTACTTTCTATTATTTGTCAATGATCTAAGCATATATCTATTTCCGTCTAACAATTTAGCTTTTTGTAACGGTCCGCTAAACTTTGGACTTAACTTTGTTTGATGCCTTTCTTCATTCTTTAACAACACAAAATCTCCTACTTTGTATCCAACAACCTTAGCCTTGGTTTTATCAAAGCTCGCTTTGCTATATGCTGCAGCTACCGCTATATTTTGTACCGGTCGAGCTCTTGATTCTGCCAAATCAACCTCTTGTGATATTTCGCATGGTGGAAGCAACCCCAACGGACGAGCAATCTCTTCAATAAACAATTCCAAAGGACTTGCCTTTGTCACTCGACTTATAGTACAATTCATGGCTAACTGAACTTTGCCCAAAGCGTCCTGTCAAGATCTACTGCTAGTCTCAACTGCCGTTAGTAAGTTTTTGAAAGTGCTCATTATGCGTTTCACCTGTCCGTTCGCCCTACTTGTACCTGTCGCAATTAAATGTAAATTTATTTTTTGTTGAGAACAAAACTCGCTAAATTTAGAGCTGACAAAACACCTACCCTGGTCTGCTATTATTCGGTTTGGTACTCCAAACAAAGATATAGCCGATTTCACAGCACCTATACAATTGTCAGCATCTATCTTGAGTATGTGTGTTAAATAAACAAATTTATTAAAAGAGTCCACTTAGACAATGACGTAGTCTTTTTTATCAGACTTGCCACTCAACTTTCCAGTTATGTCTATGTGTATCGTGTGCCAGGGTGTGGCAATCTTTGGTATTAGATGAAGTCTAGCCTGAATTTTACCTGATGACGACTTTGACCTCTTGCAAGTAATACAGTTTTCAACAAACTTTCTTATGTACTAGACATGTGATCGAACCAGTAATAGTCAAAGGCCTTATCTAAAGTCTTCTCCCAACATAAGTGCATGATTGACTCGTGTATTTGATTTATTACAGACCATCTAAATGCTCTTGGTACCATTGGTAAAGATCGAGTTCTACCATTCCTCTGAGCTTTCCGATAAAGTATTCCTGCTCTTAGCTCGTAAGTTTTTGCAATGTCTTCGGCAAGAGAATTATCTTTTAGTTTATGCACAATATTAATAATATCGGAATCTTTGCGCTATTCAGCCATAAGCCATTCACTAGATATCTCTGCCAGATTGACTCGTTTCTCAGGAATTTTACAAGTATCAATCGCATTCGCAGATGGGAGATTTCTGGAAAAGAAGTCAGCATGAGCCATTCGTTTACCCTCCTTATATTCTAAATCAAATGAGAACGAGTGTAAATAAGCCCACCATCTTTGAGCCCTGGTGAATTACAATCGGTAAAAACAACAAAATCTCTGCCTGTCAATGACGAAAATGCTTTGTAGCCATGACAACCGCAAGAGTCTCCAATTCGTAAGAATGATATCGTGACTCCGCAGGTGAAGCAGCCTTACTGAAAAACTCAACGACATGAGGCTTATTATTGATTTTATGCAATAAGATAGCTCCGTATCCACGAGAACTTGCATCAGTATGCAACTCGATTGGATATTGTGGGTCAAAAATAACCAAAACTGGCTTTTGTGTAAGGATAGAAATAACTTTCTGCCTTATTTGTTCATGTTCAGGATTCCAAACAAAATCGTTCTTTTCCGATGTTAAAAGATACAAAGGCTTCATGAAACAAGAAAATCCTTGAATAAATTGCCGAAAATATGACACCAATCCAATAAATTGCCTTAAAGCAGAAACCGACTGAGGAGGCGGCAGAGCAGTTAACGCTAAATTTTTAGTGAATTCGGACGAATTTCGCCGGCGCACACCTCATATCCCAAATATTGAACTGTCGACTTTAGAAACGAACACTTTTTAATATTGAACAAAAATCCAGCTTTCATTAGAATGTCTAAAGTAACCTGTAGCCTTTCCAAAGCCTCACTCTTTGTTGAAGCCACCACCAATACGTCATCCATATAAACAACCACATATGTATTTGTAAATTCTCCAAGTGTATGCATCACTGTACGTTGAAAAACTGAAGGTGCATTTTTGAGTCCAAACGGCATTGACAAGAACTCGTACTGGTCATCTGGGGTGACAAAAGCCGTACACTCTATTGATTCGTCATGCATGGGAATTTGATAATATGCACTTGCCATATCTAAACATGTGAAATATTTAGCTCTATGAAGTCTATCTATCTGATCTGCTATAAGAGGTAGAGGATATCTGTCCGAAACTGTATTAGCATTTAATTCACGGTAATCAACGCACAAACGATGAGAACCATCCTTTTTATTCAATAACACCATAGGGCTTGAATATGGCGAGCAGCTTTCCCTTATGACCTTGCATTCTAACAACTCTTTAATCTTGTCGCGCACTAACTCCCTTTCATTTGGGCAAGCCTGTATGGTCTTCTTTGAACAATTTTTCTGGGGTCTGCCAATTTAATTTTCATTTCACCTGTACTGACTGTAGAAGAAGGAATTCCTTTTGTGAAATAATTTTTCAATAAATTGTTTAATTCATCTTGATCTTTACCAGAAAGATCAGTATTTACGGTAAAAAATGTATCGTTATTTGAACAATAGTTTTCAGTTTTTGATCTATCTGACAATTTCAAATTTTCCGGGTGACATAATGACATGAAATAATATTTCTCGACCAATCACAATTTCGTTCTTCAAATATTCATCGCTCAAAACATGGAATAGCATTTCAATACAATGATTGTCAATTTCTACATTGCTAAGTATTCGCAATGTACTACAAATTCTGTCATTGCCAATACCCTTCAAAAGTACTACATTGTTAATTCTTTTACCAACTAACTTAGAACTTATCTTTTGTTTAATTAGAAAACATTCCGCTCCAGAGTCAAATGTTGTCGTGCGAGAGCCACTGCGACGTACTACCTTCTAATGCTGCACTCAAAGCCATCACCAACGCACTTCCTTGTATGTTATTTTCAGCCAAAATTATATTCACTGTAGCGCACCACGCGGACGCGTCGGCACCGGCAAGATCTGCATTAAATTTTGGCAACACTACTGTCCTATTATTTGTTGTTTCAGATGGCACTGATTGTAATGCTTTTACAAGTTCAATAAAATTTTTGTTTTGCGCGTCTATTAACACTCACCATGGATTATTTGCCGTATTAGGCAGCGAGCCAGATCCCACTTCTAATGTTGAAGCGTCACTCATATTATTCTTATTTGACATTGCTTTAGCGCAGCGAGTTTCGATCGCACTCAGATCTCGAACATCACACACTGACTGTTCGTTTCGTGCTTACCGAGCCACGCTCGGCAACAGCTACAGACGCTGTTGCCCCGCTAAAACGGGACTTTTCCAATCTACAAAACATGAGCCTCATACTACAATTGCGATTTCTTGTGAAATACCCAAAGACGTACCAATACACATTCAATGCGTTTTTCTTACACATATTTCTAGCACACGCCGTCACGGCGGGCGCTAACACATTCAAACTACATATTCTTCGACATATACTTTATGGGGCCTGGCAGCAACAAAACCATTATACCCTGATTTCCCATTTTTAATGGGTTCAAGGTATAATAACAATGTTACCAACGATATCACCAACCCAAATATGGCTAGTGACATCAATTGAAACTAAGACAGATAGAAGAACTTAAAAATATTATGATTACAAGATACCAAAAAAGAATATAAATAAAAGATTAGTAATCACTACACATGTAGGGAGAATTGCCAGTTCCGATGCATTATCTCTACTGGGCACTGTGTGTGAATTTTCTGAAATAAGCTGAAAGAAAGGATTTTATTGCAGAAGAGGGAGTTGAGAGCTAAATACATGAAATAAGTATTGTAATTAGTACATAGAACATGAAACGCACTGTGCAAAGAATAGTTACAGGTACATATAGGTAAAAAAAGAGGACAAAAGTGACGAGAAGCACGGGAAGGAACTAGGAAATTGATTTGAAATAGAAGAGAAGGCGAATCAATACTACCGTTAATCAACTTATGTAGAAAATAAATACCCAAGACTATTCTACGATTGATTAACGATGGAACATCTAATCGAAGAAGCCTACTGTGATAGGACGGTAGACGAAGGTTACGATCCCAGTTAAGATTGCGCAGATTGCTGTGGCGACCATATAATAGAACAATATTATAAAATAGGGCATACCAGCGAGACAAAAAGAAGTTTAGTGATAAACGGATTCATTAAACTCTTTTGACCAACGTTTAATAAAACCAAGTACACTTTTGGCTTCATTAATGATGGTTAGGATATGGGCATTGAAACTAAGTTTATAGTCAAAGAGCACCCCAATATCATTGATTGTCGAAATACGTTGCACGGACACATTGTTGATTGTATAATCAGCAAAAAGTGGAGCGGTATGACTGATAGTCATTGTCATACTCTTAGAACAATTTATATGAAACTGATTGCCTTTCCACCAATATTGAAAGGAAATTAGATCACCCTGTAGGCGTAGATGATCTATTGGGTTCTTGTATGACAGACAGAGTTTTACGTCATTTACATACATGAATATTCTAGAGTAAGAAATACAACTGGGAAGGTCATTTATAAAAAGTGAGAAAAGTAGAGGGCCCAAGTGACTACCCTGAGGAACACCCGAAGAGACAAATATGACCTTCGAAATATATGTTCTCAACCGAACTCTTGGCTTCCACACTTTAAAATCTAAGACAGAAGTTTAGGGGAAAATCCCAATTGGTCAAACTTTTGAAGTAAAACATCATGCTTAATAGAGTCAAATGCCTTACTGAAATCAGTGTATATAACATCTGTTTGCATTTTATTTAAAAAGCTTTCATTGACTAGGGATTAAAATTCTAATAAGTTCGTAGAGGTTCATCGATTCTGAACAAAACCATGCTGCGATAGTGAAATAATAGATTTACAAAAGTGTTGCAAGTTCGCAGTTAAAATTTTTTCAAATAACTTCGGAATAGGGGAAAGCTTGGCAATGCCTCTATAATTTGAAATATCAGATCTTCCTCCTTTTTTATACAGAGGAATAATAAATGATTCTTTCCAGGGAATACCGAGGTATCAAGAGGCAAATTAAACAGTTTTAATAAAGGTGACCACAAAAAAGCATTGCATTCTTTAATCACACAACTACGAATACCATCCGCTCCAGGACAGAACGATGATATCAACATACGTATAGCGGAAAAAAGATAAGCAGCAGAAATATTAGAAGCAATAATGGCAGTAATATTCATTATAGAATTCAAAGTTCGATATGAATTGGTTTCTGGATTGACAGCTGAGTGGATTGTGGATTGGAGGAAATTTGCAAATAGATCCTAGGCATCTTGATCAGTACAAGTTTTAACCAAACATAGGAAAAACGAGGAGAGAAACTCAGAAGATTTACGCTTAAAATTTACAAATGAATAAAACCTTTTGGGATCACGAAGAAACTTCCTTTTAAAGCGTATAAGGTAATTCTCACTACAACGAGAATTTAATTTACTGAAATTAGCCTTAGCTAAGGAGTATTTAGGCCAGTCAACGACCGAACCCGACTTTTTAATTTTTTTTAAACATAAGATTTAATATTTGAAGTGAACTAGGGAGGTAAATTAGAAAAAGATTTAGGAAGACACTAATACTGCGAATGGTATACACGAGTGTTCATACATGTCTAATTTCAGATCTTCAGATTTTGTGGTTTACGAGATCCTTGCGTTCATTTAGACAAACAGGGCTATATTGACTCAGCTCGTCCAGCTGATCAACAATATGTATACTTTATGGCGTCTGCGACGTCTCCTTCTGCCTGTTACATACATTTTCACAAAAACATTATACTCTGATTTCCCATTTTCAATGGGTTCGGAGTATATAAAAAAAAAATATCTATTAATGCTCTAGGCACCGCTTGGAAATTTGTACCCGGCTCTCCCGGCCACGATGACTTAACTTAATAATAACAGATATTTCTTACTTGTTTGGTTTGGGTATAGCAGGGAGTGAAAGAATGATTTTGACTATTCTATTTCGAAATGAAAGTGTGTCATAAATCCGAAGGTGTCAATTCTGTTGTGACTTGTCTAATTCGTTTGTATTTGAGCTATACCTATGAGATAAATTATTCTTGGTAAAGAGGCGGTGATTGTGAAGAATAAGAATATGATTATATGTACAGTTAATCATAAAAATATTTTAGTAAAAATATGAAGAAATAAAAGAAAAACCGGCATCTCAAAATCGAGATTCGATCCTCCGCCTACATGTACGAGTCACAATTCATCATCTCTACCACGACGCCATCACTTTACTTATGAGAAATAAAAATAAAATAAGAAATTATTAAAATGTGTATAAAAAAACAAACATTGCCGAAGTTCGAACTAAGGGTATTTATGATCGACCGAGTAACTTTATTAGCAGCTGATAATTCAAACTGAATTCTATTTTATTTGTTATTTCTTAGAGGATAGGAAAAGTTTCTCGGTGCTGCCAAGCACATTTGTCAATTGGCTTAACGTTTTGTTGAATAACTTCTGTGTTTCTTAATTGATTTTAATGAAATGCTCAGTATATTGATTATTTTTCAACTGAATTGTAGGAAATTTGAATAAAAATCCAAATTTTATTAAATACACATGACACTAAATATAAAATTTGGTTATAATTAGGGGTGTGGCAAATTCGTAAATTCGTATCTTGGAATGTTAGGGAACTGGGTGTTGTGGTGTGATTGAGCATTTCGCATTCGGTAGCGCCTGACTGCAACATTTTAACTTGTTTTTTTTTTCTGTTTTTGACAAAGTTCTAGATAAGATGGAAATAGGCTGTCCATCTTGGTATAGAACTTCTGCGATTGTGCGGCTTGACGCATCGGTAGTCAAATGAAATTCTTTTTAACGTTTGGGCTACTTAAGAATGATATATTCCGATATCAGAAAGTTTTTAAGTTTATTGAATGCTTCCAAGGCAATGGAATCTAGTTGAATTAATTTTTTACTTGACGATTGCTTTTAAATTTTACCATCTCCGCCACGTAACATTGGGGTAAGAGGTTTTGGTTGTTTAGCGTAATCTTTTATGAAACAGCGATAATAGGAGCATAGGCCGAGAGGTGATCTAAGTTCTTTAAGTGTAGTAGGTACAGGATAGTTTGAAATGGCTGCCACATTTTCATCTTTGTTTTTATTTCCTTGTCGGAAATAACCAAACCGAAAAATTTTACCTTAGTGGGTCTAATTGTCATTATATGTTTGCTTCATTGCTTCATATCGTCTATTTAGACATAGCCCAGTTTCCCTATATGTTGTCTAAGTATCTCGTCCAAGCCACTTTGAAATATTAATGTGGCATTTTTAAGGACAAAGTAAAGTCGTTTGAATTCATATTTTCCATTTTTTATGGAGAACGCAGTTTAACTTCAAGAACACAAATAATTTTGTTGTCCATTAATTTGGCAATTACCTCGTTCATTTCTGGTATGGGATATTAGTCGGCGATGGTTACAGAGTTAGCTTTCTATAGTCTATGACTAATCTATACTTCTTTTCTCGGGATGCATCTACCTTTTTTGGTACTAAAATGACTGTGGATCGGAAGCGGCGAATTATGTCGTCTAGAAGCTGTTGTATTTGCTTTTCTACTTCTCGTTGTAATGACATGGATTACGGATAATGCTTAGAATATATTGAAGTATATATATATATACTTTATGGGGTCTGCGATGTTTGCTTCTGCCTGTTACATACATTTTCACAAAAACATTATACCCTGATTTCCCATTTTCAATGTGTTCAGGTATAAGAACAAAAGAATAGAAATACTAAAACGAAAATTGCAATTTTGATATACATTGACGCTCACAAAACTTTGTAAATAAAAACAAAAAACACATTGTTTAGAAGCTGAAATCACAGCAGTATCAAATCAAAAAGGCAATAATTACCAATATACAAAGAATGCGTAAATATACAACACATTAAAGAACAGAAATAATCAAAAGTACGGAGCGCAAACTAAAATACGTCTTACTCTCAATTTATCGATAAGTTTCGATAAATTTGCTTTAAATTATGTGATCCTTTAGAGGTGGAGACTTCAAATTTTTTGTGCAGATAGGTTTAGTGAATGCGGACATTTTGTACATTTTTTCCATATATCATATACTAGAGACTTTTGCTTTCGCACATAGACACATATGAATGCCATAATCACAGTTTGATGAAGAAAGTACATCTACAAAGGAAGTTATTAAACTTTTAATTTTCCATAGCACAGGCATATTGCAGCCCACGCGCAGTCGCTGCTCAGTTAGCAGAGCGCGTGCTCATATTACGTTCGTGTGCGTGCGTATGTGTGTGTATGTGTTGGTTGCAATATATATGTAAAATAATCAAAGCATGCTTCCAATATCGGCTATTCGAAGGGTTCAGTGTTCTTAGTCGAGCAGTCTCGACTAGAACTTTCTTAAATGTTCTTCTTTGCTTTCTGTTTTTTACACGGGTTAGTGTATGTGTTCGCTGTCGCTCGATCACGCTTAGCTTAGTGTTTGTTTTTATTTCTTACGAAATTTATTTCGTTTGTAGTGTAGCTTTCTCCCGCTCTATTTTCTGTTTCTTCATCAACTGTTTATTCTTTTGATCTCTGTATTATCTGAGTGTTGTTGTTTTAAGATTTTCGTTTCTCCCAACACAGTTAATCCTCTCTTTGTCTCTTATTTTTTCTACCTTAATCTGTTTGTATTTTTGTTTTGATTATGTCCCGTGCTTGCCAATATGATATGCTGTATGGAATCATGTACATTTCTGAAAGTCACTGATTCTGCATAAATGCAATTTGTTGGTTGCTGGTTGTGCGAGAATCTAATGCACATTAAATATGCTGGCATCTCGGGGCGTTACTGTGATAGAATCATGGCTGCTCCCAAAAGTGTATGTGAGGGATTACGCTGGTCTTGCCCGGATTGTTTGGAAAAACAAATAAGTTTTTCCAAGATGTATAATTCAGTGCGGGTTTAGTACTCAAATCTAAGTAAATTTTCAAAACAGCTTGAAGAACTGAAAGCTGGAGAAAAAATATTGAATCAGTATAATTTTGATTCTCCGCTGAATGCAGTGATTACTCCTTCACTGCTAGTTCCCCCCTCCATTCAAGTATCGTCTCCTAACTTATCAACCCCTTCTTCACCTTGTCAAGAATTATCAACTTCCATCAGATGATTCAGTTGAAATATCTGTGTCTAGTGTCATAATAGACACTGAAAAGGCCACTATGAAAAAAGTTAAAGTTTCTCCGAGTGTTGGTCAAACTAAAAACAACATTCAGACATCGTCTCCTACACCGTCTACTACTCCTATACCTACCCTATATTACCTATATTACCCTATTTATCTGTTGTGTCTCCTCGAAAGCAAGTTTTCTTATATAGGCTTTCATCAGATACGACATGTGAAGCTGTATCTGTTTTTATCGAAAAGTTCGACTAAAGTATTTATCTCAAAGTTTAATTTTGCGGTTCCTCGTGAAATTGCTTCGTTTAAAATCAAAATCAATCAAATCCAAACTTTTGGCCACTCCATGTAGTTGTGCATGAATACAAAGCGAAAGATTCGGAATAGAATTTCCCCAGTGTTTTTAAATCCCGTTTCGGCACAACCTTCATCTGATGCTGTATCGAAATACAAAGTTTCTTTCCATCTTTTCCGCAGCTATCTATTTTTTATCAAAATGTTCGAGACCTTAATTCTAAATTAAAAAATCTATTTCTGCATAGCTATAGTGTACAATCTGAACTTACAGTCCTAACTGAAACATGGTTAAGCCAAAATGTTTATAACAGTGATGTTCTTTCAAATAATTTCACTATTTATAGACTTTCCACATTCTAAAGTACATTAAATGCTATTCTAGACAAGTGTGATAGTATGTGTCTTCCTAAATCTTTTTCTAATAGGTTTATTAGAGGGAGGTTTCCCTGGTTCACTTCGACTCTTTCAACTTTCAACAATTTTAAATATAAATGTTTTAAAAAGTTCAAAAAGTCGGGTTCGGTCGTTAACTGGTCTAAATACTCCTTAACTAAGGCTAATTTCAATAAATTAAATTCTCGTTGTAGTGAGAATTACCTTATACGCTTTAAAAGGAAGTTTCTTCGTAATCCCAAAAGGTTTTATTCATTTGTAAATTTTAAGCGTAAATCTTCTGAGTTTCTCTCCTCGTTTTTCCTATGTTTGGTTAAAACTTGTACTGATCAAGATGCCTAGGATCTATTTGCAAATTTCCTCCAATCCACAATCCACTCAGCTGTCAATCCAGAAACCAATTCATATCGAACTTTGAATTCTATAATGAATATTACTGCCATTATTGCTTCTAATATTTCTGCTGCTTATCTTTTTTCCGCTATACGTATGTTGAAATCATCGTTCTGTCCTGGAGCGGATGGTATTCGTAGTTGTGTGATTAAAGAATGCAATGCTTTTTTGTGGTCACCTTTATTAAAACTGTTTAATTTGCCTCTTGATACCTCGGTATTCCCTGGAAAGAATCATTTATTATTCCTCTGTATAAAAAAGGAGGAAGATCTGATATTTCAAATTATAGAGGCATTGCCAAGCTTTCCCCTATTCCGAAGTTATTTGAAAAAATTTTAACTGCGAACTTGCAACACTTTTGTAAATCTATTATTTCACCATCGCAGCATGGTTTTGTTCAGAATCGATGAACCTCTACGAACTTATTAGAATTTTAATCCCTAGTCAATGAAAGCTTTTTAAATAAAATGCAAACAGATGTTATATACACTGATTTCAGTAAGGCATTTGACTCTATTAAGCATGATGTTTTACTTCAAAAGTTTGACCAATTGGGATTTTCCCCTAAACTTCTGTCTTGGATTGGTTCCTATTTAAAGTGTGGAAGCCAAAGAGTTCTGTTGAGAACATCTAATTTGAAGGTCATATTTGTCTCTTCGGGTGTTCCTCAGGGTAGTCACTTGGGCCCTCTACTTTTCTCACTTTTTATAAATGACCTTCCCAGTTGTATTTCTTACTCTAGAATATTCATGTATGTAAATGACGTAAAACTCTGTCTGTCATACAAGAACTCAATAGATCATCTACGCCTACAGGGTGATCTAATTTCCTTTCAATATTGGTGGAAAGGCAATCAGTTTCATATAAATTGTTCTAAGTGTATGACAATGACTTTCATTCATACCGCTCCATTTTTTGCTGATTATACAATCAACAATGTGTCCGTGCAACGTATTTCGACAATTAATGATATTGAGTTGCTCTTTGACTATAAACTTAGTTTCAATGCCCATATCCTAACCATTATTAATGAAGCCAAAAGTGTACTTAATGAATCCGTTTATCACTAAACTTCTTTTTGTCTCGCTGGTACGCCCTATTTTAGAATATTGTTCTATTATATGGTCGCTATAGCAATCTGCGCAATCTTAACTGGGATCGTAACTTTCGTTTACCGTCCTATCGTAGTAGGCTTCTTCGTTGAGATCTTCCATCGTTAATCAATCGTAGAATAGTCTTGGGTATTTTTTTTCTACATAAGTTGATTAACGGTAGTATTGATTTGCCTTCTCCCTTATTTCAAATCAATTTCCTAGTTCCTACCCGTGTTTCTCGTCACTTTTGTCCTAGATTTTTTACCTATATCTACCTGTAACTATTCTTTGCACAGTGCGTTTCGTGTTCTATATACTAATTACAATATTTATTTTCATGTATTTAGTTCTCTCTTTCCTTAATAAAATCCTCTCTTAAATCATATTTCAGTGAAATCACACACACAATTCAGTAGTGAGAATGCACCTGACAATTCTCCCTACTTGTGTAGTGATTTCTCTTATTGTATTTTACTTTTTTATATATTTTTTTCTTATATTTGTATTACCTTTTTTTAACTGCTTGTATCTTGCTTAGTTTCAATGATATCACTAACCATAACTGGCTGTGATTTGGGGCATAGCTCGCCGGTTCAGCAAATAATACACCCCGATCGGGTTGGTGATATCGTTGTTATATATTAATATTATTAGTCTTTTTCATTTCCCTATACTTTTATAATTTACGTTTTTAGTCAAATTTCTTTTTATATAAATAAAATAAAATAATATATAATATATAATATATAATATATAATATATAATATATAATATATAATATATAATATATAATATATAATATATAATATATAATATATAATATATAATATATAATATATAATATATAATATATAATATAAAATATACCTTTATTATACTCATTCACAAAATGAAATGAGTATATTGGGTTTGTGCACTGTCCGTCCGTCTGGCCGTATGACCGCAAACCTTTTCTATGTTATTGATGCTAGAGACTTGAAATTTGGAACATATATACATATACTCTCGTCATATAAAGTGTCAAGATTTTCCTGATACTGCCACTGGGGCGCGGAATATTGGAAAATTTATTTTCCTGTATGTCAGAAATACTACTTGTAGCAGTTCTAGCGAGTTGAGAGAGATTTGGACTGGTTAGATTTGGACTGGTTACTCGCGTTGACATCCCACGTTGAATAAGCTGGATGAAGGATGAAACTGAAAGTTAGAACGACCAGGTTTGACACGTGGGTTAGTGTTATGATCCTATAAATAAATAAAGACCAAAAATATTATATATTCACGGCTACTATTGATGCTAGAAACTTGAGACTTGGTATATATACCTGTATTAACGTCCCAAGTTCAATAAGCTATGGCGGATATAACTACGCCCACAGGGGGCGTGGCAAACCGCACAAGTTTATAGCGCATACAGTTTTAATGCTAGAAGCTTCAACATTGGATTGGTAGGTTGCTGGTGACCTCCTCTATCGATCAGCAACAATTATTTTTACGGCGTGACCTATTCAAAAATACCCTGTTATTCACAGTTACGTTGTCCTACATCCCTGACATGGACTGGCCAAAAATTAAACCACTATTTTTGAGCTATAACCACACACTTTATTGACTTTTTGGGCGTTTACCATCTTAATTGAGGTAATAAATATATAAATATATTTTAGAATTAAAAAAAAAACCTAAATAAACGAACCTCCCTAACTTGCACGAGTCAAAATGCTTCATCTCCACCACGACGCCACCACTGTGCTTGTCAAACCAATAATAATTATAAATAAAATGTGTGTAAAGACCCGACTTCATCCCAGGCTCGAACCAAGGGTGCCATAATCGGCGCGCGTCACTTCTATTAGCAACGCCACTGAACCTCATTGTAATCAAATAATTTAATGAGAATATGACTTACGCTGAATTCTATTGCATTTTTTATTTCTTAGAACATAAGCCAATGTTCGCTGTGCAGCACATTTGTCAATTGCCTAAACGTTTTGTTGAATAACTTCTGTGTTACTTAACGGATTTTAATGAAATTTGCAGCATATTAATTATATTCTCAACTGAATTGTAAGAAATTGGTGTATAGCAACAATCAAAATTGTATTAAATATACATGACACTAAATACAAAATTTAGGGGTAATTAGGGGTGTGGCAAATTGATAAATTGGTTTCTTGGAATTTTATGGAACTAGGAGCTTGCGGTGTGAATGACTATTTCGAAGTCGGTAGGGCCCAACTGCAACGTTTTTACTTGTTATACCCTAAACCCATTGAAAATGAGAAATCAGGGTATAATGTTTTTGTGAAAATGTATGTAACAGGCAGAAGGAGACGTCGCAGACCTCATAAAGTGTATATATTCTTGATCAGCTCGACGAGCTGAGTCGAACTAGCCCGTCCGTCCGTCTGTATGAACACGTTGATCTCGTAAACCACAAAAGCTAGAGATCTGAAATTTGACATGTATACTCGTGAATACCATACGCAGTACTACTTTTTTCCTTCGATAACTCATCATATTTCCGAATTATCGATAAATTTGCTTTCATTTATGTGACCCATTAAAGCTAGAGACTTCAAATTTACTATGCAGATAGGTGTAGTGAATGCAGACATTTTGTACATTTTGGATTTTGGATGCCACGCCCTCTTCGCCCACAGTTTGGAAAACCCATATATCATATACTAGAGACTTTTGCTTTCGCCAATAGACATATGAATGCCATAATTCCAGTGTGAAAATTTGATTAAGAAAGTTCATCTAGAAAAAAATCATTAAACATTTTATTTCCCACATCATAGGTATATTGCAGACAAAGCGCAGTCGCAGAGTGTGTGCTCATATTATGTCCGTATGCGTGCGTATGTGTGTTTCTGTTCCTTGCAAAATACATATATGTATGTAAAATAATCATAGCATGCTTCCAATATCACCTATTCGAAGGTTCAGGGTATCTCTTAGTCGAAGCGGTCTCAACCAGATATTTCTTACTTGTTTGGTTTGGGTATAGCAGGGAGTGAAAGAATGATTTTGACTATTCTATTTCGAAATGAAAGTGTGTCATAAATCCGAAGGTGTCAATTCTGTTGTGACTTGTCTAATTCGTTTGTATTTGAGCTATACCTATGAGATAAATTATTCTTGGTGAAGAGGCGGTGATTGTGAAGAATAAGAATATGATTATATGTACAGTTAATCATAAAAATATTTTAGTAAAAATATGAAGAAATAAAAGAAAAACCGGCATCTCAAAATCGAGATTCGATCCTCCGCCTACATGTACGAGTCACAATTCATCATCTCTACCACGACGCCATCACTTTACTTATGAGAAATAAAAATAAAATAAGAAATTATTAAAATGTGTATAAAAAAACAAACATTGCCGAAGTTCGAACTAAGGGTATTTATGATCGACCGAGTAACTTTATTAGCAGCTGATAATTCAAACTGAATTCTATTTTATTTGTTATTTCTTAGAGGATAGGAAAAGTTTCTCGGTGCTGCCAAGCACATTTGTCAATTGGCTTAACGTTTTGTTGAATAACTTCTGTGTTTCTTAATTGATTTTAATGAAATGCTCAGTATATTGATTATTTTTCAACTGAATTGTAAGAAATTTGAATAAAAATCCAAATTTTATTAAATACACATGACACTAAATATAAAATTTGGTTATAATTAGGGGTGTGGCAAATTCGTAAATTCGTATCTTGGAATGTTAGGGAACTGGGTGTTGTGGTGTGATTGAGCATTTCGCAGTCGGTAGCGCCGACTGCAACATTTTAACTTGTTTTTATACCCTGAACCCATTAAAAATGGGTAATCAGGGTATAATGGTTTTGTTGCAGCCCCAATGTATGTAACAGGCAGAAGGAGGCGTGGCAGACCACATAAAGTATAGATATTCTTCATCAGGACGACAAGCCGAGTCGATTGAGCCCTGTCCGTCAGTCTGTCTGTCCGTCTGTCCGTATGTTTGAACGCGTGGATCTCAGAACCTATAATAGCTAGAGACTTGAACTTTTTTTTTATAGATTCGTGTATATCACGCGCAGATCGAGTTTGTTTTAGAAATTCGATAAGTCTTCTCGTTTTTTTTATCGATTAAAAACGAAATCGATTTTCAGTTTTAAAATTATATCTTCTATATCTTGATAGTTAGAGACTACAAATCTTGTATTTAGCTTAATGGGACTTTATACAATTTTGATTTTTGTAAATTTTGGATGCCACGCCCTCTTCGCCCAAATTTTCAAATCACTTATTTCAAATACTACAGACTTGTGCTTTTGCACATACACGCATATGAATGATATAATTACGCTGCGCAAGTTTGATTAAGAAAGTCGGTCTACAAAAAAAGTTATTAAGCATTTAGTTTCCCATAACACGCACATATTGCCGCAGCGAAGTCGCTGAGTAAACTGCGCAGTTAGCAGAGCGTACGCGTGTGCTAGTGTACGTATGCGTTGCTTGCAATATACATACATAAGTACATACTGTATATATTTTTATATATATATAATATAAGAGTAACATTGATATAACTTAAATAAAGTCAATATAATGTACATATGAATAGTTGAAATGCATTATGTTATTAAACGAAACGTTTACGTACAGACGCGCGTGGCAACAGCAGCAGAAGCATCTAGAAAATTCGAAGAATTCATAACAACAACAACAAAAACAAATTGGGGATGAATTTTGAAGCAATGATCGCCGACATAAAGTCTCGGGTTCGATTATCTAAGCTGACGTCAACATTTTTTTTATGCAAGTTAGTTAATCTTTTTTTTTTTTAATTTTATAATTTAATTTAAAATTATATACAAACTTTGAAGTGCATTTAAAGCCGCCGATAGGCGGGGTTCAGGGTATTTCCTAGTCGGGCACATCCGACTAGAGTTTCCTTACTTCTTTTTTCTGTTTATGACAAAGTTCTAGATAAGATGGAAATAGACTGTCCATCTTGGTATAGAACTTCTGCGATAACCAAACCGAAAAATTTTACTTTAGTGGGTCTAATTGTCATTATATGTTTGCTTCACGAAGTGTTTGGAACATTTTTTCTAGGTGAGCCGGATGGGAAGTTTCGTTTTTACTGAATATATCGTCTATTTAGACATAGCCCAGTTTCCCTATATGTTGTCTAAGTATCTCGTCCAAGCCACTTTGAAATATTAATGTGGCATTTTTAAGGACAAATTGAAGTCGTTTGAATTCATATTTTCCATTTTTTATGGAGGACGCAGTTGTCCTTAAGGGGATTTAATGAAATCCACTTTTAACTTCAAGAACACAAATAATTTTGTTGTTCATTAATTGGGCAATTACCTCGTTCATTTCTGGTATGGGATATTAGTCGGCGATGGTTACAGAGTTAGCTTTCTATAGTCTATGACTAATCTATACTTCTTTTCTCGGGATGCATCTACCTTTTTTGGTACTACAATGACTGGGGATCGGAAGGGGCGAATTATGTCGTCTAGAAGCTGTTGTATTTGCTTTTCTACTTCTTGTTGTAATGACATGGAATACGGATAATGCTTAGAATATATTGAAGTCTGTAGTGGTTCTCACTTCTGCCTTAACAGATATAGTAATGACTGTCTTAATCAAATTTTCACAGTGTAATTGTGTCATTCATATTTATGTGTTTGACAAAGCACTTGTGCTTTTGTGCTTGCAATTGTGGCGAAGGGGGCGTGGCATCCAAAATTCAAAAACTAGAAAATGTCCGCATTTACTACACAATTTGAAGTCTTTAGCTTTAATGCTACACATAAATGAAAGTAAATTTTTCGATAAATCGGAAACGGGATGATTTATCGAAAAAAAAAAACAAACTCAAACTGCGTATGGTATACACGTCAAATTTGAGATCTCTAGCTTTTGTGGTTTACGAGATCAACGCGTTCATACAGACAGACGAACGGACGAACTGACAGACAGACAGGGCTATATCGACAAAGCTCGTCCAGTTGATCAAGAATATATACTTAATGGGGTCTGCCATGGTTCCTTCTGCCTGTAACATGAATTTTCACATATATATATACACACCGCCGGGTGTGTGTTTGTTTGCACAGGCATGTATGTGGATGCCCACCGCACATTTCACTATCGGTGATGGCTCTACTTTTTCGCCCGAAACTATACTAAATCTATACTTAATCTCAGCTTTTTCGTGTCTCGACTTTGCACTGTACTTTTTCGCCTAACAATGTACTTTATTTTTCCACTTTACTCTTCTTCTCGTCTTTGCCGTCGCCAAGAAGAGTGGGCACACAATCGAAAGTAGGGTATTTTCGATTTAGTACTTATAAGCTCATTTATTTGTCACATTACGGGATACAGATTTCAGTTTGAGGAGGGCCACTTGCAAGATATTTGAAAGTCGCTGGAACTCGGGAAATGAAGTGGCTTTGTGAGATAGGGTTAGTGATCTGACGATATGCTCGCGGGTGACATACTCGAATACTAGCGCTCAACGCTCCACCTCGTGGATGCATTTTTAGGAAAGCGTATCTAGTGAGGTTTCTTAGCCGCGTTTATTTAGGTAGAACAAGAGAAAGCTTGGCCCTTCAATTTCTCAAATATCTTAATTTTTCGTCCTTTCACACGATCTCGAGTATTGCCGTTTCTGCGTCTCTATTCAACTATTGCTCGCCGCTTCCTGACTTGACTCTCGCGCTCGATGACTTACTCATCACACTATCTCGCTCAATATTTGTGCCCGCCTTCCGCACCCCAACTTCCCCATACCTTACATGCATTCTATGTTTCTCATTGCGTAGCTGCATTATATGCTGTTACGATTCAAATTTAAATTAAAAGCTATGTTAACTGATTGAAACACGCATATTACAATAACAATCCTTTCACTATCAATTATATATTATATATATATAATATATATATATATTATATATAATATATAATATATAATATATAATATATAATATATAATATATAATATATAATATATAATATATAATATATAATATATAATATATAATATATAATATATAATATATAATATATAATATATAATATATAATATATAATATATAATATATCGTATATAATATATAATATATAATATATAATATATAATATATCAGAGAGAGTTCTGAGTTTGTGAGAGTAAGACGTATTTTAGTTTGCGCTCCGTACTGTTTATACCCTGAACCCATTGAAAATGGGAAATCAGGGTATAATATTTTTGTGAAAGTGTATGTAACAGGCAGAAGGAGACATCGCAGACCCCATAAAGTATATATATTCTTGATCAGCTCGATGACCTGTCCGTCTGTCCGTCCGTCCGTCCATCTGTATGAACGCGTTGATCTCGTAAACCACAAAAGCTAGAGATCTGAAATTTTACATGTATACTCGTGAATACCATACGCAAAAGGATTTTTTTTCGATAAATCATCCCGTTTCCGATTTATCGATAAATTTCGATAAATTTGCTTTGACGCATTAGAGGTAGAGACTTCAAATTTTTTGTGCAGATAGGTGTAGTGAATAAACTTTTAATTTTCCATATCATAAGCATATTGCAGCCCACGCGCAGTCGCTGCTCAGTTAGCAGAGCGCGTGCTCATATTACGTTCGTGTGCATGCTTCCAATATCGGCTATTCGATGGGTTCAGGGTATCTCTTAGTCGAGCAGTCTCGACTAGAGCTTCCTTACTTGTTTTTATTTAATTTATAAAATAATAAATTTTCTATTTTTAAAAATTTTTGTATCAGATCGCACTTTTTTTTTCAAATGGGTCAAAATAAACTCCGAACAAATATATATATATATATATATATATATATATATATATATATATATATATATATATATATATATATATACCCTGGCATGTTCATACCTTCTCGACCGTATGTAGCTAATGTGTCTAAAACCACAAAATTTATGAAATTTGCAATGTATACTCGTATATAAATACGTAATACGACCTTTTTTATACCGTGAACACCTTAAAAATTGGTAATCAGAGTATGTTTTTCTTGTTCTTGAAATGTATGTAATAGGCTGGAGGAGACGAGGCAGACCCCATAAAGTATATAGCAGCAGCAGAAGCATCTAGAAAGTTCTGAGAATTCATAACAACATAGATAAATTGAGGATGAGTTTTAAGCAGAAGTTGAGCAGGTCAGTAGCACTAGTTCAGTAGCTTAATAATTTTGTTTAGGAATTGGCTTATTACACATAAGTGGTGTAACGGCGGTGTTGGTAGAAGCGGCAATCGGCATCATGGAAACCCAGGTTCGATTCTCTAAGCTGAAGTCAAAAGTTCTTTTTTTATGCAAGTTACTTATTATTTTTGTTTGATTTTAATTTAAAATTATATAATTCGATGCAAACTGTAAAGTGCATTTAAAATCGACGATAGGCGGGGTTTAGGGTATTTCCTAGTCGTGCACTTCTGACTAGAGTTTCCTACTTGTTTAAATTTAATTTGAAATTGTAAAAGTCTATGCAAGCTGTAAAGTGCATTTAAAAACGCCGATTAGGCGGGGTTCAGGTTCACTTAATAGTCGGGTAGCTCCTTTGATGTTTATCACGAATTTGTTTTTAAAATTCAATAACTCCGCCCGATTTAATTTTTATTGCTTAAAAACGTTATTGGAATTCAATTATTAAATTAAATTTCCCAAGTCTTTAGATAATTGAGTTTTAAATTGTTCACTTAGATTTATTTGTATTTATACAATTTTTATTTTCGTTATATTTTGTTTGTAATTTATATAAACGGATCCAATGCTTTAAGTTAGTCTAAATACATACAATACATTGCAGCATAC
Organism: Drosophila fulvimacula; assembly: GCA_035045555.1. Taxonomy (NCBI): domain Eukaryota; kingdom Metazoa; phylum Arthropoda; class Insecta; order Diptera; family Drosophilidae; genus Drosophila; species Drosophila fulvimacula. The sequence continues at coordinate 414,299 of JAWNOX010000160.1, read as the reverse complement.
CATAGCTGTGGTAAATATTCACCATGGCTTCGTATTGGTTAAGGGGCGACAGAACTAAATACATCCCATTGGTTAACTCATGGGGGTGTTTTTTGTTTGTTGGTGTGGGTAATATGCTTATACATATCATGAAAGAGAGTCTCTGTTCGGAAAATATTCTTCAATTGTATTTAGTTTTTTCTGTGTATCGAATTGAAGTATATCTCAATAATGCAAATGTTCGTTAACTGATAGTAGATGGTGTAATTGACGAATAAACAATATAAAAATAAGAATATAATTGAATGAGTGAAATGTCGAAATATGTTAGTAGGGTGTGTCGTGAATCTCCTTCATTTTATTGCAACGGTGACTACAATAACTCACCTATATCGGATTTAAATGCATTTGATTGTATGTAGTTAACAACAACAACATTTATACACTTTTCATAAAATATTTATTTTAATTGCACAGTAAGAGATTTGCATTCCTCAAATAATATATTTGCAAATAAAAAATGTGCTTTAAAAGATATTAATTTTGCCTGTATCTCAATACAAGCATATAGAATCGAATCCACTATATACTTATGCACTGAACCCATTGAAAATGGGTAAAACTGGGTACAAAGGTTTTGTCAAAATGTATGTAACAGGCAGAAGGATGAGTGGCAGACACCATAAATTTTTCTTGATCGGCTCAATGGGCTGAGTCGATATAGCCATTTGTCCGTTTTTCCTTCCGTCTCTGTGAATGCAGTGATCACGTAAACCACAAAAGCTAAAGATCGGAAATTTCACATGTAAACTCGTAAATACTATACGCAGTATGAGTTTGTTTGTTTTTTCAATAACTCATCCCGTTCCCTAATTATCGTTAAGTTTCGATAAATTTTCTTCGATTTATGTGTACCGTTATAGCTTAAGTCAATTTGTATTCTTGACTCAGCGCCACATATTACTAATGTGCTAAGTTAGTTTTTGAATAACTACTGACAACATTACTATTAACTGAGTAATTAAGATTATTTCAATAAATACAATTAATATAGCTATTAAAACACTTTTTTCCAGATTCAAACATAAACGGTACCGGTGGTGAAATATATTCATCCAGCAATAATCTTAGTTTTGCTCCACATCCAACGGTTAGAACTATTAAAAAGAGAAATACAGCTAATAAAAAAGAAAGAAGGAGAACTCAAAGTATTAATAATGCATTCTCCTGTCTACGCGAGAGAATACCAAACGTTCCTTCAGATACTAAGTTATCAAAGGTAATTTGTAAATTGAATCCATTTTTAATGGGATTTTAGATTATGATTTTGTAAATATTTATGTAACAAGGCAGAAAGAGGAGTATGAAACACCATATATATATTCTTGATCAGAACCACAAAAGCTCGAACATTTTAAATGTAAACTCGTTTCGTGCGATATATAGGATCGTACAAAAAAGTGTTTAGCTATTACAGATGCTGAGATCGACGCGTTTAAACATACGAACAGCCGGACGGACTGAGCCCAGCGAACTGGTCAAGAATACTTAATATGGGGTTTGCTATGCCTCCTTCTGGCTGATTTTCCCATTAATGGCTTCAAGGTTAAACAAAATTTACAAAATTTACAGATAAAAACTTTAAAATTGGCAATATTATACATAAACTACTTAGTTGGCGTTATTGATGGAGATCAAGATCCGAAAAGTGGATTCCAAGCTGAAGTTAAACTTCCAAGCCGAAAAGCCTATTTAGGTAGAAAACTGGAAAACGAGGTAAATATTTGAAAGATTCTTAGCAAGAAACTTCAGTCTGTTAAGTTGTTGAGTTTGCTTCGAAGTGCAGTGGCGGTGTTAGTGGAAGTGACGCACGTCGACAGCAGAGAATCTGGGTGCGAATCTAGACGCTGTTGGATATTTATATTAAATCATATATTTAAATACTCTAAACCCCGCCTATGTGCTTTTCACAGTTTGCATAGAATTATATAATTTTAAATTAAATTAAAAAAGAAAAAAAAAATAAGTAACTTGCATTAAAAAAATTTTGACGACAGCTTAGAGAATCGAGCCCGGGTCTTCATGTCGGCGATCGGCGCTTGCACTACTTGAGTGTAAGATAGCGAATTCCTAAGTAAAGTTATTGAGCTACTGAGCTACTGCTACTGAGCTGCTTAACTTCTGCTGAAAATTCATACCCAATTTATCTTTGTTGTTGTTATGAATTCTTAGGGTATAAAAATGGGTTGATTACCCGTTTAATGGGTTTGTTGCGGCCGAAATATGTATGTATGTTACAAGGAGAAGGAGCCGTGGCAGACTCTATAAAGTATATATAAGTATATATTCTTGATCAGGACGACAAGCCGAGTCGATTGGGCCCTATCCGTCTGTCCGTCTGCCCGTCTGTCCGTATGTATGAACGCGTCGATCTAAGAACCCATAATAGCTAGAGACTTGAATTTTTTGTAGATTCGTGTATATCCCGCGCAGATAAAGTTTGTTTTAGAAATTCGATAACTCTTCTCGTTTTTTATCGATTAAAATAAAAAATCGATTTTCAGTTTAAAAATTATATCTTCAACATCTTTATAGTTAGACTCTTGTGTATTTAGTTTAATGGGACCTTTATACAATTTTGATTTTTGTTAAATTTTGGATTCCACGCCCCTTCTCCTCAAATTTTGAAAACACTTATTTCAAATACTAGAGACTTGTGCTTTTGCAATTACACACATATGAATGATATGATTACGCTGCGCAAGTGAGTAAGATTAAGAAAGTCGTTGTACAAAAAAGTTTTTAAGCATTTAATTTCCCATAACATGCACATATTGACTCAGCGCAGTCGCTGAGCAAACTGCGTAGTTAGCAGAGCGTATGTGTGTGCATATGTATGTATGCGTTGCTTGCAATATACATACATATACACATATGTACATCTATATATAAAATAAGTATAACATGGATATAATTTAGACAAAGTCAATATAATACATATATAGATAAAATTTATTAAAAATTACCAAATGCACGCGGTAGCATCATCTAGAAAATTCTAAGAATTCATAACTACAACAAAATTTAACTGGGGATGAATTTTAAGCAGAAGTTCAGTACAGTAGCTGTCGCACTAGCTCAGTAGCTGAGCTCCTTGAGATTTCGTAATCTGACCCTCAAGTAGTGCAAAGGCGGTGTTGGTTGAAGCGGCGCTCGGCGGCACGGAAACACAAGTTCGATTCTCAAGGTCGCCGTCAAAAGTTTTTTTAAATACGTTAATTTTTATTATTATTATTATTTTTTTTAAATTTAATTTAAATAATAATAATTCTATGCAGACTGTAAAGTGAATTTAAAATCGTCGGTATTTCCTAGTCGGGCACCTCCGACTAGAGTTTCTTTGCTTGTTTCTTACATTTATAATATTTAGCAAATCAATGAAGGAGGTAAAATGGCAAAAAGTCAATATATGAGTTTATTGCGTTAAAAACAGTTGTTTTCTCCTCTTTCTTTCTTTCCCATTCTCCCAATGGACAAAGGACGCTTACACTCAAAAAATGCAAAAATTTCCGGGTATTTTTGAATAGTTCACGCCCCAAAATGCGAAACAACATTTTTTGAGCGATCGATAGAGGGGTCACCAAAGTTAATACTTTGACAAATACATACTGGCATTCATATGTATCCACAACGTGAAAAGTTGATTGAAAAAGCCCATCACAACAAAATTTATTAAACGTTTAATTTCCCATATAATAGGCATATTGCACTCGGTGCTCAGTTAGCAGAGCGCTTGCTCATTGTTGAGTCCGCGTGCATACGTATGTGTATGTATGTGTTGCTTGCAATATATATATAAAATGCATGTTTGCAATATCGCCTATCTCCAATATTATTAAAATTTCGAGTAACGTAAATATATATAAAAACACAACAAACATACTTGCAGCGTAAACTCCGCAACAATTTGTATCTGATATTACAAGCAACATTTCGACAATCTTCGATTCTTCAAGTCTTAAATTGAATTTACGCATAGTGATCCATTACAGTTTTATGTCGAACCGAAAATCACAAAATATTTCTATGTATTACATCAATCTGAATTTGAAAACTGTAGATTTTACTGTCTACCAAATATTGATTCAGTTTGTCGAAATTAATCAATAATAATAGGTGTATTATCTAATGTATTTTAATGAAATTTTCAGCATATTGCTTATGTTTCAACTGACCTTTAATTTGAATAAGTTGGTATGTATATGCAAAAATTAAATTTGTATAAAATACGCATGACACTAAATACAAAGTTTGGGTCAATCATAAGCAGCGCAAATCACGACATTAAAATATTGGAAGGTTTTGAAACTGGATGCTGGACTCCCGTCCAGAATTAGTATTAGTATTTACCTACTTTTTTTATAACTTTTTGTTAATGATATGTAATAATAAGAATCATAATTTACTATCGAATAATTTTAGTTTATTAATTATAAACTAAAATTATTCTATACTAAATTATGATTTCTTCTGCAAGAGTAGAACAAATTTAAGACAACCAACCCTATTTTTCCCACCCTTTTTGTTGTCTTGTTGTCTTACGAAATTATTTTTACATGGCCCAATTACATTGTGTGTATAAACATCGTTCTATATCTACGAATGTGTTGTAGGTATTTTTGTACATGTACGTAAAGAAATAAATAAGAGTGTTCTAGTCGAGACTGGTCGACTAGGAAATCCCCTGAGTTCTGTGGAGAGCGGATCAATATATGATTATTGAACAATGCATATCATATTAATATACACACACATCCATACACACGCTTGTACTCATAATCACGAACTCTGCCAACTGCGTAGTTTACGAAACAGCTGCGTTTGGGCTTCAATATGCCTACATGTATGTGTGTTATGGAACTTAATTATTTCATAATTTCCATGCAAGACAAGAGCTGCCGTCTAGCTCATTCTTCTGACTGTTACATACATTTTAATAAAAACATTATACCCTGACATCCCATTTTCAATGGATTCAGGGCATAAAAATAAATGTTTTCAGCTAGAGGGTGAGAGTAGGTATTACAAGTTTCCTCAATTAAAAAGTCAAGTGCCAGCGATACTCGTAAGTACATAAAGCAGATGTACATTTACATTGAATACATATTAAAAATCATTGTATTATTATGTAACAATAAAAGCATATAATATATTCTGGTTGAAAATACATATACATATGTATAGCTTCATTTGTGCAACTTAAATCTTAAATAAAATAAATATTATCTATACCTTGATAAGTAGAAAGTTATTTTAAACGTAGTTTTTGTTATAAGTATATTTTATACGCTGAAGTTAATGGGTAATCGGGGTATAATGGTTTTGTTGCTGTCGAAATGTATGTAACAGGCAGAAGGAGACGTGGCAGACCCCATAAAGTATATATATTCTTGATCAGGACGACAAGCCAAGTCGATTGAGCCCTGACCGTCTGTTTATATATCATTTTAAATTAAATTAAAAAATTAAAAAAAAAAAAAGATTAAGTAACTTGCATAAAAAAACGTTTTGACGTCAGCTTAAAGAATCGAACCCGAGACTTTATGTCGACGATCATCGCTTCCATCAACACAGTCGTTGCAATACATAAGAGTGAGATAGCGAATTCCTAAGTACAGTTATTGAGCTACTGAGCTGCTGCTACTGAGCTGCTGCTACTGAGCTGCTGAACTTCTGCTGAAAATTCATCCCCAATTTGTCTTTGTTGTTGTTGTTATGAATTCTTCGAATTTTCTAGAGCTTCTGCTGCTGTTGCCATGCGCGTGTGTATGTACGTAAACGTTTGGTAAACGTTTCGTTTAATAACATAATGCATTTCATCTATTCATATGTATGTATGTACATATGTATATTATATTGACTTTATTTAAGTTATATCAATGTTACTTTTATTTTATATATATGTAAATATATACAGTATGTACATGTGTACATACATACATTTGTATGTATATTGCAAGCAACGCATACATACACACGCACACGCATACGCTCTGCTAACTGCGCAGTTTACTCAGCGACTTCGCTGCGCCAATATGTGCGTGTTATGGAAAATTAAGTGTTTAATAACTTTTTTTGTAGAGCGACTTTCTTAATCAAACTTGCGCAGCATAATTATATCATTCATATGTGTGCATGTGCAAAAGCACAAGTCTGTAGTATTTCAAATAGGTGATTTGAAAATTTGGGCGAAGGGGGCGTGGCATCCAAAATTTAACAAAAACCAAAATTCTATAAAAGTCCCATTAAGCTAAATACAAGATTTGGAGTCTCTAACTATCAAGATATAGAAGATATTATTTTAAAACTGAAAATCGATTACGTTTTTAATCGATAAAAAAAGAACGAGAAGAGTTATCGAATTTCTAAAACAAACTCGACCTGCGCGTGATATACACGAATCTATAAAAAAAAAGTTCAAGTCTCTAGCTATTATAGGTTCTGAGATCCACGCGTTCAAACATACGGACAGACGGACAGACGGACGGACGGACAGACGGACAGACGGACAGACGGACAGACAGACAGACGGACAGGGCTCAATCGACTCGGCTTGTCGTCCTGATCAAGAATATATATACTTTATGGGGTCTGCCACACCTCCTTCTGCCTGTTACATACATTTGGGCTTCAACAAAACCATTATACCCTGATTACCCATTTTTAATGGGTTCAGGGTATAAAAAAACAAAACGTTTGGGCAATTACCAAACGCACGTGGTAGCAGCATCTAGAAAATTCTAGGAATTCATAACGACAACAAAATTTAATTGGGGATGAATTTTAAGCACAAGTTCAGTAGCTTAGTAGCAGTCGCACTAGCTCAATGGCTCGGTAACTTTGCTTAGGAATTTCATATCTTACACTCAAGTAGTGCAACGGTGGTGTTGGTAGAAGCGACGCACGGTGGCACGGAAACCCAGGTTTTCACGACCTGTAAAGTCCCCGATTGGCTGGTTTCCTAGTCGTGCACCTCCGGCTAGAGTTTTCTTACTTATTTTAATTTAACTTCTCTATTTTTTTGGATTAAGTCCTCTGCACGTAAATAAATTTGTTTTTTCTAAGTTTTACGTGTTATTTTGAAAAAATATTTTATATGTAAAATACATACATGCATACATAAAAAAATTGACGTTTAAAATAACTTTCATAGTTCTAATTCTAATTATAATATTCAAGTTCTCAAAAAAAGAGGTAGAGATAAAAATTCGGTACCTCATCCTGTTTTATTATCCATAAAAACTAATAAATGGACTTAGTATAGACATGACAAGTAGAACAAATGTTTTCAGCACAGAGAATTCACTCAATTCCGCAATTGATTTCAATGCGTTGCGACCGCTCGTTCGACAATGTATGTACATATATGCAACTTTTTCTCTAATCTTCTCTCTTATATAAGTCTATTCTTCGCTCTCTTCTCTCTCCAATTATATGAGGCAGTTCACCAGCATCGCACAAAAATTGAAATTTTCTCGATGAGGTTGCATTTCTTTTCTTGCGAGAATACAGTAGACCGAACTGTTTGCTCATATTATTCGTTATTATTCGTGAAGAGGGTATGGGGGCATAAGTAATATGATTCCACGACGAGCACGCACAAAAACTTACAGTACTATCCGTTGCACTTGGTCACAGACATATACATACATATATGAGTATAGTAGCATTGACGTGTGGCTTTGAATTGTGTGAACAATATGGGGATTGTTCGATCTACAAATATCTACAAATTAATATAAATGTGTCTGGACTAAGTTTATTTATATATACATATTTTTTCTCAAATATATCTGCTTTTGGGTTATTTTGGTTTTTGCTGGATTTGGATTGTGTGAGTCAAATAATTCATATCTATTCATAGGTGGCAGGATTCGCCTATCTACACTCTGTATTGACAAAAAGACTGTAGGTCATAAAGTTACAATGCACTGGCGCTACCGACTGCGAAATACTCATGCTCGGGTGTGACCGAGCAGCCAGTACCAAAACTTGTTAAGATACGAATTTACCAATTTGACATACATACCTCTAATTATCCCCAAATTCTGTATTTAGTATAATGTGTATTTAATACAATTGATTTTTGCTATGCGCCAATTTCTTACAATTCACTTGAAAATAAAATCAATTTCATTAAAATCCATCATAGAAATAAAATTTGATTAAGAAAGTCCATCTAAAACAAAAGTTATTAAACATTTAATTTCCCATATCTGCGTCCGTGTGCCTATAATTTTAATTGCAATATACATATATGTGAAATAATCATAGCATCCCTCCATATCGGCTATTCGAGGGGTTCAGGGTATATGCTAGTCGACTTGGGGTTTATAATTGTTAAACATTTAATTTCTAGTATTATTATCTTTGTTGCAGTGTGTAAAGTGTTTCTTGTTGAAATAGCGGTTCTTGACAGGGTTCTGGGTAACTCGGTCACCCTCGACTAGAGTTTTCTTACTTGTATTGTATCATTTTGTAAAAAATACGGAATAAAACATATTTTGTTTCTATATTTTTAGAATGACTGCATATCAGGGAAAGGCCGTACAGGATGGCCTCAAGATGTATGGGCGTCAGAACTTATTCCTGAACACAATTAAATGAAAACACAGACCAACAACAATTTCTAATCCAATATATTCGACTTTTTCAAGTCACAATGTTACATTTAGTAACATTGAGATACAATACAATTATACAGTAATGGAATGGATATTTGACTTTCAGATTAGAAAAGAAATTATGTTTTATTCTTGGTAACTTATTTTATTCAGTTTGTTGGTTGTTTTCTCATTACATAATCATCCCAAAATATTATAAATAAATAAATAATTAAAAAATAATAAAAATGTTTGATATTTTGAATTTATATTTAATTACAGAATTTGTCCAGTCCAATTATGGATAATCACTGATTACTAATAATCGATACAAGTATGTCTCTCTGTCCGTATATGGCAAACACTATAAAGTATATATTCTAGATCAGGGCGATAAACCGAGTAGATTTGGCCCTGTCTGCCCGTCCGTCCGTCCGTGTGATGATGAGACGTCCGCTCTCTTCGACTTGCAAGTAAAAACTAACTTTATTCGGCCAAGTGTCATTTCAACTAGGTGTAGCAACATTCGGCCAAGAGCCATTTCAACTTAAGTCTAGCAACATTCGACTTAGGTCTAACAACATAATCTGTTGTGGCATAGCGGAGGTACTTCGCAGGGTACTGGGACGGTAACTCCTCCCCACCTATACTGAAGAGAGGGCCATAATGAAGGTATGGCCTGAACGAAGCTGGACTCGGAGTGTAATTGTAGGCCAATGGTCCTCTTTCTTCTTTTAATTATTATGGTGATAATGCAGATTAGGATTAGGGTTCCTGGCCATATATAAGTAGAGATGAAATGTTTTCTTTTTTGATATTAAGTGTTGTCCTGAGTGGAGTAGATTATTAGCAGATTTAGTTGATCGGTTGTAACAAGGTTTTGATATTCTCAGCGAACTCGAATATGTATTCTCCATAGGTGATGTCGTTGATTTTGGCTTTGCATTCTTGTAATTTAATGAATCTTGTACCACAGGTGATGTCGTTGATTTTGATTATGCAGTCTTGAAATTTAGTGATTGTTGTACCGTTGATGATGATTTCTTGGTCAGGGCGGATTGACTTTGTATTGATTGCATTGATAAGTACCACTGTATCTCGTTCTTCTTTTAGGCTGCATTTGGTTTCAGGAATATTTGTAGGTTCGCAAGATGTCTGTGTTCCTTAGAGTAGTCTTAGTACACATTCCTTCACGCATTCCCATTCGCAAGTGAAGTCTTTTCCCAGATTTGGACATTCTATATTAGTGTACTTAATAATATTCTTATTACTATATTATTCATACTAGATAATGTTTCTAAGTTTAGTATTCTATGTAGTTGTTCCTCTGAGGTGATGTTCATGTTTGATCTAACGTATTATTGTACTGTCTTGAATTTCTAGCTCTGTCTAATTCCTATTTCCTTTTATTTTCTTGGGAGTAAATATCTCTTTCATTTAAAGCGAACTCGTAACCCTCGTGTAGAGTCTTTGGTCGCATGGAACTGAGAGTGGCTCCTAAGGGACCCCTTATTGTTGGAAGAAGGTGTTCAAGCACATGTTAGCGAATAAATCTTTCTTTGTCTTGATAATTATGGGTTCTGTCTTTTAGATTCTGTGATTTTAAATAGTGCCAATCTAAGTTCATTAACCTCTTCATAGTCTAGATACCGATAGGCCTTTTTGTGTTAGATTATGTAGTTCAAACATTAGGGTCGGTTCATCTCATCATTCGAGGATAAGGGCTTCTTTAATCCCATCCCAGTTTAGGGTGGCGCCAGATACGATAACCACATCATTAACCTTTCCTTGTATTTTGTTTCTAATAGTCCTAAGCATTTTTTCATGTGGGGTCTGATCTATTCCTCTAATGAATAATAGGATTTCCTCCCCATTAGTTATGAAATCGGTTAATGTTTTAGGATTGACATCATATGAGGGCAAAAACCTTATTGTATCGGGAATTCTCATTGAAGCGAAAACGTCCATTGGATGTAATAGTTTCATATTCTGATTGGGAGGAGGCGAGTTTGAAGTGGAAGGCATACTACTACTTGTAGTTGATGCTCTAATTATGCTAACGTCAGTTACTGAAGGTGTTAACGTATTTGTCTTGGTCTGGTTATTAGTCTGGTTATTAGTTTTGTTACTCTATGGACATTTAGTTGTTAGTATTAGTCATCTGTCTATGTCTATATGTAGTGAGATGGCCTTACAAAAACAAGGCAACGATACTAGAAGATACTCATCTGGGGACCCTCAATGACAATTCTTGGTAATCCCTGGTAATCCATGTTGACACACAGCCTCCGCGATTGGCCCCTGGATAAACAACTGGGCAATCGCTCAATTTGTTATCTAATGTGTGCACCGACTTTAGGCGAATTAGAAAGATGGAGCTTTGTAGAGTGAAATCTTTAACGACCACTGACTACGAACAGACAAACGATTTTGAATTAATTGTCCCTGGGCTGACAAGTGTAGCATTCTAGGACCTCAGCAGACATGAGTGATATCGTGTTGAAATGGCTCCTAGGGTACTGCTGCAAGTGCCCCCGTCCCGTTAAAACCCTGGCAGGCCTCCAAGTACATTCGAAGCTCGTCGCCAATTGTATTATTGGTGGTACAGGCTTAAGTTGATCTAAATCTTTAATCTCTGCGAGATCCTGGCTCTGAACGTTGGATCCCATAAGGACCAGCGTCAACCCTCGCATGGCTTCCCTGCTATGCATAGATAACCATGGGGATCGCTATGAGTGACTGTACAACCGAGCTAAAATAGCGGCTTGGAGTCGGGACCCTGTAAAATGGAATCAACAAAAACAATACACCACAACCTCAAGAAGAAAATGACCCACGGTATGCTGATCCTAGGCTGGCTTTCGTCAAAGGCTCAAGGGTCCAAAGAAGCCCAGTCGCCAAAGCGACACCAAGAAATGCAGAGGAGACTTCGAAAACAACAATGACGGAAAGTGATGCACCGAGCACGCCAGCAGTAATGGCAATGTCGCCAATACAAGAATACATTTTGAAGCTCCGTGCCGAAGAAGAAGATGAAATCCAAAAATGCCGCCAGGCGTTGCGGCGCATTAAAGCGGCTATGGCGAAGCAGAAGAACATCAGCCTCGATGTAAGAAGCGGCGTTTCCGACCTGGACCAACTGCTGGATGTGTTAAGACACGGCAGGAACTCGTGGAAGAAGCTTGAAGCTGAAGCTAACAAGCAAAAAGCACCGTGAAAGAGTATGGATATAGTGGAAACACCCACTCTGCAAAAGAGGCAAGCATCCAGCCCACTGGAGTCGGAGTCTGGGAAGAAACTTTGCGGGAGACAACCAAATCTGTGGCAAAAAGTCACTAGAAGAGATGCCCCGCAAAAGAACGTGGAAAAGACTGTTACGACTCAGATAGAAAAGCCCAAAGCAGTTCCAAATAAAAATCCAAAAGAGGTAAAAAAGATGCCCCAAACAGTCCTCCTGAGGAAGGACAAGCTACATAGATGTTTTAAGAAACATCCGCAGCACAAAGAGGAATAAGGAAAACCCGAACCGGAGCACTCTTTGTAGAACTCAACAAAGGAGAAAAACTACAACCGGAGCTTGTAGGAAAACTAAGAGCTACCGTCAAGGAAACAAGCACGGTAGCGATGCTAAAACCTACGGCGACAATCGAAATCCGCGATCTACATTCACTCACAGTAGAGACGGAAGTCTCAGAGGCAGTGCGTAATTTCAAGTATCTAGCTTCAATAGCATAGAAATAGTTTGCGTTCATACGGACAGATAGATGGACAGCAAGACGGACATTGCACAAATGCAATATAATCATTTCACATTGTGAATGATTATAAAAAGACATCGGAATTTGGCTAGAAGATGAAACGAAAACTGCGGCTTTGTGGATACCTAGGGGCTCTGGTCTGCCCCTACAAGAAAATAAACTGGGAAACTGCTACGCACGTTTCAAAGACGTAGCAGTGTTCAGCTACTACTTGACACCCAGTGACGACATAACTAATTTTCAAAGAAAGCTAGACGCGATCGAGGATATGCTCGTTGAGCGACTGCAACCCTTCATAGTGGCAGGCGACTTCAACTCAAGAGCAGTAGACTGGGGGATACCGTCAACCAACTCCAGAGGACGTAAAATTATGGACCTGGCCACACGAACCAGACTAGTGGTGGTAAGTCAAGGTACCAGGACCTACCTTAAATAGGCCTGGATGCGAAGGTACAATTCCAGAACATATCGTAGATCGGATCAAGGACTGGAAAATACTTGACGACTTTACTAACAGTGACCATGAGTACATCTCATACAGTTTCCAAAATAAGAGTAGACAAACTTCCCCTCTAAAGTCTTCCCATAGATCGGATATAAGCAGACTTGACTCGGAGAAATTACTGTTAGAAATAGACAGACGGGAGCGACACTTCGACGGTATCTTAAGTACAAAATAAGCAGTCGAATATAGTTTAAAAGCTATTGACATGGCATGTAGTGCTTCGATGCCAAAAATTAAAAAAAAATATGGAGGCAGACGGCAGGCATACTGGTGGAACCACGAACTCACGGAAAAAAGAAAAGTATGCATTCAGTGTAGACGAAGACGAGCTCGACGCTCTGGAAATTACACGACAGAAGCGATAGCAGCTAAAAATGCGAGGAAGGAGCTATGTGTTGCTATCCCAAGAAGTAAATACGAAAAGTGGAAAGAGCTTTGCAAAGATGTTAACAGGGATCCTTAGGAGCTCGGCTACAAAATTGTAATGAAGAAGCTGAGGAACTACGGAGCAGCACCAATCGTGGAGGACGAAATAATGGATCATATAGTGAGGACACTATTTCCAACAAACATCCACGAAACGCATGAAAACGCTATTCTCTGAAGAGGAGCTTAAGAATGCAGCTCTCTCCATGAAGAATATCAAGACACCGGGACCAGATAACATACCAGCGGAAATATTAAATGTGATAGCAACAGGGAGGCCTTCCTTTCTTCTTACAATGTGTAACGTATGTCTATAAGAAAGATTATTTCCAGAAGCATGGAAAGAGCAGAGACTGGTGCTCATTAGCAAAAGCAAAGGCGATCCCAATTCACCATCAGCATACCGGCCATTGTGTATGTTAAAAACAGCTGGGAAGCTATTAGAGAAGCTTTTAAAGCCCAGACTGCTTGTAGCGATAGAGGCTGCTAGAGGACTCAGCCTCAGAAAGCATGGCTTTAGAGCTGGTAAATGCACAATGGGAGCTATTGACGAAGTAGTTCAAGCTGCCAGAGCGACGCAAAGAGGAAACGCATACTCGCGACTAGTGGTTCTACTAGTAACGCTTGATGTCAAAAACGCATTTAATAGCGTTAGGTGGGCTGACATGCTCGACTGAATGGAGCAGTGTTTCCACATACCGAAATACGTGATGGGTATGGTCAGGAGCTACTTGCATTACCGAGTACTCCTTTACGCTACACACTGGTCTTAAACGGTACAGAGTGACCGGCGGAGCTGCGCAGGGTTCGGTCCTTGGACCAGTTCTGTGGAATATCGGCTACGACGACATTCTAAGACTAGAAATGCCTGAACAAACTTTCCTTATTGAATATGCTGACGATATTGCGGCGGTCATCACCGCGAGAAATACCGTAGAGGCCCAAAAAGGCTTACCCATTATCCGCACGTAGACATGGCTCAGTTCGCGAGGCTTGGAACTTGCTACCCACAAAACAGAGTTACTTCTGTTTACGTGGAAGCAGATTCCAAACGAAATTGTGATGTGAGAAGGCGGCAAAGCGAAGTGAGCTTGTTCCCTAGTCTCCGGTTTGTCTTTACGAGTACCCTTTCGCTAACATCAAAAACTCTGTTCTGTCTATTTTGGTTAAGTCTGGAGTTTTGCACCAACTGTGTCTTTTCGATCCTTTCCCTAACCATCTGTTCAGACTCCTGGGAGTTCTCATGCAAAGTGTCTATGGGCCTTTTCCCGGTGGCCGAATGTACTGATTTGTTGTACTCGATCACAGCGTACATTATCAGCTCGAATGTACTGTTTGTACCACTTTGCATTTTAAGACATCTAGCTATTTCCGCGAGATTGCTATGAAAGCGCTCAACCTGCCCATTTCAAGTACTGGGTAAGGGCGGCGCGTTTGCTATATTCACCCTATAGCTGTTGAGGAGTAAAGTCGTTATCGTTTCCGACTTAAGCGCTGGTTCATTGTCACAATAGATTTGTTTGGTTTGTGGGAATATATTCAAGATCGCAAGTAAGGGCGGTATTAGATCGTCTATGGTGCGAGACACTATGTGCTGGCCCACAGCGAATTTGGAGTGTTTGTCAATGCAGGTGAGGAACATTTTCGATCTGTAGAGAATATGTTGATATGTAACATTTCTCCTAATCGCGACGGGAGCGGCGTCTGGCCGAGTTCCTGCTTCCTGGGGTGTCTGTCATATTTTCCTTTTGAGCAAATACGGCAATTTAGAACAAACTCGTTTGCCAATTTTGTCATTTTCGGGAAATAATAGTTGGTCATTACCTGTTTCACGTTTTCTTGCGCTGCCCTGTGACGACGATTGTGTTCTTTGGCTAGAACATCCCGTCTCTCCCCGCTGTTAAGAATGTCAATTACCATGTTCTTGCAATGCCAGAACTTTGTGGTGGGGAAGCTTTTCATGAGATCATGCTGCAAGAGGGCCAGAACCGGCAGCTCGCAGTGTATGGCATTCACCACGTTTGTGTTAACTATTGGTTTTACTAAACCAAGTAAATCGTTTTTGTTGGTAAAATTGAGCACGTGGCGCGTTTTTTCGCCGAACATTATATAGTACCTCGCAAGAGAGAAACAAGACTCCTCCAAAATAATCTGATTTCTGAAGCAATTTACTGGCTTCTCAGTTGTCGCAAAGATATACGTCAAAGATGCTTCGCTATGTATCGTAGCTGCATCCGACTTGGGCTCGGCGCTGATAAGCGCGTTGATGTTTTGCCGTGATAGGACATCAGCCAAGTGGTTCTTCTTACCGGGTTTATAAAACAAATTAGCCCCTGTCTCATCAATGCGTGCCCATCAACGCTTGATTTTTGCGTTAGAATTTCCCTCAGACACCGCGAACGTAAGTGGCTGGTGATCTGTGAAAATATTTATGTCCCTAACCCCATAGAGATAGTGCTGAAACTTAGCTAAAGCCCAAACAATGGCTAGCAACTCCCGCTCGTTAGTAGCGTAGCTTTCCTGTCCTTTAGAGTCCGAGAAATCATTGTTATCGGGCGCACGTTTTGGGATAAAACTTCCCCGATTCCGTATGCTGATGCATCGGTTGTCAGATCAAAGGGTTTCTTGTAATCCGGGTACATTAGCATTTAGTCTCCTGAGGCAAGAATGTTTCTAAGTCTCTCAATTGCTTGCCGCTGTTTTTCATCTAGTTTGACTGGGATCTTTTTTTGCTCACCGAACCGTTTCCCCCCTTGAGGATGTCCGAGAGCGGCTTTGCTATTGCGGGGAAATCTTTAATGAAGCAGCGATAGTAACTGGCTAGCCCAAGGAACGACCTGATTGAAAAGAGTGAGTTTGGCTCCGCGTATTGCTGGATTCCCTTCACTTTTTCCGGGTCCGTTCTTGCGCCCTTATTGGTTAAAATAAATCCCAGATACTCTACGCTGCTCTTGCAGAACTGAAACTTTTCTTGGGCTACCCTCATATTTGCATCCCGCAAACTTTTGAGTACCCACGACTCACGATGTGCTTGACATGATCCCGCTCACTTTCTGAAAAGATGACGACGTCGTCGACATAGACGTAACATGACTTGCCGATCTGCTCTCAAACCACATCGTCTATGGCTCTTTGGAAGATGCTACCTGCGCTCTTCAGGCCAAAGGGCAAACGACAGAACTCATATTTTCCGCCGCTTACCGAAAACGCCGTTTTTTCTCTGTCCTGCTCCGCCAGGGTTATCTGATGGTAGCCTGACTTGAGATCCAGTGTAGTGAAGTACCTTGCCTTTCCTAAATTGGCCAAGATCAGCGCAATGCTCGGCATTGGGTAATTATCAGCAATTGTCTACTGGTTCAGTTTCAATCACCAAACTTTTTTTTGGTATTGCTGTCGCTGTCAAACCTCTTTTTATTCACTACCCAAACTGGATTGTTATATGGCGAACGGGACTTTCTGATAATCCCGTTGTTTATAAGATCGTTTACCTCAGCGCCCACAAAGTTATCCACCCCCTCGCGGGTATGGGTATAGTTTGAAATGAACAACCTGTTCATCTACCGTTCTTATGGTGGCGACAACGGCTGTGTTAAAAGGTAGAGACTCGTTAGGGTCTATGAATGCCTTCACACAATCCTTTAGTACTTGCAAAAATTGCTTTTTCTCTACGGCTGGGACTTCGATGTCGGGAATCTTTAAGTGGTGTACATCTTTGCAGTTATAGTAGTGAATCTTTTCAGACATACCCCCTACTACCAGGTTACCCTCTTTCAGGTTAATAGCAGCGTCGACCTGTTTTAATAAATCGAGGCCAACGATACCATCGAAAGTAGAGAAGTTATTTAAAATAAAGAATGTTCCCATCTGTCCAAACATAGGTACCACGTACTTTTTGGTTATGCTGTTTGAACCATGAATGGACTCGATGATAAATTTTGATTCGACCGGGCGCACAACTTTGAGTTATTGAAACGGCTATATGTAATTTTTAGATCACCACTGAACTTTTCGCACATGCCCCTGGCCAGATCCTGGTCATATATCATATGTGCTTTGTTTGTTAACAAGGTTAACTTCTTCTCAACCTCGTCGTAGTACTCAAGTACTGACAGACCGCCTTGTCTTAGAGTGCCCATCTCCTGTTCTATTATATGCAGCGGTTTTTTGTCCCCATATGTGAAACCTAAACGCGCGATAATTGCGTCAAAATTGCGTGCTGTATTAAATGACGCTAGGACAGCATCTGCCGCGCCCCTTATCTTGTTCCTGAGGATGACCAAGCCTAGGTGGTGGCGAGAGCTACCGTCATATTCCCTAAATATTTTATATGAATTGTGTGCGGACTGCCGCCCCGACACGTACGTGTCCTGCGACCCACTAAACTCTAGCAAGCTCTTAATTCCGTCCAGAGGTTCGTCAATGCACCCCTGGATGAATCTCCGCGTCTTTGTACACTTTAATCATGGGCACTGCTATATTTGCTTTTTAAAAACGCCCTGTCATAAGGAGGTCTTCACACAACAACGGCATCTTGTACTCATCTATACATTAGGATCCTGATTAGGAACACACACACACCCAAATAATAGAATCTATCTAATCTAACGCCTAGATAATTCACTATCCTCTGAGTCTTTAGTAAGTTACCGCTTACGCGCATCTCAATTTCGTTTGGAATCTGCTTCCCCGTAAACAGTAGTAACTCTGTTTTATGGGTAGCAAGTTCCAAGCCTCGCGAACTGAGCAATGGCTGCGTGCGGATAATGACTTAGGTAATCCTTTTTGGGCCTCTACAGAATTTCTCGCGGTGATGACCGCCGCAATATCGTCAGCATATCCAATGAAAGTTTGTTCAGGCATTTCTAGTCTTAGAATGTCGTCGTAGCTGATATTCCACAGAACTGGTCCAAGGACCGAAAACTGTGCAGCTCCGCCGGTCACTCTGTACCGTTTAATACCAGTCTGTGTAGCGTTCAGGAGTACTCGGTCATGCAAGTAGCTCCTGACCATACCCATCAAGTATCCCGTATGTGGATTTAATTCTGTGGTGAAACCCATACATATCCAACAAAACAAAACGAACAGACAATAATATTTTTATGTGAGTGTGTGACTTGTCGTTCTGTCCGCTACAGCAGGCTCGTACTACATATGTGCACAAACTTGTGTCACACTGTAATCTTCTCGCACGACCAGTCAACACAACTCCAGCATCTTATGTGTTGTTAAACATATTAGAATTATTACAATTCCATATATGTATATGTCGTAGTTTCATTAATTTCATGTGGCTGGTCTCCCATATTAAACTACAAACATAAATACACAAACTTTGGGAGTGAAGCGAATCCCAACTTACGCGCACAACGGTTTCAAATTTGACTGATCTGCATTTACTCACTCACTCACTCTTACGGTATATAGGCGCGAGACATATTCTGCGTCGTAGTCAACAAGCCTATCCTACGACACGGCCATTCTGACAAATTACACGTCCTCGTGTACTCAACATTTGACAAAATGTTCAATTTAAAATTTCTTTCATAAAAACGGTTAACATTTATTCTTAATGTTAACATAATTGTATTTCGAACTTAAATCAATATCTCATTATCTTACCCATAATCTTTCGTCAGTTAATTTTTCATTTCTTGTGACCAAAATTTCAAACTTAATTTATTAATTCAATCAGCGTCTCACTTGGACGGATAACCTTAGTCTCACTTGGAATAACTTACACAAATTTAATCCATCCTTCTACTTGAACGGATAATCATCGTTCCTATAGAACGGATAACCATCGTTCCGCGAAAACTGATAACCATCGTCTGTCCTAGACGCATAACCATCGTCTCTCCTAGACGGATAACCATCGTCTCTCCTAGACAGATAACCATCGTCTCTCCTAGACGGATAACCATTCTGACATTCACTCGTTCTCGTGTAATGTGACTTTCAGTCTCCAATTAACCCTTTGACAAGCTTGAATCTTGAATCTGAATATATCTTCATGATCAGCTCGACGAGCTGAGTCGAACTAGCCCTGTCCGTCTGTCTGTCTGTCCGTCCGTCCGTCCGTATGAACGCACTGATCTCGAAAACCACAAAAGCTAGAGATCTGAAATTGGCATGTATACTCGTTAATACCATTCGCAGTACGAGTTTTTTTTTTTTTAGATAACTCATCCCGTTTCCGAATTATCGATAAATTTCGATCAATTTTCTTTCATTTATGTGAGTCCTTAAAGCTAGAGACTTCAAATTTACTATGCAGATTGGTGTAATGAATGTGGACATTTTGTAGTTTTTGGATTTTGGATGCCACGCCCCCTTCGCCCCTAATTTGCAAAACCCGTATTTCAAATACTAGAGACTTGTCCTTTAGAAAATAATCATATATGAATGCCATATTCACACTGTGATTAAGAAAGTCTATCTAGAAAAAAGTTATTAAACATTTCATTTCCCATATCATAGGCATATTGCAGCCCGAGCGCACTCGCTGCTCAGTTAGCAGAGCGCGTGCTCATATTACGTTCGTGTGCGTGCGTATGTGTGTATGTGTTGCTTGCAATATACATATATGTAAAATAATCATAGCATGCTTACATTATCGGCTATTCGAAGGGTTCTGGGTATCTCTTAGTCGAGCAGTCTCGACTAGAGCTTCCTTACTTGTTATCTATGTCATTTGGGCTTAGAAACGCGCCCTCTGTCTTTCAGCGATTAGTAATGCTGGTGCTAACAAACTCTTATGTCATTGTGAATATGGATGACATATTTTAAAATATTAAAGATTGTTCTAGATATTCTTTCAAAGGCAGGGTTTTCATTTCACATTAAAAAATGTTCCTTTTTTGAATAAATCGCTCAAAACTCCCAACAAATTTAAGCATTAACTGCTCTTCCGCCTTCACGGATGTCACATCACTTAGACAATTTATCGGCATCGTATTTCCGAAAATTTTTTAAAGGATTTTCGCAATTAATGAAACCATTACATTACAAACAGATCAAGAGCATTACGCAAAGGCACTGAAAAGAAAAACTGAACTTAAGGGTTATTGTTGTTTTTTAACGAGAGCAAAATGACACAGTAATCAAGTCATGGCGTGTGGGGAATTTGATTTGTAACTCTCACATTGATTGAAAAAAATATGTTCAAAGAGACAGAAAAAATCTGTTGAAAGAGAAATTATTGAATAATTGAAATTATTGAAAGTGAAATTGTTGAAAAAGACAGTATTTCCTGAAGAATTGATGAGCAAACTTGAAAAAATTGGACATAATGTAAGCACAAGTAAAATACGGCGTGTGGCGCATATGACATTACGGCATTATGGCATTCTGAATATCTAGTCATAATTTCCTTGTTTATGAGTTATGCCAATTTTCGTTCTACTTCATTATAGTAGTGTCATATAAAAATAACAAGTAAAAACGGAAACGTTATGAGTTATCGACAAAAAAAAAAAACTCGTATTGCGTATGGTATTCGCGAATATACATGTCAGATCACTATCTTTTGTGGTTAGCGAGATCAGTGCGTTCATACAGACGGACAGACGGACGGACAGACAGACAGGGGTAGTTCGACTCAGCTCGTCGAGCTGATCAAGAATATATATACTTTATGGGGTCTGCGATGTCTCCTGCTTGTTACAAACATTTTCACAAAAACATTATACCCCGATTTCCCATTTTCAATGGGTTCAGGGGATAAAAATTCATACTGGCCATCTGATGTAACGAATGTTGTTTACTCAATAGAATCAGCATGCAAAGGATTGACGACATATAATATTAAAGCTAGAGACTTCAAATTTACTTTGTAGATGCGTATATTAAATACAACCATTTCGTAGTTTTGTCCTAAAAATTTGCAAAAAAAAAAAAAACATAAAAACATACTCACACTGTGAAAGTTTGATTAAGATCTACAACAAAAGTTATTAAACATATAATTTCCCATATCATAAGCATATTGCAGCTCTAGCGCAATCGTTGCTCAGTTAGCAGAGGGCGTTCGGGGGCAAGCGTATGAGTGTGTATGTGTTGCTTGTAATATATATTTAAAATAATCACAGCACCCTGCAATATCGGCTATTCGAAGTGTTCAGGTTATATTCTAGTCGAGCGATCTCGACTAGAGCTTCCTTGCTTATTTACTAATGATATGAGATTTGCGTAAGGTAAACAACTTAGTCTAAATATGTTGCACTTTAGAAGCTTGCCTATTTCTTCTCGCATTAAATCTCGATTGGATGGTGTGAGAGGCTGTGAGAAATTCAACCAGCAGATATATAACGCGGTAGAGTACACCACCCCCCCAAGTGATACGCTAACTCAACACCGAGATATGCATCTCTGGTCCCCTGAGTTAGCCTCCATGGTTTCTAAAAAACAACGTTTTCTAAGTCTGTGGCAAGAGCCCCAACTAATAAAACCATGTATATTAGAGCTGCTAAAGTCCTTAAGGAGACGATAATCAGCGTACAGAAGCACTCGCTCGAACGATATCTGAAGGAGGTGGAGCCACACAACCCACAATCTGGGGAGGTTGACTAAATCCATAAAAAGGCGAAAAAGAAAAAGGCCGTAATGCGACCCAATGAATGGTACATGGTGTCGCTCAGACAAGGAAAAGGCAGAAGCGTTTGCCGATCACCTTTTACTAGTTGTAGTCAAGAGAAGGAAGGTATGACGAATCGGTGGCTGGATGCACCCCTACAGATGACTTTCCTTATTCCCGAGATTGAACTGGATCAGCTTATTACTGAGCTGGGTAAGCTCAAGTCATCGAAATTCCCTGGGTACGACAGCATTGACATGCCATCAATTAAAGCCCTACCTGAAAATGAATTCTCACTCATACACAGGATCATCAACAAATCCTTCACACTAGGATATTTTCCAACACATTGGAAGTGTGCAGAACTCGTGATGATTCTAAAACCTAGATAACTCGCAGCCAGTTTAGACCGATCAGCTTATTGGCCGTCTTTTTCAAAGCAGTTGAAAGATTACTTCTGAGTAGACTGCGGTCAAAATTGGAGGAGGCAGGCCTGATCCCCCATCACCAGTTTGGGTTTCGTGTATCCCATGGAACCCCGCAGCAATGCCATAGAGTAGTAGAAAAGTTCCTCCCCTCCTTCAAGGAGAAGAAATACTGATCTGCTGTCTCCCTGTGGCACCAGGGACTGCTTTACAAAATTAAAATGGCCCTGCCTGCCCCTTACTTCATACTACTGAGGTCGTATATTAGGGATAGGATATCCGTGAGATGTGGAGACGACATGATCAGAATAAAGGATATGAGAGCTGGAGTTCCTCAAGAAAGCGAAGGACCGGCTAAAAAAACACCTCTGGCTGCTAGGTAGAAATTCTACCCTGTAACTAAGGACCAAGCTGCAAATCCTACAATATATACAAAAATATCCTTAAGCCAATCTGGACCTACAGGGTAAATCATCAACTGCTCATTAAGTTATTCGGTCGCTATGAAATTCAGTGGCGTTGGTAATAGAAGTGACGCGCGCCGATCATTGCACTCTTGGTTCGAAACTTGGCGGAATCGGTTTTCATCCACATTTCATTAATTTATTATAGGTTTGACGAGCATTGGCACTGCGAGTTATCGAAAAAAGCAGTGCCCTGCTGTGTAAAGCAATACAATGCAGTGCAAATGGCGTCGTGGTAGAGATGATGAATTCTGACTCGTATATGTAGGCGGAGATTCGAATCGAGAGATCGGTTTTTCTTTATACCCTGAATTTTAATTGAATTGTAAGAAATTGGTATATAACAAAAATCTTACAGAAGCAGTGGGCGAATCAACTCAATTGGGAAAAGAGTCTTCTTCGGTAGTTAACACTGTATGGCTTGACGTTTTTACTAACTTCGGCAAGGGCCCGAAGACGGCGTTTCCCAGGCAGGTGACAGTTCTGGGAGAGAAGACTAACTGCCTTATGTAGGCAAGTTCCACTTCTGGTACGACTCTACTGTCACATTATTTGGGATCAATGACGAACACGGAAGCTTTGCTAAATTCGGCTGACATATTATCTCGAATTCTGATTTCATTTTTAAGCCCAGATGTCAATGGCCAGCCTTGGCGGTTTCGGAGAGAACTGCGGTCGAAAGGCTATTCTGGTCGTGGGTCACGCAATCCATGGCGCTTCTATGGACTGCAAGTCCAACTTTTTAAGGCCTCTGCTGCACATCTTTGCATATGTATTCGAAGTTTATTCATAAGATTCGTGGCACCGTCACTATCAATAATATCCAAACTGGCACGACTATACTGTTACGAATTATTTCGCGAGCTTCGGGTTATTGTTGAATTTCGGCTCATACGTGAGGATGATCGTCTCAAAAATTGTTCATTAATATTCACCATATAATCATTGCAATTAAATTAATCATTCCAAGAAATGCAATTAAAAAAATAAGAAAGAACGTTCTCAGATCCCTGATCAAACTCGTACTTGGTGTATACGAGTATGCATGTCAAATTTCCGATCTCTTGCTTTTGTGGTTTACGTTATATAGAAAGCAGTAGCTGTGTCACAGAAACACACATCGTCATCAATGCAGTAGAGTTTTCCTACGCCATCTACTACCTTCTTAGCTCAAGATCTAAACATGTTGTGCTCCTGGCGACTGCAGGGGTCATGATGAAAAATCGGTGTATTTATTTTGTGTCGTGCACTTTTGGATTCAGGTTCACAATTGTACCTTATAAAACAAGTTGCTGCATGGACTGCAACTTGGTTGGATTGAACACAGTTTGTACACAGAGCTCATAGCTTCGCAGGTGTCTTCAGAGCCGACTGTGATCAGGATCAGCGAAGAAGACTAAGACTACGACGCAAATTTTGTAAGGTATTATACTCGACTGATCACTGGCCGCTACTCAGGTTCAACTGTGAGACTGCTAGAGAGTCTTATCAAGCACGGCTCAGATTTCTTAATTATGAAAGCAAAATGAGTCGCTTGCCACAAATAAGGACTCAATACTCAGCATTCATGGTGGAATATTCTGAGATAATTACTTCCTTATCACTGCGTTGTTTAGGAAGACACTAAAGCTTCGCGTTCTTTTCGATGCATCAACAGCTACGTCATGTGGTTATTTCCTGAATAAGGTTCAAATTTCATGTCCTTCATTCAGCCGAAAATTATCAACATATGATTCTTTTTTTGCGGTCCTATCCAGATGTATCGCTGACTGAAGGTGTCTGAACCGGAGCTAACGACAATGTATTCTGTGCAGAGACAAGATGCTTTCGATGTCGAACACACAAAAACAAATAATTGGAGAAAAACACCTATACCGTTGTATATGAGCGATATGTAACATATCGAAATATATTCAACCGATAAGAAATATTTTCTCTCATCCATAGATAAACAAAATTTCAAAATTTGCTATCGGCCTACCCATCGCTTCAAGAAAAATAACCGATATACAGTCAGAAATTGTACTACTTATTATATTTGATCGACATTTAAAGACAATAATGAACCTTCCAGACAAAAACACAATGCAGCAACAAGTAAAATATTTCTGTCAAGAAACCGAATAATTAATTTTAGAACTAGAAACACTCATAATATAATAAAAATTAAAATGGCTAACACTTCCATTCTAGACTCTAACGATTTATAAAATATTATCGCTGAACAGTCTATAAGCATAACTCTTACACAACGCAGTATATAAAAAATTAATCTTAAAACCTGCCCAATACAACGGAAATATAATTTATGTAATGGCAATTGGAAACTGCCTAACAACATTCTGCAAAAAAAAAAATTTTTCTAAACAACATACAGTTAGCAATTTCAAATTTCAGGTAACGCATTCTTCTCAGCTCGATCCAGTCATCTCGCCCCTTAAACAGTTTTAAGTCTTCGGAATCAGCAGTGGCTACGCAACATGACAAGCCGTCAGGAGATACCGAGCTAGGTATTCTTTCAAAGGTTAGCATGCTACTACATATTTGAAGGAAAAAGTTCGACGTATTACATTTATTTATTTTTATTTTATATAAAAATTGACAAAACGTGAGTCAAATTACAGAATAATGAAAAAACCTAACAATAACAATATTTAACAATGATATCACTTACCCGTTGGGGGTGTTTTATTTGCCCGACCGGCGAGCTATGCCCCGAATCAAAACCGAATATGGCTAGTGATATCAGTGAAACTATGAAAGATAGAAGAAGAAAAATATTATGACTAGAAGTCAAAAAAAAATTTAATAAAAATAAAAGTAAAATAAAATATGAGAAATCACTACACTGGCAGGGAGAATTGCTAGTTCCGGTGCATTCTAACTACTGGGGTCCGTGTGTGATTTTTCTGAAGGGCGCTGAAAGAGACGATTTTATTGAGGAAAGAGAGAGTTCAGAACTAAATACATGGAAATAATTATTGTAATTAGCACATAAAACACGAAACACACTGTGAAAGGAATAGTTATAGATACATATAGGCAAATATAGCAATTAATTAACGATGGAAGATTTCTAAGAAGGAGTGACGAGAAACACGAGAAGGAACTAGGAAATTGCTTTGAAATAAAACAGTAAGCGAATCAATACTACCGATAATAAAATTATGTAGAAAAGCAATACCCAAGACTATTCTACGACTGATTAATGATGGAAGATCTATAAGAAGGAGCCTACTACGATAGGGCGGTAAACGAAAGTTAGGATCCCAGTTAAAATTGTGCAAGGCAAAAAGAAGAAATCCTTCTGTACCGATTCAATACGGTCCTGATACAATTTCTGCTGTGGCGACCATATTATTGAACAATATTCTAAAATTGGGCGTACTCGCGAGACAAAAAGAAGTTTAGTAACAAACGGATCATTAAACTCTTTTGGATTCATTAATGATTGTTAGGATATGGGCATTGAAACTAAGTTTACAGTCAAAGAGCACCCCGAGATCTTTGATTGTCAAAATACGTTGCAAGGACACATTGTTGATTGCATAATCAGCAAAAAATGGAGCGGTACGACTGAAAGTCATAGTCATACACTTAGAACAATTTAAATGCAACTTTACACCAATATTGAAAGGAATTTTGATCATCCTGTTGGCATAGATGATCTATTGAATTATTGCATGAGAGACAAAGTTTTACGTTATCTGCATACATGAGTATTTTACAGTGATAAATACAACTGGGAAGGTCATTTATAAATAGGGAGAAAAGTAGAGAGCCCAAGTGACTACCCTGAGGAACACCCAAAGAGACAAATATGACCTTCGAAATAGATGTTCTTAATAGAACTCTTTGGGTTCTACCCTTTATATAGGAAGCTATCCAAGACAGAAGTTTAGGGGAAAATCCCAATTGGTCAAGTATTTGAAGCAAGATATCATGCTGAACAGAGTCAAATGCCTTACTGAAATCAATGTATATAACATCTGTTTGCATTTTCTTTAAAAAGCTTTCATTGACTTGGGATGAAAACTCTTATAAGTTCGAAGTGGTTGATTCTGAACAAAACCATGATGCGATGGTGAAATAAGAGATTTACAAAAGTGTTGAAACTTCGGAATAGAAGAAAGCTTCCCAATATCTTTGTAATTTGATGTATCAGATCTTCAACTTTTTTATACAGAGGAATAATGTAGAAAGAAAATGAAAAGACTTCTATCTTTCTCTACGTCTTCATTCATAATGAATCGGTCTGTCTTTATTTATAATTGACAGCCTAAAGTACATAAGATTTATATATAGTTCTGTCGCTCAAAGCAGCAGCAGAAGGCATATACTTTGAAATGCGCTTGGGATCGAATGGTCAAAACGTCATAGTGCTTACGCTGCAGATCTCACGCTGCAGGCCAGTCCACATATAAGCGCCTGATCATGTTGCAGCACTTGGCGGTGGTTATATTATGTAAACAAAGCGACAAAGTGTCTCTATGTTTATGCGCTTGATACTCCCACATTTAGTTAGGGCATATTACCACTTTACATATTGTATACACTACAATACGGTGGGCATATGCGCATAACATATGTACTACAATAATAAATTTTTCTTTACAAATTGAAGGGAATACCGAGGTATCAAGGAACAAATTAAATTGTTTTAATAGAGGTGACCGCAAAGAAACTCTGCATTTTTTAATCACACAACTAGGAATACCCTCAGCTTCAGAAGAGAACGATAATTTCAACGTACGAATTGCGGATAAAAGATAAACAGGAGAAATAGGAGAAGCAATAATGGCATTTACATTCATTGTAGAATTCAAAGTTAGATTTTAATTGGTTTCTAGAATGGCACCTGAGTAAGTGGATTAGAAAAAATTTGCAAATAGATCTGAGGCATATTGATCAGTACAAATTTTGTTATAACCTATGAAAACGAGGATGGAAACCCAGAAGATTTACGCTTCAAATTTACAAATGAATAAAATCTTTTGGGATCACGAGCAAACTGCCTTTTACAGCGTATAAGGTAATTCTCAAAACAATGAGAGTTTAAAATATTGAAATTAGCCCTAGCTAAGGAGTATTTAGACCAGTCAACGACCGAACCCGACTTTTTAAACATTTAGATTTAAAATTTTTTAAGTTGAAAGAGTCGAAGTGAATCATGGAGGTTTATTACAAAAAGATTTATGAAGACACATAGGAACACACTTGTCTAGAATAGAACTTAAAGTACTGTATAAGGTAGAAGCAGATAAATTTACATCAACTGTCTCATATGAAGGAGACCAATCTGTTGCATTAATGAGATCATTAAGCAAAACAAAATTACATTTATTAAAACAACGACGCTTTTTAGATGATGAGGGCGTAAAAATTGGTGGACAGTAAATAAGTATTAAAACTTCTAGTGTTGGATGATATAAATCCTCATGTATACAAAAAGGGGAGTGATCTTAAAACATTAATGCTGGCGTTATCATTAGTAAAAACAAGATCAAGAGAACGGTTTAAATGATTAGAAATTGAGTTCTTCTCATACATAGAAAGGTTAAACAATTTATCCAAAAAATAATGATCAATTGTTGGAATTCCAATTCGCATTATCTTATTCCAACAATTGATCATTATTTTTTTGATGAATTGTTTAACCTTTCTATGTATGAGATGAACTCAATTTCTAATCATTTAATCGTTCTCTTGAGATATGTTGGGCCCGAGATATGTTGGGTATATTAAAACCACCCAACACAATAAATAAGTCATTATCTTGAACATATTCATACATTTCTTTAATACAATATATATGATGACTATAAACTTGTAACTCATATATATAGGGAACGTATAGGGAACAAGACTGAAGAGTTATTTTAACTTAAATAATCTCAACATTGTGAATTGATGAGAACGTAAAAGATTCCGAGAGAAAATGGGATTCAACAGCTATTAAAACACCACCCCCTCTACGAGACAAGTGATCAAGTCTATAGATAGAAAATTTATTTGCTTGAACCTGTTATAAACATTTTGGTTTGACCACGTTTCAGTGAGGTCTATAATTTCAGATCATGCACAACTAAATGAGCAGGCTAAAAGAGGATCACATATAGTTTCGAAAAATTCGATCGGTATATTGATTTTAAATGAAGCAATTTCACGAGGAGACGCAAAATGAAATTTCGAGATAAAAACTTTAGATGAAGTTTTAGTTTCAATAAAAGCAGACACAGCCTCACATGTCGTGATGAAAGCCTAGATAAGAAAATTTGCGTTCGAGGAGACACAAAAGATAAATAGGGTAATATAGGAGTTGGAGACGATGTATGAATGTTGTTTTTAGTTTGACCAACACTCGGAGAAACTAACATTTTTAGTAGGAGCCTTTTGAGTGTCTGTTATGACACTAGCAAAAGATGTTTAACCTAAATCATCTGATATTGGAATTTATAATTCATGACAAGGTGAAGAAGGGGTTGATAAGTTAGGAGACGATACTTGAAAGGAGGGAGGGGCTAACAGTCATGGAGTCATCACTATATTAAGAGGAGAATCAAAATTATACTGTTTCCATATTTCTTCTCCATCTTTCAGTTCATCTTCTACTTGTTTTGAAAATTTATTCAGATTTGAATACTGAACCCGCACTGAATTATACATCTTGAAAAAACTTAATTGTTTTTCCAAACAATCCGGGCAAGACCAGCGTAATCCACCACACCCACTTTTGGGAGCAGCCATGACTATATCACAGTCACGCCCCGAGATGCCAGCACATTTAATGTGCATTAGATTCTCGCACAACCAGCAATCTACAAATTGCATATGTCCAGAATCAGCGACGTGCCGAAATGTACATGATTTCTTACAGATTTCTATTGGTAACAGGGGAGTAAATCAAAACAAAAATAAAAACAGATTAAGATAAGAAAAATAAAAGACAAAGAGAGGATTAACTATGTTAAGAGAAACAAAATTACAAGCAACAACACTCTGCTAATACGGAGATTAATTATTTGGTATTTGGTATTGTATTATGAATGTAATTGTTTTATCATTAACCTTAGTTTCTAGGTTGAGTAGATTGTATGTGTATGTAATTGATTGTATTTGGATTCCCTTTTCTTAATTCGTTGCAAATACCTCTTTTAATCTTTTTATGATTCACTAGACAGTCTAGCTTGTATTGTGTTTGATTGATTTTCTCTAGTACTGCTGTTTTTGGTTCGTTCAATGGAGTCCCTATATTTATTGACAAGACTTTAAATTGTTGTGCATCCGTAAATCAGTTTGTAGTGTTAGTTAGTCGTTTAATGGTTTTGCAAATTTTGGTTTTATGTATTTTTTGGTTTCTGGCGGTTATAAAGGTCGGGCCGCTATCTTCTTTAACTTTGTGTTATTTAAATATAGCTGTTAATTTATTTCGTCTATTTTTTCTCCTGAAGACAACGTCGTTTTCTTTTAAAGTGGGTGGGTTAGGCATATTGTCGTTGGTGTTTTCCACAACTTTAACTTTAGCTTGAAGCATTTTCTTTTGTATTTCAGGATAGATTTTGTCGCGGAATTCATTGAGTTTAGTTAGATAATCGTGTTCGTTATTTATCTTTATTGTTTGATTAAATATGTGGGTTCGTGCTGTAAATAGTTCAAAGGGTGTATGGTTTGTACTAGAGTGTACGGTGTTATTGTATGTGATTAGGCATTCTGTCAAGATTTCATCATGTTCTATTTTTTATTTTATCTCTTTAAATTTGTCTTCAATGAGTCTATAGATTTCTGTCAGAGTCGAGTGGACTCTTTCGATGGCCGAGTTGCTTGAGGACTGTTGAAAGGAGGTCGTATTTAGGTAATGTATTGTATTATATTGTTCGCCAAAATCATTGAATAACTTCCCTGAAAATTCTGTGCCTTGGTCGTAGACAAGTTTTTGTGGTATTCCAAAAAGGCTGAAGAAGGTTTTCAGGTTCTTAACAATGTTGACCGTATTTCTGTTTATAAGGGGGTAGGCTTGTGTAAATTTTAAAAATTTATCTATTATAGTTAGATTGCAATTGTTATTTATTGTGTAGACGTCTACGTGAACTATCTCTAAAGGCTGGTTAGGTGTTTCGGTTAGTAATTGGGGAACTTGTTGAGGTTGTCTGTCGTACTTTAGAGTTAAACAAGTGTAGCAGTTTTTTATAAGGTTTGTTATTTTTGAATTCATTTGCGGGAAATAGTACTGTCGTTTGAGGTGTGCAACGTCTCGTCGATGCCTCTATGATTGTTGTCAATGTGATATTTTCCAATAGTTGGTTTGGTCTTCTGTGTCTATGATGTCTTCGAGTAGGGATTTACAACGTACAATTGTGTATAGATTATTGTCGGAGAAATATTTATTGAAGGATTCTTTAATGAGTTCAAAAATGTCATCCGTCGTGAGTAATGCAACTATTTTGCGTGGTTTTAAAATTAGTTTCAGTATCTTGGTTACTTCCGTCAAGTTGTATGTTTGTCGAGTTATTGTCTGCCTTAAATTGTTTTTGAAAGTTGTCATTAAAGTGACGATAAGATGTTGTCCAGTCTTTATAATGTATTGAGTACTGAAATCGTTGATGATGTTTTTTGTGGGTATACTACTGTCGAACTGGTCTTGGTTATTGTCTTTCTGATTTAGGTGTATTTCTATTCTGCTGAGGGCGTCAGCAACGACATTTTGTGACCCTTTTTTGTATATAACGTGAAAATTCCTAAAGGCGAAGCTTCCAACGAACCAACTTTGAGCTAGGGTCTTTAAAGTTCATGAGCCACGGTAGTGGTCTATAATCTGTTAGGATCGTGAACTTTTTGTCGAAAAGGTATGGCCGGAAATGCTTAGTTGCACATACAATCGCTAGCATTTCTTTTTCAACTGTCGAGTAATTTACTTCAACCTCCGTCAGTGTTCTGCTGGCAAAGCATATTGGTCTGTTACTGTTTAAAGGTCCCTGTGACAAAACGGCACCTAGACCAAAGTTGCATCTGTCGTTAAGGCGAAGGGCTTTTCGTAGTCATGGTATTTCAGTATGGGGTCGTTACAAAGAAGGGTTTTAGAGAGCTCGAATGCGTCAGAGAAATCTTGGTCTGTCACAATCGGCTTTTTCCCTTTTAATTGGGCTATTAGTGGTTTGGTTATTTTGTCGAAGTCCTTAATAAATTTGCGATAGTAACCGAGCAAACCTAGGAAAGACTTAATGTCTACAATTTTGGATAATGGGAAACTTTTTACAGCCTCAATTTTTGTAGGGTTTAATTTGATCCCATCCTGTGTGACAATGTGTCCTAGGAACTCGAGTTCTTTTTTTAGGAAGTGGCATTTTGAAGATTTAAGTTTTAAGTTTGCCTTCCTAAGTTTGGAGAAAATTGTTGAAATATCATTTTTGTGTTGTTGCAGTGATTTTGAAAAGATGATAATATCGTCTAAATACACCAGACATATATTTCCTATGGAGTCACAAAACGTTATCCATAACCCTTTGGAATGTAGCTAGAGCATTTTTTAATCCGAAAAGCATACGGATGAATTCGAAATGTCCACTGTCTACAGAAAACTCCGTTTTAGGGATGACTGCGGGACTCAGCTGGATTTGGTGGAATCCGTTGGCCAAGTCTAATGTTGTGTAATAAGATGCCTTGATAACATTATCTAAAACCAATGTTTGGCATTGGGTATCTATCAGAAATTGTTTTTTCTTTAAGTTTTCTGAAATCAATAACGAGTCGCCATTTCTGTTGTATCCCTTTCTCTGTTTTCTTTGGAACAACCCATACCGGTGCGTTCCAAGGCGAAAAACTATTTCTTATAATTTTTTGATCAAGAAGTTCGGAAATTTGTTTCTTTATTTCTTGTTTATGAATGAATGGCTGACGATAAGACTTAAAATGTATTGGAATATTATATGTAGTTGGGATAGAGTGTGTTATTTCGCTACTGAAGGTTAGTTGGGTGTCTTCTTTATAAAATATGTCTGAAAAGTCTGATGAGCTGTCTGGATAAGCTGTGCTTTCTACTCTTTATTTGGGTTTTCCGTACTCAGAATATTGGGTATAGACTCTGTAAGACTTTCGAGGGTTGGTGCGGTCAAGAGGTTGTGGAGTTGGATGAACTCGTTGTTATTGAAAGGTAGTGTGGGTAAGGGGTCTTTGATGCAAACAACTTGATCATCGAATGATTCGTTGACGATTTCGAAGTTTGCAACACCTTTGGCATCAGTGAATAATCCATCAGAAATGGTGTTTTCCAAGTGTTGTTCTTGGTAAATAGAAGTCGCCGTCTGGCGTTTGGACTGGCAAAGGTAATAATATCTTGCTGGATCTACAAATTTCGTGAACGTTGATGGTAATATCGACTTTCGTGAGGATGGGTAAGGTCCCAAGAGGGGTTATTAGCTGTTTGTAAGTCAATTTTTGCACTTAGTTTAGTTAGTAGGTCCATACCTAGAAGGTCGTTAAAGAAGTTATGGAATTTGAAAATTAATAGCTGTATGTTGGTTGACTCGTTGAATTCTTTGAATAGAGGGATATTTGTAGAATTTGTAATTTCATAATTGCTAAGCACGGTATTTATTCTAATAGAAAAGTCCAGTGTTGTTGTCTTGTCTAGCGTTATTAGATTTGGTTCAATAAAAGAGTTTGTTGATCCAGTGTCTATCAGGAATTTCAATGGATGACATGGTAGACATGTTTAGAATTTAGGTCAAACGTCTTTCGGGGGCGGAGAGGCAGTTGTAAGAAAATTTGCGGAATCATTGATGTTGCATGAATTTGGGTCTTGCGTTTCTATATTTTTTAAGTGTCTCTGTTCATTCCTAAAAGGGGTTTTGAGGTTGGTAATATGGGATATGGTTGTTATTGTGTTGTTTATTGTAACCTGTTCTTTCATTGTAATGGCTGTAATTGTTAGACCTCTCGTTTTTATAATTATAGTTCTGAAGTACTGGGATCTCTAGCCCTGAGAACCGATCTGAGAGGATAGCGTAGTCCCCTAACGAATGCATTAAGGGCAACGTCGTTGTACAGACGTTTCTTCATAGCTGGACCCTCTGGGCTTTCGGCACTGTTTCTGAGCAGAGTAAAGTTGCTCCCTGATCTTGGATATGCCGAAGAAAAGTTGCCCCAAAGATAGGCCATCTTGGAGAGTCTGCATTTCCATAAGTAAAGTGGCTTCAGGATTTTTGTTGCCATACAGCCTATACAAATTTTCCTTGATGTTATCCCAAAATAGGCTGGTGTTAGCGAGTGTCAATCCCTCGTCAGATCTTTCTTTTATTCTATTACGAATAGCTCGAAGCATAAGTTGTCCATAAGGTGTTTGGTCCGTGCCCCTGAATAACATAATAATTTCGTAATAAAGTTGTCCTAAAATGTCGGTCGGAGTGAGTATTGTGGAGATGTTTGTGGTAGCACTAACAGTTGGGGTCAGTGGGACCGAAGATCTGCCCGAGTTCATTCTTGGTTCTGAGATTGGAATCGTTTCTTCCTGTTGGGTTATCTCAGCTATTTCTTTTTCTTGTTCGGCTACTAGCGGAGGATTTTGGCTACTAAGTCCTGACCTAGTTCTTCCTCTAGTATATTTCAAAATCTTTGGGACTAATTTATTTGACATTGAGTGTTGAATTTTGTTTGATTGTGTGTTTGATTATATCAGAGAGAGTTCTGAGTTTGTGAGAGTAAGACGTATTTTTGTTTGCGCTCCGTACTTTTTATTTTTTCTGTTCTTTAATTTGTTTCATATTTATACATTATTTGTATATTGTATATTGTATATTCTAAATATTGTGTTTTTTGTTTTTATTTACAATAGTTTTGTGAGCGTCG
This sequence comes from Drosophila fulvimacula, assembly GCA_035045555.1. NCBI lineage: Eukaryota > Metazoa > Arthropoda > Insecta > Diptera > Drosophilidae > Drosophila > Drosophila fulvimacula. The sequence goes on along the minus strand of JAWNOX010000160.1, from coordinate 379,666 downwards.
GTGTATCTAAATTGCAATTTTCGTTTTAGTATTTCTATTCTTTCGTTATTCTTATTTGCTTTCTGTTTTTTTTGCATGGGTTAGTATGTGTGTTCGCTGTCGCTCGCTCACGCTTAGCTTAGTGTTTGTTTTAGTTTCTTACGAAATTTATTTCGTTTTTAGTGTAGCTCTCTCCCGCTCTATTTTCTGTTTCTTCATCAGCTTTTTATTTTTTTGATCTCTGTATAAGCTGAGTGTTCCTGTTTGTTATTTTTGTTTCTCCCAACTCAGTTAATCCATTCTTTGTCTTTTATCATTTTTTTTTTCTATCTTAATCTGTTTTTTGTTTTGATTATCTCCTCTGCTTGCCAATATGATATGCTGTAAGAAATCATGTACATTTTGGCAAGTCACTGATTCTGTACAAATGCAATTTGTTGGTTGCTGGTTGTGCGAGAATCTAACGCACATTAAATGTGCTGACATCTCGGGGCGTGACTGTGAGAGAGTCATGGCTGCTCCCAAAAGTGGGTGTGGTGCATTACGCTGGTCTTGCCCTATTAAACTATTAAGTTTTTCCAAGATGTATAACTCAGTGCGGGTTCAGTATTCAAATCTAAGTAAATTTTCAAAACAGCTTGAAGAGGAACTGAAAGCCTAACTAACTTATCAACTCCTAACCTAACTTATCAACTCCTAACCTAACTTATCAACTCCTTCTTCACCTTGTCAAGAATTATTAATTCCAATATCAGATGATTCAGTTGAAATGTCTGTGTCCAGTGTCATAACAGACACTCAAAAGGCTCCTACTAAAAAAGTTAAGGTTCTCCGAGTGTTGCTCAAACTAAAAACAACATTCGGACACCGTCTCCTACTCCTATATTACCCTATTTATCTGTTGTGTCTCATCAGATACGACATGAGAGGCTGTGTCTGCTTTTATTGAAAGTAAAATTTCGTCTAAAGTTTTTATCTCGAAATTTAATTTTGCGTCTCCTCGTGAAATTGCTTCATTTAAAATCAATGTACCAATTGAATTTTTCGATACTATATGCCATCCAAACTTTTGTCCACCCCATGTAGTTGTATATGAATTCAAACCTAAGATTCGGAATAGAATTTCTCCAGTGTCTTTAAGTCCCGTTTCGGTACAACCTTCATCTGAGGCTGTATCAAAAAACTAAGTTTCTTTCCATCTTTTCCGCTATCTATTATTTATCAAAATGTTCGATGCATTGAATTTAAATTAAAAAATCTATTTCTGCATAGCTGTAGTGTCCAATCTGAACTTATAGTTAGGTAGCTCTAAACTCTCTCTTTCCTTAATAAAATCCTCTCATTCAGCATATTTCAGAGAAAGCACACACACACCCCAGTAGTGAAAATGCACCTGACAACTCCCTACTTGTGTAGTGATTTCTCTTATTGTATTTTACTATTTTATTATTTTATTTTTCTTCAATTTTTAATACCTTTATTAAATTCTTCTATCTTGCTTAATTTCAGTGATATCACTAACCATATCTGGCTGTGATTTGGGGCATAGCTCGTCGGTCCGGCAAATAAAACACCCCCATCGGGTTGGTGATATCATTGTTATATATTGTTAGTATTAGGCTTTTTCATTTCCCTATACTTTTATAATGTTATGTCAAATTTCTTTTTATATAAATAAATAAATAAATATATTCGTAGCTGTGTGCAGTTTAGTATGAGGGGGATTAAACGATAGAATCCTTTACACTGCCGCTTCACTTGCACTTGCCCAATGTATGTATATACTTGGGTTTGACGTGGCGCTTGGCCTTACTATATTTCGATAGTGGCTTCAGCGTTAGAGTCCGCGGAAACGCAACACACGTCAATATTATTTTCAACCACATGGAGATCCCACGATATATATTGTTGTATTGTATTGCACTTGTAGTTTATGTGTTTCTGAGCAACTGTTACTTCAATCGTGAGAATTTGTGAAATACAGTTGTCAAACTTGTCGTACATATTTGACATGGCGTGATGCCTGATCGCACACGATGGCACACGGGAGTATGGGAGGATGTTGCCGTGGCCGAGGATATGTTGTTCAAGTTCCACTCAGATTGTATATTCAACTTGAAGGAAATGGTTTTTATATTTTTTTCTTTTTTCTTTTTTGAATTCGATGCGTTCGCTCCTAAGCTTAGAATGAGAATGAAATTCGTTGTCTGGTTGTCGTGGGTTTTTCTCTATCCTCGCGCCGAACCTGAATGAAATATCCGAAGGCTCACCAACACACTCTCATTGCAGCTGCGCACACATATTTCCACCATGCCCCGTCGCTGCGCCAGCGTCTTCAAATCTTATGATCCGTTATGGTGTATAAGTTAACGAACAAATTAACGAGAATCCCTTGCAGTAAGAGCACATAGCGTAACCGTTATGTACTTAGCTTTTATCTCAAATTCATTCTCTTTTGTTAATATGCTCTAGAGCCCATAGCTTGATTATCATGAGCTTAGCTTTAGTCCCTTATTCGTTTTCTTTTATTAATCAGTTCTTGAGCCGGTGGCGTGATCATTAGGTACTTAGCTTCAGTCTCTTATTCATTTTCTATTGTTAATCAGTTCTGTTATAATAACGAAAGCGAAAACATCGTAATAAACTTGCTCCGGCAATCAGCCGCAACATATTGAATTTTTTCTTCACGACTTTACCATAACGTCTGGATGTCGTCTATGGTCACACGTGTACCAGACACTATAACTAACTTGGAGTTACACGTGGACCAACCTTCTAATTAACTGGCGCCCAACTGGATTAGAGCCTAAGAATCCACACCATAAAAACATGTAAGTGACTGTTCAGTGACAATAGAAACAAATGTAAAATTTAAATAAAAATAAAACAAATGGCAGCGTGATGTAAGCGCAAGGTGATGTAATAAGTCATTTTGTTAATTAATTTAAACCAAAGTGTGTATACAAGATAAAACTACTTGCGGGTTTATTATCGTTTATTCTCTCCAATTGTTTGATTCTCGCCCACTGCTGATGAGTTGGACCTATAGAAATATTAAAGTTGAATTCGATAGTGACGAAGAAAATAGTATAGGCTTTGCACCCCATACATCAAACCAAATAGAAATGGACGCTGAAACAATAAAAACCTTCGAAGATAACGCTGTCATCAGCGCACTAGCACGCAAACAACACATTCGAAATGAAATGCATGCCGAGATTCAGACATTGAGAAATCAAGTGAACTCACTTAGAATAGAACCACCCCAAGTTCAGGTGTATGAAACTGTAACGATCGATCCCAACATTAGATGAGGTTAGATTAGACATTGCTAAGTCGGTACCGAATTTTAATGATGACCACGAGGAATATGTGTCTTGGAGACAAGCAGCCGTAGAGGCATATCAGGTTTTCAAACGATACAATGGAAGTGAAACACATTACCAAGCTGTGGCTATTTTGAAAAACAAAGTGTGTGGTACAGCACACTCGGTGCTCACATCCCACAATACTGTGCTCAACTTCGATGCAATAATTTTCCAAACTTGATTGCACATACTCGGACAAAACCTCCTTGCGTGTTCTCAGACAAGGATTGGAGTTGGTTAGGCAAGGTAACCTAGACCTCATGCAATATTATGACGAAAAAACTCACCCTCGTCACAAATAAAATTGTCATGAATCATGATGAACAAGCAGCAGCCATTCTTAATGCAGAGATTAGGAATGATTTCATGGCAGGCCTTAGGAGGCCTCTCAAAGCACTAGTTATACCAGCACAGTCCAAAGATATGCGATCCACTTTAGCGTTGGCCCGCGATGCTGAAAACAGTATAGAAAGAAGCATGTTCGCTGCAACATATGCCAGAGCAATCGAAGATAGGAATAATGCAAGTGAAATTAATAAGCAACGAAATAATTCCATGCCAAGACATGGAAAAAATTCTAAGAAAAATCCAAACTTCAAACAAAATCAAAACAGAACTCAAGGCGAACCCGGACCAAGTTCAAACAACGTCCAGAACCAAGTGCAACCCATGGACATCGATCCATCAACTTCAAGACTTAGACAACCTACCAATTGGAGTAAACCCCAGAGTAGCTCCACTTACGGCGAAGCCCGAAAACGACAAAACACGTTAATGCTCTACAAGATAAAACACAATCATGTGTCACTACCATCCACTGTGAGCTATCTCTGACCTACACAATTGATACAATAGACAAGCCTGTAAACCTTTTTAGGAATCAAATTATCCTAGAAGAAGCACGATACAACTTGCATCGTAGGCTCATACTATTCGGTAATAAAACCCGCCATATGATACAATTCACAGACAAGAAAGATATTGAAATAATGAATAATGAACATAATCGCGCACACAGAGCAGCGCAGGAAAATATGAAACAAATTCTTCGAGAATATTATTTTCTAAAAATAGCCAAATTAACTAATGAAATAGTCTCAAATTGCAAAGTGTGCACTACCGCTTAATATATCAGTCACCCAAAAAATGGACAAAAAATTAAATGACACAGCACAGATAATAATAACAGCAGCAATAGAGTATAATAGAATAATTCATTCAGTTACAGAACAAAAACCATCAGACGTCATTCACACACAAGATACTGAATTACAAAAAGGTATCAAAGACAGAATAATCAAAGCCCAGCAAGATCAACTCACCAAATGCAACACAAAGAGGCAAAATAGGGTATTCGATGTAGGTGAAAAAGTATTCATAAAAAATAACAAAAGATTGGGAAACAAACTGACCCCATTATGTTCTGAGGCACACATAGAAGCAAACCTAGGAACGTCTGTACTTTTTAAGGGTCCATAAGGACAACCTAAAATAAAACAAGTAAGGAAACTCTAGTCGGAGGTGCCCGACTAGGAAATACCCTGAACCCCGCCTATCGGCGGCTTTATATGCACTTCAAAGTTTATATATAATTTTAAATTAAATTAAAAAATTAAAAAAAAAACAAAAAAGATTAAGTAACTTGCATAAAAAAAGTTTTGACGTCAGCTTAGAGAATCGAACCCGAGACTTAATGTCGGCGATCATCGTTTCTATCAACACAGCCGTTGCAATACATAAGAGTGAGATAGCGAATTCTTAAGTACAGTTATTGAGCTACTGAGCTGCTGCTACTGAGCTGCTGAACTTCTGCTTAAAATTCATCCCCAATTTGTCTTTGTTGTTGTTGTTATGAATTCTTCGAATTTTCTAGAGCTTCTGCTGCTGTTGCCACGCGCGTGTGTACGTAAACGTTTGGTAAACGTTTCGTTTAATAACATAATGCATTTCATCTATTCATATGTATGTACATATGTATATTATATTGACTTTATTTAAGTTATATCAATGTTACTCTTATTTTATATATATGTAAATATATACAGTATGTACATGTGTACATACATATGTATGTATATTGCAAGCAACGCATACATACACACGCACACGCATACGCTCTGCTAACTGCGCAGTTTACTCAGCGACTTCGCTGCGCCAATATGTGCGTGTTATGGAAAATTAAGTGTTTAATAACTTTTTTTGTAGATCGACTTTCTTAATCAAACTTGCGCAGCGTAATTATATCATTCATATGCGTGTATGTGCAAAAGCACAAGTCTGTAGTATTTGAAATAAGTGGTTTGAAAATTTGGGCGAAGGGGGCGTGGCATCCAAAATTTAACAAAAATCAAAATTCTATAAAAGTCCCATTAAGCTAAATACAAGATTTGGAGTTTCTAACTATAAAGATGTTAAAGATATAATTTTAAAACTGAAAATCGATTTCGTTTTTAATCGATAAAAAAAGAACGAGAAGAGTTATCGAATTTCTAAAACAAACTCGACCTGCGCGTGATATACACGAATCTATAAAAAAAGTTCAAGTCTCTAGCTATTATAGGTTCTGAGATCCACGCGTTCAAACATACGGACAGACGGACAGATGGACAGACGGACAGACGGACAGACGGACAGACAGACAGACGGACAGGGCTCAATCGACTCGGCTTGTCGTCCTGATCAAGAATATATATACTTTATACTGCCACGCCTCCTTCTGCCTGTTACATACATTTGGGCTGCAACAAAACCATTATACCCTGATTACCCATTTTTAATGGGTTCAGGGTATAAAAAAAATCACTGATTTCTCAAATGCAAAATGCATTCCTGTACTAGACGGTAATGTATTATTGTGGGAGCAAAGTAGATTCATAAGACATTCGACTAACTTGACAGAATCCTCAGCTATCATTGTTATTTCCCCTTTCGCACTTGCGAAAACGTTTAAAAGTAGATGTAAAGTAGTAGAACATGCCCAAAACTTATTGTCCGCTTTAACGGTGCAGCACAAGATAGCAAGAAGTTCAGATTTCCTAGGCACAGTCTTAAAGGTAATAGCTTAAATGATTGCACTCCGCCTAATCAGCCATATGCAGTACGCAGCCCAGTCGTCTGGAGCCCATTACAAGGGTTGACGAAGGAATGATTATCATCAAAGAGCCTGCGAGCATCAGTGAAGATGGAGGTCCCACAATGTACATCAGGGGAATGTATCTTATGACGTTCGAGCGTAACGCCATGATAAACGACACAATGTATCTCAACCACCTACCTCTACTCCAGCGAATGAATGAGCACAACCTACAATCCACTCGGGGGCTAAGACGTGTCATTCAGCGGATCCCACAGGCTTTGGTTCACCATTGGAGTAATTCTCAGTCTCCTGTTTTGTAGCATCATCGTAGTTGGCCTATATTGGTGCACGAAGAACACCTCAATCAAGTTGCAGAGATTGATTCTCTCATTCTCCGCTTAGCTTTAGTCTCTTATTCGTTTTCTTTTATCAATCAGTTCTTGAGCCGATGGCGTGATCATTAGGTACTTAGCTTAAGTCTCTTATTCATTTTCTATTGTTAATCAGTTCTGTTACAATAACGAAAGCGAAAACATCGTAATAAACCTTGCTCCGGCAATCAGCCGCAATACCTTGAATTACCTTTTCTACATGACTGTACCACAAGCTCTGGATGTCGTCTGAAGTCACACGTGTACCAGACACTATAACTAACTTGGACCAAGCTTCTAATTAACTTTTACTTATGTACACGCATGGCCGTCGTTAATTTTAGGAGTGAAGGGGCTTAGGTGGGAACAGCGTATTATTATCCGCTGTTAACTTGCGCTAGCTGTGGTGACATTGGGTTGCTCATGAGGGGCAATATCGAGATCCGGCGAAAAAAAACGGGAAATTAGAAACGCGAAAAAGTAAAAGAAATAAAGCTGGTAAATTCAGATTTGTATCCCGGCCTAAAAACTTAACCTTACAATACAAGTTCACTTATGTTATGTTGTACACTTATGTTTTTTTGCCCAGACCTAAACGTGCAGAAATTTGATATACATATTTTTCATTACATTAAATATTAATAAAATAAATAAACCATATTCTTATAATGCTGTTGAAAATATTCTCAATATATATTATTAATAGCATAGAAGTTATTTAACAAAACGTTATTTGACAAATGTGCAAACGGCTGCACCGCGAGCATATTCCTAAGTTTTAAAAAATAACAAATACTATAGAATTCACCTTGAATCATCAGCTAGTTAAGTTACTCGGTCATAATTCAGTGGCGCTGGTAATAGAAGTGATGCGTGCTGATCATCGCACTATTGGTTCGAAATTTGGTGAAATCGGTTTTCAGACACATTTTATTTATTTATTATTAGTTAGACAAGCATTGGCACTGCGTGCTGTTAAGTAACAGAAGTGACATGCTGTGAGGGGTATTGCAAAGTGATATCGTCGTGGAAGAGAAGCTGAATTCTGACTCGTACATGTAGGCGGAGGTTCTTGGTGAGGTCAGTCCATGACAGGGGTCTAGGGCAAGGTAATTTTAAATTTATTGAATTTTGGACGCTTACACTAAAAAAATGCGAAAAAACAAGTATTTTTAAATAAGTCACGCCAAGTCACGAGCGTAAAAATCATTTTTTGTGCGATCGATGGGAGAGGTAATTTGATTTAAAAATACCTATTAAACAGTTAATCATTGAAAAGAATTAGTTAAATTAAACAAAAACTCTTTATTTTTGTACATAAAGTAAAAAAATTTTACTTTTTTCACTGTGTAAAGTGTTTCTTGACAGACTGTACGTGTAGTAAATACAAAGAATTTTGAGTTTTATTATTTTGCCATGGATGCCACAACGCCTTCCCCACAAATTCGCAAAAACAGAGACACTTCGATAAAACGAAAAACTCAATATAACAAACTTTTCTGTCTCTCTCTATAGCTATAATGAATAATTTCTGAGTCTGAAAGCCTCTATATAGCGAAGTAACTTTTCGAAAACCTCTACATACAACGAAAATAAAATAAGGCATAATGAAATTGGTGGCAAGTCATTAAAGTTCCGTTATCCCAAACCTTATCATAACAAAATCTTGATTTAATTGTCTCTATACCATGAAGTGAGAACAAAAGAAAATAAGCTAAAGTCTCGTAATAATGTTGCGTATACATATTGTTGCCACTCGTACCTTGAGTTTTGCCAAAATAAGTTAATTAAAGCGAAAATCAATTTTTTTATTACAAATATTAAAAACTTACTACTTTACGAACAAAAAGCTTGGATGACTACTGAAGTATGGTTGGATTACTTAGAAAAATTTGACAACGAAATGACTAAGACCAATCAAAAACTGTCATTGCTCGTTGATATTACATTTTTGGTTTGATACTGCCTTGATTTGCGCTTCTAAACATTGTGTTTTTGTTTTTATTTACAAAGTTTTGCGTGCGTCGATAATTATATCTAAACTGCAATTTTCGTTTTAATATTTCTATTCTTTGGTTTCTTTTCTTTGCTTTCTTTTTTTTACACTTGTTCAGTGTGTGTGTGTGTGTGCTCACGCTTAGCTTAATATTTGTTTTCTGTTCTTACGAAATGTATTTCGTTTTTGGTGTAAGCTCTCTCCCGCTCTATTTTCTGTTTCTTCATGCATTTTAATCTCTGTATTAGGTGAGTGTTGTTGTTTCTGATTTTGTTTTCTCTCAACATACTCTTTGTCTTTTATTATTCTTATCTTATTCTGTTTTAATTTACTCCCTTGTTACCAATATGATATGCTGTAAGAAATCACGTACATTTTGGCACGTCGCTGATTCTGAACAAATGCGATTTGTTAGTTGTGCGAGAATCTAATGCACATTAAATGTGCTGGCATCTCGGGGCGTGACTGTGATATAGTCATGGCTGCTCCCAAAAGTGGGTGTGGTGGATTACGCTGGTCTTGCCCGGAATGTTTGGAAAAACAATTAAGTTTTTCCAAGTGCGGCTTCAGTATTCAAATCTGAATAAATTTTCAATTTTGAATCAGTACAATTTGGATTCTGCGCTTAATACAGTGATGACTCCATCACTGTTAGTCCCTCCCTCCTTTCAAGTATCGTCTCCTAACTTATCAACCCCTTCACCTTGTCAAGAATTATCAATTCCAATATCAGATGATTTAGGTGAAACATCTGTGCCTAGTGTCATAACAGACACTCAAAAGGCCCCTACAAAAAAAAGTTAAAGTTTCTCCGAGTGTTGCTCAAACTAAAAACAACATTCAGACACCGTCTCCTACACCGTCTCCTACTCCTATATTACCCTATTTATCTGTTGTGTCTCATCAGATACGACATGAGAGGCTGTGTCTGCTTTTATTGAAAGTAAAATTTCGTCTAAAGTTTTTATCTCGAAATTTAATTTTGCGTCTCCTCGTGAAATTGCTTCATTTAAAATCAATATACCGATCGAATTTTTCGAACCTATATGTGATCCCAACTTTTGGCCTCCCTATTTAGTTGTACATGAATTCAAACCTAAGATTCGGAATACAATTTCTCCAGTGTCTTTAAATCCCGTTTCGGTACAACCTTCATTTGAGGCTGTATCAAAAAACTAATTTCCTTACCATCTTTTCCGCAGCTATCTTAGATTTATCAAAATGTTCGTGCCTTTAATTCTAAATTAAACAAGTAAGGAAGCTCGAGTCGAGAATGCTGAACCCTGAACCCTTCGAATAGTCGATATTGGAAGCATGCTATGATTATTTTACATATATGTATATTGCAAGCAACAGATACACACACATACGCACGCACACGAACGTAATATGAGCACGCGCTCTGCTAACGGAACAGCGACTGGGCTCGACTTCCTATGATATGGGAAACTAAATGTTTAATAACTTTTTTTCAAGCACAAGTCTCTAGTATTTGAAATACGGGTTTCGCAAATTTGGGGCGAAATTTGAAGTCTCTAGCTTTAATGGATCACATAAATGAAATCAAATGTATCGAAATTTATCGATAATTCGGAAACGGGATGAGTTATTGAAAAAAAAACTTGTATTGCGTATGGTATTCACGAGTATACATCAAATTTCAGATCTCTAGCTTTTGTGGTTGTGGACGGACGGACAGACGGACAGGGCTATATCGACTCGTCGAATTGATCAAGAATACATATACTTTATGGGATCTGCGAAGTCTCCATCTGTTACATACATTTTCACAAAAACATTATACCCTGATTTCCCATTTTCAATCTTCATAAATATGAAAACATCTGAACTTATTGCCCTCACTGAAACATGGTTATTGCCCTCACTGAAACACTGAAATGTTTATAACAGTGAGGTTCTTTCAAATAATTTCACTATTTGTAGACTTGATCCCTTGTCTCGTAAAGGGGGTGGTGTTTTAATAGTTAATAGTTAAATCCCACTTTCTCTCGGAATCTTTTACCTTCTCATCGATTCACAATGTTGAGATTATTGAAGTTAAAATAACTCTTCAGTCTTGTTCCCTATACTTTACTTGTTCATATATACCTCCCTCTTCCGATTCCCAAGTTTATAGTCATCATATATCTTGTATTAAAGAAATGTATGAATATATTCAAGATAATGGATTATTTCTTCCGTTGGGTGGTTTTAATATACCCAACATATCTTGGGCCTCAATTCGAATTATCTTATTCCAACAATTGATCATTATTTTTTTAATGAATTGTTTAACCTTTCTATGTTTGAGATGATCTCAATTTCCAATCATTTAAACCGTTCTCTTGATCTTGTTTTTACTAATGACGCCAGCATTAATGTTTTAAGATCATCCCCCTTTTGTATACATGAGGATTTATATCATCCAACACTAGAGGTTTTAATACCTATTTAAAGTCCACCAATTTTTACGCCCTCATCATATAAAAAGCGGCGTTGTTTTAATAAATGTAATTTTGTTTTGCTTAATGATCTCATTAATGCAACAGATTGGTCTCCTTTACATAAGGCAGTTGATGTAAATTTAGCTGATTCTATCTTATACAGTACTTTAAATTCTATTCTAGGCAAGTGTGTTCCTATGTTTCTTCCTAAATCCTTTTCTAATAAACTTCCCTGGTTCACTTCGACTCTTTCAACATTAAAAAATATAAAATCAAAATGTTTTAAAAAGTTTAAAAAGACGGGTTCGGGCGTTGTCTGGTCTAAATATTCCTTAGTTAAGTCTAATTTAATATTTTAAATTTTCGTTGTTATGAGAACTACCTCATACGCTGTAAAAGGCAGTTTTCTCGTGATCCCAAAAAATTTTATGCATTTGTAAATTTGAAGCGTAAATCTTTTGGTTTCCATCCTCGTTTTTCCTAGGTTGTAACAAAATTTGTACTGATCAAGATGCTTCAGATCTATTTGCAAATTTCTTCTAATCCACAATCCACTCAGCTGCCATTCCGGAAACCAACTCATTTCCAATTTTAAATTCTAAAATGAATATAAATGCCGTTATTGCTTCTCATATTTCTCCTATTTATCTTTTATCCGCTATTCGTACGTTGAAATTATCGTTCTCCCCTGGAGCGGATGGTATTCCTAGTTGTGTGATTACAGAATGCAGTCTTTCTTTGCGGTCACCTTTACTAAAATAGTTTAATTTGTCCCTTGATACCTCGGTATTCCCTTCAATTTGGAAAGAAACATTTATTATTCTTCTACATAAAAAAGGAGGAAGATCTGATATTTAAAATAATAGAGGCATTGCTAAGCTTTCTGTTCCGAAGTTATTTGAAAAATTATAACTTCGAACTTGTAACACTTTTGTAAATCAATTATCAACCATCGATCAACCTCAACTAACCTATTAGAATTTTCATCCCTAGTCAATGAAAGCTTTTTAAATAAAATGCAAACTGATGTTATATACTAATTTCAGTAAGGCATTCGACTCTGTTCAGGTTGAAATCTTACTTCAAAAACTTGAATTGGAATTTTCCCCTAAACTTCTGTCTTGGATAGCTTCGCTTTTAAAGGGGAGAACCCAAAGATTTCTTTTTGTGAAAATGTATGTAACAGGCAACATCACACACCCCATAGTATATACAGTCTGTCAAGAAACACTTTACACAGTGGAAATAAATTCAATTTTTGTACTTTATGTACAAAAATAAAGAGTTTTTGTTTAATTTAACTAATTTTTTTTAATGGTTAACTGTTTAAAGTGTATTTTTAAATCAAATTATAAAAAAAAGAAACAACAAAAACTTAGATTACTCATATTTGACACTGTCAAGAAACTCTTTACAGAGTTCATAAATATTGTTCTAAATTTAAAATGTAAAACTAATTATAAATAATTTTGAAAAACTTAGTATTTAATATGGCCCCCTTTAGCATTATGTACATGCTGGAGTCTTCTTTTCATAGAGTTAACCAAGTTTTGAATATATTCGAGGGGTATCTTCTGCCACTCTTCCATTATGAAAGCTTTTAGCTGTCCACGGTTTGTGGGATTCCTTTTTCCAACCTTTTCCTTCAAATACGACCACGCATGTTCGATTGAGTTGAGATTTGGGAGATCAACAGAAAATTTTTTGCAGCTTAGTTGCTTTATATCCATCGAAGTTAAGTATATGCAAAGCGGTCTAAAATCGGTAATTATTACTTAATATATTTTATATAAATTTATATACTTAATAGAAAATGAAAGAGCAGCTGGTAAAGAACTCGAATACGACGAAAACAAATATGAACCGTTCTGGTTTGATGATGATCTGGGCAGTAACAACTCTGGCTATTATACACTTAAAGCAGTGCTAACTCATAAGGGTCGCTCAAGTTCGTGGCCTGGGTACGGTCAAATGCCGATGTTTGGTATAAGTTCGACGATGATGATGTGACATCTGTCACAACCGACGAAATCTTACGACTGTCTGGAGGCGGTGACTGGCATTGCGCTTATGTTTTGTTGTACGGACCTAAACGTTTAGAAAAGTGCTAATATAATATAAAGTGCTAATATAATATATTTTTTCATTCATGTTAGCAAACAGATTGTTAACCCATTTTATAAATAAAAAAAGAAACAATAAAATTAATGTGTTTTCTTACGATTTTATGGAATACGTGCTTAAAAGTATAAAAAGTTAAACGTATTCTGATTACTGAGACAGGTACTATAGTCGGGAGTGAACGACAAAGATAGATATATGTATCTACGAATCTTGCCTTCAGAGAGAAGAAAATACCGAAATCACGAAAAGGCTTACAAATACTCATCCAGCATATTGAGCTTGTGCAATGTCCGTCCTTGTGTCCGTCCATTCGTCTGTCTGTACGAACGCAAACCATTTCTATGCTATTGAAGCTAGAGATTTGAAAATATACTCGCGTATACTGTCGTCAAATAAAGTTTTAAGATTTTCCCGATACGCCCACTAGGGAAGTGGCAAATTGAAAAATGAATTCTCCTATATGTCAGAAATACTTGTTGAGACTTGAGTTGAGGCTTAGAATGTATACTCGTGTTGACGTCCCAAGTTGAATAAGCTATGGCAGATGTATCTCCGCCCATTGGGACCGTGGTAAATCGGGTGAAACTGTAGCTTCTACAGTTTTAGTGCTAGAACAATCAAATTTGTCACGTGAGTAGTTACGATCCTATGAAGTTCAAACAAAAAATTAAATATCCACGCCCACTGGGAGCGTGGCAAATCGGATCTGAATATATAGCAATGTTGCATCTTCTGTTATATTTTGAACACTATTGATGCTAGATACTTGACACTTGGTATATATACTTCTATTAACATCGCAAGTTCAATAAGCTATGACGGATAAATCTACGCACATAGGAGCTTGGCAAACCGCACGAGCATATGGCTCCCACAAAATTGGATGGTAGGTTGCTGGTGACCTCCTCTATCAATCAACCAAAAATTATTTTTACGCTCCTTTTGGGACGTGATATATTAAAAAATATCCTGTGAGTGTAATCGTCCAAAATTCACAGATACCTTGCCCTAGACCCCTGTCATGTACTGCCCAAGAATTATATATCTTCGCAAATAGTCAAAAAGGAGAAAACCACTAATATTGAGTTATAAACACACAATTTACTGACTTTTTGGACTTTTACCACCTTAATTGAGTTGCTAAATATTATATATGTAAAATAAAAACGTTTATTTTATTACAAAAAAATAAAGAAATAAAAGAAAAGTAGACACAGAAAAACCAAGATTAGAACCTCCGCCTACTTGTACGAGTCAGAATTCTTCATATCTACCACGACGCCATCACTTTGTTTGTCAAACCAATATTAAATAAATAAAATGTGTGTACAAACCGACTTCACCCGAGGCTCGAACCAATGGCCCCTATGTTCGGCGCGTGCCACTGAATTTTATAGCAAGCGAGTAACTTAATTAGCATATTATTCATGCTGAATTCTATTGTAGCTGTGCAGCACATTTGTCAATTGCCTAACGTTTTGTTGAAAAACTTTTGTGTTACTAAGGGCTTTTAATGAAATTTTCAGCATATATTTTTCAACTGAATTGTAAGAAATAGGTGTATAGCAAAAACCAAAATAGTATTAAATACACATGACACTAAATACAGAATTTTGGGATAATTAGGAGTGTGGCAAATTGGTAAATTCGTATCTTGGAATGTTAAGGAACTGGGAGGTTGCGATATAAATGAGTATAGCGACTGCAACGATTTTACTTCTATTTTCTATTGCACTTTATTCCTTCTGCTAGGGATTAATTGCTGACCCTGATACAGTGCAGACGCAGATGGTAAAGCAAGCAGCTATATGAGATCTCTGTTGATTTTATTTGGAAGCTGTCGGTCGATACGACTCAGATGCTGGCCTCAATACTGCCGAATGTGGGTCACTCACTCTGAGCTATATATATATATATATATATATATATATATATATATATATATATATATATGTTGCAGCTTCACAAATAATATCGTTTTCCATAGCTTTATCGCAGCGAGTTTCGGTCGCATTCAGATTCTAAACACAACTGAGCTTGAGTATCTCTCTGATTTCTTGTGCCTACAAAAATGCTTTACTGTATTTACTGTATTTTGTTTACAAATTATGAAATATAACATAACATTATTTACTTTTCATACTCTGAACCCATTGAAAATGGGAAATCAGGATATAATGTTTTTGTGAAAATGTATGTAACAGGCAGAAGGAGACGTCGCAGGCCCCATAGTATATATTCTTGATCAGCTCGACGAGCTGAATCAATGTAGCCCTGTCCGTCTGTCCGTCTGCATGAACGCGCTGATCTCGTAAACCACAAAAGCTAGAGATCTGAAATTTGACATGTATACTCGTGAATACCATACGCAGTAAAAGTTTGTTTTTTTTTTCGATAACTTATCCCGTTTCCGAATTATCGATACATTTCGATAAATTCACTTTCAATGATGTCTACAATTAAAGCTAGAGACTTCAAATTTTTTGTGCAGATAGGTGTAGTAAATGCGAACATTTTGTAGTTTTTGGATTTTGGATGCCACGCCCCTTCGCCCCTAATTTGCAAAGCCCGTATTTCAAATAATAGAGGCTTGTGCTTCGGCAAATAGACACATACGAATGCCACACTATGAAAATTTGATTAAGAAAGTCCATCTAGAAAAAAAGTTATTAACCATTTAATTTCCCATATCATAGGCATGTTGCAGCCCACGCGCAGTCGCTGCTCAGTTAGCAGAGCGAGTGCTCATATTATGTTTGTGTTCGTGCGTGTGTGTGTATGTGTTGCTTGTAATATATATGTAAAATAATCATGCTTCCAATATCGGCTATTCGAAGGGTTCAGGGATCTCGTAGTCGAGCAGTCTCGACTAGAGCTTCCTTATTTGTTATATATGACCTTCCCAGCTGTATTTCTCACTCTAAAATACGCATGTATGCAGATAACTCTATCTCTCATACAAGAACTCAATAGATCATCTACGCCCACATGATGATCTATTTTCCTTTCAATATTTGTGTAAAGCCAATCAGTTGTATTTAAATTGTTCTAAGTGTATGACAATGACTTTCAGTCGTACCGCTCCATTTTTTGCTGATTAGACAATCAACAATGTGTCCTTGCAACGTATTTCTACAATCAAAGATCTCGGGGTGCTCTTTGACTGCAAACTTAGTTTCAATGCCCATATCCTAACCATCATTAATAAAGCCAAAAGTGTACTTGATTTTATTAAACGTTGGTCTAAAGAGTTTAGTGATCCATTTATCACCAAATTTGTATTTGTCTCACTGGTACGTCCAATTTTAGAATATTGCTCAATAATATGGTCGCCACAGCATAAATTGTATCAGAACCGTATTGAATCGGTTCAGAAGCAATTTCTTCTTTTTGCCTTCGTTTACCGTCCTATCGTAGTAGGCTCCTTCTTATAGATCTTCCATCGTTAATCAATCGTAAAATAGTCTTGGGAATTGCTTTCCTACATAATTTGATTTTCGGTAGTATTGAGTCGCCTGGTCTTTTAATACAAATCAACTTTTTAGTTCCTACTCGTGTTTACCGTTCCTAGTGTGCCCAGTAGTGAGAATGCACCGGAACTGAAAATTCTCCCTACTTATATAGTAATTTCTCATCTTTTATTTTTATTGATTTTTCCCAACTTTTGGGCATTAATAATTTTATTTCTTCTATCTTTCATAGTTTTAATGATATCACTAACCATATTTGGCTGTGAATTGGGGCATAGCTCGCTGGTCTGGCAAATAAAGCACCCCCATCGGGTTAGTGATATCGTTGATAAATATTGTTACTGTTAGACTTTTACATTATTACTTTAATTTGTTAATTTTTATATAAAATAAAATAAAATAAAAAAAACTTCACTTAAATCTATTAAATTACAATTTCTGTCGCCCGACTCGAACGTTTTTACTTGTTGTTTCTTAATTTAATTTAAAATTATTTAATTCTATGCATACTATTGCATTTAAAATCGCTGATAGGGGGTATTTCCGACTAGAGTTTCCTAACTTGTTTAATTGTTTCAGAGTAATGTAACTTATTTTTTCTAATTTATGGACAGATTATAGATGTGGACTGATATCGAACAGTTATTTTAAAGAAAATATAAAAGCCGACCAAACAAGAATAGATCCAACAGATTTTGAAAAACTGAAATGTAACTTATTTTTGCTAGTTTATGGACAGATTTTAGAGGTGGACAGATATCGAACAGTTATTTTAAAGAAAATATAAAAGCCGACCAAACAAGAATAGATCCAACAGATTTTGAAAAACTTATGGAGACGGCAGTGCAAATTATGTGATTATATTGATGTGATAATTTCGATTATGAAGATTATGTTGGGGAGTTGACTTCCTCCCTCGACCTACTGGCCTTTGGGTACAGTGGTCTTATAAAAAAATAAACGCAATTGTCTTAACGGCTTGTGCCGGAGTAAATACGATTTATTTCAAATGATTACCAACGTAAAACTAAAACTTAAACTCAAAGTCAAAGCTAAAGCTAGGGAGCATTGCACTGATTTGTCAGCGGAATGCGAGTGCGATGGTAGCTTAATATAAAAGGGCCTAGCAGGCGAGGGTTACTTGTTAACTATTCCCCCAAGTTCGTGAGTGTCCTCGGTCACGTTGTATTTGCTGATGGCTTTTTGTAGCTCCTTCGATGATTGACTTCGGTTAAAAATATGATAGATGATGATAAAACAATTGCATGCAATGCTCAAGGTGATGCCTATGGTTAGCCAGTTTTCATATGTACCGGTCGACTCCCATTCTTCCTTAAAGTTCTGGATGCTTTGTAAGTTCTTGTTATTCATCCTGTGGAGTTGTGGCATGCTTAATATTGGGTCATGGCTGATGATGTTTAGAAGAGGTGACCCAGCAATGCCTGGCGTTTTATTCACCATCTCGCGCTGGTTGACATATTTAGTGCCATTGACGACTGCAGAGAGCCGGAAAATGACGAGATGTGTCCCATTTGTTGCGATTTCTGGGCCGTCGTCTATAATGACTTTCGCTGAGCTCTCGTTGATAATAATGATGCCTTCATCCACTTGTGTGATGGGCTTCAAATGGATTGGCTGTTTGCGACAAAACGCTGCGCTACCGGCGTGGAGTGCACGGGCGCAAGTATCTTGTGTGGGTAGTTTGCAGATCGCAGCGTAGGTGGTTGTGACGTATTCGTTGACTGCTAATGCGTCGTCGTTGCATTCGGCAATGGTATCATTCTCTAGTTGTATTGCGACGTGTTGACGTGAGACAGGGAATATTGTGATCTTCTTGCAGTTGGACTTGATTATTAGTATGTGGACAACATTTTCGGACTGAAGGATTTTAATTTTTGCCGCTTCGATTAGGCTGACTATGGGTATTTCTAAAGGATGTTCATCTAAAATTGTCTTTGAATCGTTATGATCGAAAATGGTATTTATTTATAATATCAGACTTAGCCAGTGTTATTGTAAGTATCAAGTTTTGGATTTGGGTTATTAAGCTTCTCGCCATTCTGTGGTGTATTTTTATTACGGACAACAAATTTTTTATATGTTCTATGTCTATGTCTAAAAGTTTTCGCATATGCGATTGGGGTAACAATTCTGTAAATTTTTCTGTCTCATCTGCAATATTCGTAAACTCGGTTAAGTTACAGGAGTGCCTGAGGAAATCTCGTTGCTCCCATACCAACACCTTCCCATCTTCTATTGGGATGTAGCTAGTCGGTGATCCGACTTTGTGCTGTTCCTAATAATAGGAGGATCGCAAGGCTAATCCTGTAAGAGGAGCGGAAAGAAAAACGGGATGAAAAAGAATTGTAGTGCATTTTATTTCTATTTTTAGTTTATGTTGAAAGGTGTGGATAACTCTTACTTGAGGTTGTCCTTGTGGACCACCCTCCCCTTAATGAGAACTGAGGTTCCCAAATCTGCTTCTATTTCTTCTTCCGTGAACAATGGGGTCAGCTTGTTGCCTAGCCTTCTGTTATTTTTACGAGAACTTTTTCGCCTACCTCAAAGATTCTGTTTTGTCTATCCGGGTTACACCTTGCAAGATTGCCTTGCTGTGCTTTGGTGATTTTGCCTTTGATGGCTTGCCTAAATTCGCTAGGTGCTGCATATGTAACCTCTATAGGCTTTTGGTTTGTGACTGAATGTATGGTTCGGTTGTATGCTACCGTTGCCCTCATAATAAGTTCTCTCGTGTCGGAGGATATCTTGTCCATTCTAAAAGCCCTCTTGTCACCTAGAGTGCTGTGGAAACGTTCCACTTGCCCATTCGAGCTGCTGTGAAGGTGCATTGACAACATCTATGTTATAGCCATTTTTGAGAAGTGATGTGATAGTTTCCCAGTTAAAGGAAGCTTCGTGGTAACAATATATTGTTTTCACTTCTGGGAAAAAATTTATCAGTTGGATAATGGGTATTTTTATGTCCACTATTGTGCGGGACGACAGTGTTTGTACCACGCAAATTTTGAAAATTTGTCGACACACGTAAGGAAAAGTTTCTTGTCTATATGTAGCATTTCGCCAGCATATGACGGTATTGGGGTCACCCCCATTTCCTTTTTTTTTTGGGTGCCTGTCATACTTTGTTTTGGTGCATTCTTTGCAGTTTATGACGGCCTAATTTGCCATTTTAGACATGTTCGGAAAGTAATATTCATGGAGAATTTGTTTTACATTTTGTTGTGATGCCCTGTGGGCTCTGTTGTGTTCGACTGCGATTATTTCTAACTGGTCGTTTTTTTTTAGTAATGTCTTCCACCATGTTCTTACAGTGCCAGAATTTTGTAGCAGGGTAATTTAATACCAAGTCGTGTTGAACACAGGCTAAAGTCGGCAAATCACAATGTATTGCATTTACAGCGTCTGCGACAATGAGTAGTTTCAGTGTTTTGAAGAGACTATTCTTATCTGTGAAGTGAATAATGTGACGAATCTTTTTACCAAAAAGTATAAGGTCTCGTTTCCATTCGAACCGTGCTTCTTCTAAAACAATTTGGTTTTTGAAGCAGTTAAGTGGTTTTTCGGTTGTCTCGAAAGTGAAAGTTCTCAGTGAAAGTTCGCTATGAACAGTAGCAGCGTCAGATTGGGGTTCATTTTCTAAGGCATTCACGTTTTGCCTTGGTAGGACATCCGCAACTAAATTTTCCTTTCCTGGTTTGTAGAACACTTTCGCATTGTGTTCGTCAATAAAGGATTTCCATCTTTTGATCTTGGCGTTAGTATTTCTGTCCGAGACAGAGAAGGTAAGGGGTTGGTGATCAGTGAAGATGTTAACCTCCCTTGTGCCATATAGATAGTTTTGAAACTTGCCTAGTGCCCACACGATAGCCAATAGATCTCTTTCGTTAGTGGCATAGTGTGCCTCGCTTTGTTTTAAAGCTCGTGAAATCATGGTGATCGGTCTACCCTCTTGGGATAGAACGGCGCCGAAGCCATCCATTGAGGCATCAGTGGTCAGGTCAAAAGGCTGCTCGAAATCTGGATACATGAGCATGACATCTTCTGATGCCAAAATGTTCCGCAGATTTTCAAATGTATTGCATTGGGTTTGGTTGAATTCAATTTCGACTTTTTTGGATCTGTGTTTACTGACAGAGGCATTTTGTCCTTTAAGGATGTTAGTTAAGGGCCTAGCTTTTGATGCGAAATGACCGAGAAATGACCGGAGACTAAACAAATTTTTTGGCTCGGGGCACTCTTGTATAGCTTTGACCTTCTCGGGGTCAGTCTTGGCACCGCCTCTAGCAACTATAAATCCTAAAAATTCTACGCTCTCTTTGAAGAATTTCGTTTTTTCCTGAGCTACTCTCATGTTGGCTTCACACAGGCATTTTAATACCGTGTCGATACGGCGAACATGATCGGCTTCATTTTCGGAAAATATTATCACATCGTCTACATATACATAACATATTTTCCCTATTTGTTCCCTCAAAACATCGTCAATAGCTCTTTGAAAGATGCTTCCTGCGTTTTTTAAGCCGAAGGACAATCGGCAGATTTCGTATTTGCCACCATTTATTGAAAATGAGGGTTTTTCGCGGTTTTGCTCCGCTAAGTAGATCTGGTGGTACTCTGACTTTAAGTTTAGGGTCGTGAAAAATTTTGGGATATTTGTCGGCAATAGTTCGCTCGTTTAGCTTTCTAAAGTCGATCACCACACTCTTTTTCTTGTTCCCATTGGCGTCTGCCCCTTTTTTTGTCAACAACCCATACAGGGCTGTTATACGGGAATCTTGATGGTTGTATGATGCCATCTTTGAGTAGTTGCTTGATTTCATCGTTTACAAAGTCAGCAACTCCCATAGGGTATGGGTACAGTTTGGAATATGTTGGTTCGTTATCTATGGTACGGATGGTAGCCACAATTGAGGTATTAAATGGCAGCGCCTCGTTAGAGGTTGAGAATGCCTTTATTCTTTTTAATATCATATCCTTGAACTCCTTTTTAATGGAGAGGGGTACGATTATGTCATTGACGTTTGTAAAGTTTACATTGTCACAAGTGTGGTATTGAAGTTTTTCAGTTTTATTTTTATAACTGATCGTGTCGTTTTGCAAATTTACCGCCGCCTCCGCCTGCGTTAGCAAATCGAAGCCTATGATGGCGTCAAATGAGCTAAGTGTGTCTAACAGTGTGTCTAACACAAAGAAAATTTTCATAAGGCACTTGTCTTTGATTTGGGAGCTCCTTTACGGGCCTTATGTAATTTTTCGGCGCCCCTGTATCTATCAAAATTTTCAATACTCTCCCAGCCAGCTGTCGTTTGATATACGGCAGCTGGGAGCGTTCCCTAAAAAATTTAATGAGTCACTGTTATCTGTTGATTCATTATCATCGTCTATGTCAGCTACAATGGCTGTTGCTGCGTTGTTATAATTTTGTTCCTGTTCGTTAGCGGCTTCTTGAACGACATTGTTCAAGCTTTGACGCCTTTGGCCTGTGGCCCGATCGGAAGTATTAGATCTTTTTGGGGCCTGCTCATTATTTGTTTGGGGTCTTGCATAAGCAGTGGGCCGTCTGGACCTGATATGAATGCATGTAGTGCATCGGATCTAACCTCTTCATTGATTATGGTAGTTTGGTTTGCCTCGTGGGACATAACGACTTTGTTGGTTACAAGAGTCAGTTTTCGTTCGACCTCGTCGTAGTACTCCATGAGGCTTAAGTTAGTTATTTTTTTATATTTTGTCGTACGCGCGGTGTTGCGCATAATTGAGAGACTCAGGGTTTATGGTAAGGCGACGGCCGTTACTGTTTATTCTCCAAAATCAACTGAACTCCATTAAAAAAGAAACTTAAAGCTGAGCTAACCCTAACTCCGAAAACTGCAACGTCTGCGCCTCGTGTCGGGTGTCGGGTGTCCAGACCGTTGCTCTCAACATTGTCGCCGCTTGCCGATGTTGGACAACATCCGCAATCTCGGCTGACGTCGCGGATTTAAACACAAACACTCTGCTCTTTTTCATTCTGCTGAGTGATCGTGTTAACTCCTCCCACGCTTAAGTGAAAGACGTCCTCGGATTTCCTCAGGCTGTCGATCATGGTATTTAGGGTTCGCTGATGCCTGGCTTTCCGGTACTTCTGATAGGACTTCAGCGACGCGTAGCAAAGGATTATGAACACCACTACGATGGATCCTGATATTATAGGCTTCCGACTTAGTTCATCCTGTAGTGTTGTTATTTGCCGCAGATTTTCGACATTTAGTCTTTGTAAGTACGGTAGGCTCAATATCTCCTGATGGTTGGTAATGTTAAGGAAAGACAAGGCCGCAGGTCTCGGGGTCTTCCTCACGTAGTTGTTGTTGTTTCGGAAGGTGATGTTATCTATCCGTAATTCTTTGTCAAAAGTGAGCAAGAAGGTTCCATTTACAGCTTGCTCGTTAACCATGGCTGCTGCATCATTGATGATAATGACTCCATCGTCGACCATGGTCAATACTTCCAAGTGGCTGGATCGAGTAGGGCAATGGGCCGTGACGCCCGAGTGTAATTGTTGGGCGCAAGTACCATGACCTAGTTTCTTGCAGAATGTTGTCGTAAGGGCCGCACTACAATTTCCGCTCGGTGTGATCTGATTTCCGCAGTCGGCTATTTCGTTGTTTCCTTCGAAGTCTATTATCATTCCTTTGCTTTGTTAGTTTCTTACATACTAATCTAGGATTTGGATATTTTACAATGAATTCAAGTATGTTATTAGTTAACAATGCTTTTATTTCTGAGACTTCTAATATATCTGTGACCGTTGCATTTGGAGAGTGTTCATTTATCATTTGCGAAATATCATCTATATCTAATATAACTGGATTTACAATTCCAACTTTTACAGGGTAACCGACAACATTAGGGCCTCCAGTTCTGATGTTATTATTCTATTTCTTGATAAGATTGTCTCATATATATGTTCCGTATCTATTTGTTTGTTTTTTGCAGTATTTATTAATGTGTTTACGGTGTCTGTTAGTTCGTTTATCTTAAATTATCCTTGTGGACCACCCTCCCTTTTATTAGGACAGTTGTCCACAAGTCGGCTTCTACCTTTTGTTCTACATATAACGGTGTAAGCTTATTTCCTAAACGCTTATTTGACTTCACCAGCACTACATCTCCTACTTCAAACTGTCTGTTATGTCTCTTTTCGTTCAGTCTGTTCAGTTGAGTCTGTTGTGCCATGTGAACTCTGCCTTTAACGTCTATGTCCAATCCGGGAGAAGATGTGTGGACTATATCAATGGGGCGTTTTCCTGTCACCGAATGAATGGTGTTGTTGTACTCAATAGTTGCCTGTAATATAGTCTCTGTAGTGTCCGAGATTTTCCTTTGTGGCTCACTAGGCACCTTGCAATGTGCTGTGAAATCTTTCCACTTGCCCATTTGACGTGCTATGCAGGGGTGGTGCATTTACAATTTGTACGTTGTATTGGTTAGCTAAGAGTGATTTGACTGTCTCAGATTTTTTAGACGGTTCGTTATCGCAATAAAGTGTTTTTGTTTTTTTTTTTAAATTGATGAGTTGGAGAATCGCTGTTTGAATGTCCACAGTCGTTCTAGATGCGATTGGTTGGACTTTTGCGAATTTTGAAAATTTGTCAATACATGTTAAAAAATATTTTCTGTCTGTCGAATAAATGTCTATGTGTAGGATTTCGCCGGTATACGAAGGTATAAGTGTTTCCCCGAGTACTTGTTTCTGTGGATGGCGGTTGTATTTTGATGTTCTGCAAATTTTGCAGTTTGAGGCGGTTTCGATAGCTAATTTCGTCATTTTGGGGAAGAAGTAATCCTGCAGAATTTGTTTAACATTCTCCTGTGCTGCCCAATGGGCTCTGTTATGTTCTGTTGTCACTATTTCTTTTTGTTCGTTTTTGTCTATTATGTCCGTTACTAAGAGTTTAGTATGTCTGAAAACCGTGGTCGGGAATGTTTCTATTAATTTGTGTTGTATAAAGGCCAAAATGAGTAATTCGCAATAGATTGCGTTTACGACATCTTTTTTTACAACGTCGCTTACTCTCTCTATTAAGGAATCCCTGTCAGAAAACTCTATTGTGTGTCTTATCTTTTCGCTGAAGAGGATTGTGGTTCGATTGGAAGGGGCCCTGCTTTCTTCTATTATTATTTGATTTCGGAAACAATTTAATGGTTTGTCAGTGGGTTCTATTGCGTAGGTTGATGACTGCTCACTATGTATTGTGGCTAAGTCAGACTGGATCTCATTCTCTAGTGTATGGATGTTATGGCGTGATAACGCGTCAGCAACGTAATTTTCCTTTCCTGGTTTGTAATACACGTTTGCATTGTATTCGTCTATGAGAACTTTCCAACGTCTAATCTTTGCATTTGGGTTCCGGTTGGAGACCGCGAACGTAAGGGGCTGGTGATCGGTGTAAATGTTTAGGTTCTTAACCCCATATAGGTAGTTCCTCAAATTTTTTAGTGCCCAGACTATCGCAAAAAGCTCTCTTTCATTTGTTGCAAAGTGCATTTCTCTATCCTTTAAAGTCCTTGATATCATGGTTATCGGTCTTCCGTTCTGCGAAAGAAATGCGCCCAACCCAAAGGACGAAGCATCTGTGGTTAAGTCGAATGCTTTATTATAATCTGGATAGAGTAATATGACGTTTTCTGATGCTAAGACTTCCTTGAGTTTCTCGAATGCCTTATATTGTTTCACCTCAAGGTCAATTGGAATCTTTTTTGATTGTGTCGCGCTCACTTTGCCATTATCACCTTTTAGGATATCACTCAATGGCTTCGCAATGGTTGCAAAGTCTTTGATGAAACACCTATAGTAACTTGCTAGTCCCAGGAATGATCTGACGTTGAAAAGGTTAGTCGGTTTTTCGTAGTTGCGAATAGCCTCAACTTTGCTAGGGCATGTTTTGATACCGTGACTTGAAACGATAAAGCCTAAGTACTCATCATTCTCCTTGAAGAAGTGTGATTTTTCGCGTGACACTCTCATGTTTGCATTAAAAAGTTTGTCTAACACCCAAGCTATGTGTTCAACGTGGCCTTTCATGGTCTCCGAGAATATGACTACATCATCGATATAAACATAGCATGACTTGTCAATGCGTTCTCTAAGTACGTTGTCAATAGCTCTCTGAAAGATGTTGGGTGGGTTTTTTAGTCCGAAGGGAAGTCAGCAAAACTCATACTTCCCATTTTCTACAGAGAAAGCGGTTTTTTCTCTGTCCTCTTCTGCGAGGAGTATCTGATGGAATCCGGATTTTAGATCTAATGTTGTAAAAAATTTAGCTTTTCCCAAGTTGGAAAGGATTGAAGCTATGTTTGGAATGGGATATTTGTCGTCTATTGTCTTTAGGTTTAATTTCCTGAAGTCTATAACCAAACGTTTCTTTGTGTTTCCCTGTTCGTCGGTGCCTTGATTGTGACGGTCGTATAATCCCATCTTTTAGCAAGGTTTGTGTTTACAAAGTCCAAAGTCCCGTGTACGGGTACAGTCTGCTGACTCTGTCGTCCTCTGTCCGAATAGTTGCAGCAATATCGGTGTTAAATGGAAGTGCCTCATCAGGTTCCGCAAAAACACCTGTCCTGTTACTGATCATTTGTTGGAACTCCTGTGATATTTCCTGGGGTACTTTAATTTCTTCAATTTTTGTAAAATTAACGCTTGCGCATTTTAGAAATTCAATTTTTTCGGAGCCGCTTTTTGACACTACTGTTTGGCTTTTAAAGTCGAGCAGGACGTCACTTTGTTTTAATAGGTCCAGTCCGATTATTCCGTCAAATGTCGTTAGGTGTGGGAGTAAGAAGAATGTCGTATTTGTATTAAATATATTCATAGTACATTTCCTGTCGATAGTGTTGTAGCCGTGTATTGATTTTACTCTAAATGGTTTGTTTGTTGGTTTTATGCCTTTTAATTCGTCCAACGGTTTTATGTAATTTTTCGAGGTCCCTGTGTTTATCAATAATTTAATCGTTCTACCTGCCACTATTCTCTCAATGAACGGTAGCAGGGAGCTTCCTCTAAAAAATGTATCTGGTCGTATTCGTCATCTATGTCGTCAACCTCTGCCTCAGCTTGGGTTCTGTATTCGTAGTCCCCTTGGTTGTGTGTATCGTCCTCTGATTATATGTGATTTATTCTCTGTTGTTTTTGTCCTGTAAGTCTAGCGCTACTGTCATTTTGTCTCTTCTGCGCGTATCCCTCTCCGCTCTGGCTGTTTATTTGAGCTTGCCAGGAGTTGTTAGGTGGCTGCCTCTGAGTCATGGTGTTCTGTTGCTGGAATTTTGTCGATTGCCGAAAACGAGATGATGTATCGACATCCATGGGTTGTGGTTGATCGTTTTTAGTTCCTACTGTCTCTGTCCTTCTATTAAAATAGGGGTTCTTTCCCTGCTGGATAGGTCTCATATCTGGTATTTCGGTTTTGTCCCTAGCTTGCTGTCTTGCTTCTATCCTCTGGGCCCTATCTTCGATGGCTCTAGCAAAATTAGTAGCAAACATATACCGGTCATGGTTGGCCTCAACCTCCTGCGCTAGAGCTAGGGCAGATGGAGGGTCAACTGGCCTTGCGGCGAATTGGACATCGCTGAGTGTCTTCCTTGTTCCGGAGATAAAGACACGCAAAGCGTCTGCTCGGTATTTGTAGTTCATTTCGGATGCTACAGACTTTTCATATGTCATGATGGTCTTGTTTAGTAATAGATTCAGTTTCTTTTCTACTTCATCGTAATATTGTAGCAGAGTCAAATTTCCCTGCCGGAGTGTTGACATCTCTTGTTCGATCACGTAAATGGGTCTTTTGTCCGCGTAAGTAAAGTCAAGTCTGTTTATTATCGCCCTAAAGTTCAATGGGGTATCGAATAAGGAAAGTATCGTATCCGCTGGGCCTTTCACTTTGTTCCTAAGGATTGCTAAAGCTTGATAATGCTTTAAGCTACCGTCAAACTGTTCGTGAACTTTATATGCGTTATGTGTCGCTCGCCTCCATGATACATACGTTTCTATCTTCCCCTCGAATTCCGGTAAGGATTTTACAACATCGAGGGTCTCTGGGCAAGTAGCTCCCGATGCTATTTCAGCATCTTTGCAGGCCTCCACCCTAGGAGCATTTACATTATTTATAGAAAGATTTCTTACTAAGTCACTGATTTTATTATCGAAAAGTTTTTCTTGAGCCGCCACCGCGTGTGTGACTACGGATTCTATAATCACCTTTAACTGATCGCTAGTTAATGCCATGCTGCTCACAGTGTTCGACCCCCTTAAATTTCCAAATCTTGCCACTAATTCTTCAAGTTCAGAATCGCTCATAAGCACTAAAACTCCTCAGCTGTTGGTTAGTTGGAAAGTCTGGAATTGTTTTGTTGTTTTTTTTTTGTTTCGTGGTTTTATTTTATTTTTCTTTCAATTAAAAATTTAAAAATTTCTCGCTTTATTTATTTTATTCCTCTGAACACTCTACTCACATATTTCCTTCAAGTATGATACAAAATTCTTTTGTTGTGAGATCCGTTTGCCGGTGCGTGTCTTCGGTTTGGTTGGTGTCTTGCTGAATTCTATTCTTGATTTTCTGTGTTGCTTTTTTTTTCATTGCACTTGTTGCACTTGCTTTTTGTTTTTAGTTTATCTCTTGCTTTTTGTTGCCTTGGCTTTTTTAGGGTTTTTATTTTCTCACTCTTTTCCGATATTATTTGTTTCTTTCTATTCTTGATTTTCTGTGTTGCTTTTTTTCTTTGCGCTTGTTTTTTGTTTTTGGTTTATCTCTTGCTTTTTGTTGCTTTGGCTTTTTAGGGTTTTTATTTTCTCACTCTTTTCCGATATTATTTGTTTCTTTCTATTCTTTATTTTCTGTGTTGCTTTTTTTTCTTTGCACTTCTTGCACTTGTTTTTTTGTTTTTAGTTTATCTCTCGCTTTTTGTTGCTTTTAATATTTTTCTTTAGCGGGTTCTATTTAACGTTGGGCGCCAGTTATTTTTTTATGTTTTGTCCTACGCGCGGGGTTGCGCATAATTGAGAGACTCAGGGTTTATGGTAAGGCGACGGCCGTTACTGTTTATTCTCCAAAATCAACTGAACTCCATTAAAAAAGAAACTTAAAGCTAAGCTAACCCTAACTCCGAAAACTGCAACGTCTGCGCCTCGTGTCGGGTGTCGGGTGTCCAGACCGTTGCTCTCAACATTGACATTTTCACTTTGCACTCGACTATTATCAGTATATGAATCCCACTCTGTTTCACCTTCACTTTCGCACTCGGTTTTTATATTCCTAACAGCATCAAACCAGCTCATATGCACTATTATATTAAACTGGCACTTGTTTTTGTGAAAATGTAAGTAATGGCTTATTTATCTCGCACAGACATGAAGCATAGAAACAGAATATAATTTTGTAAATATTGAGTTACTTTTTATTTAAAGTTTCAATAACACCGGCCGTAGTCAGCAATTTTCTTTGTTTGTGTGTTTTATAAACGATTTAAAAAAACAATTTCGTGAACTTACATGTTATGGGTCACAAAATTCTAAATTGGTTGTGTATGAGGGGGTAAGTCCCACGTTGGGCGCCAATTATGTGATTATATTGATGTGATAATTTCGATTATGAAGATTATGTTGGGGAGTTGACTTCCTCCCTCGACCAACTGGCCTTTGGGTACAGTGGTCTTATAAAAAGATAAACGCAATTGTCTTAACGGCTTGTGCCGGAGTAAATTCGATTTATTCCAAATGATTGCCAACGTAAAACTAAAACTTAATCTCAAAGTCAAAGCTAAAGCTAGAAGCAAAAGCGGCCAGAGTCATAACCGGCAGTGCCGACTCAGCATAAGACTCAGCACAAAGCTCAACATAACTGATAACACTTCAACATGCAGCTTGCGCAAATATCATGTTAGCGTTCCTACTTTGCAGCGGGAGCATTGCACTGATTTGTCAGCGGAATGCGAGTGCGAGGGTAGCTTAATATTAAAAGGCCTAGCGTTCGAGAGTTACTTGTTGACTTGCAGACGGCACTTGCTTATCAGGAGAAACGTTTTAAAAAACTATGAAAAATATTCGCGGAAAAATTCAGACATTGAAGGTTTAAACACACCAAAATGAAATAGTACAACATCAGACAGTAATAATTGTCGAGGGTATAAAGTGCAATGAGGCTCTTGATTAACACTTTGCCTGATTTCGATGGCAAGCAGAGCAAGTATTTTGCTTGGCAGGACGCCTCATGATGGTAGTTCTAAGCATTACCTGATAGTTTGCATTAACGCAACCTGAAACTTTACAGGATGCTTTGTCATTGGTAAAAGAAGCCAAAGTTAGCAACGAATATTCCCAATTCGCTGCAAGTTTCGCTTAGAACAATGAGGAAAAATTATAAAAACCTACACAAAAACCATAACTTCGTTAAAGTGTAATGATAACAATTACGGTCAAAGAAAAATTCAGAGTCGACAGAATGTAAATTGCACGGCCCAAGGACAAGGTAAACTAATATTGATAATGATTACTGGTCCCTTACTGAAGAAGGTCTCAAGCATATGAGGATGATGTATCATTCATTCTTTTGGAATAAATCCTTCCTCCCTTACATCGAAAATGATGAAAGAGACGACTCTTTTTATTTATTTATTTATATAAAGAAAATTGACTACATTCGTGAGTCAAATTATAAAATTACAAAATTAAAAATTATAAACAGAACAGGGAAAAGAAAAAGCCTAATACTAACAATATATAGCAATGATATCACCAACCCGATGGGGGTGTTTTATTTGCCGGACCGACGAGCTATGCCCCAAATCACAGCCAGATATGGTTAGTGATATCATTGAAACTAAGCAAGATAGAAGAAGTTAAAAAAAGGTTATAAAAATATAAGAAAAAATAAAAATCTTAAAAAGTAAAATACGATAAGACAAATCACTACACAAGTAAGGAGAATTGCATAGGTGCATTCTCACAACTCTGGTGTGTGTGTGATTACTCTGAAATATGCTAAGAGAGATTTTATTAAGGAAAGAGAGAGTTCAGAACTAAATACATGAAAATAAGTATTGAACTTAGTACATAGAACACGAAACGCACTGTACAAGGAATAGTTACAGTTACATATAGGTAAATAAAGAGGACAAAACTGACGAGAAACACGGGAAGGAACTAGGAAGTTGACTTGAAATAGAAGAGAAGGCGAATCAATACTACCGTTAATTAACTTATGTAGAAAAGTAATACCCAAGACTATTCTACGATTGATTAACGATGGAAGATTCAAAAGAAGAAGCATACTATGATAAGACAGTAAACGAAGGTTACCATCCTAGTTTAGATTGCGCAAGGCAAAAAGAAGAAATTGCTTCTGAACCGATTCAATACGGTCCTGATACATTTTCTGCTGTGGCGACCATATAATAGAACAATATTCTAAAATAGGGCGTACCAGCGAGACAAAAAGAAGTTTAGTGACAAACGGATCATTAAACTCTTTAGACCATCGTTTAAAAAAACCAAGTACACTTTTGGCTTCATTAACGATGGTTAGAATATGGGTATTGAATCTATGTTTATAGTCAAAGAGCACACCGAGATCTTTGATTGTAGAAATACGTTGCAAGGACACATTGTTGATTGTCTAATCAGCAAAAAATGGAGCGGTACGACAGAAAGTCGTTGTCATACATTTAGAACAATTTAGATGCAACTGAGAAGCTTTACACCAATTTTGAAAGGATATTAGATCATCCTGTAAGCGTAGATGATCTATTGAGTTCTTGTATGAGAGACAGAGTTTTACATCATCTGCATACATGAATATTCTAGAGTAAGAAATACAGCTGGGAAGGTCATTTATAAAAAGTGAGAAAAGTAGAGGGCCCAAGTGACTACCCTGAGGAACACCCGAAGAGACAAATATGACCTTCGAAATAGATGTTCTCAGCAGAACTCTTTGGGTTCTACCCTAAAAAATAGGAAGCAATCCAAAACAGAAGTTTAGGAGAAAATCCCAATTGGTCAAGCTTTTGAAGCAAGATGTCATGGTGAACAGAGTCAAATGCCTTACTGAAATCAGCGTATATAACATCTGTTTGCATTTTATTTAAAAAGCTTTCATTGATTAGGGATGAAAATTCTAATAAGTTCGTCGAGGTTGATCGATTCTGAACAAAACCATGCTGCGCTGGTGAAATAATGGATTTACAAAAGTGCTGTAAATTAGAAGTTATAATTTTTTCAAATAACTTCGGAATAGCAAAAAGCTTGGCAATGCCTCTGTAATTTGAAATATCAGATCTTCCTCCTTTTTTATACAGAGGAATAATAAATGATTCTTTCCAAATTGAAGGAAATACCGAGGAATCAAGAGACAAATTAAACAGTTTTAATAAAGGTGACCACGAAGAAACACTGCATTCTTTAATCACACAACTAGGACTACCATCCGCCCCCGAAGAGAACGACGATTTCAACGTACGTATAGAGGATAAAAGAGAGAAGAATTTAAAATTGGAAAAGAATTGGTTTCTGAAATGGCAGTTGAATAAGTGGATTGGAAGAACTTTGCAAATAGATCTGAGGTATCTTGATCATTGCAAGTACTGTCACAACCTAGGAAAAACGAGGATGGAAACCCAGAAGATTAACGTTTCAAATTTACAAATGAATAAAATCTTTTAGGATCACGAGCAAACTGCCTTTTACAGCGTATAAGTTAATTCTCATAACAACGAGAGTTTAAAGTATTGAAATTGGCCTTAGCTAAGGAGTATTTAGACCAATCAACGACCGAACCCGACTTTTTGAACTTTTTAAAACATTTAGATTTAAAATTTTTTAGAGTTGAAAGAGTCGAAGTGAAACAGGGAGGTTTATTAGAAAGAGATTTGGGAAGACACATAGGAACACACTTGTCTAGAATAGCATTTTAAGTATTGTAGAATGTTGAAACTGCTAAGTTTACATCAACTGCCTCATATAAAGGAGCCCAATCTGTTGCATTAATGAGATCATTAAGCAAAACAAAATTACATTTATTAAAACCACGACGCTTTTCAGATGACGAGGGCGTAAGAATTGGTGGACAGTAAATAGGTATTAAAACCTCTAATGTTGGATGATATAAATCCTCAGGTATACAAAAGGCTGATGATCTTAAAACATTAATGCTGGCGTCATCATTAGTAAAAACAAAATCAAGAGAACGATTTCAATGATTAGAAATTGAGTTCATCTGATACATAGAAAGATTAAACAATTCATCAAAAAAATAATGATCAATTGTTGGAATAAGATAATTCGAATTAGGAAATGAGGCCCAAGAAGTGTTAAGTATATTAAAATCACCCAACACAAGAAATAAGTCATTATCTTGAACATATTCATACATTTCTTTAATACAAGATATATGATGACTATAAACATGTAAATCGGAAGAGGGAGGGATATATGAACAAGTAATGTATAGAGAACAAGACTGAAAAGTTATTTTAACTCCAATAATCTCAACATTGTGAATTGATGAGAATGTAAAAGATTCAGAGAGGAAATGGGATTGAACAGCTATTGAAACACCACCCCCTCTACGAGACGCGCGATCAAGTCTATAAATAGTGAAATTATTTGAAAAAACCTCACTATTATAAACATTTTGGCTTAACCATGTTTCAGTGAGGGCTATAAGTTCAGATTGGACACTACAGCTATGCAGAAATAGATTTTTTAATTTAGAATTAAGGCCTCGAACATTTTGATAAATAATAGATAGCTGCGGAAAAGATGGAAAGAAACTTAATTTTTTGATACAGCCTCAGATGAAGGTTGAACCGAAACGGGATTTAAAGACACTGGAGAAATTCTACTCCGAGTCTTAGATTTGAATTCATGTACAACAACATGAGGTGGCCAAAAGTTTGGATCACATATAGTATCGAAAAATTCAATTGGGACATTGATTTTAAACGAAGTAATTTCACGAGGAGTCGCAAAATTAAACTTCGAGATAAAAACTTTAGATGAAATTTTACTTTCAATGAAAGCAGACACATGTCGTATCTAATGAAAGCCTAGATAAGAAAACTTGCTTTCGAGGAGACACAACAGATAAATAGGGTAATATAGGAGTAGGAGACGGTGTAGAAGACGGTGACTGAATGTTGTTTTTAGATTGAGCAACACTCGGAGAAACTTTAGCTTTTTTATTAGTGGCCTTTTGAATGTCTGTGCTGACACTGGAACCAGATATTTCAACAGAATCATCAGGTATTGGAATTGATAATTCTTGACAAGGGGTTGATAAGGTAGGAGACGATAATTGAATGGAGGGGGGAACTAGCAGTGATGGAGCAATTACTGTATTCAGCGGAGAATCAAACTTATACTGATACAATATTTCTTCTCCAGCTTTTAGTTCCTCTTTAAGCTGTTTTGAAAATTTGCTCAGATTTGAATACTGAACCCGCACAGAATTATACATCTTGGAAAAACTTAATTGTTTTTCCAAACAATCCGGGCAAGACCAGCGTAATCCACCATACCCACTTTTGGGAGCAGCCATGACTCTATCACAGTCACGCCCCGAGATGCCAGCACATTTAATGTGCATTAGATTCTCGCACAACCAGCACCCAACCAGCATTTGTGCAGAATCAGTGATATGCCGAAGTGTACATGATTTCTTACAGCAAATCATATTGGCATGTAGGGGAGATAATCAAAACAAAAATACAAACAGATTTAGATAGTAAAATAAATAAAAGATAAAAGACAAAGAGTGGATTAACTGTGATTGAGAGAATCAAAAATCATAAACAACAACATTCAGCTACTACAAAGATCAAAAGAATAAATAGTAGACGAAGAAATAGAAAATAGAGCGGGAGAGAGCTGCACTACAAACGAAATAAATTTCGCAAGAAACAAAAACAAAACGCTAAGCTAAGCGTGAGCGATGCGACAGGGAACATACACACTAACCCGTGTAAAACGCTGAGCGTGAACGACCGACAGCGAACATACACACTAACGCGTTTAAAAAAAGAACAGAAAAGCAAATTAGAACAACGAAAGAATAGAAATACTAAAACGAAAATTGCAATTTAGATATACACCGACGCTCACAAAACTATTGTAAATAAAACAAAAAACACGTTTAGAAGCACAAATCACGGCAGTATCAAATTAAAAATGCAATAATCATCAATATACAAATAATGTGAAAATATACAACAAATTAAAGAACAGAAATAATTAAAAGTACGGAGAGCAAACAAAAAAACACGTCTTACTCTCACAAACTCAGAACTCTCTCTGATCGATACTAGAGCATCAAAATATTATATTAAGCCCTTGCTCGATCTTAAAAAATTATTCCTGTCAAAAAACCTTTCCATGGCGGTACTCAAATTTTGCGAAAATATGCGATTAACTTGTTCAATGAAACGTCATTTTTTTTCTTATTACCAACTATAAAGGACTTTGACCTCTATTTACTCATGCAAGTTGAAGCCCACATTGACTTTAACATCGGTGTCATTCATTTTAATGCCGGATCACAAAATTCATTCTCCAAGAAATGCGATCATGTAAATTTTACCATCATTGAAATACTACTTCTGGGTATGAAAGAATCTTTCGAAAAAATGAACAAAAATAGTTCAAAAGCCTCCGCTGACCCTAACGATTAACTGATATAAGTAAATAAGTTTATCCTTCCATCAACGGCAGTGATGACGTTTCCGGTCCAGTAGCAATATCCTGATGATAGTTGGATTTATGAAGTTTAGGTTGGAGGACTTGACTTCGTCCCCTTTGTTGTATCGTTGGCCTTGTGGCTCAACAATTAGTATTCAATAAATCAAGTGTTAACGGCAGCAGCCGGAGTAAATGCAAATTGTAGTTTATTTGACAATTGTCTCGCAAGAACTAATTACAAAAATGGAATGGACAAAAGACTAAGGCTAAGTACATAAAGGGAAATATGAATCTAAATCTAAATACATAGCAAGCATATAAGTGATCATGCGATGGGTTTGTGGCCAGCAAAGCCGACTCAGCATATTTCCGCTGCGAGCCAATGCTTGCGACATACCCGGAACGGCTGGCCGTTGCCCCCGTCCACGATCTTTTGGCTACGTTGCATATCTGCTTGGATACAGCAACATTGTTATCGCGTAGGTTGCTTGATGAATTCATTGCGAGGGCTGCTCGTTGACTTGGCTGTTAACTTATATATCAACACTGTGGCTACCATTCGAACATATTATAAGCCAAAATTATACCCTTACCAATTGGGTATAGCTGAATTTATCGATTCAGATCTTCAACAACATCCGACCATCAAAAGGTCGCCTTATAACAATCCGATCTGGGTTGTGGACAATTATGACGTTGATGATTTCGGGCACAAAAAAATGAGTTTTGATTTCAGGAAACTTAACCAAAAAACAAAAAAGCGGTCCGTACCCAATACCCGCAATTACCCAATACTGTCAAACATGGGTTTTACCCAATACTACTTTATACTGGACCACCAAGTTGAGTTGGCAGAGAAAAGGCTGATTTTACTGTAAATAATGGAAAGTTTGAGTTTTGCAGACTTCCATTTGGCTTTAACATGTCGATGACGTAATGATATTTTCCAAAAGTAAATAGGAGCACATCAAACACATTGATTGGGTTTTAAGAAATATTTACGAGGCTATGAGGATATCCCAAGAAAAGTACAAGTTTTTTGAGAAAGCTGTAGAATATTTGGAATTATTTGTCGCTAGAGATGGAATTAAAACACCCCCGATAATGCAATTTTAGACATCAACCCGCCAACAACTCTATTGGACCTTAGATCTTTTCTAGAGCTATCCAGATATTACAGGTGTTTCATTAATTGTTACGCCACCATAGCCAAACCTCTAATCGAGCTATTAAAAGGTAAAAACTAGGAAAGTACAAATAAACTTAAATAATAAATAGCTGGTAGGTTTTGACAGACTGAAAAACATTAGGATACCCTGACTTGCAAAAAAGTTTCTACCTGACAACCGACGCTTCAATAAATGGTCTAGGCGCAGTTCTGTCTCAGGATGGTCGTCCCATTACAATGATTGAATTAAAAACATTTCGGGACAAAGAAGCAGATTTCGGTACAAAATAGCGAGAATTGTTTGTAATAGTGAGATCTTAAGAATCTCCGGAATTACCTGTACAGAGGTAGAGAACTTAACATCTATTTGGACTATCAGCCCCTGACCTTTGTGGTTTCGGACCAAAATACAAATGCTATAATAAAACGCAGGAAAGCCTATATTGACGAGCACAGTTCTAATTTAATTTACAAGCCTGGAATGGGGAATTACGTGTCTGATACCTTGTCACGTCACGTCACAAGCCTCCGATTGCCAATGCTCAGACGTGGCTACTATTCACCTACACAATTGACACATTTATAAACCAGTTACCTGCTTTAGAAATGAGATCGTAATCCAAGAATCTGATTTCTCTTTCCTAAGACGCTCATCCTCTTTCAGAAGAAAGCCGGTAATGTCTTACATTTTCGCAGAAACACGCATCTGCAAACATTTGAAGATACAGTAAATGCAGATCTAGTGAATGGTATTCACTGCGAGCTACCAATACTTGCTTCTATCAAACACAAGCTGATCGAGCTTCTCCCATTCAACAACATTTCGATACTCTAACTATCTAGTGACGGGCATTCCTGACAAAGCAGAGGAAAAGAAGATAATAATGGACGTGCGAAACAGAGCTCACCGAAGACCGTAAGAAACCGTTAAGCAGTAAGTAATGCGTGCTTATTTTTTCCCCAATAGGAACAGATGGGGATAGGAATTTGTTGCTAATTGGAGAATTTGCTCAATGGCTCAATATGATCAATATGATGTAACATTGCTCAATATGATCGACTTCCTATAAACAAAACTTTGGCGAAACTTCAGTCCCTTCATATCCAGGAGAACTTTTACACGTTGATGTATTTGCAACAAATCAAAAATATTTTTTAACGTGTATCGACAAATTCTCTAAGTTTGCAGTAACTAAGCCCATTTTCTCAAGAGCCATCCAATATTGCAACTCTTAAAGCTATTCCGTAATATTAAAATTATTGCGACAGTGAGAGATCTCTCACCGCAGAAACTGTTAAGTCCATGCTTTCCAAATTCATTATTTAAATTTCAAATGCACCCCGCACTTAGTGTTTCCAACGACCAAGTTGAACAATAGAATATAACAGAACCATTCATTCAGAAGGCACACTTTGATGAAATGGATGAAAGCAAAAATAGGGAGCATAAAGAGTATCAGATAGGAGAAAGAGTTTTGATAAAATGTAAAAAACGATTGGGCAATAAATTGACTCCACTATGTGTAGAAGACACATGTAGTTGAAGCAGATTTAGGCTCGATAGTTATTATAAAAGGGTCCAAAGGGGCCAAAGGGTCCATACAGACAATATTAGAAAATATGATTTTAAACTATAATTATTTTTTAGCCTAACAATAATATTGGGGTTACTTCTAATGACATTCACGACTGCACCTGTTAAACTGACGAACTACACTAAGGACTACATACCAGTACTGGAGGGTGACAAGCTGGGAAAGATACGGCTACCTCGGACATACTACTAACGTGACACATTACGAAATTTACATGGACGATACTAGACAAACGTTGTACTTATTCAAACAAGACCATAAATATAAGGAAAGTACTAACTACCGACCAGGACCATATTGAAACACTCAGTACGACACAACACAAATCACAAACATTTTCGTATCTTAAATATGGTACTCAAAATTTTTATGATTGGGAATAGATCAAGTTTAGACAGCAATAGACAACAGAGAAAGGTAACCGACAAATCAAAATTAATACTCAAATACATACCGAACGAACTGACTAGAACACTTAATTTAAAAATAAAAGGGTCGGAACTGACACGGACCAGCTTTTTGATTTTAATCAAGGAAAGAATGGTTATTTGAGATATACAAAATTTAATTTTAGATACAACGCTATCAAAAATAAACTTGATCACCCCAACAATGCTCGATAACATCGATATCATGGAAATGGGATTAAGGCTTTTCACTAACGTTAGTGTTTCAGACATATTACTACAATTAATATATTTTACAGTAATGATATGCTGTACTTCAGAAATCCTAGACTTCGAAGGAACCAACAACCTTGCGGATCTGAGCTCAACAACTCGTAGCCGGAACCTTAGCACAATGCAACACTCTTCCTGGCTACTGCAGAAATTAATGGTGATAGATGACGGCGTGATCATCATCAACGACGCAACCGTTACCATCAGAGGGAACTTTATTACAACACAGACTATCTCTAGTACTTACTTGGTGTTCAACAACAAAATCAACTTTAACGAGAGTCAATATTTCAACGCTGGCAACATAGAGTAAGGCGACATTTGATAAAGCCAGGCTAAGGTTGTTGGATATGAAGTAGGAGATTTTGTGTTGTTGTTAAGAATGACAACAAACGAAGCACAGTCCAAAGTTTAAAGGACTTTTGCAAATAGCTCAATTCCAAGATGGGGATAAATATATATTGTCGTGAGGGTATCCTCACATCATGGACAAATAATTGAAAGTACGTCTCCTTCTGCCTGTTACATACATTTTCACAAATATATTATACCCTGATTTCCCATTTTCAGGGTATGAAAAGTAAATAATGTTATATTATATTTCATAATTTGTAAACAAAATACAGTAAATACAGTAAAGCATTTTTGTAGGCACAAGAAATCAGAGAGATACTCAAGCTCAGTTGTGTTTAGAATCTGAATGCGACCGAAACTCGCTGCGATAAAGCTATGGAAAACAATATTATTTGTGAAGCTGCAACACATATATATATATATATATATATATATATATATAGCTCAGAGTGAGTGACCCACATTCGGCAGTATTGAGGCCAGCATCTGAGTCGTATCGACCGACAGCTTCCAAATAAAATCAACAGAGATCTCATATAGCTGCTTGCTTTGCCATCTGCGTCTGCACTGTATCAGCGTCAGCAATTAATCCCTAGCAGAAGGAATAAAGTGCAATAGAAAATAGAAGTAAAATCGTTGCAGTCGCAATACTCATTTACATAGCAAGCTCCCAGTTCCTTAACATTCCAAGATACGAATTTACCAATTTGCCACACTCCTAATTATCCCAAAATTCTGTATTTAGTGTCATGTGTATTTAATACTATTTTGGTTTTTGCTATACACCTATTTCTTACAATTCAGTTGAAAAATATATGCTGAAAATTTCATTAAAAGCCCTTAGTAACACAAAAGTTTTTCAACAAAACGTTAGGCAATTGACAAATGTGCTGCACAGCTACAATAGAATTCAGCATGAATAATATGCTAATTAAGTTACTCGCTTGCTATAAAATTCAGTGGCACGCGCCGAACATAGGGGCCATTGGTTCGAGCCTCGGGTGAAGTCGGTTTGTACACACATTTTATTTATTTAATATTGGTTTGACAAACAAAGTGATGGCGTCGTGGTAGATATGAAGAATTCTGACTCGTACAAGTAGGCGGAGGTTCTAATCTTGGTTTTTCTGTGTCTACTTTTCTTTTATTTCTTTATTTTTTTGTAATAAAATAAACGTTTTTATTTTACATATATAATATTTAGCAACTCAATTAAGGTGGTAAAAGTCCAAAAAGTCAGTAAATTGTGTGTTTATAACTCAATATTAGTGGTTTTCTCCTTTTTGACTATTTGCGAAGATATATAATTCTTGGGCAGTACATGACAGGGGTCTAGGGCAAGGTATCTGTGAATTTTGGACGCTTACACTCACAGGATATTTTTTAATATATCACGTCCCAAAAGGAGCGTAAAAATAATTTTTGGTTGATTGATAGAGGAGGTCACCAGCAACCTACCATCCAATTTTGTGGGAGCCATATGCTCGTGCGGTTTGCCAAGCTCCTATGTGCGTAGATTTATCCGTCATAGCTTATTGAACTTGCGATGTTAATAGAAGTATATATACCAAGTGTCAAGTATCTAGCATCAATAGTGTTCAAAATATAACAGAAGATGCAACATTGCTATATATTCAGATCCGATTTGCCACGCTCCCAGTGGGCGTGGATATTTAATTTTTTGTTTGAACTTCATAGGATCGTAACTACTCACGTGACAAATTTGATTGTTCTAGCACTAAAACTGTAGAAGCTACAGTTTCACCCGATTTACCACGGTCCCAATGGGCGGAGATACATCTGCCATAGCTTATTCAACTTGGGACGTCAACGCGAGTATAAGTTAACAACTAAACGTTATCGGCATCTACTAAACGCCACACTTCGCTCTTTGTTAACACTATTGGAGGAGTGACTGTCCGATTAACACGTTGGCTCCACACTTAACATTCTTGGATTCTGTTAGTTAACAGAATAGCGCAATATGTGCAATGGACACTCGATACTCGCGATGCAACTCTATAACGTCACGCTTGCAGAAACGAGGCTGCAAGTTTCCGGTTCGCTGATCTCTCGTCCACTTTGTTCAAGCCTGTTGCCGGATTAGCACAACCTGTGTGATTGCTCATCAATTATTGGAAGACATAACCAAATACCTTCGCCGCTGGCTGGACAACGAAGACATAACTATATATGTTCACCGCTGGCTGGACAACGAAGACATAACTAAATATATTCACCGCTGGCTGGACAACGAAGACATAACCAAATATCTTCACCGCTGGCTGGACGACGAAGACATAACCAAACGTCTTCACCGCTGGCTGGACAACGAAGACATAACCAAATATCTTCGCCGCTGGCTGGACAACGAAGACATAACCAAATACCATCACCGCTGGCTGGACAACGGAAGACATAGCAAATATCTTCACCGCTGGCCGGACAACGGAAGACATAGCAAAGATCTTCACCGCTAGCTGGACACGGAAGACATAGCGAGAGATCTTCACCGCTGGCTAATCGACGGAAGATATAACCAGGGCTCTTCACCACTGGCCAGACGACGAGGTCATAACCAAAGATCTTCACCGCTGACTAGACGACGGAAGGCATAATTAGAGGAACCACCGCGGACTAGGAGGCGGAAGACTTAATTGGCGCCCAACCAACAAATAAGAACCCATACCATGTAAGTTCATAAGTGATTTCATTTCGAAAGGTTATTCATGAACGCCACGCACCGATACGTGCATCTTTATAAAGTAAAAAAGTGTAACGTAAAGTTAGAAAATTGCTGCACACCTTTATTAAAATTGCTGCATACTTTCACCAACGTTCCTGGTCAATAAAGCATTGCATACTCTCGGCAGCATTATAATTTTTGCTGCATACCCTTACCAATTTTTTATAACGAATATTGCATACCCCAAGATACACCAGTTTCTATTATTGCCAACAGTTTACCTGCCGATTTTTCCCGATCGACCTAAGTTTTGAAAAGTGCCAATCATAAGCCAATGAGTTGGGGCTATAGGGAAATAAAAGTTGAATATAATAGTGACGATAGCTGGGAAGGGGAAACCAACTGCTCAGTAGATCCTATTCCTGCAGATACCGTTGTAACTGAAGAAATGGACCCGATTCAGATTAAGGCTCTCATTGAGGGTGCCGTCCAGCACGCTTTAGCGCAACAACAAAATCAGTTGCAAGCGCAACTAACCGCTTTGACTGCACAAGTACAGAGTTTGCAGGTAGAAGCGCCGCAAATCGTCACATACGAGAAGATAACCGTTGACCCTGACGCCAAATGCGACATTCCCTTAGACATTATTAAATCTGTGCCAGATTTCTCCGGCGCACAGGAGGAGTATGTAGCGTGGAGGCAAGCAGCCATCCACGCATACGAACTATTCAAGATCTATCCAAAGAGCACTGCACACTACCAAGCGGTAGCGATCATTAGGAACAAAGTCAAAGGCCCAGCTGGAGCCTTACTAGTGTCTCACAACACTGTCTTAAATTTCGACGCAATACTGGCTAGGCTAGATTGCACATACTCGGATAAAACATCCTTACGCTTGCTGAGACAATGTTTTAGTTAGTTACGCAGGGCAAAATGTCCCTGATGCAATACTACGATGACGTAGAAAAAAAACTCACGCTCGTAACTAACAAAATAGTAATGTCTCACGACCAAGAAGGCGCCGATTTGCTCAACCGGGAGGTCAGAGA
Source organism: Drosophila fulvimacula (assembly GCA_035045555.1). Classification (NCBI taxonomy): domain Eukaryota; kingdom Metazoa; phylum Arthropoda; class Insecta; order Diptera; family Drosophilidae; genus Drosophila; species Drosophila fulvimacula. The sequence continues at coordinate 336,588 of JAWNOX010000160.1, read as the reverse complement.
CGATGCCTAACACGCCTTTATCTCCGGTCTTAGAAAGCCGTTGAGAGCGGTTGTGTTCCCTGCACGACCAAAAGATTTACCATCCGCACTGGCCCTTGCCAGAGAGGCGGAAGCTAGCATTGAGAGAAGCATGTTCGCAAACTCTTACGCTAGAGCCTTACAAGACCGAGCGCAAATTGCCGAAAATAGCAAAAACCGTGCCCAAACCAAACAAACCGAATTTAACAGAGATGAGCAAAATCAGGAGAGAAACCCCCATTTTGTGAAACGCCAAAAGGGCGGAACCCAGCCCCAGGCCCCTAAAGACAATCAAACCGAGGCCCCACAGCCCATGGAAGTCGACTCTTCCTCCAGATTTAGGCAGAGAACCGACTACAGCAAGCGTCAGGCTAACGAATTCAACGCACCAAAACGCAAGAATTCGTCAGACCGTTCAACAGGTCAAAGACGACAACGCGTTAACAATATCATGCAATCGGATTCCAAAGAAGCCATAAAGGAATTCGAGAAGGCGGCCAAAGAGGCAGTTGAAGAATTGGAGAGTGAGAACGAGTACGCACCTGGTGACGGCTCGATTAATTTTTTAGGGAACACTCCCGGCTTCCGTACATTGAACGGCGGTTGGCTGGGAGAACTTTGAAGATGTTGATTGACACCGGCGCGGCAAAGAATTATGTGAAGCCCTGAACAGAGCTAAAGACCATAACGCCGGTCGCCAAGTCATTCTCGGTAAACTCGATCCACGGGTCTACCGAAATCAAGCACAAATGCTTAATGAATATTTTCCAACATACCTCCCCGTTTTTTCTCCTCGACACCTTAAGTTCTTTCGACGCCATCATAGGCTTCGACTTGCTGACACAAGCCGGAGTCAAACTGAACTTGGCAAAAAACACTCTGGAATACCAGGGTACATCCGAAAAACTCCAGTACTATCAATATGCTGATGTGAACTTCACCGATGTCAACGACATCGTAGTTCCCCCTTCCGTAAAAAAAGGGTTCAGGGATATGATCCTCAGGAACAAAAGAGCCTTCTCAAATGCAGATGAAGCTCTCCCTTTTAATACTGCTGTCATCGCTACAATCCGAACAGTAGACAACGAGCCCGTGTATTCAAGGTACCCGAGTCTCATGGGTGTTTCTGACTTTATTAACAAAGAAGTCAAACAATTACTGGACGATGGAATAATCAGGCCCTCCAGATCGCCTTACAATAGCCCGACATGGGTGGTTGATAAAAAAGGCACTGACTCGCACGGTAACCCAAAAAAAAGGTTAGTAATCGACTTCAGGAAACTGAACGAAAAAACCATACCAGACCGTTACCCCATGCCTAACATCCCCATGATCTTAGCAAATCTAGGAAAGGCGAAATAATTCACCACCCTCGACTTAAAGTCTGGATACCACCAAATCTACCTTGCGGAGCACGACCGCGAAAAGACTTCGTTTTCAGTAAGCAGCGGCAAGTATGAGTTCTGTCGCCTACCCTTCGGCTTGCGCAATGCAAGCAGCATATTCCAAAGGGCAATAGATGACATCCTGAGGGAACATATAGGAAAGATTTGCTTTGTCTATGTAGACGACGTCATAATTTTTTCTAAAAACGAAACGGGGCACCTTCAACACATTAACATTGTGTTAAAATGTCTAATCGACGCCAACATGAGTGTAGGCCCTGAAAAGACTCGATTCTTCAAGGAAAATATCGAACTCCTGGGTTTCATTGTAACCAAAGACGGAGCAACATCCGATCCAAAGAAAGTTAAAGCCATTCAGGAATTCCCTGAACCAAAGAGTGTTTACAGCGTTAGGTCCTTCCTGGGGTTAGCCAACTACTATAGGATCTTTATTAAGGACTTTGCCGCCATAGCGCGGCCGATATCGGACATACTTAAAGGGGAAAATGGTTCAGTTAGTAGACACGTGTCAAAGAAAATCCCTGTTGAGTTTAATGAGGTTCAACGCGATGCATTTCACCGTCTGCGAAATATTTTGGCATCAGAGGATGTCATGTTAATGTATCCAGACTTCCAAAAACCGTTCGATTTAACCACTGATGCTTCGGCCAGTGGAATTGGCGCGGTCCTGTCCCAAGGCAATAGGCCAATAACAATGATTTCTCGCGCCTTAAAACAGGCCGAACAGAACTATGCCACTAACGAAAGAGAATTGCTGGCCATTGTGTGGGCTTTAGGCAGACTGCAGAACTTTCTGTATGGTTCTAGGGAAATTAACATTTTCACGGACCACCAGCCACTCACGTTCGCTGTGTCAGACAAGAACACGAATTCCAAGATTAAAAGATGGAAATCTTACATTGACCAGCACAATGCCAAAATGTGTTATAAACCGGGCAAAGAGAATCTGGTGGCAGATGCCCTTTCAAGGCAAAACGTTAATGCTTTGCAAGATGGGCCCCGTTCGGACGCTGCAACCGTTCACAGCGAACTTTCCCTGACCTACACGGTCGAAACAACAGATAAACCTTTGAATTGTTTTAGGAACCAGATTGTCCTAGAGGAGTCGCGTTTTCCGCTAAAGCGAAACTTGTTGCTGTTTCGCAGCAAAACACGCCACTTGATCAGTTACACTGACAAGAGCACAATTCTCGAAACTCTCAAAAAAGTTGTGAATCCTGGAGTCGTCAATGCAATACACTGCAATCTTCCCACGTTGGCGAGTTTCCAACACGACCTGATTACACACTTCCCTGCCACCCAATTTCGGCACTGTAAAAATCTTGTACAAGACATAACGGACAGGAACGAGCAGTTAGAAATCATCACTGCCGAGCACAATCGAGCGCACAGAGCAGCTCAGGAAAATATTAAACAAGTACTTCGTGACTATTATTTTCCCAATATGGCCAATTTGGCCAAAGAAGTTGTTGCAAGCTGCAGGATCTGCACTAAAGCCAAGTACGATAGGCACCCGAAGAAACAAGAACTCGGGAAAACGCCTATACCAAGTTATACTGGCGAAATGTTGCACATTGACATCTTCTCGACAGACAAGAAACAGTTCTTGACCTGCATAGACAAATTCTCCAAATTTGCAGTCGTCCAACCGATATTATCCAGAACGATAATCGATGTCAAGCCCTTTACTACAAATTGTTAACTTTTTCCCCGCAACCAAAACAATATATTGCGATAACGAGGCGGCCTTCAATTCCGAGACCATCACGTCGATGCTCCGGAATACCTACGGCATTTGCGTTGTAAACGCGGCTCCGCTTCACAGCACCTCAAACGGCCAGGTGGAGCGCTTTCATAGCACCCTGACCGAAATTGCGAGATGCCTCAAGCTAGATAAGAAAATCAGCAACACCACAGAATTAATCTTAAAGGCTACGATAGAGTACAACAAAAGTTTGCACTCAGTAACCCGCGAGAAACCAATTGAGGTCGTTCATGCAGCAGCTTACGATCGTCGCGAGAACGTCAAAGGCAGGCTAATTAAGGCACAGCAGGATAATATCAAAAGATGCAACGTATCCAGGCAAAACCGCGTTTTTGAGGTAGGAGAAAAGGTGTTCCAGAAGAACAACAAGAGGCTAGGGAACAAATTAACTCCCGTATGTTCAGAACAAATAATCGAAGCAGACCTGGGAACGTCTGTCCTCATTAAGGGGAGGCTGGTCCACAAGGACAACCTAAAATAAGTTTTCCCCATAATTAGTTAGTAAACCAACTTAAAGGCGATTTGGTTGACACTCCTCATTTATTCGAGACACTGTTGGCAAGAAATGGAATACTGAACACAGAAATTCAAAATTTAATACTCACCATAACGTTGGCGAAAGCAAACATAATAAACTACATTCCTTGATCATACCGATCTGAAATCACTTATCGAACAAGATACCCCAATAGTTAGCTTATTAGAAGCTTCTAAGATCAAGGTCCTTCAGGCCGAGAACATTATCCACATATTAATAACCTATCCTAAAGTTGAGTTTAGGTGCCAAAAGTCTCCGTCTACCCCGTTACATTAAGGATACAGGAGGCTTTGGACAACCTTAATATGACCGAGGACGGCCATCATCCTGAGGGGGGAGTAGTTAACAACTAAACGTTATCGGCATCTACTAAACGCCACACTTCGCTCTTTGTTAACACTATTGGAGGAGTGACTGTCCGATTAACACGTTGGCTCCACACTTAACATTCTTGGATTCTGTTAGTTAACAGAATAGCGCAATATGTGCAATGGACACTCGATACTCGCGATGCAACTCTATAACGTCACGCTTGCAGAAACGAGGCTGCAAGTTTCCGGTTCGCTGATCTCTCGTCCACTTTGTTCAAGCCTGTTGCCGGATTAGCACAACCTGTGTGATTGCTCATCAATTATTGGAAGACATAACCAAATACCTTCACCGCTGGCTGGACAACGAAGACATAACTATATATGTTCACCGCTGGCTGGACAACGAAGACATAACTAAATATATTCACCGCTGGCTGGACAACGAAGACATAACCAAATATCTTCACCGCTGGCTGGACGACGAAGACATAACCAAACATCTTCACCGCTGGCTGGACAACGAAGACATAACCAAATATCTTCGCCGCTGGCTGGACAACGAAGACATAACCAAATACCATCACCGCTGGCTGGACAACGGAAGACATAGCAAATATCTTCACCGCTGGCCGGACAACGGAAGACATAGCAAAGATCTTCACCGCTAGCTGGACACGGAAGACATAGCGAGAGATCTTCACCGCTGGCTAATCGACGGAAGATATAACCAGGGCTCTTCACCACTGGCCAGACGACGAGGTCATAACCAAAGATCTTCACCGCTGACTAGACGACGGAAGGCATAATTAGAGGAACCACCGCGGACTAGGAGGCGGAAGACTTAATTTATACATTCTAAGCCTCAACTCAAGTCTCAACAAGTATTTCTGACATATAGGAGAATTCATTTTTCAATTTGCCACTCCCCTAGTGGGCGTATCGGGAAAATCTTAAAACTTTATCTGACGACAGTATACACGAGTATATTTTCAAATCTCTAGCTTCAATAGCATAGAAATGGTTTGCGTTCGTACAGACAGACGAATGGACGGACACAAGGACGGACATTGCACAAGCTCAATATGCTGGATGAGTATTTGTAAGCCTTTTCGTGATTTCGGTATTTTCTTCTCTCTGAAGGCAAGATTCGTAGATACATATATCTATCTTTGTCGTTCACTCCCGACTATAGTACCTGTCTCAGTAATCAGAATACGTTAAACTTTTTATACTTTTAAGCACGTATTCCATAAAATCGTAAGAAAACACATTAATTTTATTGTTTCTTTTTTTATTTATAAAATGGGTTAACAATCTGTTTGCTAACATGAATGAAAAAATATATATATATTATATTAGCACTTTTCTAAACGTTTAGGTCCGTACAACAAAACATAAGCGCAATGCCAGTCACCGCCTCCAGACAGTCGTAAGATTTCGTCGGTTGTGACAGATGTCACATCATCATCGTCGAACTTATACCAAACATCGGCATTTGACCGTACCCAGGCCACGTAATGACCAGATGAACTTGAGCGACCCTTATGAGTTAGCACTGCTTTAAGTGTATAATAGCCAGAGTTGTTACTGCCCAGATCATCATCAAACCAGAACGGTTCATATTTGTTTTCGTCGACTTCGACGTCGACTTCCAAAGATTTAGCCGTTTTATTTATCTGCGGTTCCACATCCATTTTTTTGTCTTCGTGATTCTTAAATTTGGTTCGCATAGGGCTAAGCCTATTTTGTAAAACAGGTGTACAAAGCTCAAATGCATCGAAATCAATGGGAAATTTAATATCTTTCAATACTTTTGCATTAATGCCTTCCTTTCCTTTATATTGAAATCTGACAAACTGAACGGTAAGATATGCTGGAAGTCGACTAATCAAATACTAAAAATACAAACAATTAAATAATGTTTGCTAATTTATATATATGCATTTATATTGTCTCACAGTTCTTGTATAATGCGCATCGCGGCCCAGCGTATTCGAGTTCTTTACCAGCTGCTCTTTCATTTTCTATTAAGTATATAAATTTATATAATATATATTTTATATATAATAATACCACAATTATTAAGTAATAATTACCGATTTTAGACCGCTTTGCATATACTTAACTTCCATGGATATAAAGCAACTAAGCTGCAAAAAATTTTCTGTTGAAATAGTGGCAGGCTCATCAGGAGCTTCATCTGCATTCATTTTCACTTCAAAAGTTCCTCCGAAGAATTGTTCAATAAATGAACTTGGAAGAAAATAATAAGTTTAAATAAATTAGTTTTAAAATGTACGTTGAATAAATTTTATTCAAATAGTGCATAAATAACTGCTTCAGCCATTACAGAGTAATAATCAGCAAATATTTCAAGTATTTGAGACGAGAGCACAAGAGTTTTTGACGGCGGCATAAAGAATAGAACCTGGGCTTCCGTGCCGACGATCGCCGATTCTAGTGTCAAATAGTGAATTCTTAAGTAAAATAGTAGCACATTCTTAGAATTTTCTAGATGCTTCTGCTGCTGCTACCACGTGCGTTTGGTAATTGGCCAAACGTTTTGTTGAATAAATTAATAGATTTTAACGAATTATTCAGCATATATTATATTGACTTAATTTATATATATATATATATATATATATATATATATATATATATATATAGCGTAATTATATATTCATATGCATCCAAAATCTCTAACTTTGAAGATAATCTTTTTATACCCTGAACCCATTAAAAATGGGTAATCAGGGTATAATGGTTTTGTTGCAGCCCAAATGTATGTAACAGGCAGAAGGAGGCGTGTCAGACCCCATAAAGTATATATATTCTTCATCAGGACGACAAGCCGAGTCGATTGAGCCCTGTCCGTCTGTCTGTCTGTCCGTCTGTCCGTATGTTTGAACGCGTGGATCTCAGAACCTATAATAGCTAGAGACTTGAACTTTTTATACCCTGAACCCATTAAAAATGGGTAATCAGGGTATAATGGTTTTGTTGCAGCCCAAATGTATGTAACAGGCAGAAGGAGGTGTGGCAGACCCCATAAAGTATATATATTCTTGATCAGGACGACAAGCCGAGTCGATTGAGCCCTGTCCGTCAGTCTGTCTGTCCGTCTGTCCGTATGTTTGAACGCGTGGATCTCAGAACCTATAATAGCTAGAGACTTGAACTTTTTTTATAGATTCGTGTATATCACGCGCAGGTCGAGTTTGTTTTAGAAATTCGATAACTCTTCTCGTTCTTTTTTTATCGATTAAAAACGAAATCGATTTTAAGTTTTAAAATTATATCTTCTATATCTTGATAGTTAGAGACTCCAAATCTTGTATTTAGCTTAATGGGACTCTTTTATACAATTTTGATTTTTGTTAAATTTTGGATGCCACGCCCAAATTTTCAAAACACTTATTTCAAATACTAGAGACTTGTGCCTTTGGACATACACGCGCATATGAATGATATAATTACGCTGCGCAAGTTTGATTAAGAAAGTCGGTCTACAAAAAAAGTTATTAAGCATTTAGTTTCCCATAACACGCACATAACACGCAGCGAAGTCGCTGAGTAAACTGCGCAGTTAGCAGAGCGTATGCGTGTGCGTGTGTATGTATGCGTTGCTTGCAATATACATACATCCATATGTATATACTGTATATATAAAATAAGAATAACATTGATATAACTTAAATAAAGTCAATATAATATACATATGAATAGATGAAATGCATTATGTTATTAAACGAAACGTTTACCAAACGTTAACGTACACACGTGCGTGGCAACAGCAGCAGAAGCATCTAGAAAATTCGAAGAATTCATAACAACAACAACAAAGACAAAGTTTGGGGATAAATTTTAAGCAGAAGTTTAGCAGCTCAGTAGCAGTAGCTCAGTAGCTCAATAACTTTACTTAGGAATTCGCTATCTCACGGCTGCGTTGGTAGAAGCGATGATCGCAGACATAAAGTCTCGGGTTCAATTCTCTAAGCTGACGTAAACTTTTTTTATGCAAGTTACTTAATCTTTTTTTTTTAATTTTTTAATTTAATTTAAAATTATATACAAACTTTGAAGTGCATTTAAAGCCGCCGATAGGCGTGGTTCAGGGTATTTCCTAGTCGGGCACCTCCGACTAGAGTTTCCTTACTTGTTTTAAACTGAATTTCTATTTTCGTTTTAAATTAATAAACGAATTAGCGAATTGTTAAAACAACCTTGATCTGCCCTTGGTATACAGGACCCTACAAATATATAGCTCTCATATGTTCTGAGATCGACGCTTTCATACATACGGACAGACGGACGGACAGGGCTAAAATGTCTCGACTTGTTGTCCTGATCAAGAATATATAAACTTTATGGGGTCTGTTACATATATTTTATCAAAACACTGTTTTCCCCATTTTCAATGCGTTCACAGGTTATAATGTATTCTACTAGCTAAGCATAACTTTTGGTTGAGCGAAATTTCCAAACTTGTTTGGAAAAATGGACCATAAAAGGGCAACTACAGAAGCACCTTCTGGCACCGTCACAAAATGAAGGTAAAACTTGTATGCAGAGTTAGTCAAAATAATACCCCTATGCTGAGAAGACCTTAAGAAGCTCTTCGAAAAAGAAAAACAACGGTAAAACACTGCAGCAAATTAGGCATAGAGTATGAATGTATATAATTTTTCGTCTTCCACTATTTCTTTAAATGTGATTAAAGTGTGACTTTAACAAATATATCAATAAAGGATTTCGAGTACAAGATCAAATTTAACAATATATAAAACTGCATTTATTTTTTGTAAATGTATTTGTCAGATACTTACTTATGTACTTTTCTGTCGGTTGCTTCAGCTGACACTTGATTCAATGGCAAAAGTTTTTGCTGTAACATTTTCAATATCTCAGACCAACATTCATTGGCATCTTGCTGCCTATATGTACCATTTTCGCCAGTCTGTGCAAACTGCGGCGATGCTCTATGTAGGGCTTGCAGCAAAACAATTGGGGTAATTGTTGTACCCTTCTCCATCTGAGCAAAAACTATTTTCATAGCTGATGAAATAGTAAATGCATATGAAGTTGCGTCAGAGCCATCAGGCCTAAATTTTTCCAAAGCTTTTCGTAATTCTGGAACTGACTTTAAACATTGTACAGTTGCATTCATGTAGCATGTGTTGCCCAGGTTAGTTAAGCCGGCCGGTAAGTGCATCTAGAAATATTATTACAATTATTTCATACTGTTATCCTTATATATATAAAAGCCATACCGCGGTTGCTGCTTCTGTGTCGTTCATATCTTCAATAAATTTAACTGGAGTTTGGGGCACTTCAGGTACTTTATCCTTAGAACCCAACAATAAGACTACCGCACCCTTTGGGAAGAAGATAGTCTTAGATATGGCTAAATATTTCTAATAACTTACGTCTTTTAATTGCAAATTCCATTCGTCATCTTTAAGTATTCCACCCTTGCACATTATTTTTTGACGTTCCGGTTGAACCCCAGTTAATGCAAAAAGTTGAGCTTTAAATAATATTGGGTGTTCATCAGTGTTGACATCAATATCCGGATATAGCTCGCGTCCCCACTTGACTTTTACTGAACAGAAAATAGGAAATTTTTTATGCGATAGCAAATCAAATTTTTATGTAAATTATTTACCTTTAAAAGACGGCATTTCGGAATTCCAAACAAACAATTTTAAAAGCCCAAAGTCATGCAATTCAATATAGAACTAGTGATCCTACTTTCGACCAGTTTAAATGACTATCCACTTTCTTGACTAAGTACCCATATATCGATAAATAATAACCTTATAAACAGTGTTGGCAATTTGGCTATTTTCCTGTCAGATTAAGCAATTAGAATTTGACCGATTTGCAGTAAAAGGCGCCTTGATTATATGAAGTATTTCCAATCTAGCTAGCTCAACCTTTTTCATTCACTGATCTGCGGGTTGAGGACATCAAGAGTTGGCAACACGACTTATAAGTGATGTTGCTATATATAACTTTATCATAATATACATATATAATAAATGTTTTATTCGGAGATGGCGGAAAAATGCTGAAAAAATACTACAAAATATTTTAGAATATTATTATTATTGCATAAAGTTCAGAAGGTCATCTAACTCTGAGTGTTATTATGTGTAGAGATGATATTTTGCCTTAAACAAGAGCTAGCACTGGAAAATATTGTTAAAGAATATTATTGGAAAACATATACATATTAATAATAATACAGATTTTTCGTTTCCCGCAAGGCCATTAAAAGAGCCTAATTTGTCGAGAAAAAATCGGAGTAAGTAAAATATCTCTGACCAGTAGAATTTGAATCAATTTGATCACACAAATTCATACCTCAATTTATTAACAATGCTAACTCTCCAAAATTGTATCAAATTCAAATAAATCTAAATGAAAAATTTGGACTCAGGTTCCAAATATATTTAAGACACATTTTAATAAGTTCGATAAAAACAAACTATTTAAAACAAACAATTCATTTACAAATACAGTTATCCTTAATCGATATTGTCTATACAATCGATATAATTGGCGGTAAAAAACCTCAAGTTTATGTGATTTTTTATATTTACAGTGGCTCACAGCTTATGTATTTAATGCATGAGTATGGTGCGAATTAAAATTTCTTCTAAACTACAAGAGGTAACAAAATAGTTTAAATGTAGTTTTTTTAACCAGACTATATATGTATGTATTTCTTAAGGCACTTCATGATTTTTTTTCAGTTTAACACTTAAAACTAATAACAACCAAAAATAGTGACTTTTTTCATGTCACAGCTAATTTCATTTAAGAAACTTAAAAATGAATGATTTGCATTTAATATTTTCCGTAGCCTCCATTGGCTTTGGTAACATCTTTTATCCGCTTTTCCATCGATAAAACCAATTTAGCAGTCGTTTCCTGGCTTATTTTGGACCATTCCACCGAAAGGGCATTTTTCAAATCATTTTTGTTTGAAATGGATATTTTCTGGATAGCCAGATCCAAAATGGCCCACAAATTTTCAATCACATTAAGGTCTGGTGAGTGGGCTGGGGACACCAAAGGTGTTCAATTTTGACTCGTCTGCAAAAATAACATCATTCCAGAACGTAATTGGATGACTAATGTGTTCCTTGGCAAATTTTAACCTGCAAAGCTTATTTTATGCATTTATGAAAGGTTTCTTCCTTGCTACTCGACCATTGAAACCATGTTCTCGAATTATGCGGCGCACAGTTTCTACAGAATATTTTTTTTCACTTTCATTTTCAATCTCAGAAGTCACTTTTGGAGCCGACAACTTGGGATTTGCCTTTATTTTTCGGAAAATCATCCTTTCCTCAGAATCGGTGAAAATTTTTTTGGGTGCTTTTCGACCTTTGTCGGCCACCCGATTTTCCCGAATGAAACTTTCAATAATTGATTGGACAGTGCTTGAGCTTAATTTCAGAATTTCACCAATATTTTGCTGAGTCTTGCCCTTTTTAAAGTGAATAAAGACCACTTCTCACTGTTCAATTTTTATGCGTGGACTAATTTTTGTATTTTCCGCTAAAATATAATTTTCAGTATGACCAAACTTATTTAAGGTAAAAATAAATTAGTTTAAAACTACCACAATACAATAGATGGACAAATTTCAACATAAATTATAAGCTCCGGGAATTATGATAAGAAACAAAAGTTGCACAAAATAAGCTGACATAGAAAAAGCCACTGATCATTTTTTTCTAGTTGTAATCTTTATTTTATAAGTTAGAAAAACAATTAAGTGCCTTTATAATAGTGAGGTTCTTTCAAATAATTTCACTATTTACAGACTTGATCGCTTGTCTCGTAGAGGGTTGGTGTTTTAATAGCTGTTAAATCCCATTTTTTTTTTCACAATGTTGAGATTATTGGAGTTAAAATAACTTTTCAGTCTTGTTCCCTATACGTTACTTGTTCATATATCCCTCCCTCTTCCGATTTACAAGTTTATAGTCATTATATATCTTGTATTAAAGAAATGTATGAATATGTTCAAGATAATGACTTATTTCTTGTGTTGGGTGATTTTAATATACCCAACAATTCTTGGGCCTCATATCCCAATTCGAATTATCTTATTCCAACAATTGATCATTATTTCTTTTATGAATTGTTTAACATTTCTATGTATCTGATGAACTCAATTTCCAATAATTTAAATCGTTCTCTTGATCATGTTTTTACTAATGATGATGCCAGCATTAATGTTTTAAGATCATCCCCCTTTTGTATACCTGAGGATTTATATCATCCAACATTAGAGGTTTTAATACCTATTTATTGTCCACCAATTCTTACGCCCTCGTCATCTAAAAAGCGGCGTTGTTTTAATAAATGCAATTTTGTTTTGCTTAATGATCTCATTAATGGAACAGATTGGGCTTCTTTATATGAGGCAGTTGATGTAAACTTAGCAGTTTCAACATTCTACAATACTTTAAATGCTATTCTAGACAAGTGTGTTCCTATGTGTCTTCCCAAATCTCTTTCTAATAAACCTCCCTGGTTCACTTCGACTCTTTCAACTCTAAAAAATTTTAAATCTAAATGTTTTAAATTGTTTAAAAAGTCGGGTTCGGTCGTTGACTTGTCTAAATACTCCTTAGCTAAGGCCAATTTCAATATTTTAAATTCTCGTTGTTATGAGAATTACCTTATACGCTGTAAAAGGCAGTTTTCTCGTAATCCCAAAAGATTTTATTCATTTGTAAATTTGAAGCGTAATTCTTTTGGGTTTCCATCCTCGTTTTTCCTAGGTTGTGACAGTACTTGCAATGATCAAGATACCTCAGATCTATTTGCAAAGTTCTTCCAATCCACTTATTCAACTGCCATTTCTGAAACCAATTCATTTCCAATTTAAAATTCTAAAATGAATGGAATGCCATTATCGTTTCTAATATTTCTCCTGTCTTTTTTTTATCCGCTATGCGTACGTTGAAATCATCGTTTTCTCCGGGGGCGGATGGTATTCTTAGTTGTGTGATTAACGAATGCAGTGCTTCTTTGTGGTCACCTTTATTAAAACTGTTTAATTTGTCTCTTGATACCTCGGTATTTCCTTCAATTTGGAAAGAATCATTTATTATTCCTCTGTATAAAGGAGGAAGATCTGATATTTCAAATTATAGAGGCATTACGAAGCTTTCTGCTATTCCGAAGTTATTTGAAAAAATTATAACTTCTAATTTACAACACTTTTTAAATCTATTATTTCACCATCGCAGCATGATTTTATTTAGAATCGATCAACCTTTACGAACTTATTAGAATTTTCATCCCTAGTCAATGAAAGCTTTTTAAATAAAATGCAAACAGATGTTATATACACTGATTTCAGTAAGGTATTTGACTGTGTTCAGCATGATATCCTGCTGCAAATGCTTGACCAAGTGGGATTTTCCCTAAACTTCTGTCTCGGATAGTTTCCTATTTATAGGCTAGAACCCAAAGAGTTCTGTTGAGAAGGTCATATTTGTCTCTTCGCGTGTTCCTCAGGGTAGTCATTTTGGCCCTCTACTTTTCTTCCTTTGTATAAATGACCTTCACAGTTGTATTTCTTACTCTAAAATATTCATGTATGCAGATGACGTAAAACTGTGTCTCTCATATAAGAACTCAATAGATCATCTACGCCTACAGGATGATCTAATTTCCTTTCAAATTTGATGTAAAGCCAATCAGTTGCATTTAAATTGTTCTAAGTGTATGACAATGACTTTCTGTCGTACCACTCCATTTTTTGCTGATTAGACAATCAACAATGTGTCCTTGCAACGTATTTCTACAATCAAAGATCTCGGGGTGCTCTTTGACTGTAAACTTAGATTCAATACCCATATTCTAACCATCGTTAATGAAGCCAAAAGTGTACTTGGTTTTATTAAACGTTGGTCTAAAGAGTTTAATGATCCGTTTGTCACTAAACTTCTTTTTGTCTCGCTGGTACGCCCTATTTTAGAATATTGTTCTATTATATGGTCGCCACAGCAGAAATTGTATCAGGACCGTATTGAATCGATTCAGAAGCAATTTCTTCTTTTTGCCTTGCGCAATCTAAACTGGGATGGTAACCTTCGTCTACCGTCTTATCATAGTATGCTTCTTCTTTTGAATCTTCCATCGTTAATCAATCGTAGAATAGTCTTGGATATTACTTTTCCACATAAGTTGATTAGCGGTAGTATTGATTTTCCTTCTCTTTTATTTCAAGCCAATTTCCTAGTTCCTTCCCGTACTTCTCGTCAGTTTTGTCCTCTTATTTACCTATATGTAACTGTAACTATTCTTTTCACAGTGCGTTTCGTGTTCTATGTGCTAAGTACAATACTTATTTTCATGTATTTAGTTCTGAACTCTCTCTTTCCTTAATAAAATCTTCTCTTTTAGCATATTTCAGAGAAATCACACACACCCCAGTAGTGAGAATTCACCTGGCGATTCTCCCTACTTGTGTTGTGCTTCCTCTTATTGTATTTTACTTTTTAAGATTTTATATTTCTTATATTTTGATTAACTTATTTTTTTAACTTCTTCTCTCTTGCTTAGTTTCAATGATATCACTAACCACACCTGGCTGTGATTTGGGGTATAGCTCACCGGTTCGGCAAATAAAACACCCCCATCGGGTTGGTAATATCATTGTTATATATTGTTAGTATTAGGCTTTTTCTTTTCCCTATTCTTTTATAATTTTCAATTTTGTAATTTTGTAATTTGACTCACGATTTTAGTAAAATTTCTTTATATATAAATAAATAAACTAAACTAAATAAATAAACATATAGCATTGAGTTGGTAAATATTATAAATGTAAAAAAATACATATTTTAGTACAAAAAAATAAAGAAATAAAATAGGATAATGTACGCTATTTAGCCAAGCACATTTGTCAATTGCCTAACGTTTTTTTGAAAAAATTCTGTGTTAAAGGATTTTAATGAAATTTTCGGCATATTAATTATATTTTCAACTGAATTGTTAGAAATTGGATTGAATTGAATTGTGGGAAATTCGTATCTTGGAATGTTAAGGAACTAGATGCTGGGGTGTGAATGAGTATTTCACCACCGTTGCACTACATGGGTGTGAGATAGCGAATTCCTAAGTTAAGTTGTTGAACTACTGAGCTACTGAGCTCCTGAACTTCCGCTTAAAATTCATTCCCAATTTATTTTTGTGGTTATGAATTCTAAAAATTTTCTAGATGCTTCTGCTGCTGCTACCACATGCATGTTATGGGTAACTAAATTTTTAATAACTTTTTTTATAGACCGAGTTTCCTAATTTTAAATATTCAGCATATTAATTATATTTTCAACTGAATTGTATGAAATTGGTGTATAGCAAAAATCAATGCTGAAAATTGCATTAAACTCTATAAAGTAACGCCGAAGTTAATAAACAAAACGTATAGCTAATTGGCAAATGTGTTCAGCAGTACCGAGAATATTTTCCTATATTTTAAGAAAAACAACTGCAATTGGTTGCTGCTAATTAAGTTAATTTTTATATTCAGGGAATTTTTATATTTGTGAAACAGGGAGAAGACCGACTTGAGTTTTCATACTTGTTGCTCATGAATTTTTTTTATATGTATGGTGATTTGGCGAAACAAAATAAGATTCTGGGTTAATTTGTAAATCATTCCTACAGTGGGCATTTGGTGTTTTAATGTTATAACATTTTGCATGGAAAAGGCATCTATGGTCCATCGTCCTTTCGACGAGGTATTCGCGCTGATTGTCTTGTGCGAGCCACATACGTCTTGCGTCTTGCTCCGCTCCACAACTTCGGCGACCAAGTCTGCCAGCGGAAACATTCCCGCTATGACGAGTGCCGCGTCGTTAGAGACTGTCCTGAAGGAGCAGCACGAATTGTGCTTAATCGGTAGGTGCCATGTATACCTCGACAGTAGCTGGGAGTGGCCATTGCTCTTGACCCGATTGCCGCTGGTTAGAGAATGACGGACCTCATGACGCTCATCAGAAGAAGGCGTCGTTGTTGTTTTGGTCCCCGCGTGGTCAGCATGATGCGAGAGAGAGCTCTACAGGAATCGGCAGCTTTTTTAAGCACATATTCCAAATGCTCGCGGAAAGTCAATCTGGTGTCTATCATGACTCCAAGATACTGTATCGCCCCCTGTGATGCAATGTTGATTTTGCCAATCGTTATGTTGGCCTCCACTTTCTTGCGACTGCTGACAAGTACGAGCTCCGTTTTGTGTGCACCTAGGTCGAGTCCAGCTCCTGTCAGCCAGTCTCGAATGCGGCTGATACTTGCACTGCACATATCATCTGTATCCTCGAGCTTCTTTCCTATGGCTACGCGGGCTACATCGTCAGCAAAGCCGATGGAGTGCTCACCAGCTGGTAATTCCAGGCGCTGTACACCGTCGTACATAGTATTCCATAGGAAAGGCCCCAGAACCGATCCTTGGGGGACTCCGGCTGACACTATGTGTGTTTGGGGGCCCTCATTCATGTTGTACATGAGTTTCCTTCCCCTGAAGTAGCTCTTTATTATCTCTTTAAGGGATATTATATTGTGTCAGAGCATCTACTGTCATTTTTCACATTAAGGGTCGCAACGATACAGTATTGCTTTGATCCGTGCTTCCATCGATGCATCCGTTATTGACCTAGCCTTCCGGAAGCCAAATTCGTTTGGGTATAGGCCGCCAGCACTATCGATTGCAGCCTCCAATCTGGAGCAGATCAGTTTCCAAAACACCTTCCCCATGGTGGCTAAGAGGCAGATTGGCCTTTTGGAAGATGCCTCCTCTGGTGGTTTGCCAGCTTTTGGTAGCAGTACCAAGATCTGGGTCTTCCAGATTGAAGAGAAAGTTTCCTGAGGCAGACATGCATTGTATAACTCCGTAAATTTTCTATCTGATCCTGGAACAGAGTTGGGTCTTAGATTTTTAGCAACAGTCACGATCACACAGGTCTTGAATCCTGGCCAGCTGCTTTTCCAAATACGTAGGTCTTCCTCTGGCCCGTTAATAGCTTCTCCTTGCGTGGATGCATGTACTTCGAATTTCACTTATTTGTTCATTCCACCAGAACACAGGCGCTTGCTTTCTCGTGTACTGTACGTGAGATACTAAGAGGTACTCAGCAGCTGAATGGCCTCCGAGAAGGCTATCGGGTCGAACGTATCCAGCTGGTAGGCCTCTTTCTACAGGAACTGCGCACTTCCAGATGGCTCGCCGATTGTGAACAGAAGAGCGGAGTGGTCGCTGGCCGTATAGCTGTCGCAGAAGCTCCACTTTGCATTTCGAAAAAGTGATGAATTAACAAAAGTTAGGTCAATTGTAAACCATATCCTGCCCGGCTAAAGGTTAACTCGATCTAAAGTTGAGCAGGGCCACATCTAGCGTCGCGAAGATCTCCAAGAGATGGCGACATTTGGCATTTGTTGACTGGCTGCCCTATTCCAGGCCCCAGCGTTGAAGTCGTCAGCTATAATGGCCTTCCGGTCCCTTGCATTTTCGGCAAGCTCTTCAAGCACCGAAGTGAATTCGATGAGTTGCATGCTGGGGGTCTGGTTACAGCTGTAAATCCACAGGCTGCCATATCATGCGCGTACAAACTCAGTAAATCCCTTCACTTTTGAGAGTACATTCACTAAGTTGCCGAATATCCAAAGCGCTGCTTTACCGCTGTTGTCCGTGGCCCACGTCCTGGGGCACATCGACATCCAATGATGTGGCTCGCTTAAAATAGCTACTTCGATGAGCTTCTCATTCGTAGTTAGCTTCAACAAATCCTGAGCAGCTATCAATAGTTCAGGTTAAGCTGTAGAAACTTAAGCATTTCATTTTCCGGACAGCTTCGCGGTATGATGGGCACTTAAAGCTTCCTGCCGCGTGGTCAGTCTCCTTTTCGCCTTTCCGGACGCATAGACTGCATCTTGGTGGCTTGACGCAGGTTATAGGCGCTCGTCATCCATCCTGGGCTTCATTTATGCTTTTTTAGGAACTGGGTGCTGGGGTGTGAATGAGTATGTCGCAGTTAGTTGCGTACGCCTGCAACGTGAAAGAAGTCTAGGGCAAGGTATCTGTAAATTTGTGAAGCTTACACTCAAAAAATGCGAAAATTACAGGGTATTTTTGAATAGGTCACTCCCCAAAATGGGCGTAAACATAATTTTTGGCCGATTAATATAGGTGGTCAACAGAATCTTATCATCCAATTTAGAAGCTTCTACCGCTAAAACTGTAGGAGCTCTATGCTCGTGCGGTTTGCCACGCCTTTAGTGTTTTAGTTATTAGAGGTGCAAAACTATCGATGGGACTATCGTCACCATCGATGGTAGGGCACTATCGAGCTACTGAACTATCGATGGTTCAATGTTTCGATAGTGGTCGATACAATCGTCGATAGTGCCATTTACACATCACCAAGCAAATATTCGCGCTTTTATTAATTTGTGGCGTCGCTTGTCAACAAATATTTGTGATTAAATAAAGTGTTTCTTTAAAATATATAAATATTATATAAATCATAAAAAGATATAAATGGATCGCTTCCTTAAAAGATGTAATACATTTTTGAAATAATTAGTAAGAATGTTTAGAACATTTTTCTCTAATTTAAGGTAAACGTCGCAGTTCTGCAATAAGTTGCGATTGCAACAGCAGTGACAGCGACAAAAATTCTGTGTCGGCAAAGTCTGCACAAAAAAAGAAAACTAAAATTTCAGATGGATGGAAATATTTTAAAATATGATAAAAAATTTGCCAAATTAAGGCAATTGCGGCAGTTGCCATCTAGTGCTAACGTGAGCTTTTTAACAGTAACGAGCCATTTCGCATCGCTGGCAACCAAAAAACTGATAGATGTTACAAATCACTCGGCGCAAAATATAGCAGATACTTTTTAAAATATATTAACATCTTGGCATATCTTTGAAAAAACTGACTGACAATGCCAGCTCGATGCTGAAAGCATGCGAAATTTTGAAAATCCAAAATCTGCCATGCTTAGCCCATACAATTAATCTGGTAGTCCAAGATGGCTTGAATCTCTATCACAACGATGTCGGCAACAAGGCTTTTTGTTTGCAAAATGTAAAACTATTGTAACATTTTTCAAGAAAACTTCTATTGGGAACGAAAAATTGAAACTATTTCAAGAAAATTTTGCATATACCTTGCTGCAAGAAACCCCAACAAGGTGGAACAGCTTCCACGACATGATTAAAAGAATTTTATTAACGCTTGAAGCCATTGCTAGTGTGCTATTACCGACAACAAATGCACCACTACCATTTACTGCAGAGGAAATCCACGTATTCAATGATATTGAGAAAATATTAGTATTATTTAAGAAGGTGTCCGAAAAAGTTTCTGGAGGCAAATACGTTACAGTGTCATTAATAATACCATAGGCATATGGACTCTATCGCCAAATTCAAAATCTTTCAACTGAGTTGGCAATTGCGGTAGGCCAATCTATGAAAGGTGCTATGTTGGAGTCGATAAAAAAACGACTATCTACATATGAGCTACGTGCGGTAACGAGGATGGCTACAATTTTGGATCCACGCTTCAAAAAAGATGGCTTTCAATCAAACGCAAATGCTCAACAAGCAGCAAACTTCCTAGAGAATGATTTAGTCAATTTGGGCAATTTGACTCATATTGAAGACCCTGTCAACTTGAGTGTGGAAGCAAGCACGACCAGTAAGGACCCACTCTTTGATTTTTTGGGCAAACGATGCGGTACTAAAAAGAGGAATGTCCGATCTGATGCAATCATTATTAAAAGACAGTATCTGGAGACGTTGTCCCACAAGAAATTGAGCCTCTATTATGGATCAAGGTAAAATTAATAAATCAATTTTCGATACGTAAAACTAAGTCTTAGTAATAAATTTAATTGCAGGTCAACCAGACAGATTTTCCTTTATTAAAATTACTGATGTTTGAAATGCATCCCCGCAGCGTCTGTGGAGTCGGAAAGGTTTTTCAGCAAGGCAGGCCAATTTATTTCTGATAGGCGAACAAGGCTCAAAGAAGAACATGTAAACGTTTTACTGTTTTTGAACAAAAATCTTTGGCTACAATAAAAACATGAAAAAAATAATCCTTACTAATTTTCAATGATAAGAAACGCTGTTTTTTTAATTTGACTATCGACCACTATCGATGGTTTGGAAATTACTATCGTCCACAATCGATGGCGCCCACCATCGATAGTTTTGCACCTCTAGTGTATATAGATACATCCGCCATAGCTTATTGAACTTGGGATGTTAATACAAGTATATATACCAAGTCTCAAGTATTTAGCATCAATAGTGTTCAAAATATAATAGAAGATGCAATATTGCCATATATTCGGATCCAATTTGCAACACCCCTAGCGGGCGTGGTCATATAATTTTTTTAACGATCTTTATAGGATCATAACAGTTACTCACGTGCCAAATTTTGTCGTTCTAGCTCTCTTCCGATATATCCGCCATTGCTTATTAAAAAATCAAAATCTTAACTCTCTAGTACTGCCACAAGTAGCACATACAGGAAAATTCATTTTCGAATTTGCTACGCCCCTAGTGGGCGTATCGGAGAAATCTAGACACTTTATCTGACGAGAGTATACGCGAGTATACATTCAAAATTTCAAGTCACTAGCTTCAATAGCATAGAAATGGTTTGCGTTCATATGGATAGACGGACGGACACACGGTGGTGATGCGAGAGTGACTTGTGTTTTAATACTTTATTTCCGCACCATTGCCTTTTGTAGGACATCGAGGTGTGAAACGGACAAATGAGCTACAAAGCTTCCAAGGTATTATCGTCTAGTTTGAACGGCTCAGAAAAATTAACTACTGGGGTCTGGATTAGGTAATTTGTGGATTTTGTACTTAGGTACTTGTCAAACTTGTAAAATGGTTTACTCGAAATAAGATACTAATATTAACATTTCATTATCAAAAAAATTTGGGAAAAGTTTCAACTTTCTTGCAACGCTCTTTATTTATTTTTTTTAAAGCGCATTAGCGTATTTAAGTCAAAAATTGTTGCAAGGTACCGCTGCGAAACTGTTTGTTTCTCTTCGGAGAAAGGGACAGATGAAAATGTTACTATATACTGTCCTTACTTTTGATTTACACCAATGTAGTGACCAACGCCACTACAATGTTTTACTATTATATGTATATTAAACAATTCCTTTTTATGTCTATTGACTTATTATCAAAAAACAAAAAACAAAATAATAATAATATAATAATAACCGACCTGTATGGACTGTGTTGCCAATAATAACAAATAAATGTATATAAAGAGCTTCATATATGAATGGAGCTGCATCGATGGAAATATCCACAGTATTGAAGGATTTGCAATTTGGCTATATATCGATGGATTTGTTCGTCCATCGATATATCGGTTACGCGGGTGACTTTTTAAAATGATCCCAGTTGCGTTATTTGCAAAGTGGGCTTTAAAAATACTATGCATTTCTGCGAGCTCAGCAGAAGTTGATAGAATATTCAGCAAAGCTGGAGATATCGTCTCACAAAAAAAAGCTAATTTAAAACCGAAACTTATAAATAGGAAAAATAATTGACTTCTAGATTAAGTTGGAGTGAAATTTGACTTAAATTAAAATATATTAATAATAGTTCATAAGTTTAAAAAATCGGAGCTTTGTTGTTTATTTTTTTAAGGAAATACAAGATTTTGTTTTGTTCTCATTTTGATATACATTGGCTTTTATTTGTATAAACTTACAATATGAAATAAACTGGTAAATTTTCGATAGAAAAGCGATCTAAACGATACTATCGATTGTTTAAACCTAGCTCTAGAATGGAACGCTCGCAGTGCACTCATTTCCCAGTCGCACATTTTCGTTCCGCGAACTTAAAAGTGATGCGAACCGTATTCGGCGAAGTGGGGCCCCAGCACAGGTTTGATGGGTTGAAAGGCGGTTTTCTAGTTGACCTATCTATGTGTTGTATGGTTAGGGGTGTTAGCAATACTTCAGGCCTTCAACACGCTCGCTGAAAGTATGAAGAAGAAGAAACTCCAAAAAAGAGGCGAATATGATTTTAAGGAAATTTTTTAGAAAATTTTTGTATCAGCAGGAAATTATACCAAAATCAGTTTTGAAATCAATATAATAAAGATCGAAAATACCTAATCTTTTTCCCGTCTGGCACATCATAGCCTGTCTATTTTATATATTTTCCATTTACAATTTTCCGATGATTAAGTATTGATAATGTTCAGACTTCCGTCGCAAGATCGCAAATCGTTGGGTGTTCAAAACGCCTGAACTTACTGGAAAATTGGCAACACTGTCCATGGAGTACCCATAATAACATTTATTAGAAGAATGATTAATTCTATCGATAAATTAGGTAATTATAATTATAAAGGGTAGTTCGATGCTTTGTGTTCTGCAAAATAGCTGGAGGTTGAATAATTTGACTAACCACTTCAAAATAATAAAATTGTACGAAATGGATTGTGATAGCATGCAAATGGTTATAACGGAAGAACATCAATTAACCGTACGTATTCAACATTCTATTGACAATGAGATATTGCGTTATATATTTTGACATGTAAATACATTTTACGTATGTATGTAAGCAAGAAGTCGCAGTCGCTGTGTAAATTGCGCAGTTAGTGTACATACAGTATGTCCATTAATTGTTTTGATGTTATTAAGAAGGAAAGAAAATTTGTGGGCATTTCTGAAGAAAAAAGTGGAAAGAAATTTGCGGGCATTTCTGAAGAAGAAAGTGGCCAAACGAAGTCCTACTTCAAAAAATTTGCTAATTCGTTGCATTAACGCGGAATGGCGCAAAATACCGACATAAATAAGCTAATATTGTCAATGCCGTGACGCCTCAGGGGTGTAATGGAAGCTAATGGTGGACATACCAAATATTAGTCAATTCAAGATAACAATGAACAGGTAAAATTTGGTGTTTTCTTTTGTTTTGCATTATTTTTTGTTTGTACCCTGAACCCATTAAAAATGGGTAATCAGGGTATATAATGGTTTTGTTGCGGCCCAAATTTATATAACAGGCAGAAGGAGGCGTCGCATAAAGTATATATATTCTTGATCAGGACGACACGTCGAGTCGATTGAGCCCTGTCCATATGTTTGAATGCGTTGATCTCAGAACCTATAATAGCTAGAGACTTGAATATCACGCGCAGATCGAGTTTTTTTTAATTCGATAACTCTTCTCGTTTTTTTTATCGATTAAAAAATTTAAAAAATAGATTTTCAGTTTTAAAATTAAATCTTCTACATCTTCATAGTACTTCATAAGTGGATTCTTGCTCATTTTTAAGTTTTTTCTTAATTATTCTTAATTACTTAAACTAAGGAAAATATGATCAAGTAAATTTTTGTTTTTCATTTTATGTACTGTTAATAGAATTTTGTTAAAAATTAGGAATCGGTTAATGAATTCTTCTGGGTTTTACAACCACTCCAAGTCACAGTATCGAAACATGTGCTCGCCACTGTAAATGAAATCTGTTACGTTATTAAACAAAACGTTTATTACCAAATGCACGTGGTAGCACCAGCAGTGTTGTTAGAAGCGGCGATTGCCGACATGAAGTCTCGGGTTCGATTCTCTAAGCTGCCGTCAAAATTTTTTTCATGCAAGTTACTTATTTTTTAAAATTTAATTTAAAATTATATAATTCTATGCAACCTGTGAAGTGCATTTAATCGCCTATATGTGTGTTAAGGTATTTCCTAGTCGGGCACCTCCGACTAGAGTTTCCTTACTTGTTCTTTCTTTTCTTATGATTTTTGTTACTTATTTGATTTAAGAACAATACTGTAAAAAAATAATAAAAATAGCCTTTTCCAATAATATATAATGTTAAAGTTGAACTTGTGTGCGTTATTTTTTGTTTGTTTTGCAAACAATTAATAGACATACTGTATGTATGTTAGTGTTGTTTGCATTATACAGTCCGTCAAGAAACTCTTTCTTTACACACTGAGTATTATTTCACACTGGGAATTTCAATTTCTTTACTTTAACTGCAAAATGGTCAAGTTTTTATTTAATTTAGCTGTTTATATCCTGAACCCATTGGAAATGGGGTATAATGTTTTTGTGAAAATGTATGTAACAGGCAGAAGGAGACGTCACAGACCCCGTATATTCTTGATCAGGTCAACGATCTGAGTCGATATAGCCTTGTCTGTAGGAACGCACGGATCTCATAAACCACAAAACTGGAGATCTGAAATTTGACATGTGTACTCGTGTACGCAGTACCGATAAAGGTAGATACTTCAAATTTACTGTGCAAATATGTGGGTGTAGTGAATGCAGACATTTTGTAGCTTTTGGATTTAGGATGCCACGTCCCCTTCGCCCCAAATTTGAAAAACACGTATTTCGAATACTAGAGACTTGTGCTTTGGTAAATACACACATATGAATGCCATAATCTGCGAAAATTTGACTAAGAAATTTCACAATATATATGGAAAATAATCATATCATCCTTGCAATATCGGGTTGTCGAAGGGTTCAGGGTATATCCTAGTTGAGCGTTCTCGACTATGGGTGCCTTAGTTGTTTTTTCTTTTATTAACTCCCTTCGTTCTCCTCCTTTTGCCTAAATTCTTAGAAATAACGGCGCTTTACCAATAAGAATGGTTGTACAATTTTTAAATGCTTCGCTAATTTCGCAATCGTTTTACTCATTACGAAATTAGGCTGCGTACACTTCTGAAAATAAATTTAAATTTGAATTAAAAATGCTCGGCAAGAAATTTATCTTTGGTGTTTTCCAATTGATTTGGCACACTTGGAAATTGAGTAAATTCGTTGCTGAACTTGTACAAATGTTTTCCATGTAAAGGGAAACCATTCTACAATGTCATAAGCATGGAACCATTGGTATGTACAGAGACCTACAAAAAATTCTGGTCTCTACAAATCTTCCTTAGTTTTAAGTTGACAAATTATTTTTTTTTTTTTTTTTTTTTTAATTTTAACATTTATAAATTTCCCTAATAGATGTTTGGAATATTACAAATTTGTTTTAGGAACGCAAGGAATGTGGACGAAGAGGACGAAAGCCAGGCAGAAAAACATCGTCTGAGAAAGTTGATGTAAAAGCCAAACTAGGTAATATTAGAATAAAATTAAAAAAAAAAATTTATTGTATTAATCATTAATAACTGTATATTTAGAACGAAGCAGACAAAGTGCACGAGAATGCCGCGCCCGAAAAAAACTTCGTTATCAGTATTTGGAAGAGCTAGTTGCAGATCGTGAAAAAGCAGTTATAGCTTTGCGTGCTGAACTGGAGCGTGTTGGTTAATACATTTTTATAAACCTAAAGTTCATTTATTATAAATTTGTGTTACAGTTCATGCAATGCGATAGACGGCTAGAGGAAATGGCATCTCCCAACGATATTGATCAGTTGCTTACAGATATTGGCATTCTAAAACAGGAAATATTCGTATAAGTTTCTAGAAAATATAATATTCATTATTTTATATTATAAAGATTTTTACACTAAATATTTTTTGTATTATTATGATCTGCAAAATGATTTTGTTCCGAATAATATTTTATGAGATCGCTCAACCTAACAAGTTTAGATTAGAAAGCTTAAATGTATATGGTGATTTGTTTGTTATATACCGTAATTAATATTTAATCTAATTTAATGCAATTTGTATGTACTATTAAAATATTTTATTTTTTTCTATACATTTCTTAATGAGATTATACTTTACGTATACTGTACCGAGTAATTCAAGTATGTGGTAAGGACTTTATCTAAGACTTTCTCTACTGAGGTTGTCTAACCCATTTTTAAAAAACCATTTTCGCGTTGAATAGTTGAAAATATAATCAATATTCTGAACATTACAATTAATTAAGTAACAAGTTATTCAACAAGATGTTTAGCCAATTGGCAAATATTGGCTGCACTGCGGACATTTTGCTATGTTCATTTAATTATAATATTTAACAACTCAATTAAGGTGGTAAAAGTCCAAAGAGTCAATAAATTCTGTGGTTATACCTCTAAAATAGTGGTTTTCTCTTGTTTTCCACACCCCCAGTCGGCGTAGACATATAATTTTTGGTCAGTCTATGACAGGAGTGTAGGGCAAGATAGCTTTTGGACGTTCACTCAAAAAATGCCTGCAGGGTTTATTTGAATAGGCAACGGCCCAAAAGGGGCCGATTGATAGAGGAGGTCACCAACAACCTATCATCTAATTTTTTTCTAGCACACTGTAAGAGCTATAAACCCGTGGCACGCCACCTGTGGGGGGCGTATCCGCCGTATATTATTGATCTTGGGATGTTTATGCAAGAATATATACCAAGGCTCAAGTCTCTATCATCAATAGGGCTCTAAATGTAACAAAGTTGAAAAATAGCTTTATAGTGAGATCCGATCCAATCCGTGGGTATATAATTTTTTGGTCGATCTTTATAGGATCGTAACAGTTACTCACGTGCATCCCCCGATATTCTCGGTAGAAAGTGATATTCCTCCATTTAAAAATATTACATTAAGTAAATTGGGTTAAAATTGTTGTAATGCGCAGAAGACGTGGGAGCTCTCATAATGCCACGTAGCCCGTGTGAACGCCGCGATCTCGTAATCAAGTGCTAAATATCTGAAATGATCGATGTATATTTGTGTTTTCCATAAATTTATGGATCTAGTTAAATTTATATACTGTATGCAACAGATGGCAATTTATTGTGTAAAGATCCGTATAATGAATACGAGGATTTTGTAATTTTGGCGCCCTACCCTCCCAAATTTCTACTGCAAGAAACTTGTACTTTGGCAAATACTTGGATATATTCATTAAGTGAAAGTTAAGTTTAAAATTTAATGAATCTACAAAAAAAAATTTTTTTTATTTGTGGCGAAGGTAGCGTGGCATCCAAAATGTGAAAATTAAAATTGTATAAAAGTACCGTAAAACTATTTACAACACTTCGAGACTCTAACTCCAAAGATGTGCTATAAATAATCAATACGACGTTTGTAGCGAAAACATATTCTGAGTATCTTAACATATTGCATGAGCATAATAAAACAGTTGAAGACAGTTTGGTACTCTAATAAGGGAAGAAATGGAACCTCGCGAACAAATTTTAATTTTTGTCCTGCTGGAGAGCTCATAAATACTTACATATGTATGTATATATATTTAAGAAAGAAGATCGGAGAATAAGTTTACATAGTTACATATATACATACATATGCATGTATATAAATAGCCCATTATTATTTTGCAGTCAAAGGGCGCATATTTTATAGGCTGCAAAATTTTGCTCTAGTTACCATGTTATTATATTATATTTTATAGGCTGCAAAATTTTGCTGTATAATTTTGCACTACCAAACTTTATGATACAATACTTATCAATAATTCAAAGCAAACGTTTTGTTCGGATTTAGGCAACAGACATTTACATGTCATATGTACTTCCCAAAATAAAATCAGAAAAAATTCATTCTAACCCTTCTTTTACACTGTCTGTACATAAAAACCTAAACATGAAAATAATAATATCGCACTGCGTATGGTACATATGTATGTTGAAAATTTAATGTACAACTTTCGTAGTTTTCCAGATCGCTACAATCATACTGACTTTGCTAAATAAAATCAGATCGATCTGATCAACAATATACGTATGTATGTATGTACATATATACTTTAAGGGGTTTGTTATTTCATATATTTTAACAAGATACCTAAAATCACATTTTAATGAGAATATATTTGGGTACCGTACAAACTTTAATAATTTATTAATGAATCGGAGAATATGAGTCTTTTTAGGCCTTATTGAATTTTCAAAGAACTCTGTACGTAATGTAAATTACGGCTTTAAACATTTTTATTTCGGTTTGTATTCTAGGTTTTCAAAAACTTAGTCCGTATTTTTCGTTAAATATATGTAACTTAATTATTTTTAATAGTTGACTAATTTAGTTCTTAAATTTGAATATATAAAAATTTAGTTTAATGCAATTTGCAAGTAAAATAAATAGTATTCGAATATTTTTTTTCGAAAGCTGATGTCCTAGCATAGAAATGTTTTAATAGATGCATATCTTATCGATTAAAAACAAAATCTTAATATTTGTGTTTAATATATGTATATACATATTATCAATGATTTTATATGATAGCTGGGTCGTATCAATATCGCACAGACATTTTCTATAGTTCTATTAACAGCTTCAAATTAATTGGTTGTTGTTTAGAAACGATGATTAGCAACTGGAGACCGAGACCTGAACCGTCCGCCACCTTGTCCTCCGTTGCGACCATAGCTAGAACTGGTCCCACCACCGTAACGGCTACTTTCTCGCGCTCCGTTGTATATATCGCGACGACTGAATCCGTTGCTGCCTCCATCTCTGGTACCGCCATACCCAGTACTGGAACGACCAGAACTGTAACCACGATCCATGTGACGATTGCTTGAGCTACTGGAACCTCTCTGTGTTCTGAATCCACCGCTGCTGCTGCTATTTGTAATGCTGTGTCTGCCGACATCTCCGCGACGTCCTCTTTCTCCAGGTCCTCCTCGCCTTCCTTGACGAGGGCGACCCTTGGAAATTTCCACTCTTAATTGCGAACCCAAGAGCTCTGAGCCATTTAAAATGTCACATGCTTTTTCGGCATCGTCACGATGCTCAAATTCAACAAAAGCAAATCCAGGTGGATTAAATGCAATCCATACCGAATTCAGCTTTCCGTACTTGGTAAATTCGCCTTCCAAATCATCTTTCTTTACTTTATCAGTTAAATTACCGACATAAACTCGAGTTCCTCGTTGATCAGTCATGTTTTAAAAGCAAATATATCTATGTTTGTTCAGATAATTCTCAATCAATATTTTCCCACTAAACTTCAGTTCGTTTTTTAGTATGTACATCAAAAGTTCTCAAGCGGATCAAACAGACCATATTATTGTCGGTGATTTAGTTCCGCATAAACTAGTTCATACTTGTGACATCCAGAAATTATATGAACACTCCATTGGAATGGTGGAATAATTAAAAAAAATTCTACCTTAAATATTGTTTGAAGAAAAGATCGAATTTTCGTCGTTCGCACAATAAAAAAAATTGTTTTTACATCAGCAATAATTTCAAATATAGTAGTTAAAATACAATAAGTAATTGAAATCCTTATTACAAATTGAAACAATTCCTTCCGTTTTATGAATTCTAGTCATGAAATGTTATACCCTGAATCCATTAAAATTACAATTTTAAAAACGTGTTTATAACACCTAGATATGGAATAGGCAGAAAGGATATACGATCTTGATCACAACTACATTGAGTGAATCTATCCATCAGCAGATGTCCGATTAATTATCACATTACCGATACCAATCAAAAATGTGTAAATGTCTGGTTCATGTTCTTACGTCTTAAGTCGTTTAAAAAGATAAATAATTAAACGAAAGGGATAAGTTTTTTATTTTTATTTATTTATTTATTTTTATTTTTTTTATTTCAGCATTTGTCTTCAATTCCTCAGCGCAATTATATGTAAACCTATTTGAAAAATTAACTTATTTTACAATTAATTAATTAATTTCCGAGATCCAAGGGGTGTACTTGTTCCAGCCTTCCGCTGATTGTATTAGAGGTTAGGTTGGCTGAAAGCTGGTTTCGCGTACCTCGTGTTCTGTCTTCCAATGACTTCAGCTATTGTTGGCACGTTGAGGTTTCGTTTTTAACATACCAATCAGAGGGATTGCATACATTATAGCGTCTTGTAGTATTTTTGCTACAAGCTCATGGTCTTCTGTAGCTCCGTATGCATCAGGGAATTTTGGGTGTGCTTAAAGGCTTCAAGCTTCGATCCTTCAGGAAGTAGGCGCTGTCTAGTAGGGAAGGGCTATGGCTGCGCATAAATTGTAATTATCAACGGAAAGTGATTCGAAGATAAATCGAGAGCGTTTTCAATGCTCAAGAGCCTGTCACCAATCCCTTTCTAAATCGCAAAATCTATGACAAAAGGAGTATGGGTAGCGTGTAGAGGCTCCAGTTGAGAGGATGTTGTGTCCCATTCGTGTATTGCATTGAATACATTTGCGCCTCGTCATTAGACTCTGCTACTACCCCAGAATGGATGCCAGACGTTCCAGTCGCCTCCAATAAAAGCTTTGGTCGCTCTTTGTCCAAAGCAGTCGAGTTATGTCTTGCCAACATAGATCAGCATTTGGCGGCCAGTAGATTGCCGCAATCTCTAACTTGTCGATAGATGTTGGAAGCCTAATGGCAGAAGACTGAACTGCTGGGATGGAGGTGGGAGTTAGCGGTGTGTGTGAGATAGAGGAGTGTATTAGCACTGAAGAGCCACCAAATATGTTGTAGTAACATACACGGTTATGGAGCCACGAGCACTAGCTCGTATCCGTAGATTTCTAATGTTGGGCACTCATGCGTTTCAGATATTAGCATAATCTCTATATTTTGGCATGAGAGGAACTCTGACAATTCATGAGCTTTGTTCCTTAGGCCATTGGCGTTCAAGATCCCCACATGAAGAGCGAAGAGCTGCTTGCATTTCACGGATTAGCCTTGTTGTTGCTGTCAGCTTGTGTGGGAGTTGCTTTTTCTATTCAGACTGCTTGAGTTTATCACATACCACCGGCGGTCGTGATATGTTTGTTGAGGAGTTGTTGAGGAGCTGCCTACAATAGCACGGTAATCTTCGCTACAGCTAGTGAAAATTCCAGTGTTGTGACCCTTAAATGAGTAAGATTTCGGGTTGATGGCCGTTTTAACTACTGCTTGCAGCTTCGTAATTGATTTGATGTTTTGGCACCAGATGGGAGGGGTGGTCGGGGCTTCGGGTTTTCCGTTTGCTGAATCGGGCTGGCAGCCTCGATATCTAGCAACGATTAGCGATCTTGTATTGCTTTTTCGGCTAAGACTTTGCTGGTGCTGGGTTGATCGCTGAAAGCTGAAATCTTTTTTATGGTCACATCTGGCGATCTCTGCTGCTTCCGCTTGTGCGTGGGAGGTTAGGCGTGTCGGATAGAGTTCAGGTCTAGGTCAATTGCAGTGTTAGCTACCATTTCGTGCCTTTTTATTTCAGCCCTGATGTATTCAACATTTATTGAGCTTTTTGCTAAGCTAAGCTTAACGCTGATTTAGTGTAGCGCAAATCAGCTCAGCTGATTTGCTTGTGTCCCAGGTTTGGCCCGAAGCCCGCTTAGGCAATTAATTATTTGTTTTTAATATTTACCTGTGCTTTGTTTTATCTCAACCAGCTGACACTGCACTAAACAGCGTCTGAATTCACTGTTCATGTGTTATTCTTATCACAGGTAGGATGTACTCAAGATCACAACCGCTCTCGAAGTGTTTGCGAGTGTGAAAGGAATAGGTTAATATGACAAAAAAATACCCTAACTTAAATCAACTCAGTCGTTAAAAATAAAAATATTTATATCAATATTTATTTGAAAGTGTTTCCTATCGAAAAGATCAAAAGCAGTTGCGCACTATCGCCTGCGGAATACTCGTTCATTTTCCAGCACGCAGTTCCAAAATATTCCAAGGTATGTATTTACCAATTAAATCGCCCTTTTGTATTTAGAAGTTATTGAACAGAAAGTTTAGCCAAGTGAAAATTGTGCTTGGCTGCAATGCGAAAATTCTCCTACGTTCTAAGAAATAACAAATCCAATAGAATTTTGTTTAAATAATCAAAAACGTATTAAGTTTCTTGGTTGCTTCAATAGTCAGTGGCGGTGTTGGTAGGAGTGACCCGCATCGATCATTGACACCATGGGGTTAAATGCAAAAGTTATGGTCGCGTGGAAAGGTGATGACTTCTGACGAGTACATGTAGGTGTGGTTTCGGTTATTTTTTTATACCCTGAACCCATTGAAAATGGGAAATCAGGGTATAATGTTTTTGTGAAAATGTATGTAACAGGCAGAACAGACAGACCCCATAAGGTATATATATTCTTGATCAGCTCGACGAGCGGAGTCGATATAGCCCTGTCCGTCTGTCCGTCCGTCCGTATGAACGCGCTGATCTCGTAAACCACAGAAGCTAGACATCTGAAATTTGACATGTATACTCGTGAATACCAAACGCAGTACAATTTTTTCGATAACTTATCCCGTTTCCGATAATAAATTTTCTTTTATTTATGTGACCCATTAAAGCTAAAGACTTCAAATTTGTTGTGCAGATAGGTATAGTGAATGCGGACATTGTTTTTTAGGCAATAATGGTGCTTAAAAGCATAAAGTCATTAAATTATGAGTTTATAGCTCACATACTGTAGTTTGTTTTCCATTTATCACGCTCCCAGTTGTCGTAGAAATATTATTTTTGAGCTGTCGAACTTTTATATATTTAAAATAGGTGTACCAGTGAGTTTAAATTTCTAGCCATAAAACTTTAGGAGGTATAAGCGATTTGCCCTTCCGCTGTGGGTTTAAATATATCCGTCAAGTCTCAAATATCTAGCATCCATAGTGTGCAAAATTCCACGCTCCAGCGAGAATGGATATACATACATAAGTATGAAGGAGCGAAACTCAACAAAAACATTTCTGTTCACATACTGTTAAATGTAGCTGCATAAACTGTACAGAATATAATATCAAAATATAACTTTTAATCACTGTGGTGAGCTTGGTGACATTTTAACACATTGCCTGAACTCCAGAATAGTGAAAGGCAAGGTTCATCAGGCGAATAGTGTTGAACGAGAGGATAGATGTTCTACCAAGCCAAGGCACTCTGGTTCCGTTTGTATGGAGGTGAGGCCTAAAATGAAAAGCTTTAATTATTATTTAAAAACATTATAATGTCTCATCTAGTAAACCGTATACATATTCAAATAACGTTGACGTATCCTTTTTTCCAAGCGTCCTATGGGTCGGAGTGGAAATGGAGTAAATTTAATATGTCGGTGTTTGTTGAAATGCGCGACATTTTCCGGCTGTGCTTTAATCTTTATTTATTTAGCTCCTTATTATTTGACTCCGCCGATTCCTACGAAAGTTCTCCTATTGATACAATTGCATGTTTTATAACGACAGATCCATGTATAAGTACCTTATGTACTGTGGCCGGTAAGTAATACCATGGATTCACATTGATAAGCTCTTTGTCAATATCGAGGGCACACTCATGAAATTTGTCTACATTAATTTTGTACCCCGATGAAAGAGCTTGTAGTTGCACAACAATAGATCAGATTTTCTTTAATTCTTTGGGTTTGAAAAAACTTTCTAGCAACATTTCTGTCGTTCGATGGTCCTTTACCTCCATCTCTGGGTTGGTCAAACATTAAATCCAATTTCTCACGAAAATCTTTTTGAATTTGCTTCTTGCCTTCCAAAACTTTTAATTTTTGTTCACGACCTTTAGCCTGCCACATTTTGATGATGGACTTGTAAGAAATATGTAGGAATATGTAAGAAACATGTAGTGCAGATAGAGGAAATTGAAAATATTTTTCTGTTACGTCTTTCTTTAAATAATTTTCCAAATTATTCATCCTTTGGATCTGCGCCACATATATAACATTTGGCAGAGGTTTAGTCACTTAAGGCGTTGCATACTTTTCCATGCACCATAGTTAGTTGTAAGTTATGTTCATCATAAATCTTTTTATTTTTAACGCATATTTCTGTTGGCTTTAGAACGCTTATTTTTTCCTATTTTATTTATCCTCCTTGACTGATAGTTTGGTCGTATTTTTTTTTTTAAATTGAAATCGAATTGGCCTGCAGTAACGTGTTGGCGAAGGCCGGAGTTTTTCGAAATTATTGTATGGTTGCAAATAAGCTCTTGTCGTTTAAATTATGATCTGAAAAATTTTGCTTATATTCACTATGTGCTTCGATAAAATCCCCATTTTCCAACTAGTGCTCAATTTCCATTTCGACAACATTAGCTTGAAGTTCTATTATACTCGATGCTGTGTTATCTAACAAACATTGCAACTTAACTTCACCGTGAGATTCATCTACATACATATTGTCAAGGAATCTCTATTTTTTTTTTATTTTTCAATACTTTGATAGCTTGGAAAAAAGTCAAAGTATAATTTGCTATTAAAAATTTCATATCAGCAAGTATTGATTTTTATACAAGGCGACCTCCATTAAAAGCGAAATCACTTCTAGGTGATTTGCGGGCTCTAAGTTTTGCGTTTGTTGACTGGTGTGTAATGCCGAATCGGCGGTCTCATCTAATTCTGTCAGCTGAGCTACACGTCGTGGCTTGATTCTTGCTGAAGACTGAGCAAAATTAACTTTTGGACGACCACGATTAGCATTAGGATCCATTTTTTGACGAATGCAAATAGGCTTTATTACAATATATTCTTTAGTATTCAGCCAATCTGATTGGTATTTTAACACTGAACTCTTAATTCGTTTAGGTGTGCATGCGTGAAAACACACAATTATAAGACGCTCCTTTACAATCGAAAGCCAATTATACAAAGATAAAAATTTTAAAAATTAATATTAAGTTTGTTTAAAAATATAAAGAAATCAGCTGCTTCATTTTTAATTTTTATTAACTTAAAACATTGACAAATACAGTAATAACACGCACAATTGGGGCATCCGGGAGCAACACAACTAAAACTTTAAGTAAACATAAAAGAGACGTTAAAAAAATACACAAAAATGTCAAAAGAACAAAAAAAGATTTCATTGAATAAATTAATCTTACAATAAGAATTTCTTTCTGTAAATACCTTCAGCTACAAAATCCATTTTAAATTATTAATCTTGGAACAATGTGCCAAACGTTTGATCACTTTGAAGTTCCCTTTTGTTTTGACAAAAACAAAACAAAGCGTAAACGGCTTGCAAACAGGAGCACGTGATCAAGCTTTCGATGCTATTTGTAGAAATTTCCATTAGATTTCCGTACAAACCCGGTTTCCCATCAAAAAGTTTGGACATTTTAGAAGCAATTTGAATGCGTTTAGTTATCTGAACTTTTTGTTATTTGACCTATGGGCGGAATCACAGTGCAAGCTTTCGAAATCCACGTTTGACTCAAGAGCGAAGTATTCATTACGTATAACTTAAAAATTATTAGTCATCATAATAATATATTATAATAGTAATTATAATATTTAATGTTTTTAACAACTAATATTTTAATAATGATATAGAGAAGTGCTAAGATTTCAATGTCGTTTGTTTGTCATGAAAATTTAAAATTGTTAGGGTAAAACCTGTTTGTTTAAATGTTGAGAAGTGTTGAACACTTATCTTTTTGGTTAAGGGCAAGATAAATAAAACAGTTTATTAAAAACATACAAAAATTTGTATTAAGAAGAGCCTCCACTCCAGACTTAGTAGGGGTGAAATGAAAATTAAATTCATAGATAATATAAAGATTGTCCAAAACTGATCATGTAGACTTTCAAAAAGTTCATGGGCTTTGGCTATATATTTCTGTCTCCCCAGGGTCTTCTTAACAAGATATTTTTAAAGAGCCCTAAACGTTGAATGCGAGGAATAACCCTGTCGAGGTGGTCGGGTTAGGGAGCATAGCAGGGTCTCTAATTCAATTGAGGGTAAAAACACAGCAATTTTGAAAGTGGTCCGGCAGCTTCAAAACTCAGGGTCGGGGCCAGATTAATTACAGGGTATCTGCCCGTTCAACACAGAAAGTTTCCCTACACCTGATGACGAGATAAATATTCATCATATGCTTTTGCTGGTAACTGTATTACTGTTTATTTTCAATTGTTTTTTCAATTAGCTACTTTCCATTCCTTGCACTGTGATTGTCTGCGATATTGCTGGTAGCCATCGTTCTTCTTTCTATTTTACTACCATATAACTAAATTATTTTAATTCGACTTCATGATTGCAACGTAAAACAAGTAAATACGTTGGAGTCGGGCGCTACCGACTGCATTCATACCCCAGCACCCAGTGCCAAAACATTCCAAGGTACGAACTTACCAATTTGCCACACCCATAATAATTCGAAAATTATGTATTCAGTGTCATATGTATTTAATACAATTTTTTATTTTTGCTATGCACCAATTTCTTACAATTAAAAATATAATGAATATGCTGAACATTGCATTAAAATGCATTAAGTAACACAAAAGTTATTCAACAAAACGTTTAGGCAATTGACAAATGTGATGCACAGCTGAACAGCGAACATATGCTTATGTTCTAAGAAATAACAAATGCAATAGAATTCACCGTAAATCATATGCTCATTAAATTATTTGATTCAGTGGCTTTGCTCATAGAAGTGACGCGCGCCGATCATGTTTTGAATAGGTCACGCCCCAAAAGGGGCGTAAAAATTATTGTTGCTGATCGATAGAGAAGGTCACCAGCAACCTACCAATCCAATGTTGAAGCTTCTAGCATTAAAACTGTAGGCGCTATAAACTTGTGCGGTTTGCCAAGCCCCTGTGGGCGTAGTTATATTCGCCATAGCCTATTGAATTTGGGACATTAATACAAGTATATACCAAGTCTCAAGTTTCTAGCATCAATAGATGCAAAATTGACATATATGTTCAGATACGATTTGCCACGCCCCCAGTAGCCGTGGATATATAATTTTGGTCGATCTTAATAGGATCATAGCACTAATCCACGTGTCAAATTTGGTCGTTCAACCTCTAAAACTGTAGAAGATTCAGTTTCATCCGATTTGCCACGCCCCAATAGGCGTGGATATATCCGCTATAGGTTATTCAACTTGGGATGTCAACGCGAGTAACCGGTCCAAATCTCAACTCACACAAATCTCAACTGACATACAGGAAAATTAATTTTCCAATTTGCCACGCCCCTAGTGGGCGTATCGTGAAAATCTAGACACTTCATCTGACGAGAGTATACACGAGTATATATTCCAAATTGCCAGTCTCTAGCTTCAAAAACATAGAAATGGTTTGCGTTCATACGGCCAGACGGACAGACAGACATTGATAATAATACTAACAATATTTAGCAACGAAATCACCTACCCGATCGGGGTTTTTATTTGCCGAACCGGCGAGCTATGCCCCAAATCACAGCCAGGTAATGTTAGTGATATCATTGAAACTAAGCAAGATAGAAGAAGTTAAAAAAAAAGTAATAAAAATATAGGAAAAATAAAATAATAGAAAAGTAGAATACAATAAGAGAAATTACTACACAAGTAGGGAGATTTGCCAGGTGCATTCTCACTGGGGTGTATGTGTGATTTCTCTGAAATATGCTTAAAGAGAGGATTTTATTAAGGAAAGAGAGAGTTCAGAACTAAATACATGAAAATAATTATTGTAATTAGTACATAGAACACGAAACGCACTGTGCAAAGAATAGTTACAGGTACATATAGGTAAATAAAGAAGACAAAAGTGACGAGAAGCGCGGGAAGGAACTAGGAAATTGATTTGAAATAAGAGAGAACTCGAATCAATACTACCGTTAATCAACTTATGCAGAAAAGCAATACCCAAGACAATTCTACGATTGATAGAAGATCTAAAAGAATGGAAGATGGAAGATCTAAAAGAAGAAGCCTACTATGATAGGACGGTAAACGAAGGTTACGATACCAGTTAAGATTGCGCAAGGCAAAAAGAAGAAATTGCTTCTGAACCGATTCAATACGGTCCTGATACAATTTCTGCTGTGGCGACCATATAATTGAACAATATTCTAAAATAGGGCGTACCAGCGACACAAAAAGAAGTTTAGTGACAAACGGATCATTAAACTCTTTAGACCAACGTTTAATAAAACCAAGTACACTTGTAGCAAAGGTCAAAGAATATATACCAGACCCAATGCGCTGCAAAAATTGTCAAATTATAGGCCACTCAGCAAAGTATTACAAAGTCATAATGGGTTCAGTTCACAATCCAACTCAGTGCACTCGTCCTTTCTTCGTAAACTGTAAGGGAGAGCATGCGGCTAGCAACAAAGACTGTCCCAAATTTAAAGAAGCACAAGAAATAAATAAAATAAAAACCACAGAAAAATGCACTTGTACGAAGCAAAAACGAAATATTACAAACAATACACACAGACACCGACAAATTTGAAAAAAAAACCTTTTTAGAAATAGCCGCTACCCCCGCACCCCAAAAAGAAAGAAGACGAGACAAAAATTTCATCGTCCAACTCCAATAAAGAAAACAATACTAAAGACAAATTAAAAACTAAAAGCACACCCGAAAAACCTTTCGACTTCACAAACAAAAAATATGCAAAAGCAACGCTAAAAATAACCTAAGCAAACCGAAAAAACAAGCACTCAAGATAGCGAAACACTTAACTTACAACAGACACAGACATATATTACGAAAGAAACAAATATAACACCAACAAATCACTCAACTCTCTCTGATACGGACAGTATCATTGTAGATGTTGACATGTGATAAAACCTCTCAAAGCCCTTCTGGGATGCGCTCGCTCTCTCTCTCTCTCGGTCCCTGCGAAAGCCTATAATGATCTATTGCATTAATGCGCAGCTTCGCTGAACCGAGAGAGACTTCGAGCAAAAGAGAGATTACAAAACAAACACAAAAACCAATGCAAAACGAATGAACTCAACTCACTCTCCTTATGTTTTGTGATTTTAAAAGTATTACAATGGAACATAAATGGATATAAAGACCAATACCATAATTTCTCTCTTTTAATAAAAACCCAAAACCCACATACAATTGCCCTACAAGAGACCCATATAACCGATCGTAACCCAAAAATTCCCATACCAATTCATACTATATCATAAAAATTATATTAACTCGCTTGCTCCTAAAGCTAAAAGAGGAGTAGCACTTCTAATATCAACAAGTAAAGAAACTCTAGTCGGAGGTGCTCGACTATGAAATACCCTAAGTCCCGCCTATCGGCGGTTTTAAATGCACTTCAAAGTTTGCATATAATTTTAAATTAAATTAAAAAATTTTAAAAAAATATAAATAAGTGGAACTTGCAAAATTACAAATTACAAATTACAAAAATTTTTGAAGCCAGTTTACAGAATCGAACCCGGGTCTGCATGTCGGCGATCGGTGCTTCTACTTACACAGCCGTTGCACTACTTGAGAGCGAGATAGCGAATTCCTAAGTAAAGTTATTGAGCTACTGAGCTACTGCTACTGAGCCGCTGAGCTTTTGCTGAAAATTCCTCCTCAATTTGTCTTTGTTGTTGTTGTTATGAATTCTTAGAATTTTCTAGATGCTTCTGCTGCTGTTAGCACGTGCGTGTGTACATAAACGTTTGGTAAACGTTTTGCTTAATAACATAATAGATTTCATCTATACATACATATGTATGTATATTATATTGACTTTATTTAAATTATATCAATGTTATTCTTATTTTATATATATGTAAATATATACAGTATGTACATATGTATGTATATTGCAACCAACGCATACATACACACGCACACGCATACGCTCTGTGCATGTTATGGGAAATTAAATGCTTAATATTTTTTTTGTAGACCGACTTTCTTAATCAAACTTGCGCAGCGTAATTATATCATTCATATGCGTGTATTTGCTAAAGGACAAGTCTCTAGTATTTGAAATTAGTGTTTTAAAAATTTGGGCGAAGGGGGCGTATCATCGAAAATTTAACAAAAATCAAAATTGTACAAAAGTCCCATTAAGCTAAATATAAGATTTGGAGTCTCTAACTAAAAAGATGTAGAAGATATAATTTTAAAACTGAAAATCGATTTCGTTTTTAATCGATAAAAAAGAACGAGAAGAGTTATCAAATTTCTAAAACAAACTCGACCTGCGCGAAATACACGAAACTATAAAAAAATCCAAGTCTCTAGCTATTATAGGTTCTGAGATCCACGCGTTCAAACATACGGACAGACGGACGGACGGACAGACGGACAGACAGACAGAGGACAGGGCTCAATCTACTCGGCTTGTCCTGATCAAGAATATATATACCTTATGGGGTCTGCCACGCCTCCTTCTGCCTATTACATACATTTGGGCTGCAACAAAACCATTATACCCTGATTACCCATTTTTAATGGGTTCAGGGTATGAAAAATATTCAACATAAAATAGTAAATCTTAGCAATATGTGCAGAAATACAAACTCAAACACCGCTTATAATTATTAACACCTACCTTTCTCACGACCTGATAAACAGTTTTAATAAGTCAGTTTTAATGCTAGGAGACTTTAACGCGTGGCACTCTCTCTGGGGAGGAAAAATTATAGCAAACTTTGTACATAACAGCAATCTAATTGTACTAAGCAAAGCAGACCACACACACTTCTCCATAAATAACTCCTTCACACACGTTGACCTTGCCTTTTGCTCACCACCACTTAACCTTAAGGCCACCTGGGCTGTATATGCAGACCTCCACGGTAGCGATCACTACCCAATATGTATACAATTAGTTCCCATAGCAAACACTAAAACAGCTTAAAAAACACATAGATATAAACTTCACTCAGCGAACTGGGAATTATTCCAGGAAAATATAGGCATATTAACGCAAAGACTAGCTATTACAAACAATACCAATCAATCAGTAGCAAAATTTCTCAAAATAGTTAAGCCATCTGCAAACAAAGCAATAAACACATTCAATCCCAACAGAAAGAAAAATAATCACATATACTGTTGGAATTGAGAACTAGAAATATTAAAAAAAGGAAAAAATAAAATGTTTAAATAGTTTAAGAAAACACCTAAGCACAGAAAACACTAATGTACAAGAAAGCGAACGAAAAGTTTAAATATACAGCAAAAATAGCACAAAGAATAAGCTTTCCTAAATATACAGAAGACATAAGTCCTAGAACAACAACCAAAGTACTCTGGGACAAAGTTAATAGGCTTTCGGGGATTAGTAAAATGACACACTTCATGCAATACAAACAGAAACAGAAAACACATGCGATCCAACAAAAATAGCCGAAGCATTTTGAGAAACATGGTCAAATTATTCAAACGACTCAAGTTTCTCAAACACATTCATAAATAACAAACAACAACATATAGCCCAAACATGCATCACATATACTGCAAGGAACAGAGCCAAAGTCATTGAAAAACCCATAGGACTTTTAGAACTGTAATCTTGTTTAGATACCCTTAAGGGTCCACTCCTGGACATGACAATATCACGTATCAAATAATAAAAAAGCTAACACCATCAGCAATTAACAAACTCTTAGACCTCTATAACATTATACAAGACACCAGCACTATCCCCCAACAATGGAAAATTGCAACAATAATACCAATAAACAAACCAAATAAACCAAAACACCTACTTAATAGTTATCGCCCAATATCTCTACTCATATCAAAAAGAATTATGTGGATGCTTAACCAAGAGAACCTCCTATCTCCTAACCAATATGCATACAACCAAAACAGGTCGACCACGGATCCCTTACTTATTATAGACAACTTTATCTGTAACAATCTAGCCACTAAGAACCACATATCGGTACTCTCAATCGATATGAAAAAAGCATTTGACAGGGTGGGTGCTCATTGTATCATACAGCAACTATATGATTGGATTTGGTCCAAAAATCATTAACTATATCCACAGGTATCTAATAACCGTAGAATACGTGTTAAAGTCAACAACACCCTATCTAAGGAAATGAACCTAAAAAACGGCATCCCACAAGGTTCCCCACTTTCAATCACGCTTTTTCATCATAAGCTTATAAATCAAAATACATTTTTCAAACACCCATGTACGCAGACGACCTTTGTATCTTTTTTAAACCAAACTTCGGCTATAACAACCAAATAAATAATTTGTTCTCGGAAATCCACGATTGTGGTGTAACATCACGCGAACAAAAATATCAGCGGAAAAATCTTTTCACCTACATATATGCAGAAAACATAATTGCACCAACATAGATATTACAATAAACAATGTTAACATACCGAAAATACAACGCCTCAAAAGTCTAGGTTTAACATTTGATAGTAAATATAATTGGAACGAACATGTCAAAGCTCTAACTAGCTCACTAAATAATAGACTTAATATAATTAAATGTTTAATGTTTCTAATTACTATAGCTAAATCAATTATACCCGCCAAAAATGACTACAGTCTTCCAATTTACAAAACTATCCACCCCCTATCATTCCTCTTTAAGACTCTTATTAGGCGCCCTCCGTACTACCCCAATAAAAAACATGCTGGCAGAAACAGGACTCCCCGACTTAAACACTAGATTCCAATGGAGCATTGGACGACTGATTAAAAACATAACAAACTCAAATGGATTTTCCCTACATACCACACTCCTCAGGCAACTTAAACGAAAAAAAACAATAAAAAAACCATCAAGCCTAGAAATGATCATCGAAGAAGCTGCAGCTCTAAACATATTCATCTCTCCTGAACGCAAATACAAAGAAAAATTTTCACCAATAAACAATCATTCTACACTCTTAGAGCTCGCGATATATAAAAAAAGACAGTACCCCACACGAAGTCTACAGAAAGGGTTTCGACAAAATACAAGTCATGGACCTTTCTATACACGGACGCATCAAAACTGAACCACATAACTGCCTTCAGCGTGGTCACAGAAGACAATCAAATATTAAAATCAGCCGTCACACCTTTGCACTCTTCAATCTCCACTGCGGAAGCGGAAGCAATTCTCTATGCAGTAGAATTCGCTCAAAAGCAAACAAAAACTAAATTTGTTATCTGCACGGACTCTCCACCTTACTAGCCGTCAAAAACCCAAACACACACGAACCCACAATCGCAAAGATTCGAGACAAACTTAATTCAACGCACAAAAGGATTAAGCTGCTCTGGACACCTGGACATGTCAAAATAAAAGGAAACGAACTAACAGACACAGCAGCAAAAATGGCTACACTTTCACCATTGCACTTACTCAACATCAACAATTAAAAAGATATAAATAAATTAATTAACCTTAAAAGAAAAGAAACAATTAAAAAAATCTGTAATTATTACACGCATTTCTACAAAGCCATTAACCCTACAAGAGAACCTACACATTTTCCAACTAAAATAGTCAGAAAACAACCAATAAAATACACAAGATTCAGACTAGGACACACAATACTAACTCACACGAACACATTTTCAACAAAACACCGGTACCTATTTGCCCATTCTGCAATAGCGATACCCTGACAACAAAACACCTGACACTCCAATGCCATCACGTAATAAATATCTGCAAATCCCTTAATTCTCCCGCACTCAACATCCTCATCTCAAAACCCAATATACCAAATATAGAAAATTTTATAAAAATTATAAATAAACTACACTTAGAAATATAATCTGTATATAATGTAAATATATTCTGCCTGAAGGCCTTAGTTGCTCTGGCTTTAACTAATATTGTTATTTAGAATTAATTCTCTGTAACAATTTAATAAATAAATAAATAAATAAATAAATTAATCCACGAATATTTTTTCTAAGAAATACCAAATAATAGAATTCAGCTTGAATTAGCTGGTAATTAAGTTACTCGGGTGCTATAAAATTATATTATTAATTATATATTATATATTATAATATACATACAACGTTCGTATAAACAATTGGTTTTTTTTGTGTACAATAATTTATAAATAAATTTTTCATAAAAGTGGATTATGAAATAC
The DNA here is from genome assembly GCA_035045555.1 of Drosophila fulvimacula. Taxonomy (NCBI): domain Eukaryota; kingdom Metazoa; phylum Arthropoda; class Insecta; order Diptera; family Drosophilidae; genus Drosophila; species Drosophila fulvimacula. The sequence continues at coordinate 292,788 of JAWNOX010000160.1, read as the reverse complement.
GTGTTTTAAAATTTTGGGAATCACTCTGCCCAATTGGCTTCCAAAACTTAACAAAAATCAAAATTTTATAAAGGTTCCATTAAACAAAATACAAGATTTGGACTCTTGTTTACTTTTTATACTCATTCACAAAGTGGAATGAGTATATTGGGTTTGCGCAATATCGGTCTTGCCGCATTTTGGTGGCCTTTGGAAAGCAGCGATGAAGTGAGCGTAAGGTCTCTTGCTTAAGACTATAGGCAATGTCATGCTGCGACAGGATGAGTTCGTCACCGTGCTGTTAGAGTTAGAGGCCATCCCCAATTCATGGCCGATGTTAGCTCCCAGTGCTCCGGCTCAGCTGCTGATCGGAACAACGTTTGTGCCTCTGCCTCTCGCATCAACGCAAGCGAAGCGATTACTTTTTTAAAGCTTTTGAGAGGATACTCGCGTTAACATCAGAAGTTCAACAAGCCATGGCAAATATATCAATGCCCGCTGTGGGTGGGGGAAATCGAGTGAAAGTGTATCTTCTACAGAATTTGGCATGGGAGTTTTTGCTACGATCCTAAAATCCTCTGTGTGGCAAATCGGATCTGACTATATACCGATTTTGGCAAATTCTGTTATATTTGAAACAGTATTGATACTTGCGAATTGATCTATATTACTCGTAATAACAAAAAAAAAAACAAAAAGTTATGGCACAATTTATACCTTCTACAGTTTTAGTGATAAAAGATTCAAAATTGCAAGTTAAATTACTGCTGACCTCTTCTATTAAATTTTTTAATGCCTACTACTACTTGTGATTTGTCAAATACACAGATTTGAATGCTATAATCCCACTGTAAAAATTGATTAAGAAAGTCCATCTACAACAAAAGTTATTAAACATTTAATATCCCATATCATAGGCCAAGCGCAGTCGCTGTTCAGTTAACAGAGCGCGTGCTCCAATATGCTTAAAATGTCATTAAAGTCTATTAAGTAACACAGAAGCCATTAAACAAGACGTTTAGCGAATATTTTCCTCTGTTCTAATTTCGAAGCGAAAGAGATTCTTAATTTGCAGCAGCTATTTACGGTTCACTTTTCTGATCGAATTCACTCAGACGATTTCACTCAGTCCTTCGGACTGACTGACGACTTCAGTCGTGGTGATCCTGAGGTCACCTCGTCATCATCAAATAAGACGGACTGAATCCGATTAAATCGGCAAAACTGGCAACTGCTAGCGTTATTTCGGCCAGCAGCTCGTTCCACGAACTTTGATAGCGATGAAGCCGCGCATCAGACTGTAAACTCTGTGCATCGTTTAACTGGTGGCACCCCGAAACTTAATAATACTGTTGACCCAACCTGCACACCGTCTTCCTCAAGTCCAGATGATCGGTCATGGAAGCTTCATGACATTCCCGCATCATACAGTCCCTTTAACCAACGAGGATCCAGAGTTTCTTTGGCATAAGTCCTCGTCATCCATCCATTGCTTCACGCTTCGATAGAGCTGACCATTCTCCTCAACGTAGTCCGTAATCTTCTTTTGCTCTCGAGCGATCCACTTGCAGATGATCTCACTCGCCTCTGTTAGCTGAAAACTAAGGCGGTTGCCTTGTAAGCGCGTCATCCACCACGTTGAATTTTCCACGCCGATACGGATGACCGAACTGGAATTGTTGTAAGTTCAATAGAGACTCAAGCACTTCAGCGCCAGATGATCCGTTGAACTCGTATCTTTCCAGATAGAACTGCTTCATCGTACCACCAAAACGCATCCTTTTTCCGCCGCCGGATAGGTTATTTCGGCCCGCTTTAATTTCCGGCTGGCGTGCGATATTCCCCGCTCTTGACGGTCCATCGCGTAAACGCCGTCGTCGGTCTGTAAAACAAAATTTGGCGGAGAGACAGAGCATGCCATGATAGTCGCGGTCATCAACCTGTAACTTAGTTTATGTAGCGCGTCTTCCATCACTAATCATTGCTGTAATTCCTTCAGGTAGGTTAGGTCTCTCCCTGATGAAGCTGAACTTCTTCCCTCAACCGGCGCAGCAAATATTTAAAATTGACCACTTGCTGTTCCTTTGTGGTGCCACACCACGATGTCTAACGTTGTCTAAAACATCGGACATTTCTTGCTGATGACCACCATCTTGAATAAATGGCGCATGGCGTAGTCTCTTCTGGATATGATTGATCAGAGAATAATCATCAGGAATCTAGTGCGCGTTGAGCTGTCGGAAGTCCACGTACATGCACTAGTCTTCTTTTTCACCAAGACTATCGGTGCGCTGTGCTGAGACTTGCTCACCAGTTGGCGCCTCCATTTCCTTTAATTAAGGTTCGGAAAATGGAACCCCTTGATCTTGATTTTATCGACGTATCCTCAGAAGAGCATAGTACTCCTTTCCTTGGTGAAACGAGCTTTCTTCTCGCGATCAACTCCGCTTGGCCACAACGCACTGTCTTTCCTATGATACACAAAAAATTCATATCTATCTATCTGGTTAAGCAAGATTGGAATGATGAGCAAATTCATTTGAACCGCCTTTCCGGCGAGATCCACTTCCGCCATCATCAGCCTCATCACCTTCTGACCTCGCTCATGAAGCTACGGGTGCTACGGGTGCTATGGGTGGCTCTCGTATCTCTTGACCACCCTAGATATATGATCGAGGTGAAAGCCATATGTGATGGCTCGCTCTTTCATAATTTCTTTCTTTTACTTCGATATTTTATTTTTATTTTTATTCCCTAAATCATCAATTGATTTCGATTTATGCATACCTTTAACACTAGAGATTTTAAATTCACTGTGAAGATGCGTGTGTTGAAGATTTAAAAAGATTTAGTAGTTTTTGGATTTTGGATGTCACGCCCCTTTCTCCCCAATTACACGAACATAAATGCCACATTAACAGAGCACGGGCTCATATATGTTGCCTGCTACACATGTATATGTTACAATATTCACAATATCGGTTATTCGCAGGGTTCAAAGTATTTCCTAGTCGAGCGATCTCAACTAGACCACTCTTACTTGTTTATGCAGATTGTAAAACGTCAAAAACTCATTAAATTTTGAGTTTATGGCTCAAAAACGGTTTGCCATTACCCCAGTAGACGTGAAAACATATTTTTTGGTTGATCTTTATAGGATCGTAAGAAAAACAGACGTGTCAAATTTGGTCGTTATAGCTCAAAACCTGTTGATACAGTTTCACACATTTTGCCACACCCCCAATGGGCGTAAAAATATACGGCACAGCTTATTGAACTTGAGATGTGAACACAAGTCACACAAATCCAATCTTCACATTCTTGGACTTATACAAGTAGTGTTTCTGAGATACATTTTCCAATTTGCAACGCACCAAGTGGAAGTATCGGGAAAATCTTGACACTTTACCTGAAGAGAGTATACGAGTATATATTCAAAATTTCAAGTCTCTAGTTTCAATAACATAGAAATGGTTTGCGTTTATACGGACAGACGAACTGACATTGCACATACTTAACATACTCTTTTCACTGAGTATAATAACACTGGTCCTTTTTAAGAAAATACATAAATCAAAATTTGTTTACTTTAATTTATTTTAAATCAGTATTTATATTTTTTAATTTAAATACATAATTACTAATACATATACTGAATATATTTACAGCAAGATTTATAATGAGATATACCGATATATTAAAAAAATTATTAACTTTCTTGATTCTATTACCTATAAGTGCTCCTGTTAGCAAAAATATAATAGGTAATACCATCGAAACAATGTTATTCTGCATTTTTTGGTGCTCCTTAAGATAAAATAGCTCGATTATTATACATAGCAAAACCGGAGTAAAAAGAGAATGAGAAATATAAAATGATAAGATATAACCTAAAATTGAAGCGAGAAAAATATGAATCCTACATCTTACAAATTTATTAGGGATATTGCAGTTATTTCTTGACGAAAAACTCGTAGTTGAAAAAAAAAGTTCCTGAGGTAATCCTCCTCGGATAGGAGCATTTGGCTCAACTTCTGGATCAGAGTAGTCCAAAACTTCTTTTACTGCAACATCTGTAATACAAATGAAAATATTATTTTTAGGAAAACTAAGTTATTATGTATGTATGTATATTCGGTTACCAAGCTTTTTCATATAATAGTATAAGGTACATTACAATAAATATTTTCCGGAATTTAACAAATTCACCTTATTGTATTGTTTAAATATATGTATTCTTGCTTGATTGAAATTTGTGTGTAAATTGCACCGATGCTGAGCACGTGAATATATGTATGTATGCCTTAAACTACAGCGAAGAACTTACTGGTACACCCGATCAACCTACGAGCCACTTGGCCCTGAGAGCGAAAGTGCATGAAAATTCTTAATTGTGTTGAAACTGCCCGAATAGGAGTAACCCTAAGCCCTCTGAGGAGCCGATATACATACATAAAAATATATAATATATAATATAATAATAACAATTTATGATAAATGTGGATAAGTCAATAGTTGTTCATTAAAAAGTATAATATTGATATTAATAATATTTATTCACTATCCAAATAGAATGTGCGAAATAATTATGCCTGTATGCACAATTTAAAACTATGTACATACATATGTATGTCAAGTACTACATACATATGTATGTATGTATGTATGTACGTAAAAATGCAATAGATAATAGAAATGGAAAATATTGGATCCTACGGAAAGTTCATACCCGTGTGATTGCTTTCAGCTGTTTTAACTCCTCCATTTAATTTTTCTAAACGAGCTTTGGCAGATTCTAAAATTTTTGTTCGACGGGCTTCTCGTCTTAAGTCTGTGCCACTTAACTCGGATGTTCGTCCTACAGGCGATTCCATTTTTACTTAAATTTAATGATCAAGAAGAATTTTGGAACTGTTGTAAACTGTAGTACTTTAAAAGTTCTTTAGGGTCAACATAACGTCTAATATTGGGACTTAATAGTTCCACAGTTACAGTGAAAATACATAATATAAATTTTCCACAGGAAATGGATTCTTAAAAAATAAACTATTAACTCTAACCATACAGCACATACATACATACATAAACAGGACAAGTAGAACCAATTTTTCGATATAGTAAATCAAATTTACGCCGAGCTCCTCCAGCGCATTAGATTTTACCTTTTTCGCTTTCTATTACCTTGAAGGAAGGTAAATCAGTGAATATGTGCAAAATCCCAGCGTTGCGATCGCTTGCTAATAATCAAATTATATACATATATGTATGTATGTACATGTATATGTTGTAGATTCAATAATTACAGGCTGGCCTGCGATATTAACACACAAAATTTGGGAGTAAAACAAATCCCAACTCTTACAGTATTTAGGCGCCAGGCATATTCTACGTCGTAGTGAAAATCTAAGAATGATTTTAGCTCTTATTGTGGAACTGACACAAACAAGCCTATTCTACGACACGGCCTTCCGGACAAATCACACGACCTCGTGTGTTGACTTAACTCAACAACATAAGTGACAATACTTCAGAATTCAAAGGACTTCAGGATATTTTAAAAGAATTTTCATCAGATCAGATTCTTTTTTTCAAAATGAATTTCAGCTTAATTCCATTTCCACATTAACATACTGACTATAACAAGTACATTCTGCTATATTGCAGTCTCTTAACTACGAAAATCAACCCACAGCAACACAAGTATAGGCTGATGTAATAATTCTGTAAAACACACGAACTCAGTAAACACCGACACGGCCATTATGACCATTACACGACCTCGTGTACATAAAACTACCCTTTGAGATTTTCCGTTTCCGTCTATTATAAACAAAAAATTGAACAAATATGATCATGTAATTTATTATGTTATAAATCTCACAAAACAATATCATGTTTCCTTTAACAATACTTTTTTTTTTCTTCATCAAAGTAATTTTTAACATTTTTAACATGTTCCTTTATCGAACATTTCTCAATCAAAAGCCGTACACACCATTATCAAAACAGACATAAGTTTGTTTTGCACTTGTACTTGCTTTGTGATCTGGCCAGCAGTAACTCAACCTTTGTCACCCTTACTGGTGTACTTCACTTTCTTCAACATTTTCAATATTTTTATTTCCACATAGTTTTATCGTTCTCGACCTCATTATTATAATCATCACACACATTAATCTCCATAGGCACTTGCCCCTCTGGTATTTTTCTTAAATCTTCTTGTGCATATTTGTACTTTCTTTTACTGGTTAATGACCTTAACATGTACCTGTCACCTTCTAGAACACTTATTATTTCAAAAGGTCCTTTGAATCTTGCACTGAACTTGGTATGATGTCTTTCTTCGTTTCTAAGTAAAACAAACTCTCCGAACTTGTGTCTAAGTACCTTTTCTTTGTTCTTATCGAATCGTACCTTGTTATAAGCTAATGTAGCTAAAACATTGTGCTCTTAGGTTTTGTCAACATAATTTTCTACCTTACTAGGTGGAAGTAATCCTAATGGGCGATTATACCCTGACTAAATTGAAAATGGGAAAAATGGCTTTGTTAGACATCGTAAAACCTCACAAAGTGTATATATTCTTGATCAACTCGATAAGTCCGTCAGTCCATGTATACTCGTGAATACCATACCCAGTACGATTTTGTTCATTTTTTCGATAACTCATCCCGTTTGCTAACTATCGATAACTTTCGATAAGTTTACTTCGATTTATCTGAACCATTAAAGCTAGAGCCTTCAAATTTACTGTACTGTAATCATTTTGTATTTGTATTTCAAATAGTAGAGACTTGTGCTTTGTCAAATACACACATATGACTACCATAATACTGTGAAAGTATGATTAAGAAAGATCATATAGAACAAAAGCTATTAATCATTTCTCATATCATAGGCATATTGCAGCCCAAGCGCTTAGTTAGTGGAGCGCGAGCCCATTATGTGTGCGAATGTGTGTATGTGTTGCTTGCTATATGTGTGTAAAATAATCATAGCATGCTTGCAATAATTCGAAGGGTTCAGGGTATCTCCTAGTCGAGCGGTCTCGACTAGAGCACTTGTTTCTTTTTCTTTAATTTTAAATTATATAAGTTTATGGTATTTCCTAGTCTTGTTTTAAATAGGACCACACATGCTCGATCGGGTTAATATCGGGGCTCTGCGGTGGGGTATTCAGCACCTTTTCACAGTTGTAACGGAGCCAATTGCGTGTTCCCTATGTTTCGGTTCGTTGTCCTTATAAAATTTAAAAATTGAGCTCACTGTTGGATACAATGCCAAATTTTTACGGACTTGTGGCTAAATTTGAATTCCAAAATTGTTGGGCATTCATAGTATATGAATACCATTCACCCAATCTTTTGCGAGCAAATGCATCCCCCTCCCTCCCCCCATACCATAACCGAAATTTTTCCAAATTTCACAGTCGGAATGAAATTTTGTTTCTCGTTAGCTGTGGATGGTTTACGGAATACTTTGGGCGGACCATTGTTGTAGTACAACATAATTTTGGTCCCATCGTAAAATATCAAAAGACCATGCTCAGAGCAAAAGAGAAAACCATTTCCACTTTCTCTCTTCTTCTTTTCCACTCTCGAAGAATACTCATGCGTAGAAGTTTTACGCCAAAACCAAATTCAAATGATTGTTATCCCGAGAGGGATCGAGCTGGCGCCCTCCTAGTTGGCCGTAGTCAGTAGCTTAACCATGTATGCCTTCCCCTATGCCAGAAGATCAACAATTCAAGGGGGATATTTCTGCCGTTTGGACCTCTCGCAAATAGGGTAAACCTGTATGTGTATGTATTTATATATATGTATGTATTAACAATTCAAAGGCAAATGCTAATATTCACAAATGCTCATACATGTGAGCAAGTGTAACGGTAAAAATATTATTATTTATGCGCCTCAGTCTTGCATACCCTTCTCACAAATAATAACGGAAATGTGAACTTTTTGAATGCGCATGACAAACCCTTTGAACAGTTACTCTACCTCAGCGAACAAATTTCAGTTTTTGTGCTTTGCTGCCGGTGAGTTGATGCACACATATATTTGAGAGACAAGGGAGCGGAGAATAAAACTTTATAAAAGAGAAGAGGTGGACCATTGCCGAACGAGCTCTCGCAGCGCACTGCGAGTGTGCATATTTTGGTTGTTCGAACTGTAAAGTGAAGCGAATTCTGTAAAATCGAATTCAAAGGGTCGCACGACATAAATTCTATGTGCTGTATGATTAGTGCCAATACACATCTTCACTTCACAAGAACAACAGAAATAAATAAATTATTAAAAATCGATTATTACATTTGAATATCTATTTAATCATTATCACTATTAATCATTTTCTATTATTCAATTTTAAAATCACACTCGCGATCACTAGTTCGATCAGTAAAGTCGTGCTAGCGGACAGAAATCAATCAGCGTTCACTTTGTTTACTATTCTTTTCGTATTAGCTTCGCTCTGCAGCACGCACAAGCAAACATAACAATGACAACTAATGTCAATAACAACGCTGCAGCTATAAATGAAGATTTGAAAGCCCAGCTCCTCAAATTTGTTGCAAAATTAAATGACATTATTGATTGAGCTATTGATCCAAAATCTAATGTAATAAAACCAAGACGAAACGACGTTGCAGCTTTAACAAAAAGCAGTGATGATTATTGGACGGTGGTAACCTTATTTCCAAAACGAAATTGAAATTTCATTTATATCAGCTCAAGAAAGAGTTTGCATCAAGGGACTGCAGTCGAGCATCGAAATCCAGCAGTTAAAAGAAGAGCTAGTAAAAGCAACAACCATGTATAACCCGTTAAGCAGTATTGACCAAATCCCGCTTAACATGTTCTTTGTTGACTTAGTTCAGGCTCGCAATAACAAGCAAATGTTGGAAATAAGACATCTCTGAGATGCCGCGAAAGTGCAACGATCTCACGCCATGCCATCGCTATCAAGAATTTCCTGGTATGTAAGATACGCTGGCAAACACGCTTCCAAGGATTGTTACAAGGTAAAACTAAAGTAATCACGTCCGTTCACTGCGCGTCACAGCAATATGCTAACTACAGAGACTGCTGAAGTTGCAGACTCCTGTCCAAAAACACAATCTAGCTCAAAGGAACAACTTCAGAACTTTGGTGGATCCTCGATCATTATACAATCAACAATTGCGCATATACCACTACTTCCAATTTCAAATGCAACAATGCATAGATATAGCGTCAATTTACTGCCCGCCAAATGTTGGTCTGAGTGATCAACAAAAAATTCAAAATTCTACAAAAGAGACCGCAAACGCATATGGACAGGTGTCAGTTGGTACATTTGGAATTCTGCTCTGCATATTGACTTAAAAATTCGTACAATTGCAGAACTTAGTAGGCGACACAGCTCCAGATACACGGACAGACCGTGGACAGCGCACCTAAATCAGACCGCATCTAATCTATTAACAGCAGTAGAAGGCCTAAAAGACTCTTGGGTAATCTAAAAGTAACATTACAATAACGCAATTTAATAGCAATAGAGTTAGTAAAAAATAATACGAAATATGATTGTACATATGTACTGGCTTACTTGCCTACAAATTAGTTAAGGCTTAGAAATAAATTCGCTGGAGAGGTTAAGACAAAAAAGCGAAAAAAAAAACAAAATTGAATTGAATTTGAAAACACTTTTTGATTAACAAAATTTAAAAATTCTTAAGTGACTGGTGGCAAAATCATGATAGTGATATGATAGTCAAATGTTTAAGAGCACAATAATAATATATGTATGTACATTGTACATATATGTGTGTACACACATATGTAATAAAAAAAATATAACAATAAATATATATATTTACATATATAGTAATTGTTCTCAAATTAATTAAATTTATTGAAATTAAACAATCAAATCGAAAACGTTTAAAACATTTATTTACATGTGTATGTACATGGTTTAAACAACTTTTAAAAAAAATTAATAAATAAATAAACAGCATAAAATGAATATATTAACAATAAGAAAGTAATATAAGTTCGTTTTTCGTTTAATCAAAGTTCAATAGAACTTATTCAAAACGATTCGATATACATATACATATGTAACTCTAATTAATGTTGAAATCAGATTGAATCACCCTGTGTAATTCGTGTTAGACATTATTGACAGATAACTTGAGAATTTAACTAAAAGTGCATGGACTATATTCCTTACATTGTTTTTAATTATACTTTACGATCATAATCTAGTTTTTTAAATACTGTGTTTGTGATTAATTGGTGATATATATACGGGCGATTATAATTTAAGTTAAACTTCTATAACGAAAATGTTGACATTTAAAAATCAAATAATCGTAATGAAAACAGCTAAAGTTTGAATAAAATCCGTCTTAAATTTTGAAAAGGTGATAAAGGAGTTGGAGTGTGTTGCATGTCTGTATGTATATACTTTAATGCGCTTGAAATTATATTCAAAGATAGTATTTGTTTATATGCAGTTATGGAAATATTTGAAAGTCCTGTTCTTTTGCATATTAAATATTTGTTGATATACAATGTCCCAAAAAACTGTTGTTGAGAAGACGACGGTTTACGTATATGTATATATATATATGTATATACTTAGATTCCCATATTTACATACATTTATGCTCCACATTAAATTGTGTTATGTACTTTGAGAGATGATAACTTGCATATATACATATATTAATATATGCAATCGCGGTATGCAATGTACATATATTGAGTGAATATATTAATTTATACTATTTACATTACAGGTTGTGTTTATTGTTAAACATGAATATAAATAAACTATTTAAGTTCGTACATGAGTAGGCATATTTGTATTGTAAGTAAAATAATTTTAAATAACTTAAAAAAATTTGGAATATTGATAGGAATGGAGGGTATCATCATATGTACAGATTTACATACATACATATGTACATATCTCAATTTCGTTAACCGATTGGCATTACATTGGCCTTCAATATATTTCAAAACAGCCATATGCACCATAAAGTATAATTTAAGTACTAGCTTAAAATTGTCTTAAAGTCATATACATATGTACATATGCATATGCATACATACATATATTGTATGTATGTACATATATTTCGTATAATTATTCTGTTCTGTTCTACTTGGAACTACTCGGCTAGTATATACAGTTTTTACAAATATTTTAGTTTATATCAATTAATAATTGAAGGTCGTAATAGTTTTAAATCAATTTGATTGAATCATCAATATTACAGGCGGAATATAAACAAAACTCCAATTTGTAGGGATTCGAGGATACCTTAATATTACTATATAGCGATCTAAAAATGTTTTTTTTTTTTTTTTTAATAAGCATTTTCAGAAAACCTCACAAATTGATGAAATTAAAATATTCAAAATTTGTGCAGTGGAAATACAATTAACTTTATTCTGGTTTTACATCCCAATTTTGAAAATTAAATAATAATAATTGTTAACTTTGCTTAAAGGCTTTCATAACGGAAACTATACTGTATGAATCAGTTTTTGAGTGCAGCCTGAATTCTGTCAAAATAATGAAAGTGTAATCGTTGCGAGGATAGTGTTTATCTGCTAGTGCTCATCAAATACATACATATGTATACTACACTACAAACAATGGCAGACTACTACTACTAATGGCAGTATATACATACATACACACATACATATGTATGTACATATATTTTTGATCAGGACGACAAGCCGTGACAGTCTGTCTATCTATCCGTACGTTTAAGCACGTCGATCTAAGAACCTGCATAGCTAGATATTTGAATTGTTTTGAAAGTATGTACATATCACATGCAGATCGTTTTTTTTTTATAATTCAATAACTATTTTCGTTTTATTTTCATCGAGTCTGCAAATATTGTATTTAGTTGGGGCTTTTATACAATTTTTATTTTTGTTGTTTTGGACGTATTTCACATATTTAAAATACCAGAAAATTGTACTTTAGGAAATACAAACATATGAATGACAAAATCACACTGAAAATTAGATTAAGAAAGTTCATTTACAATAAAAGTTAAAAACAATTAAAATTCCTATAACATTCAGGGTAATTCCTTGTGCGGCACTCAAATATAGTATTCTAAATACGAATGAAAAAATGATAATGATGATATGTTAAATTAAAATATCGTTATTTGCAACACTGAAACTTTTATACTATGACCTCGTTTAAAATGATATCTATTACATCTTTGAAGTTAGAATCTCTAAATCTTTTTTTTTTTTTTCTTTTTTTTTTTTTTTTTTTTTAAACAAAAAAATTACCTCCTATTTTGTTAAATTGTGTATGTGGGATGGACACGGCTTTATTGACTCAATTCATCCTTTTCAAAAATATACACTATGGAGCCTGCCATGCTGCCACAGGCTGTTACACACAGCATGCCCAATAATTGTTTGCAAAATAAAAACCGGCACACAAGTTGAAGTTTAACATCATATTTTAGTAGAAAAGGCACTTTTTTATAATTTTTTTTCACAGTATTGTTCCTTTATATATTCTTAAATTTAATAAATAACAAAAATTATAAGAAAAGATAAAAAACACAAAAAATAATTCAAAGCAGAAGAAAACAGAAAATTTTAGCTTCCATTACACCTCTGAGGCGTCACGACATCGACGCCTTTTCGTACGAAGAAGGACTTCGTTTGGCCACTTTTTATACCCTGAACCCATTGAAAATGCTTCATTTCATTTATGTGAGCCATTAAAGCTAGAGACTTCAAATTTACTGTGCAGATAGGTGTAGTGAATGCGAACATTCTGCAGCTTTTGGATTTCTAATGTCACGCCCCCTTCGTCCTCAATTTGCAAAACCATAACCAGCCATAAACACACTGTGAAAATTTCATTGAGAAAGTCCATCTGCAAAAAAAGTTATTAAACATTTAATTTCGCATATCATAGGCATATTGCAGCCCGAGCTCAGTCGCTGCTCAGTTAGCAGAGCTCGTGCTCATAATACGTTCGTGAGCGGGCGTATGTGTATGTGTTGCTTGCAACATATATGTAAAATAATCATAGCAGTCTTCGAATATCGGCTATTCGAAGGGTTCAGGGTATCTCTTAGTCGAGCAGTCTCGACTAGAGCTTCCTTACTTGTTTTTTAATTTAATTTAAAACTATATAACATTCTATGCAAACTGTAAAGTGCATTTAAAATCGCCGATAGGCGAGGTTCGGGATATTTCCATTCGGGTACCTCCGACTTGAGTTTTTTTACTTGTTTATTGCAAACAATTAATGGGCATAGTGTACATATTAAAAACCATTATAAACAGAATTCCCATTTTTAATGGGAATAAAAATTATAAACTCTTACCGATTTACACAAATATATGGGTAGACGGACATGCAACGCAGCACGCCGTCCAGATCATAAATAAATATACTACATGTCTGTCCGCATTCTTCTACCTTTCGCTACGCAAACTTCAAAGTTAGCAGAGAGCGTGTATGTGTTGCTTGCAATATATATGTAAAATGCATGTTCGCAATAATGACTATTCGAAGGTTTCGGGGTATCTGCAAGTCGAGCAGTCTCTACCAGAGCTTTCTTACTTGTTATTGTTTTATTGTGTAAACGTTAGCTGCAACTCATATTCAAATATAATCAGAAGTAAAGAGAAGTTCAGGGTGTATTCAAGTTTTCGTCTGAAGCAGTTTTGCTTGTAGGCAATATAATGAAAATTAATTAAATGTAAATCTAATTTTTTCAAACTTCTTTCTTTTTAGGTGCCGCATGGTTTCACTAAACATGTTATTTACAGTAAAGCTTGTAACAATAATATTGATATGAAGGGACAAATAAATAATGTAAAAGAAATCAAAATAAATAGTTATAATAACATAAGAATTATAATTTGTAAAAGACAATATCATATTTGGAAACTAATATGGCAAACACAATATCCATAATGTCCAATGCTTTACGAAATGTAGTGAGCAAGAAACGCATACGATACAAGGAAAAAGGATTTAATTTGGACCTCTCCTGTAAGCTCTACGTTATTATTTTTAATTCTTAAGTTTAGATATAAATTGAGCTACATTAATTGTCATTAGAAATTCATAAATCTAATAGAATTGTAGATATATATCCTAATATTTTGATAAACACGAATGTTGATTAACCTGACCTTATGGTATGCTAAAAACGAAGTCGATTTATCGTTAATAAGAAAACGGGATGAGTTATCGAAAAAAAAAATAATAAAAATATATATATAATATAAATATATATAATATAAATACATACAATATAAATATATGTAAAATAAATATATATAATATAAATATATGTAATATAAATATATAAATCTAAATTTATTGTTTATATCCGTGTAATGAATACAAATATTTTCGGATTTTTGGGTTTTGGATACAACCAAACTTTGCACAAAGACTTGTGGTCAACTCTCTCGGACTGCTACAGGTAGTATTTCTGACATACAGGAAAATTAATTTTCCAATTTGTCGCGCCCCTAGTTTGCGTATCAGGAAAATCTGCCGAGAGCATACACGATTTTATATTCCAAATTTCTATTCTCTAACTTCAATAGCATAGAAATGGTTTGAGTTCATACGACCAGCAAGTCGGACATTGCACAAAACCAATATACTTATTCACTTTGTGAATCAGTATAAAAACTTATTAAACATTTAAATTCCCTAAAATAGGCATACTTTCGCCCAAACGCAGTCGCGTGTGCTAATTTTTGAGTGGGTATGTGTGTGTATGAATGTTATGTAAAAAAAATATTAGAATTTTAGCAATAACTCTTCGCTGAGTTCATGTGACCTCTTGTCCCGCAGTCTATACTTGAACAATCTTGATTTTTCTTATAATAACATTTTTTTATTCAAAATTGATATAACTTATCAAACTTTTGCCAATTATTAACTAAAATTATTGCATATTTTTTCTGTAGTTAAGCTAAAGCGTTGCATTTCTATTAATATATACATATATAATTATCAGAATATTTTTTTTTTTTTTTTTTAGATATTTGCCCAAAAATAATAGCGATGGGATATCCTGCTCCGGACATTATTGAAGGCATTTACAGAAATCGCCTAGAGGATGTTTATAAATTTATGGAAGAAAACCATGGAGGTCATTACAGAATATACAATCTGTGTGAAGAGCGGAGTTACGATATTAATAAATTTCATGGGGTACACTATGAAAATGTAATATTTCAAACAATTAAATATATTTATTTACAGAATGTTGCAACATACCCGTTTGAAGATCACAACCCTCCCCCAATCATACTGATACAACGTTTTTGTCAAGACGTTGAGTCCTGGCTTAATAGAGATCCTTTAAATGTTGTAGCTGTGCATTGTAAAGCTGGAAAAGGAAGAACTGGTAATAATTATTGGGAGCTTAAGGAACATCCGTATGTTAATATTATGTTATTCGGTTGCCTGTCTTCATTTCAATTCGAAAAATTTATATTTATATATATTTTTCAAATTATTGAAATATTTATATATATATATATATATATATATATATATATATATATATATATATATATATATATATATATATATATATATATATATATATATATATATATATATATTATATTATTGAAATATTTGTGCACATATATATTCTATATTATTGACATATTTAGGTATATATTTTATTATATTGAATATGGAGAGTCAGTTGTTACTAACCCCAATCTTATTATTCTTGTTCACCAAGCAAAAGTATTAATTTTAGTTAATAATAATATGTAATATTTAACTTCATGTCCACCACCTCTTCGTGTGTTACTGTTATCGAAAAACGAAATTGAATTCAATATTATATTTGATACAGGTTTGGACCTAGTTTCAAAAATAGATTTTTGTTTCATGTATATTTTATACGACTTTGATTTTTGTTATATATTGGATACTGGCATCTTCGCCAAAACACGTATATAAAATACTAGAGATTTGTCCCTTGGCATGTACATGCATACGAATGATATAATCACGTTTGGAAAGTGTTAATAAGAAAGTCCATTTAAAAAAAGTTACTAATCAATTAATTTCCCATAATATAGTCATATGGCAGTACTGCAGAGCGCTGTCGCAGAACGCGACTAGGGCACTCTTACTTATTTAATTCTTCGTCGTTTTATAATTTATACAATTTTTAATCAACAGGTACAATGATATGTGCATACTTGGTTCATAGTAAATTCTTGAATACGGCAGATGAAGCCTTGGCGTTTTATGATGAAAAACGTACAATAGATCGCAAAGGAGTTACAATTCCATCTCAACGTAGATATGTTCAGTATTATTCAAATTTAATCCCTGATGTTCATTATGAAGTAGTCAGTCTTTACGTATGTATTATACACATACTATCTAACTGTCAGAACTTTCAACAATACTTTTACAGATTTCTGAAATTCGTTTTACTGAGGCAAACTACTTGCATAATCTTGGTACAGTGCAATGTTCAATTTTCGACAGGCAAGAGACGGCAGCAGAAAAACTTAAGGCGCATGTAAGTATTTTGATTGATTTATCAACAATATTTAAAAATTTCATTTAAGTCTAATTTAAACGGGAAAACACAGTATAAACACACATAACTAGCTCCGATTATAATTTCAATTATTAAATTATTATTATGCTGCTTAGTATTTTTGTCAATTTGGTAAACGTATTGTTTAATAACTTATGTGTTACCTAATGTACTTTAATGACATTATCATCATATATTTTTAACTGAATAAGTTAGTATATAACAAAAATCAAAATACTATAAAAGTAAGAAAGTATTTTGCAGTCGGTGTCGCCTGTCGTTCTTACCTCTTTTTATACCTTGAACCTATTGAAAATGGGAAATCAGGATATAATGATTTTGTGAAAATGTATGTAACAGGCAGAAGGAGACGTCGCAGACGCCATGAAGTATATATATTCTTGATCAGCTCGAGATGAGTGTAGTGTAGAGTGTAGTGAATACAGACATTTTGTAGTTTTTAGTTTAGAGTTTAGAGATTTGTGACACAGATATGAATGCCATAACCAAACTGTGAAAATATTATTAAGAAAGTCCATCTACAACAAAAGTTATTAATTAGTTTATTTCACATTTCTAAGCGCACTCGGTGCTCAGTTAGCATTATTGCTTCCGTGTGCGTACGAAACATAATGTACAATAATCGTAGCATGCTTGCAATAATGTATATTTAGTAATTGTAAAAACATTTTATTTAATAACAAATAAGGAAGATCTAGTTGAGGCGGCTCGACTAGATCTTCCTTATTTGTTATTAAATAAAATGTTTTTACAATTACTAAATATATATAAAAACAAGGAAACTCTAGTCGGAGGTGCCCGACTAGGAAATACCCTAAACCCCGCCTATCGGCGATTTTAAATGCACTTCACAATTTACATAGAATTATTTAATTTTAAATTAAATTAAAAAAAAAAAAAAAGTAACTTGCATAAAAAAAAATGTTCACTGCAGATTAGAGAATCGAACCCGGGTCTTCAAGTCGGCGATCGGCGCTTCTACCAACACCGCCGTTGCACTACATGAGTGTCAGAGAGCGAATTTCTAAGTAAAGTTATTGAGCTTCTGCTTAAAATTCATCCCAAATGTGTATTTGTTGTTGTTATGAATTCTTCGAATTTTCTAGATGCTTCTGCTGATGCTATCACGTGCATCTGTACGTAAACGTTTCGTTTAATAACAATCCATTTAATCTATACATATGTATATTATATTGAATTTATTTAAATTATATCAATGATATTCTTAATATATATATATATATATATATATATATATATATATATATATATATATATATATATATATATATATATATATATATATATATTGTATGTATATTACAGACAACGCATACATACACACGCACACACATACGCTCTACTAACTGCGTTATGGGAAATTAAATGCTTAAAAACTTTTTTTGTAGATTGTAATCAAATTTGGGCAGCGCAATTATAGGAAGGGGGAGTGGCATCCAAAATTTAACAATAATCAAAATTGTATAAAGGTCCCATTAAGCTAAATACAAGATTTGGAGTCTCTAACTATAAAGATGTAGAAGACATCATTTTAAAACTGAAAATCAATTTTCGTTTTTAATCGATAAACAGAGAGAAGAGTTATCGAATTTTTAAAACAAACCTGCGCGTGATATACACGAATCTATAAAAAAAAAATCTCTAGCTCTAATAGGTTTTGAGATCCACGCATTTCAACATACGGACAGACGGACAGGGCTCAATCGACTCGGCTTGTCGTCCTGATCAAGAATATATATACTTTATGGGGTCTGCGACGCCTCCTTCTGCCTGTTACATACATTTGGGCTGCAACAAAACCATTATACCGTGATTACCCATTTTTAATGGGTTCAGGGTATAAAAAAGCACGCCATGAGTTTTCCTATGCGTTTGCATTCAAACATTCAAACGCGTATATTCTACCATATTTGAAAAATCGAAATTAGGATTGAATTGTGTTTGAACTATGAGACATACATGCGCACTCAAGCACAAGCATGCACTCTGTTAACTGAGTAGTTTACTCAGTGACTGCGCTCGGGCTGTATTATGTCTATATTGGACATTAAAAGTTTAATAACTTTTGTTATACATGGTCTTTTTGAATCAAATTTGCACGTTATTATTGATTTCGGAGGGGTCAGGGTATCTCCTATTCGAGAAATCTTACTTGCCTATAGAAAAACACGCTATACACTATAATTAAATAAATTAAATTTTGGTTCTTTACTTAGGAACTGAAAAAATGGACGGTTGATTTTCAAAAAACTTCAATATTGGATATAACTAATTCGCCTATAACGGTTTCTGGTGATATTAAAGTCGAACTTACTCAAAAGTCATCAAAAAAAATTATTTGCAGCTTTTGGGTTAATACATTCTTTATGCAAAATGATGCGGGTATGTATAACTTTTAATTTAATAAATTTACTAATTTTAACACCTTTGTAAAATCAATAAAAGTCTATTCCTTTTTAAATATAATTTAGTTTAACAAGAAGGAGTGCTCTATTTAATATTCAAAAATCCAAAATATAAATTTTGATCTATACTGAGGAAAGGGTCGATTTATTGAAAAAAAAAACGATAAAATAATAAATATTTAAAATTTCAAGTCTTTAGTCTTTGTGGTTTAGGAGCTGTCTGCGTTTACTTGGGTGGACAGACGGACATGTCTTTATTGACTCGTCCTGGTCAAGAATATATATATATTTACTAGCTGACCCGACAAATGCCGTATTGCCGTTATATATTCCTATATCATATCCTCTAGAAAAACGTCACGTGTTGAATACGAATACGAATAGATTTATTTGATACCAAGTTCCCTGAAGTTCCCTGAATATCCCAAACAAATTAAACAAAGTTTTGTTTTTAAATTTAGTATCGTAACTTCGTATTGACATATTAACTAACTATGTCAACAGCCTCAATAGCCTCACAAAATTTCATGAAAATCAGGCAAGCATTCTCGGAGTATGGTCACTAAAATTGTGACACATGAATTTTGTATATATATATATATATATATATATATATATGCCTCTTTTTGCCTGTTACATTTTTAAAAACATCGTATATCCTGAACTCACGTTTTGTGGAATGGGTTCAAGATATAATTGAAAATGTATAATTGTCTACAGTCATATTTATTTTTAGATAGCCTCTTGGCATATTAGCTGTAAGCATAGCATTACGAATAAAACTGTGACATACAATCTTTTGCCGGACGGGTCCTAGATTTTCATGCATTGGTTCTCTGGCAAGGGACAATAATTTTCATAAAATCTTATTTATTTTTCAGTTTGCATTCCTGATGGAAATACCGTGAAATTTATGCATAGCTTAAATAAATCCGACATTGATGGTGCACATAAAGACAAAGATCATAAATCGTTTTCGGAGGGCTTTAAGGTAAATAAAAAAAATATATATATGTGAATATTAAATACATATAATAAGCGTACAATTAAAAAATAATAATAATAGATAGTTTCAAAGATGTATTTAAAACATGCTCACTTGATTGTGATCATAATAACAATATATATATTGGAAAGGTCGGCAGAGCATCCTTCTACTTATAATTTCACAAACACAACGGGGCCGTCCGTATATAGGCGATTCGATCTTTTAGCATATATTACGATATTACTTTTATCGATAACAATCGCTGTCAATAGTCAGTACCATATTTTCTTTTAATTTATTGCTTGTTTTACGTCACACAGGGTCTTCTTACTCTCGAGCATATATAAGATATTAATTAGCCAAATTTATATGCGAAAGACTTAATTATCCTAAGAATTAATATTTAAAATTTAATTGCTAAGTGAATTTTGAGTACTTTATTATTTTTTATTGCAGATCTCTCTCGTATTTATAAATGAAGAAAAAGGCTCCGACAGTATAAGCGCTGAACCATCAGTAGATAACAATAAGAGCAGTAATCAAAGTTCAGGATTTCTTCCCGGTGATAATAATACGAATCTAAGCAGTGGAGGTTCTGTTTTAAACTCTCCGTCCTCAAGTCGTTTGTTTGAAGGTCCATTTCTTACCAGTCATGAAAGAGGTGAAAATCAATCTCACCTAATAGCACATAACAGAAAGCTTGTAAGTCTAATTTTTTAGATAAAGAAAATAACAGAATATATAAATGTATTTTCTTAGAATAAAAATCAACATAAAAAATCAACTATCTCAAAATTTCCTGTAATGGCATCTAAACGTAAACAATCTTCTTCAAAATGCCTACTAAGTGTTAATAATACTTCATCAGGCAAGGACAACAAAAAGCAGCATATTTATAATCAACCGTCCGGTAAACAATTCGATGTGGTTCCAAATAAGTGGCCCAGTAACGTGTATGAAAATGCCTCAGAGGGTCTACGTATATTTGATCGATGTAATATTTCTAATATTTCTGGCGGAGATACAATATTCGAACAGAACTCACATAATACTTGCAAACGATCATCTTCTGAATTAAATCAGAGTGGGGACGGAGAAGAAGATTGGGAATCCGGTGAGTACGATTTTTACCTACTAGAGCCCAAAATACAATCGTAATATTATCTTTGATTTAAAATTTAGTGGTAAGGTTTATATACGGTTTGCACGTGCCTAATCCTACTAATTTATCGTGTACTCCGCCTTCTTAACTTATGCTTCTGACGCGCTGTTGCCTGTATCCCTCTCCCATTCAACAGTCAGCTCCGCAGTAGTTAGCAGTTACAATATGGGTGTATTGACATATGGTGTATCAGATTAATACCCGGAAATAGTGGAGTTGTGGTTGTGTGTTCAGCATGATACGTGAAAATACAAAACAGAAACCAACTGCTATTGCGTTCACTTACTCTAGATGTTCAAATTTCTGGATCTTGCATGACTACATGCATTCTTCTGTAATCTACTTGATAACTAATTTATATTGGAATATCGGCTAATCGAGTCTGAAGCCAATAAAATCAAACAATTTGAAATATAATTCGGTTAGTAGTTAAGCCATGCAATGACAACTTTCGAGAGGCTGTATTTGTATTTGTGTGGGATCCGTTACTTACTGAACTGCTGAATAAGTGTTTATATCTTTTGTTATTTTACCTACAAGTTTTAGAATAATACTACCAGCATTGATATTTATACGTTGGGAATAGCAATTAGGAACCAAAATTTGAAATGAAAATAGCTTTATTTTTTTTTTTTTTAATATTTCCCGGGATTGGTCATAGCAGTTTTTGCATTCCACTTAAGACACCTTCAAAAAATACTGTTACTTCAACTCTTCAACTGCAACTTGGATCATACACACATCCAATTTCTGTTTAGTTTCCGTCTCATACGCCAGTCACCAGTCACGTATAAACGTCTTTTGAAGCATCACGGTCGAACTTTTTAAGCATTTCCTTAATGAAATCGAAGTGAGCCTAGTTTTGACAGATTATCCAACAAGAACAAAACTTTATTACAACTAGTTGTTCATGCCAACTGAAAATATTGAAGTGGAGCTAATGTGCAAGTTCTCCAGACGAGAATCACCTTTCTGCAAGACACACTATATGTACTTCGAATTTTTTTTTTAATGAGATGTCCGGTCCAAAAAATTTACTACAAATATGATATATGTGAAAAGTGAAATTCCCGATAAAAATTGGAACTCAAGATTATTATTACTGACGAGAAAGATAAAAATAGAAACAATCAAAATAGAAATGCATGTTCTTTTATATTTATCATATCTGTGTTGTATTTTCTCTTTCGTCGTTTAATATACATTATTTTATTTAGAATAATCTAAATAAAATGTTTCATTTCATGTTTTATTTGCTTGCCCGATATTCATACACCAACCGTTTAGTTGCAAGAGTTGGCGGCTATTCTTATGTGTTGCAAAATGACGAAGTTTATTATGACTTTGCCAGGTTTTACGTATTGATATTAATATTACCGATTCCCGAAATACGAAAAGAGGCCCTCGTATTCAAATTTTAAAAATTAGTTTCGATAAATTTGATAATATGATGGATAATTTTGTGAATAGTACTTGAAATGTATGTTTTCAATATATTCAAAGCATTTCTACTGAAGAATCTACATCTTTAAATTTTTATTTACAAGTGACATGAGAATAGAGTTCAAATTATTGAAATGATTCCAAAATATTTTATACTAACTCAGAATACGGATAAAAATGGATTATTTTTTATGAGTTAAGTTTGCATAACTTATAATATTAATATATATAAATTAAATTAAAATGATTGATTACATGAAGATTAATATATGTGTAAAATAAGCAAACTAATTTGTATTAGTTGATACTTAAAAAAGAATATGTTATATAACATTTCTCAAGAATTTATACTAAGGCCTCTTTTATAATATGCGGGAAACAAATTTTTAAAAAGCGCAGGGTTATTACAAGTATCCGCGAATTGCTGAAAATCTTCTTCAAAAATCAGAAGTCATAAAAGGTTTTCAATATTATATACATCTATAGGAATATGATATATAACCTAAACACATGACCCACAGCACTTTAAATAACATAAAATTAATTTAAAAGAGAGTATATTTACTAATATACATTTTATAACTAACTGAACAGCGACTGCGCGTGGGCTGCAATATGCCTATGATATGGGAAATTAAATGTTTAATAATTTTTTTTCTAGATGGAGTTTCTTAATAAAATTTTCACAGTGTGATTATGGCATTCATATGTGTCTATTTGCCAAAGTCTCTAGTATTTGAAATACGGGTTTTGCAAATTGAGGGCGAAGGGGGCGTGGCATCCAAAATTCAAAAACAAAATGTCCGCATGCACTACACCTATCTGCACAGTAAATTTGAAGTCTCTAGCTTTAAAGGATCAAATAAATGAAACAAAATTTTCGGGTATAAAAATATATTGTAGTTTCGAATTGAAGGAAAAATTTTATTTGATTTTCAACTATATGTTTCACAAGCACGCGATTTATCTTCAGATAATCAGCAAATAACTGGTGTTAATTTATTTTAAGAAGAATAAAACGCATTATATATTCTTGATCAGGTAGGTTTCAGCATTGCACGCATACATTAAGTTTGATTGAAAAATTGGATAACTTTTATTGTTATCGATTAAAAACGATAATGTAAATTCAATTATTAAAGGATATCTATTACATCCAATCCTTCAAATATTCTGTGTGTAATGGTGTAATGAATGCGGATATTTTAGAGTTTTCGGCCCAAATTTCCAAATCATGTATTTCAAATTCTAGAGGCTTGTTCTTTTGCACATACAGTATGTCCATTAATTGTTTGCAAAATGAAAAAACGCACACAAGTTCAACTTTAACATCATATTGTAGTGGGAAAGGCACTTCTTTTTTTTTACTGTATTGTTGCTTTATATTTTCTTAAAAGCAAGAAAAACATAAAAAATAATTCAAAACAAAGGAAAACAGTAAATTTTAGCTGTCCATTAATTGTTTGCAAAAGGCAACCACTTGAAAGAAAGACGGGAAAAACGCTAACGGGACATCTAAATCAGAAACGACACTTCGCGTCTTTTTCTTAAGTCTTCTGTGAATTAACAATAATTTTTTGGAATTACTACAATTGTTTATGGATTTTGAAGTTTTCGCAATGCCTGGTAAACGCACCGATGATAATTTAATACAATTAGTTTATTTTAATTATAACAATAACAGCAGAAACAGAAACAGAAATAACAGCAAAGATTTGGCTGAAATGTTTATTATTAT
Organism: Drosophila fulvimacula; assembly: GCA_035045555.1. NCBI lineage: Eukaryota > Metazoa > Arthropoda > Insecta > Diptera > Drosophilidae > Drosophila > Drosophila fulvimacula. Next base: position 268,440 of record JAWNOX010000160.1, on the reverse strand, counting down.
TCTTAGAAGAGTTTACAATATTATTAATAGGGCGGAAAAGGAAAATAGAATTGAATTAAACAATTCTAAAGGATTTTCTACGGATAGTACAAAACGTGTAAAACAACCGAGAAACAAGCCTCAGAGATTTGGTTACTGTTATTAAAATAAGTCTTCAGAAGACTGTGTCTCATGAGACTGTTTGAAAAGTACTTAATTTCCACAAGTACTCATCACAAGTGACAAGGAATAAACAGTTGTTGTCAGCTGTGAATATTCAAAAACGTTTGACCTTCGCAAGAATTAATGTTGACACTCCTCTTGAGTATTGGAATGATGTAATTTTTTGTGACGAGACGAAGACAATGCTCTAATATAATGACGACCTTGGAAAATTTTTGGCGGAAACCAAAAAAAAGCCTTCCAGGCGAAAGACATTGTTCCTACTGTTAAGTTTGGCAAGCTTTCAGTTATGGTGTGTTTAAGTTAAATACAAGATTTGGAGTCTCTAACTATAAACATGTAGAAGATATAATTTTAAAACTGAAAATCGATTTCATTTTTAATCGATCAAAAAAGAGAAAAGTAGTCGAATATCTAAAACAAACTCGACTTGCGCGTGATATGCACGAATCTATAAAAAAAATTCAAGTCTCTCCACGCGTTCAAACATACGGACAGACGGACAGGGCTCAATCGACTCGGCTTGTCGTCCTGATCAAGAATATATATACTTTATGGGGTCTGCGACGCCTCCTTCTGCCTGGTACCCTGATTACCCATTTTTAATGGGTTCAGGGTATAAAAAGCGACCAACTTTGGCTTCTTTGATCCGGATAACAACACGAAACTGATTCAAAAGCTGTATCAGCATACTGATATGAAATACAAATAGCTGCTGTATCGCACTTGGCTGCTTTATAACTGCAGGAAAGTTATTGACACCCCGCCCCAAAGTCCGGATCTCATACCCTATTAAACATTTTTTAGGCACTTCTGAAGAAAAAAGTGGCCAAACGAAGTCCTACTTCAAAAAATTTGCTAATTCGTTTTTGCATTAAACAGGAGTGCTGCAAAATACCGATATAAATGCCCTAATATGCTCAATGTCGCGGTGTAATGGAAGCTAATGGTGGGTATACCAAATATTAGCCAATTCCATATTGATCTTAAAGAAATACAGATCTCATAATATAATTGTTTCTATTTTGGACAGCTAAAATTTGCTGTTTTCTTTTGTTTTCCATTATTTTGTTTGTTTTTCTTGCTATTCTTATGATTTTTGTTACTTATTTTATTTAAGAATATATAAACGAATAATCCCACTAAAATATTTATTTATTTATTTATTTATTTATATGAAGAAATTGACAACATTCGTGAGTCAGATTATAAAATTACAAAATTAAAATTATAAACAGAACAGGAAAAATAAAAAGCCTAATACTAACAATATATAGCAATGAAATCACCAACCCGATGGGATTGTTTTATTTGCCGGACCGACGAGCTATGCCCCAAATCACAGCCAGATATGGTTAGTGATATCATTGAAACTAAGCAAGATAGAAGAAGTTAAAAAAAGGTTATAAAAATATAAGAAAAAATAAAAATCTTAAAAAGTAAAATACGATAAGAGAAATCACACACAAGTAGGGAGAATTGCATAGGTGCATTCTCACAACTGTGGTGTGTGTGTGATTTCTCTGAAATATGCTAAAAGAGAAGATTTTATTAAGGAAAAAGAGAGTTCAGAACTAAATACATGAAAATAAGTATTATACTTAGTACATAGAACACGAAACGCACTGTACAAGAAATAGTTACAGTTACATATAGGTAAATAAAGAGGACAGAAGTGACGAGAAGCACGTGAAGGAACTAGGAAGTTGACTTGAAATAGAAAAGAAGGCGAATCAATACTACCGTTAATTAACTTATGTAGAAAAGTAATACCCAAGACTATTCTACGATTGATTAACGATGGAAGATTCAAAAGAAGAAGCCTACTATGATAAGACGGTAGACGAAGGTTACCATCCCAGTTTAAATTGCGCAAGGCAAAAAGAAGAAATTGCTTCTGAACCGATTCAATACGGTCCTGATACAATTTCTGCTGTGGCGACCATATAATAGAACAATATTCTAAAATAGGACGTACCAGCGAGACAAAAAGAAGTTTAGTGACAAACGGATCATTAAACTCTTTAGACCATCGTTTAATAAAACCAAGTACACTTTTGGCTTCATTAACGATGGTTAGAATATGGGTATTGAATCTAAGTTTACAGTCAAAGAGCACACCGAGATCTTTGATTGTAGAAATACGTTGCAAGGACACATTGTTGATTGTGTAATCAGCAAAAAATGGAGTGGTACGACAGAAAGTCATTGTCATACACTTAGAACAATTTGGATGCAACTGATTAGCTTTACACCAATTTTGAAAGGATATTAGATCATCCTGTAGGCGTAGATGATCTATTGAGTTCTTGTATGAGAGACAGAGTTTTACATCATCTGCATACATAAATATCCTAGAGTAAGAAATACAGCTGGGAAGGTCATTTATAAATAGGGAGAAAAGTAGAGGGCCCAAGTGACTAACCTGAGGAACACCCGAAGAGACAAATATGACCTTCGAAATAGATGTTCTCAACAGAACTCTTTGGGTCCTACCCTTTAAATAAGCAATCCAAAACAGAAGTTTAGGAGAAAATCCCAATTGGTCAAGTTTTTGAAGCAAGATGTCATGCTGAACAGAGTCAAATGCCTTACTGAACTCAGTGTATATAACATCTGTTTGCATTTTCTTTAAAAAGCTTTTATTGACTAGAGATGAAAATTCTAATAAGTTCGTAGAGGTTGATCGATTCTGAACAAAACCATGCTGCGATGGTGAAATAATGGATTTACAAAAGTGCTGTAAATTAGAAGTTATAATTTTTTCAAATAACTTCGGAATAGCAGAAAGCTTCGTAATGCCTCTATAATTTGAAATATCAGATCTTCCTCCTTTATACAGAGGAATAATAAATGATTCTTTCCAAATTGAAGGAAATACCGAGGTATCAAGAGACAAATTAAACAGTTTTAATAAAGGTGACCACAAAGAAGCACTGCATTCTTTAATCACACAACTAGGAATACCATCCGCCCCCGGAGAGAACGACGATTTCAACGTACGCATAGCAGATAAAAGAGAGACAGGAGAAATATTAGAAACCATAATAGCATTTCCGTTAATTTCAGAATTTAAAATTGGAAAAGAATTGGTTTTAGAAATGGCAGTTGAATAAGTGGATTGGAAGAACTTTGCAAATAGATCTGAGGTATCTTGATCATTGCAAGTACTGTCACAACCTAGGAAAAACGAGGATGGAAACCCAGAAGATTTACGCTTCAAATTTACAAATGAATAAAATCTTTTGGGATCCCGAGCAAACTGCCTTTTACAGCGTATAAGGTAATTCTCATAACAACGAGAGTTTAAAATATTGAAATTGGCCTTAGCTAAGGAGTATTTAGACCAATCAACGACCGAACCCGACTTTTTGAACTTTTTAAAACATTTAGATTTAAAATTTTATAGAGTTGAAAGAGTCGAAGTGAACCAGGGAGGTTTATTAGAAAGAGATTTGGGAAGACACATAGGAACACACTTGTCTAGAATAGCATTTAAAGTATTGTAGAATGTTGAAACTGCTAAGTTTACATCAACTGCCTCATATAAAGGAGCCCAATCTGTTGCATTAATGAGATCATTAAGCAAAACAAAATTACATTTATTAAAACAACGCCGCTTTTTAGATGACGAGGGCGTAAGAATTGGTGGACAGTTAATAGGTATTAAAACCTCTAATGTTGGATGATATAAATCCTCAGGTATACAAAAGGGGGATGATCTTAAAACATTAATGCTGGCGTCATCATTAGTAAAAACAAGATCAAGAGAACGGTTTAAATGATTAGAAATTGAGTTCCTCTGATACATAGAAAGATTAAACAATTCATCAAAAAAATAATGATCAATTGTTGGAATAAGACAATTCGAATTAGGAAATGAGGCCCAAGAAGTGTTAGGTATATTAAAATCACCCAACACAAGAAATAAGTCATTATCTTGAACATATTCATACATTTCTTTAATACAAGATATATGATGACTATAAACTTGTAAATCGGAAGAGGGAGGGATATATGAACAAGTAACGTATAGGGAACAAGACTGAAAAGTTATTTTAACTCCAATAATCTCAACATTGTGAATTGATGAGAATGTAAAAGATTCAGAGAGGAAATGGGATTTAACAGCTATTAAAACACCACCCCCTCTACGAGACGCGCGATCAAGTCTATAAATAGTGAAATTATTTGAAAAAACCTCACTATTATAAGCATTTTGGCTTAACCACGTTTCAGTGAGGGCTATAAGTTCATGATTGGACACTACAGCTATGCAGAAATATATTTTTTAATTTAGAATGTTATGATGTTAAAGTTGAACTTGTGTTCGTTTTTTCGTTTTGCAAACAATTAATGGATATACTGTACATACATATGAATGATATAATTACGCTGCGCAAGTTTGATTAAGAAAGTCGATCAACAAAAGAAGTTATTAAGCATTCCATATCCCATAACACGCAAATATTAGCCCAGCGCAGTCGCTGAGTAAACTCCGCAGTTAGCAGAGCGTATGTGTGTGCGTGTATATGTATGCGTTGCTTGCAGTATACATACATACTGTATAAATTTACATATATATAAAATAAGAATAACATTGATATAATATAAATGAAGTCAATATAATATACATACATATGTATGTATGGATGAAATCTATTATGTTATTAAATAAAACGTTTACGTACAAACGCGCGTGTTTGGAGCAGCAGAAGTGTCTAGAAAATTCGAAGAATTCATAACAACAACAAAGACAAATTTGGGATGACTTTTAAGCAGAAGTTCAGCAGCTCAGTAGCAGTAGCAGTAGGAAATCGCTATCTCACACTCATGTAGTGCAATAGTGTAATTTAAAATTTTATAATTCTATGCATGCTATGAATTTCATTAAGAATCGCAAATAGGCGGGGTTTAGGGTACTTCCTAGTCGGGCTCCGACTAGTTTTTCCTTACTTGTTTTTACTAAAATTTGTTCTACATTTATAATATATTGAAAGTCAATAATGGTGGTTAAATGTCTAAAAGGCATTAAATTGTGAAGATATAGGTCAAACACGGTGGCTTTCCCCTATTCGCCGTTGTCCCAGTCAGTGGGCGCAGACTTATAATTTTTTGTCAATCCTTTGAAGGAGTTTAGGACAAGGTAACAAGCGAAAATTACGAAGAGTACACTGGGCGTAGATATATCCGATGGAGATTATTTTACTTGGGATGTCAACGCGAGTATGCATTTCAAATTTCAACTCTATAAGACTTATACAAGCAAATTTTCAGAGAAACGGGGCGTATCGGGAAAATCTTAACACCATCTGACTAGGGTATACACGAGTATGTGTTCCAAATTCCAATTCTCTATCTTCAATAGCATAGAAATGGAATTGGAAAAATTGAGTAACCATTACTTGAATAACTTGTGTGCTTGTAGCATATTGCTTATATGACACAGAATACAAAGTTTGGGGATAATTAGGGGTATGGCAAATTGGTAAATTCGTATCTTATAATGTTTTGGAGATGGATGCTGGAGTGTGAATGAGTATATCGCAGTCAGTAGCGCCCGACTGCAACGCTTTCCTTTGTTTGGGTTATTGTACATCACGCGCAGATTAAGTTTTTTTTTTTTAAATTCAATAACTATCCGTAACTATTCCTGTTTTTTATACCATGAACCCATTGATAATCAGAGTATAATCTTTTTCTTGTTGTTGAAATGTATGTATCAGACAGAAAGAGGCGCAGATCGACGAGCTGAGTCGATATAGACCTGTTCGTCCGTCTGTGTGAACGCAGCAATAAACCACAAAAGCTAAAGATCTGAAATGTATACTAGTGAATATCATACGTAGTACGAGTTTGTTTTTTTCTTCGATAACTCATTAAAGCAAGAGACTTCAAATTTGCTGTGCAGATAGGTGTAGTGAATGCGGACGTTTTTATATTTTTTGAAAATTTGAATAAAAAAATCCATCGACAAAAAAGTTATTAAACATTTAATTTCCCATATCATATTGCAACCCAAGCGCAGTCGATGTTCATTTGTTCGTCCGTGTATGTGTTGCTTACTTACAATATATATGTAAAATGCATGTTTGTAATATCGGCTATTCGAAGGATTCAGGATGTTTTCTAGTCGAGAGATCTAGCGCACTCATACTTGTTTGAACGGAGCATTATACAAATAAACAACAGCGTATTCATATTAAGGAAACGGACTGAGTTATAAAATTCTTAAAATAATCTTTTACTGCTTATGGTATTCAAGAGTATATATAAAATTTCCAATCTTTTATGCAATCGTAGCGTCCATAAAGACGGGAATGGTTATTTAAGCTGATCAAGAATATTTATACGAAACCATAATGGGGTCTGCTACGCCTCCTGCTGTCAGTTATATACATTCTCACGAGACCATAATAACCTGATTTCCCATTTTCTATGGGTTCAGAGTGTAAAACCGCCTGAAAGTCGGAATAAAATTTTATTTATTAAAGCTTTTGAAATTTATAATTGCAGATATATACCCGGGGTGATATTTCCATCAACCATGACAAGAGGTGATAACCCACCACTCTACACTTTTGGCTGCCATTATGTTATTTATTTATTTTTTGAATGTGAAATACAAGCTGGTACAGTCAGTCTACGTTGTTAAAAAAATAAGCTTAAACCAACAGTTGATTGCATCCTCATTGTTTTAGTGTAAATACAAATTATAAGAGTGAAATTTTTAGATCAAAGGTAAACCTTGCCATTGTATATTTTTATACTTCGTTCCTATAAATAAAGGCAATGGTATTGTGAAATATGTGATTTAAAAGAATTTTGTATTCGGTTTCTTCATGTCAAATATTTATTCGAGTCTAGGGAAGTGTTCTCTAAGCAGATGCATAGAACCCCTTAAAATTTGATTGGGAAGTCAATCTTTGTGGCACAAATATTAACAACTAATAACTACTACTAATTAACACCACATTACTAAGTAAAATACGTATGCAGATATTTGTACTAAAATTAAACTGTGCATGGCACAGTTATTATTATTATTAATATTATAATATCTTTTATTTTTACTGTAATATTTTTAACTTATATATTTAGGAATTCTCTTGCTTTATTTAAATTTCTACCCTGAACTGAACGCCTTAAAAATGGGTATAATGTTTTTGTGAAAATGTATGTAACAGGCAGAAGGAGACGTCGCAAACTCAGCGCTACGAGATGAGTCAATATAGCCCTGTCCTTCTGTCCGTCCGTCCGTCTGTATGAACGCAAGGATCTCTTAAACCACAAAAGCTAGAGAAATTTGACATGAATATCATACGCAGTGCAAGTTTGTTTTATTTTTTCGATACCTCATCCTGTTTCCGAATTATCGATAAATTTCCATAAATTTGCTTTCATTTATGTGACCCATTAAAGCTAGAGACTTCAAATTTACTGTGCAGATGCGTGTAGTGCATTTGAACATTTTGTTTTTGAATTTTGGATGCCACGCCCCCTTCGCTCCAAACTTGCAAAACAGGTATTTCAAATAATAGAAACTTGTCATTTAGCAAATACATACATCTGAACATCCATAATCACACTGAAAATTCGATTAAGAAATTCCATTTGCAACAAAGTTATTAAATATTTAATTTAAATATATATTTAATTATTATATATCTTAGCCATATTGCAGCCCAAGCGCACTCGTTTCTCAGTTGGCACAGCGCGTGCTCAGTGTTGCGTCCGTGTGCGTTAGTATGTGTAGTAATCATAGCCTGCTTACAATATCGGGTATCTTCTAGTCGAGCGATTTCGACGAGAGCTTCCTTAATTGTTTATATTTGAACAGTATTAAATAGTATAATTAAATATTTGTTAGACCTCAAACCGAAATTTATGTAAGAAGTACATGTATTGTTTCTCAGTTCAATGAGCAGAGTCCATATAGCAATGTTCGTCAGTCCATCTTTCTGTGTGAACGCAGCGAACTCGTAAACCTAGATATGTGAAATTTTAAATGTATACCATACATGATACGTACGTAATTTTCCGCATCATAGGCATATTGCAGCCTAAGCACAGTCGCTGAGTAAACTGCGCAGTTTGCTGAGCACACGGTTATGCATATGTATGTATTGCTTTAAATATATTACTGTATATATAATAACATATCGTGTGTGCAATATCTTCCCAGGGTTCAGAGCAGACTCGACTAGAGCATTCTTACTTGTTCTTACTTTATTATAATGTGGTTCGGTTTAGTTGGAAGATTTTCAATTGGAAAATCTTACATCTTAGCTCACTATGAAATTGTATTCTAATTATTAACACAATATATATGTGACTTATCTTCAAAGTACTGTATCTTCACCACGTCAACTCATCTGAAACTTCTATGCCTTTTTTTCTTTTATCTTTCAGATTATCTCTGGGAAGTCACAGACCGGTCATGTCTGCGATATTTCGAATAGTTTACCGGACGGTCTTATAAGTCTTCCCCAACCGAGTAAGAGATAATCTGAGTTTTGCTTTTAATTCCATATTATACCATTGTCCTGTTTAGGATATTTATATATGGCTAATAGTAAAACAGAGTAACTGACAGTTAGGCATAAATTATACGATCAACCTTTGGCAACAGAAAAATAAACGAACCTGATAACCTCCTTTATAAGGATATTAAAATATGGAGTTTAAAAACTTGTTTGCTATTTCTAAGTACAATTAACTATTGCAGTTCATTTTTTTTTTATACCAAACGTAAGCATTATACAAGAAGACTGTCCTCCTGAATGTTTTTATACTCTGAACCCATTGAAAATAGGAAAATAACTCATCCCGCTTCGGTTTTATCGATAAATTTCGAATAATTGGCATCGATTTTCATATACCGTAAGAGTTAGAAACTTCAAATTCACTGTATAGTTCCGTGACTACAAAAGATTTTGTAATTCCTCGATTTTGGATATTTGCAAATTTTCAAATACAGTCGAGTCTCGATAATTCGTAATGGCAAGGGAACAGAATTTTTAACGAATTACAGAGGTTTTCGATTTACCAGGTTTTCCATATAACGGGGTTTAAAAAATCAAAATGTGAATTGAAGGGCTTTTTAAGTTTTTCATATTTATATTTTAAGCAATTTATTATATATTAACGAAAAATTAAGATTTAAAAAAGCTTGTAATTTTTTATTGTTTCATGTTCTTCATACTTATATTTTCTATTGCGTTTTCCAAGCTTATTAAATGAATGACATTATTCGGAACATTATGACATGAAATAGCTAATATTATGTCTTGTTTATTTTTAAATTGATAGTGTTTTATGAGAACGTTTACTTCACATTTTAAAATAAAATGAGCAAACTGATTTCGCACATGAAGTGACATAAAGGTCACATAAATAGTCTGCGAGACCTAACGGTAGTTTAACTTCCAGCAAAATCAAGCCTTACGAATTACAAGAGGTTTCGAAACGAAATTACGAATTATAAGAGGCAAGATCATCGCCGAATAGACAAAAAAAACTTCGAATTAACGAGGGGACCAAAATGTATGGGATTTTTACGAATTAAAGAAGTTTTTCAAGGGACCGACAGTTTCTTACGAAATATTGAGATTTCGATTTAGCGGGGTACGAATTATCGAGACTCGACTGTATTAGAGACTTCTGCTTTGGTAAATACACACATAAGAATGGCATAAGTATGATATAATTTTATAACCAAATTTCGATTTCGTTTTTAATCTATAAGTATAAGCATACTTACAACAGCACACAAATAGTTTTCAAACAAACTACAAACTAAAATTTATGAGGCCTGACACACCTCCTTTTCAATTCAGGTGAGGTCATATTATATTAAGTGGATGCATAAGTTAACCATTAAATGTTAAAATCACGATATAGAAAAGAATAAGATTGTACCCTGAACCCATTGAAAATCAGGGTGTTTTTCTTGTTGTTAAAATATATGTAACAGGCAGAAGGAGGCGTGACATACCCTATATAAATTGTTGATCAGCTCGGCGAGCTAAGTCGATAAAGCTCTGTCCATCCGCCGTCAAAAGTTTTTTAAGCAAAGTACTTTTTTTTTTTAAATTTAAGTCTATAAACACTATTAAGTACATTTAAAAACGCCGATTAGGTGGGGTTCAGGGAATTTCCTAGTCGGGAACCTGCAACAAGAGCTTATGAGTGTTCAACTCGATTTTTGATTTCGGAAATTCCGGTAAATTAATTTTTTGATTTGGCACGTACAAAATAAAAATCTTGAGTATGTTACGCGGGTGCATATTCCAAATTTCAAGTCTAGCTTCGATAGCGTAGAAATGATTTCCATTCGTACGTATGTACATACGGACGGACAGGCTGACGAACTTTACACAAAACCAATCTTACTTTAAATGAGGACAAATATGAACGATTTACTTTAACATTAAGTGTACATTAATTCATAAGGACTATTTTATTATTATTATAACGCTACCGCTCCCCATTCAAGAATTGAAGTATTCCCAAGAATTATGTACATACGCTTGTCAAATGTTGTTGATAAAATATTTCTAGTACGACAACGGTCTAAAAAAATCTATTATACTTATTTTAAATCGGAGAGTAATTATCTATCAACCATTTTTTGGTATTGGATCGAAAAGTTAAAATGGACACTTGAAAAATTATGAAGCACAGTTGAAACATTGCATATGTGTCGAAAATTTCATACAGCGCGGTCTATTGATAAAGTCCAAAAGGCGGATACGTATTATTTTTGTATATCCTAAACCCTTAAAATGGGAAATCAGGCTACAATGTTTTTGTGAAAATGTATGTAACAGGCATAGACGACATGGGAGAACCCAAACTGAAATGAGTATATTGGTTTTGTGCAGTGTCCGTCCGCCTGTCCTACTACTTGTAGAAGTCCAAGAGTGTTGAGATTTGGATTTCGCGTTGACATCCCAAGTTCAATATGCTAAACCTGATATATCTACGCTACTTGGGTGTTATAAATCGAGTGAAACTGTATCTTCTCCAGTTTTGGAGCTACAACGACGTCAGTTCTAAGGACTATTGATGCTAGCGATTTGAGATTTGGTATATATACTCGTGTTAACATCCCATGATCAAAAAGTTATGGAGGATATATATAAGCGCACTAGGGCTGTGATGAATACAGGAAACTATCGGTTTTAAGCTATAATCCCACAATTTAATGCTATATATATATATTTAATAATAATACTTTAGAAAAAACAAGTAAAAGTGCGGATAACCGTTATTGCGAATACATATACGCATGCACGCGAATGAGATGGACTTTCTTAATTAAATTTTCACATTGTGATTATGTCATTTCCTTTCTGTGTATTTGCCAAAGCACAAGTCTCTAGTATTTGATATAGGTTTTTTGCAAAATTTGGGCGAAGGGGGCGTGGCATCCAAAATTCAAAAACTACAAAATAATAATAATATAATATATTATCTACTCCTATCCGGACAGTAAATTAAACGGGGTACACATAAATCTGAGTCAATTTATCGAAGAAAAAAAAACTCGTACTGTGTGGTTTCTGGTTTACGTGATAGACTTACGACGGACTTATAGCTGATTAAGAATATAATAAATAAAATATAACTGTTAGCTACATAACAAGCGCATTCTTTACCGAGGGACTACAAAATTTTTCTCATAATATATAATAAAATTTCCTCATTTGTTCGTATATTTTTTTTTTAACAATTATTCTTGTTTTATGTATATTGCAGGTGAATCAACATACCTTTAAATAAATTGTATTTTGGACCTACTATATTTGGAGATCTACAGAAATTTTAATTATAACTGCTAACATTTTATAAATGTATATGAATTTGTAAATATATAGATTTAAAATAGACATTATATTATTAAGTAAATTTCTCTTTGAATGTGTACTTTACGACATTAAGTAAGAAACAAATAAAATTTGTCCTAGTTTATCATAATTTAATATAGAAATAACTATATTTCAATCCAATTTTAGATGTCAATGTACCAAGTCGAATGAGTTGTACTTATTTTTTTGTAACGACAACTTAATTAATTGAAAATGGTTGACAAATTGGTTGATTACATATTCTTCTTCAAATTAAGGGTAAAATTACGGCAATTTAAACGAGAAAGTACGTTGCTATAGACTGCGAAATACTCATTCACGTCCCAGCACCCAGTTCCAAAACATTCCAAGATATGAATTTACCGATTTGCCACGCCTCTAATTTTAATTTTTCTTACTTTAAAATCAAAAAATATAATTATGTCTAAAATGTTACTAAAATCTATTAAGTAAGACATAAGTTATTATAAAATTAAAAAAATTAATAGGCAGCAACTCCAACCAGTGCCAAAATTTTCTTATGCTCTAAACAAGAACAAATAGAATAGAATTGAACTCTAATCATTAGCAGCTAATAAAATTTGTTGTTTGCTTCGAAGTGCAGCGGCGGTGTTGGTAGAAGCAACGCATGTCCATCATATATAGAGTTATAATACAAGCGCTATCGGGGTTTGTATTTATTTATTTTCTTGCAAGCGTTGGCACTGCTTTTGCTCTGCTATTTTTGGCGACATGCAGTGACGTTCAGTGAAAATATGATGTGGGGCGTGGCAGTGATGACCTTTGACAAGTACATATGTGTGGATTCGAATCCATGCGGTTTTTATACCCTGACCTGACCACATTGAAAATGGGAAAAACAGGTTATAATGGGTTTGATAATATGTATATAACGGACAGAAGATCCCATAAAGTATATATATTCTTGATCAGGGAGATGAGCTGAGCATATTTAGCATCGATCTCAGAACATATAAGAACTAGAGAATTGGAATTTGTTGTAGGTTTTGCTATATCACGCGTAGATCGAGATTTTTTTTAAAACATTTGTTATCAATTAAAAACGAAAAACCATATAAAATCGGTTTCACCTTTAAAGTTACGACTCCAAATCTTGTGTTTACTTTAATAGGTGTTTTATACAATTTTAATCTTTATTATATTTTAGATGCCATGCCCCCCTCGCATTTTCAAAACACATATTTCAAATACTAGAGAGTATACATATATGAATGATATAATTGCGCTGTACAAGTTTGATTAAGAAGTTTTATTTCCTATAACACGCGCATTTGGACCTAGAGCAGTCGCTGAGTAAACTGCGCAATCGCTAAGTAAATTTCGCCGTTGGCAGAGCATATTTATGTGTGTGCGTTGCGTGCAATATACATCTGTATATGTATATAAAATAAGCATAACATAATAATAATAATTTAAATAAAATCAATATAGACGAAATCTATTATATTATTAAACAAAACGTTTATTACCAAACGCTCGTGGTAGCAGCAGCAGAATCATCGAGAAAATTCTAAGATTTCATAATCAAAGTTAAATTTGGGATGAATTTTGAGTAGTAGTTCAATAGCTCTGTAGAGAAGTAATGACTTAAGAATTCGCTACTTGACACTAAATTAATCCAACGGCGGTGTTGGTAGAAGCGTCAGGGGGTCAGGTTCTATTCTCTAGGCCAGCATCCGAATCGAAGCAGTTAACAAAGCTCTTGCGTATGTATGTGTGTGTGTTGTTTGCAATATATACATATGTAAAATAAGTTCGTTTAGGAATATAGACTCTTTTACAATTGCAAGATGCTCTTATTGGGTAAATATTTCCTGATGTACACACGTAATACATAAATGATGGATGGTGGGCTGTAGATAAAGCAATTTAAGAGGCAAAAAAAGTGTGCGATTTAAATGTAAGGATGGAACAATTGTTTGTAGATAACTTGGTATTACACAAATCTACAGTTTACGATGGCAGTGAAGCTGTAAATTATTGTATAGAAATAATTTAGATGGCAATAGGATTTTGCCGAGTCATCTAGTAAATACATACATACATGTATAAAAGGAAATATTACTGAAAAAAATCAATAAATATATTAAGAAAGATCTAGTCGAGACTGCTCGACTCTGAGAGATACACTGAATCCTTCGAATACCCAATATTGCACACATGCATTTACATATGTATATATTGCAAACAACACATACACATACATACGCACGCACATGGACGGAGGAATGAGCACGCACTTGGGCTGCAATATGCCAATATTATTTGAAATCAAATTTTTACTAACTTATTTCGAAGAGGAACTTAATCAAATTTGAAAATAGTATTTTTTATACCCTGAACCCATTATAAATGGGTAATCAGAGTATAATGGTTTTGTTGCGGCCCAAATGTATGTAACAGGCAGAAGGAGGCGTGGTAGACCCCATATTCTTGATCAGGACGACAAGCCGAGTCGATTGCGCCCTGTCCGTATGTTTGAACCCGTAGATCTCAGAACAGTATCTCAGCGCAGAATGAGTTTTTTGTATTTCAATAACTCTTCTCGTTTTTTTATACTCATTCACAAAGTGAAATGAGTATATTGGGTTTGAGCAATGTCCGTCTGAACGCAAACCATTTCTATACTATTGAAGCTAGGGACTTGAAATTTGGAATATATACTCGTGTATACTCTCGTCAGATAAAGTGTCAAGATTTTCCGATACGCGCAGGTGCGTGGCAAATTGGAAAGTGAATTTTCCTGTGATGAGAAATACTAGTAGCAGCTTAGATAGTTCACATTTGAAATCCAGAATTCCAGAATTCACAGCTACGTTGTCCTACACCCCTGTCATGGACTGGCCAAAAATTATGTGTCTTGGCCCACTGGGGGCGTGGCAAATTGAATTAAACCACTATTTTTGAGATATAAACACACAATTTATTGACTTTTTGGGCTTTTACCACCTTAATTGAGTTGCTAAATATAATAAATGTAACAAAAAATATATTTTAGATAAAAAAAATTAAGAAAAAACTTAATCGAACCTCCGCTAACTTGAACGAGTCAAAATTCGTCATCTCTACCACGACGCCACCACTGTGCTTGTCAAACCAATAATAATTATAAATGAAATGTGTATAAAATACCAACTCGCCCGAGGCTCGAATCAAGAGTACCATGATCGGCGCGCGTCACTTCTATTAGCAAGGCCATTGAACCACATAGTAACCAAGTAACTTAATGAGCATAGGATTCACGCTGAATTCTATTGTATTTGTTATTTCTTAGAACATAAGAAAATGTTCGATGGTAGCCAAGCACATTTGTAAATTGCCTAAGCGTTTTTTTGAATAACTTCTATGTTACTTAACGGATTTTAATGAAATTTTCAGAATATTAATTATATTTTTAAGTGAATTGTAAGAAATTTGTGTATAGCAAAAACCAAAATTGTATTAAATAAACATGACACTAAATACAAAATTTATATTATAATAGGATAATTAGGGGTGTGGCAAATTGGTTTCTGCGAATGTTATGGAACTGGGAGCTTGCGGTGCGAATGAGTATTTCGCAGTCGGTAGCACCCGACTGCAAAGTTTTTACTGGTTTATCGATTAAAAACGAAAATCGATTTTCAGTTTTAAAATTATATCTTCTGCATCCTTATAGGTAGACTCCAAATCTTCTATTTAGTTTATTGGAATCTTTATACAATTTTTATTTTATTAAATTTTGGATGCCACGCCCCCTTCGCCCAAATATCCAAATTTAGTAGTTCTATAACTTTACTTAGAAATGCGCTATCTCACACCCATGTCGTGCAACGGCGGTGTTGGTAAAGGCGGCGGTCGCCGAGTTCGATTCTCCAAGCTGCCGCAAATAATTTTTTTTATGCAGGTTACTTTTTTTTTTTTAATTTAGTGAAGTGCTTTTAAAATTTAGCGGTTTAGGGTATTTCCTAGTCGGGCACCTCCGACTAGAGTTTCCTTACTTGTTTTAACAAAAATTCATGTTTATTTGCTAAATCGTAATGGTTTTGCAAATTTGGGCGAAGGGGGCATGGCATCCAAAATCTTAGTATAAACGTATGAAATTTTAAAGTTTTTTGCTTTAAATCGACGTAAATTTATCGATAATAAAGAAACGGGATTAGTTATAAAAAAAAAAAAACTCATACTGTTTATGGTATCCACGAGCATACATTTAAAATCAGATCTTTAGCTTTTTTGGCTTACGAGATCGCTGCGTTCACACAGAAGGACGGACGGACGGACATGGCTATTTAGACTTAGATCGACGAACTGATTAAGGATTTATATACTGTATCTGGTGTGCCACGCCACCATCCTTCATCGTCATTTGAACTTGACGAGCTTATGAGCTTCATGTTTGCTGTGCCAATAGTTGTTTCGTTGGATTGGTATTTATTTATTTCGGCTTATCTGACTAAGTGCCCTTTTCCAATCATCTTCTATCCAATTTGTATGGTCTTTGTTGAACCTGAGGAAATATTTTTATCGGAAAGTGCTGGTTTCTTCTGCTTTATTGACGCTGGTATGGTGCTGCTTCACAAGTGAATCCCAGTAGCAATGCAAAGACAATAGCAATGTAAATTAAAATTCTTTCGGAGACCTACATCAATTTAATTTCTTCTCGGTGTACAAAAAATTGCAATAAAAAGTATAAGAATATAATTATAATGATTAAGTTATTTAATGCGTTTGTCCAAGTCCTTGAGTTCTATACAGTGTAAAAGAGTCGTACACATGCTCCAGTTCTGACAATTGGTATTCTTCCAAACAAACAATGCCTTGCAATGATGGTGATAGCTTCAGTACACATGGTAAACAATGGACCACATGCCTTTTCTCCTGCTCTCTTATGAATAAAACATTGAATACTTCGACCTAAAAAAAAAAAACAAATACATATACATCGTTTACTATAAATATAGTAAATTATTATAATTTAATGTCTTAATATTAAAATTTAGTATTCGATGAAAAAGAACATGTAATATTTGGAAAAATTTACGTTGAATTATTAAATAATAGAATATTTTAATATATTGGAAACATCGGTTATTTACAATCAGAGGATACACGAGATGGTTCCTCAGAAAACAAACAATCAATCAAAATCTAATTTAAAATATTGTAATGTACGAAAAATCGATACGGTTTCCGAACAAACCAAAAAAATTTGCGGCAGCGGTCTTTTATTGGTTCCTTTTTTTTATTTGTTTTGTTTATTTATTTTTATTGTGAAAGTGTGCGCTAAATTAAATTCTATTCTATTAAAATAAACACACATAAAAAACTTACTTCACATTGCCCACAATAGTGGGACGCCTCGTTTTTTCCACGACCATTAAAACGTATTTCAACCCCTTTGGATTTCACAAATTCTTGTATGTGAAAAACATTTTTTAAAGATTGACACAAGCACATTCTAAAAATAAATGTTATAGGTTAATTTAGTTATTTTTATTACAAATCCAAACGGATTTTTGACTCGAATTCAAAAAGTAACATAATAAACGGTCAAGTCGAAATTTCTTGTCTACACCCTGACAATATTACAAAACATTCATTATATGCTTATATTAAATGTGTGATACACGCACGACCATTTACGCAAGCGCTGCAGCGCTCATTGCATTAAGATGGGAAGGTTTTTCCTGATGCTTATGACATACATTAGAATTGATTAAAAATGGTTCTAGATTTTGTGGTTTACGGATCGTTCGATTACATGGACAGACGGACATGGCCATATCGACACTAATTAGTTCCAAGATAGAAAGCAGTGAAGCTTGAAATGGCAAGGTAATTTGTTTTTTAATAATTTATATTTTCGTATTAGATGTAGACCTAAAACGGAAGACGTGCATTTTTCAATATATCATATAATTTTTAGCCAATCTTAAGAATCTATACTAACGTATGCAATTTAACGAAATATCTATCTGATACGTGGTTCTTAACCATTTAATTCAACATTTACATGCGTACTTACTTTATTAACTCAAAAAGTTTGACATCTGATACTTTTATATTTCTTGCTAAGTTCCAGCTTAAGTGTACCATTGGCACAATACTTTTAAAACTTTGAAGTTTGTTCCACTCGTAACGCTCTATGGCAAGAGAATACTGTCGTGCAGTTAGTGGTCCAACATTCCATGCTATATTATTGCACCATCCTACAGACTGTACCCAATGAACACACCTGAAATTATGTATATTTAAATAATTTAACTTAAATTAAATTAGTATTATATTATATAAATGTATACCTTACAGCAGTGCATTCATATTTTTGGTAAAAAGTTGTTTTAAATGCAACGATTTAGCAATTTTTTTATTTATAGCTGTATAGCCAGTATCTTTGTTTATTGAAACAAAAAAATTATTATTTAACAATATTTTCATTATTTAAAAATATTGGTTATAATTTGCAATTCGTTTGGTACTAAGATTCGTTAAAATTAAGTTACCCATCAAGATCATCTAGGTTAAACTATCTTCATCCGAAAAAGCAAAGTTTCGAAATTCTTCGTGATTTTTTTTTTTACATATACTTGTTTTCTAAAGAAATTTGTTAATAATTTTTTGTTTAAAAAATATTGATGTACTGTAAGGTAATTTTTAGTTACTGGCTCTATAGCTAAGTAAAAAATAAAATTGATTTGCTGTGTTTTTACCAAATATACGAGTGCACATAATTGAACTGAAATATGAGTAACAGTAAGTGAACTCTGCTAACTGCGAATTTTTCGTAGCGAGGACGTGATTATGTCTTTCATATATACGTATATGTATATGTCAAAAGAGAAATCTAATATTTGACATACGTTAAAAATTTGAGTCGAAGACGCTGGTATCCAAAATATAACAATCAAAATTATATAAAATACACATAAAACTAAAATCAAAGAGACTATAGCTTCAAACGTGGGTATATTTACTCATTTATAAATACAAATTGTTGATAAATGTGTGTAATTAAAAAGTTATAACATTGATCAAAAAGTAATTTTAATCATATTTATTCACTCTCGAAATAGCCTGTACGAAATAATTATGAACGTATAGTTTTTATGGCAAATGTACATTTGAAAAAAAAAATCATTTTACCCTATTTTCCCAGTTTAAAAAAATCTCAAGGCTTTCTAGACTTACGACATCGCTGCATTGATTGCGGTTCGATCTATTCAACTTCTCTTCCTGCCATGCCTCCTTCTGCACATACATTTTTACAATACCATTACACCAAAATTTACCATTTTTAAAAACACAAATGCAAATGTAATTATTATTAATTAATGAATTATTTAAATTGAAATTAACATAATATGCAAAAGATCTTTATCACTTCAAGATCCTTCAAGAAACTAACTTTATAAAGTGAATCACTCTTACTATTGTGGCTTTGAAGTTAGTCAATAAATGTTAAAAAGTTGGATAAATAAGACGTCACGCAAATTAAGTAGTTAACTATTATTTTGTTATGCCTATGCTTGGAGACAAGAGGTAATCTTGGAGACAAGAGGTAATCATTAGGCATATGCAACCAATAAAAAGAATTCTATTAAACCAAAACATAATTCTACTACATCAACACTATTTTTAAACAGATAGACCGTATGTAAATATTTACAGATATCTGTCAAGATATTTGTCTTAGACCCCCCTTAAAGAATTGTATCTCGTTACTTACCCAGCATTCACCCAAACTAAGTCTCCAGGCTTCTGAATGAACCGATATACTGGTATATTTTCTTTATATAAATCTTCTAAAACTGGCCACCACGAGCCGTGCAAATAGCTAATATTGTTTTTTTCACAAAGGGTATGAATACCACCCCAATAAGAATCGGGTACAGCAAACCATTCGCAGTCTCCTGGACCAATATTTATATTAATTGAGCAAAAATTATTGTTTTCTTGATGGCCAGGTGTTCTACTTCCAGGGACTTTCATATATAATTGGACAGTATTCATTCCCAAAATGACGTGGCCTACATGAGACAACATATTGGCAGCAGAAATTACTCTAGCAAAAGCTGGCAATTTTTGTAACTCGCTTAGTTGCGGTTTCCATTTTCGTTCATCAGAAAGGTCAACATTGGTTCCGAACCTATAAGAGAACAGGATTAATAATTGTATCAAAACGCCTCCACATGTGTATTACAAGAGTGCTATAACGAAATTAAATATGGTATCAGTAATATTTTTTAAATTAACGTTTTAATACCTTAGCATTTTACTTCCGCTTTTTGATTTTTTTCTTTTCAAATTAATATTTGAATTAGATACTGAGTCCTTAGAATCAGAATCTGACATCACTTGCGATCCAGCTGAGCCTTTGTCGCCTTCATCCTTAATTTTGATATTGCATATTATAATTTATTGATGCTTTGAACAATGTGACGCTAAATACATTACCTTTAAGCTATCTTGAAAGCTTGATGCCTGATATTGAGCATATTTTGCTATAGTTGTGTGAGATCGATGTGATATGCAAGCCCAAACTCTCTTTGCTTGCGACATATCCCAGTTTTCATCAGGAGACTGATTTACTTGGGTTCTGACTTCTACGCTGTGATCCGGATTGGCTTCGACCAGGGTTTTAGTTGAAAACAGGCCCAAGTCTAACTTAAGAGCACCAGCTAAACCACGTACAACTGCAATAGGATGTTTAAGACAAAACTCTTGCAACTGAGGACTAAAAGCATTTTTTTTATTTTCCAAGTGAACCGATGGAGTTGGCGGTAAGAGTTGTTCCCTTGAAAGTTTCTGTGGCGGACAATCTGGTGGCGCGGGCGGAGGTGCTTTTTTTAATAAAACTGTAAAATTTATAGGTGGTTCACGAACCGACAAAAGCTGTACTGCAGACCATAATTGCTTAGAATCCATTTGTATACTGAATGTTTGTGATGCGTCGGTATCAGAATCATATTCGATTTGTGTGTTTTGTTTAGTAATATTATGACTATCATTGCTTTGCGTTAAGCTCTCAAATTTAACGTACATTTTGCTATCATCGTTAAAATATACAGTTGGGCTTTGGTTAATGTCTTCAACTAATTCCGTCGAAATATTGGGGCCTATTAATCCTAAAGCATATAAAATTATGTATATTAAATTAATAACAGTATATTTAAGTAATAACATACCTAAGGAATTGCGTTCCAATTCAGTAGATTCTTCTTTTATGATTCGAGTTGATAATGCTTCAGAAGAATATGTATTTGTGCTTTCAAATGTAACATCACTTTCATATGTTATTGCTGTTCCTGATGAAGACATTTTGTGGGAATGGCAGTTTGAAGCGTTTAGCTGTGGTCCTAGTTTTTCTTGCTGTGCACGTAATACTTTTTGATTTTGTTGTAAAGTATTAATTTCTAGTTTATCTGATCGATTAAATTCGCAAATTTCGCCATCATCCTTTGTTCGTTTTGCAGGTGTTGGATTGTTTTTACTTATATGATTGTGTGGGTAGGGTGGCGGCGGTCCCTATATATAAAAATATTGTTAGAGAAAAATTCTAAATTATATAAATAGCTTCCAAAACATAATAAAATATTATTACAGAAAAAACAAGTAAGGAAACTCTAGTTGGACGTGCCCGATTTGGAAATACCGTAAGCCCCGCCTATCGGCGATTTTAAATGCACTTCACAATTTACATAGAATTCAAGAGAGAGTTCTGAGTTTGGGAGAGTAAGACGTAATTTTGTTTGCGGTCCGTACTTTTGATTATTTCTGTTCTTTAATTTGTTTTTATTTACACATTATTTGTATATTTGTGATTATTGCCTTTTTGGTTTGATATTGCCGTGATTTGTGCTTCGAAACATTGTGTTTTTTTTTTTATTTACAAAGTTTTGTGAGCATCGGTGTATGTCTAAATTGCAACTTTCGTTTTAGTATTTCTATTCTTTCGTTTTTCTTATTTACTGCTGGTTGTTTTTTTTTTAACGGGTTAGTGTGTGTGTTCGCTGTCGCTCGCTCACGCTTAGCTTAGTGTTTGTTTTTGTTTCTTACGAAATTTATTTTGTTTGTAGTGTAGCTCTCTCCCGCTCTATTATCTGTTTCTTCATCAACTGTTTATTCTTTTGATCTCTGTATTAGCTGAGTGTTGTTTGGAATTTTTGTTTCTCCCAACATAGTTAATCCTCTCTTTGCCTTTTATTTTTTCTTATCTTAATCTGTTTTCATTTTTGTTTTGACTTTTACCCCTGCCAATATGATATGCTGTAAGAAATCATGTACATTTCGGCAAGTCACTGATTCTGCACAAATGCAATTTGTTGGTTGTGCAAGAATCTAATGCACATTAAATCTGCTGACATCTCGGGGCGTGACTGTGATAGTCATGGCTGCTCCCAAAATTGGGTATGGTGGATTACGCTGGTGTTGCTTGGATTGTTTGGAAAAACAATTAAGTTTTTCCAAGATGTATAATTCAGTGCGGGTTCAGTATTCTAATCTAAGTAAATTTTTAAAACAGCTTGAAGAGGAACTGAAACCTGAAGAAGAAATATTGAATCAGTACAATTTTGATTCTCCGCTAAATACATTGATTACTCCTTCACTGCTAGTTCCCCCCTCCATTTAAGTATCGTCTCCTACCTTATCAACCCTTTCTTCACCTTGTCAAGAATTATCAATTCCCATATCAGATGATTCAGTTGAAATATCTGTGTCCAGTGTCATAACAGACACTCAAAAGGCCCCTTCTAAAAAAGTTAGTTTCTCTGAATGTTGTTCCAACTAAAAACAACATTCAGACACCGTCTCCTACTCCTATATTACCCTATTTGTCTGTTGTATCTCCTCGAAATCAAGTTTTCTTATCTAGGCTTTCATCAGATACGACATGTGTGGCTGTGTCTGCTTTTATTGAAAATAAAATTTCGTCTAAAGTTTGTATCTCGAAGTTTAATTTTGCGGCTCCTCGTGAAATTGCTTCATTTAAAATCAATGTACCAATTGAATTTTTCGATACTATATGCTATCCAAACTTTTGGCCACCTTATGTTGTTGTACATGAATTCAAACCTAAGATTCGGAATAAAATTTCTCCAGTGTCTTTAAATTCCGTTTCGGTACAACCTTCATCTGAGGCTGTATCAAAAAACTAAGTTTCTTTCCATCTTTTCCGCAGCTATGTATCTATTATTTATCAAAATGTTCGAGGCCTTAATTCTAAATTTAAAAATCTATTTCTGCATAGCTGTAATGTCCAATCTGAACTTATAGTTAATTAGTTCTGAACTCTCTCTTTCCTTAATAAAATCCTCTCTTTCAGCATATTTCAGAGAAATCACACACACATCCTAGTAGTGAGAATGCACCTGGCAATTCTCCCTACTTGTGTAGTGATTTCTCTTATTGTATTTTACTTTTCTATTATTTTACTTTTCTTATATTTTTATTACATTTTTTTAACTTTTTAACTTCTATATTGCTTAGTTTCAATGATATCACTAACCATACCTGGCTGTGATTTGGGGCATAGCTCGCCGGTCCGGCAAATAAAACATCCCCATCGGGTTGGTGATATCGTTGTTATATAATTATTTGGCTTTTTCATTTCCCTATACTTTTATAATTTTGTAATTTTGAATTTGACTCAAGTTTTTAGACAATTTCTTTTTATATAAATAAAATTTAAAAAAAATAAAAATATAATTTTAAATTAACCCATGTTGCCAATGACTACTCCCAAATTCTCATTAAGAATTTTAAGGTCCCATAGAAAATCTATGGAGCCATGTAAAATCGCAGCTTGCGAAATATGCGGCCCCTCCAAGTGGCATGATGGAGTAGTGGGAGAGAGCGAAGGACATTTGGTACTCGATTCCACCTGAAATAGTGCGACGATACACGCAAAGCATGCCAAACCGCATAAACAACCTTTAAAAATCAAAAGGGCTGTGGACTCGTTATTAAAGAAAAATTATTAAAAATATTTGTTTAAAAATATTTGCAGTGCAAAACTGTAACATTTGACTTTTTTAACATTTTTGATTGGTAAAATTCTTCCAGCTTATCAAATGTCTTCAAATTGGTAGATCAGAGAGAGAAATATTTCACTAGTAAAACAAGACTATGATCTTAAGAATGCATCCAGTAGAAGAGATAATACAGACCGTTGAACTGGGGACATTGAACATGTGTTACAGTTTTGCTCGTCAGTGTAGGTACCTTGCATAAAAAAAATGTTGACGGCAGCTTAGAGAATCGATCCGAGTCTTCATGTTGGCGATCGCCGCTTCTATCAACACCGGCATTGCACTACTTGTGTGAAAGATAGCGATTCCCAAGTATTGAACTACTGAGCTACTGCTCCTGAGCTGAGTTCAACTTCTGCTTAAAATTAATCCCCAATTTAATTTTTTTGTTGTTATGAATTTCTAGAATTGCCTAGATGCTTCTGCTGGTGCTACCACGTGCGTTTGGTAATAAACGTTTTGTTTAATAACATAATAGATTTAATCTATATATTATATTGACTTTATTTAAATTATATCAATGTTATACTTATTAAATATATATGAATATGTATATTTCAAGCAACGCATACATACACACGCACATACATACGCTCTGCTAACTGCGCTGTTTATTCAACGACTTCGCTGGGCCAATATGTGCTTGTTAGGGGAAACTAAACGCTTAATAACTTTTTTTGTAGACCAACTTTCTTAATTAAACTTCCACAGCGTAATTGTATCATTCGTATGTATTCATATATTTTCAAAAGCACAAGTCTCTAGTATTTGATATACGGGTTTTGCAAATAGTATTTTTTTTCCGATAACTCATCCCGTTTCCGAATTATTGATATATTTCGATAAATTTGCTTTCATTTATGTGACCCATTAAAGCTATAGACTTCAAATTTTTGTGCAGATAGGTGTACTGAATGCGGGCATTTTGTAGTTTTTGGATTTTGGATGCCACGCCCCTTCGCCCATAATTTGCAAAGCCCGTATTTCAAATACTAGAGACTTGTGATTTGGCAATATGATTGCTATAATCAAACTGTGAAATTTTATTAATAAAGTCCATTTAGAAAAAAAGTTATTAAACATTTAAATTCTTACATCATAGGTATATTGCAGCCCGAGCGCAGTCGCTGCTTAGTTAGCAGAGCGCGTGCTCATATTACGTTCGTGTAATTGCCTATATTTTTTGCATTCTAGTTGGTGTGATTGAGAAAATTACCTGTACAGATGAGTTCTTTCCATACTGTCTGTGCTGCATTTGAAAGTTTTGCTGCTGCAGGCGAGAGTTTATTTCTAGCGATATTGGAAGGTTCCAAGCCTCTTCAATTGAACAAAGCTGGCGTCGTTTAGATGTAATACTTGGCAGTGGTGCTTGGTTAAGCTGGGTCTCGAGGAATTTCACTCGTTGTAATATACCCTTTGTTAGTCCATTTGTAGTGCTTGTAAATAATATAGGCTTACTTCCTTCTTGGGCAATATTTATTATCTATTTAAATACATTTTAATAAAATCTTCGTATTTCTTGGAATTCATATGGATATTATTATTATTATATGGTATATTGAGACGGAGAAACATCGAAATTATCTTATATTTAAAATAAATGGTAATACGCCACAGATAGTAATTTAATTACGAATTTTAACAGAATTATCTTCAACCCAAAACATAACAGAAAATGATTTCACAAAACGAAAGTGATTTAAAAGAAAGATGTGTGAAAGAAAGAAAGATTCTAAATACTTCGATTCGAAAAGTGAAGAATACGTAAATATTTGGACATTAAGCGTTTTTTTTTTTATCCCGCCTCCCAACGAATGAGATGGCAATGATATACGAAACATTCAAATCAGCAAGATTTCGGCAGTACAGTTTTAACATAGGTAAAGTTGAATTTTCAAAAAGTTTATCTAAATTTGACCTATGTATTTGATGTGAGAAAATTAAATTTTTAACTAAATTTATTAATTTTATCGAGTTTTGTTATTGAATTTTGTAAAATTTAATACTTAACATTAAATGTATTAAAATGTATTTATTTATACCTGGTTTGATATTTGTTTAACCGCATTTAGATAGCATGCGTATGCATCTCGCAATTGCCCGCAACTTTCATATAGAATTCCCAAATTGGTCCACGCTGATCTATGTTCTTTATCTAACTGAACTGCGCATATGTATGCTTGAAGTGCATCCGTTGGTTGATTTTGCTGCTGATATAGAACACTATACATATAAATAAATATTGATTGCTCATTATGCAAATTAAATAATAATATTACCCAATCGAGCACCAGGTGTCAGCATTCCCTTCACTTTTTTCTACAGAATTTCTATAGGCTAAAAATGCATCATGAACCTTATTTACCCCAGCATAACATCTTCCCAATAAATATAATGATTGTCCACACTTTGGCTCTGCTTCAATTGATTTTTGTAAAAAACGTAAAGCTTTCGATTCACGTTCTTTTTTTTCGCCTAGGCATTCGACACAATGATACATCCATCCTGAAAATCAAAACAATTATTAATATAATATATGAAGTGCGAGAAATAAGGAAATGGGATAAAGAAAAACAACTAAAAACGCTCTAGTCGAAACTGCTCGACTAGGAGATACCCTAAAACCTACACAGACTCAATATTCCAAAACATGCCTATTTTACATATGCATACATATGTATATTGCACGAATCACACAAACGCAATAATGATCACTTGCTCTGCTGACTGTGCAGTTTACTCAGACTGCACTTGGGCTGCAATAAACTTATATTATTGGAAATGAAATGTTCAATAGTTTTGTTTGTAGATGTTTCTTAATTAAACTTTTACAGAGAGATTCGTCTAAAATCGGTTTTTGTGCCACAAAATATTGATGGTGTGTGTGAACTAATAGTACAAGGTAATTGCTATTCCCGAAATATAAATAGGAGCCCCCTCCTTATTAGAGTGAAACAGGGAGTCTATGTAGCTCAGTGAAATCTCTCCAAACAAGTTTAATTGCGGCATTTAGTTTTTCCCTATCTTAGTATTGCTTTTCCACTTCGTCTACTTTTCGTGAAAGCCATCCCCAAGTGTTTTATATTGAGAAAAATACAGTGGACAATTTGAGGGAAAATCAGGGTAAAACGTGTTTTTGAAAATTAATGCAACAGATAGAAGGAAGAATTTCAGACCCCATAACGTATATATATTCTTGATCAGGACGACAGGTCAATTCGATTTAGCGCTGTCCGTCTGGCCGTATGAACCCGGTGACTTTGTAATCCACAAAACCTAGAGATCTGATATTTTACAGGTATACTCGTGTATACCATACGCAATACGGTATTTAATATAACTCATTTCATATTCTCATAGTCGACAAATTGACTTTATATTTTATACCGTAATAGCTAGTTTTCAAATTCACTGTGAAAATGTGTCTAATGAATAGAAACATTTTATGATTTTGAATACCACGCCCCTTCGCCCTAAATTTACAACAAATACAATATGAATTTAGCTTAGCTTGATTTAAAAATCCATTTACAAAAAGAGTTATTAAGAATTTAGCAAAAGTGCAGTCGCTACCTAAACTGTGTAATTAGCAAAGCGCGAGCTTATGCGTGCGTGTATGATTATGTATGTATTGCTTACTAAAAATATTTAAAATAATGGAATGATTGGAGAATATTGGTTCTTTGATGGGTTCAGGGTATCTCCTGGTCGAGCAGTCTTAACTTGAACAGTCTTACAAGAGCACTCTTGGCAAGTTTAGCTTTGTTAAATCTATTATTACCTAATTGTCTGTATATATCCGCTTTCAAGTCCAACGATATATTTTTGTCATTTAAGATAAATTCATATGATTCTTTTGCAGCCTTGTGTTTGTTTTGAAGTTCATACAGATGAGCTATTTGAAATTTCACTGAAAAAGTAATTTAAAAAAAAAATTAATTTTAAAATAATTTACAGTAAAAAAAATAAGTTGGCGGACGAAAATTAAATTTAACAACAAATTCAAAAATGTTTCTATACATAAAATATTAATATCTTTACATTAGATTTATAAAATTAATTATCTATATACATACCTTGAAGATCAGAGTACGTTGAAGGTGATGTATCTGCCAATGCCAACTGCAAGTGTTTAAGTGCACTACAAAAATCACCATTGACTTTAAGCATCAGTCCTAGACGCAGGTGACTTTCATTTGCACAGATGAAATATGGGTTTAAGTATAAAAGTTCTTGGAATAGTTTAATTGACCTTAAAGAAATTAAAATGTTAGTGATTTCAAATTTGTTAATCCTTGTTCATTTGGAGAAATGCATATGATAGTTATACACAGCCCTTGTCCTATTAACTACATACACTTCCCAGAATAACTATAAGACAAGCTCACGGCAAAACTTTTATTGTAACAAGTAAGGAAGCTCTAGTCGAGACCGTTCGACTAGGAGATCCCTTCGAATAGCCGAGATTGGAAGCTGGCTATAATGATTTGATATATATATATTGAAAGCAACATATACACACACATACGCACGCACACGGACGTAATAATGAGCATGCGCTCTGCTAATTGAGCAGTGGAGTGCGCGAGGGTTTAACTTTTTTCTAGATGGACTTTCTTAATCAAATTTTCACAGTGTGATTATGACAATCATATTTGCCTAATCAGAAGTCTCGTGTTTTGCATATTGGGGAGAAGGGGGTGGCATCGAAAATCCAACAAATTATAAAATGTTCGCATTCACCTCTCTGAACAGTAAATTTGAAGTCTCTAGCTTTAATGTTACACATTAATGAGCCAATTTATCGATAATTCGGAGACGGGATGAGTTATCGAAAAAAATAAAAATAAACTCGTACTGTGTATGGTATACACGAGACAACAAACAGGTAGAATGCAGACGCTATAAAGTATATATGTACATATGTATATTATTGGTCAGCTCGAGCTGAGTCGATATAGCCCCTATCCGTCTAAGTTTAGATTTAAAAGATTATTTGATAAAACAAAAAATTAACAAAATAGAATAGGGAATTTATTAATTGAATCCAAACAATTTTTTTTAACTTAAACGTAGAATTAATTAAAATTAAACAACCAAAACAAGTCCTAAATATCCCTGAACAAAATAATTGGCAATATTCCTTTATTTAATTTGACAATATTCCTTTATTTAAAACAGCATATTTACATTCAAATATAGAAAATTTAGTAAGAATTGATCTTTTTTTTATATTTTAAAAAATGGCACCCAAAAAGAAACATCGGTACATGAGAGGAAAATTATCCTACCTTTGAACAATCAAGACACTAATTGGAGAGATAGCCGCCTATGTTGTTGAACAACCCTGAATGCAGTGAAATCGTTCGAAAGGTGAAACAGAATCCCAAAATATCATCAACACAGATTACTGCTGAAGTTAAAAAGAAGAATGCACCCGATTACGGCACGCAGTGTACTGCACGAGGCCATTTACAAAGCGCGTATGGCTAGACGAAACCCCTGTATCACAGATGTGAACAAACAGAAGCGTTTGGACTACGCTAAGAAATATATTAGCAAGCCATCTGATTATTGGAGTCAAGTGTTGTTTTCAGATGATATTCAATTCAATATACAGTCTGTCAAGAATGAGTTTGCACACTGCAAAAAAAATAATTTTTTTTACTTTACCTGCAGAAATATTAACTTTTAATATAAAAAAATCATTTTTTTAAAATTAGTAATTGTTTAATAATAAGTTTTAAATTAAATAGTAAAAAACAGAAATCATAATCGTCAATATTTATTAAAATAGATAACAAAAACAAAAAAAAACAGCTTCAGTAACACTGTCAATAATGTGTTTGCACACTTTGCTTTGCAAGTCGGTTTTGCTCTCGTTCGAAGAAGTAACGGCACCGTAATTTCTTCTTGTTTGCATCTATGCATATGTTCTTTTTACTATGCCTATCATTTAGTTGTGAAAATCCGCGAAATACGCAGCTAAAAATTAAGTTTAAATTTTCTACAAAATGCCTGGAAAACAATTGAGCTATGACGTTATCCAGCTGATTTATTATAATCACCACTTGGGCAAATCCATTCCGGAATTGGTGGACATGGTTGCCATATCCAGGAGAACGGTGTATAATGTAATAAATCGTGCGGAAAACGAAAGCCGGCTTGAGTTAAAGTCTGGAGGTGGCCCCACCAAAAAAATATCAGAACGTATGGCGCGCGTAATTCGACGGAAGATCGTTGAAAACCCGCAAATTTCGGTGAGAGCCATGGCCAAAGAGATTAAGGAAGAATGTGGGTATGGCGCCGGCCACTAACAGCATTAGATCGGCAAAATATCATTCCTACCGTAAAGTTTGGCAAACTTTCCGTTATGATATGGGGGTGTATTTCCAGCCAATGACTCGGACAACTGGCATTCATAGAAAATACAATGAATGCGCAGCAGTACCTGCACATTTTAAAAAATAACCTGCCCGCAAGTGCAGATAAATTTGGCTTTATAAGAGGCAACAAGCCAATATTTAAATTTTACCAAGATAATGACCCCAAACATAAGGAGCTCACAGTCCGCACCTGGTTGATTTACAACTGTGGTAGGTGATTGACACACCCCCACAGAGTCCCGATCGAGCACGTGTGGTCATATTTAAAGAAACAAGTGGGAAAAAGGAATCCCAAAAACTTAATGGAGCTAAAATCGGCTATAGTAGAAGAGTGGCAAAAAATTCCACTTGATTACATTCGAAAATTAATCGCATCCATGAAAAGACGCCTGAAACATGTTTTGGATGCCCAAGGAGGCCATACTAAACATTAAAACATCCCTAATTAAATATAATTTAGGTTTAGGAATAGACTCAAAGTGTGCAAACACATTATTGTTTTTTTTTTTGTTTTTGTTATCTATTTTTATAAATATTGACGATTATGATTTCTGTTTATTACTATTTAATTTAAAACTTATTATTTAATAATTACTAATTAAAAAAAAATGATTTTTTTATATTAAAAGTTAATATTTATGCAGTCAAAAAATTTATTTTTTTTGCAGTGTGCAAACTCATTCTTGACCGACTGTATGTATGTATGTATATCGATCGGACAGGCACCAAAACAGTTTAGAGAAATACTGACTTTGACAAAAAGAATATTACGCACAGTTACACATGGTGGCGATGGTCTGGGGTTGAATGTCTGGTGCAGGTGTGGGCGAGTTGGCATTTGTAGAAGGTATAATGGACAAGCGTTTGTATTTAAATATGTTAAATGAAAATCTAAGCAAATGTGCCGAAAAGCTAAAACTACTAAGCTCGTTCACATTTCAACATGACAAAGAATTCTGCCAATATCGTCAAAATGTGCCTGACATATAAAACCGCCCTGGGCTACCGCACCCTCCAGTCTTGAGATCTAAGTTCCATTGAACACTTGTGGGAAGAATTGTATAGGCGCATTATCAACGGGGATTAAAAAAAATTCGACTTAAGGCAAGATTTATCTGAGAAATGGCAAACAAAAATTGGAAGAGTTACCAAAAAATTAATTCGATGCCAAACCGCTTTCAGCTGTTATGCAAGCTAAAGGCTCAAATACAAAATATTAATTATATTTTTCAGTAATTTTTTTCTTTGGCTCTGCCAATAATTTTGTTCTTCACTGTATGTAAAATAAGCATGTTTTGGAATATCAGCTCTTCGAAGAGTTTAGCAAATCTCCTAAATAGAAATATGTAAAAGTAAATAAATAAGTGAACAATATTGTTAAAATAAAACCATTGATAAAAGTGTCTGTTAGTAGATTTTAGGAACATAAAAAACATTTGTTTTTATGTAGTGTACAAAAATAACGAATTCGCTCTTATTATTTTTGTACAATGTGTATTTGGGTATTTATTTTGCTTTTTTAAGTAATTCTTAAAATAATTATAATGGTAAATAACAATAATAAAACCCAAAACATTAAACCTAAATAAGTGAGAAATGTACACAGTTGAAGAAATGGGAACATTGAACGTCAAATATACGTTTTATACGTTTTTTTCACAGCATTTTAAAGCATTTTTTAAAGCATTTTTTCATTAAACAGTCTTTTGCTCATACCCATAAAAAATTGTTTATATATATATATATATATATATATATATATATATATATATATATTATTACTTTTTTCAAACATACACATACTGTAAAAATTTACGTCCTGTATACTTATTTTAAAATGATGATTTTATTTGTACGTACAGCTTATTAACAGTTGGCAGTTTATTTTATCAGTGCTTCCATTATTATTAATTAATTAATTTATATTAATATAAAGATCACACAGTCAATTCACATAAAAAACGCCATAGCTTTTAATTTCTGAACCAGTGATGACATATATATGTAAAATATCGATACGTCACATTAATGTATTCGATACATTCGTTAAAAAGCAGTAATGAATATATTGAACCAACATGACAAATGGAATGAATGGAACAAGAATGTGTAAACTTAAAATATTTCAATAACTCGAATAATATAATTATCGGTAGTGCATAGGTTGTTGCTTCCTTATACACGTATAGCTATACATTTTGGATTTAACATACGTGTTGTTTACTTGCGTTTATCTGCATGAAAAATATAATGTGTGCCTTTAAAGACACAGTTATACGAAACATGACTTTCAAATTTTTTGTAAAAAGGTTATATTTATAGCAAATTTTATAATATTATAGAGTAGGGGCCCACTTCACATCAAAATTTTTAATAGCATTATAATTTCAACACATAAATAATACACATAAAATGTACTATTTGAAATTAATTTTTTTAATTCGAGGAACTGTTGAATATTGTTGTTGAAAATGAAGTGTGGTGAGTTATGGACGAAAAATAATCTCTTATAGTTGATAGGAAAAAAAACACTTGTTAATATCCCAATTCCATATTTTGAGTTGTGATATTCATTCACGAAAAAGTAATACCGCCGAGGGTCAAAAGACCCAGACGTGATCCACTTGCAGACATGGATGTATGTATGTTATGCCTATTATATACATTTTTACGCCAATTTTCCATTTTCAGGGCGTTCAGGGTATAACCAATAATAAAATAAAGTTGGGGGCTCTGCTAACAGTGCAGTTTGCGTACCGACTACGATTGGGCTGCAATATGCCAATATTATCGAAAATTAAATGTTTAATAACTTTTTATACTTAACAAATAAATATTAGTCAAGAAAAACACACAATTTAAGTTTGTAACTTCTTGGAATTTTATAGCCGGTAGCATTTAATGGTTGACGCTGCTGCCAGGTGATTTCGATAATTGGCAAAGAGTTTTTTGTATACCCTGAACCCATTTAAAATGGGTAATCAGTGTATAATGGTTTTGTTGCAGCCCAAATGCAAATATGTAACAGGCAGAAGGAGGCGTAGCAGACCCTGTAAAGTATATAAATTCTTGATCAGGATGACAGGCCGAGTCGATTTAGCCCTGTCCGTCTGTCTGTCTGTCCGTAAGTTTGAACGCGTGGATCTCAGAACCTATAATAGCTAGAGACTTGAATTTTTTATAGATTCGTGTATATCACGCGATAGTCGAGTTTGTTTTAGAAATTCAATAACTCTTTTCGTTTTTTTTTATCGATTACAAACGAAATCGATTTTCAGTTTTAAAATTATATCTTCTAAATCTTTATAGATAGACTCCAAATCTTGTATTTAGCTTAATGAGACCTTTATACAATTTTGATTTTTATTAAATTTTGGATACCACGCCCCCTTCGCCCAAATTTCCAAACCACGTATTTCAAATACTAGATACTTGGGCTTTTACACATATGTATGTACACACATATGAATGAATAATTACGCTGCGCAAGTTTAATTAAGAAAATCGGTCTACAAAAAAAGTTATTAAGCATTTAATTTCCCATAACTTGCACATATTGGCGCAGCGCAGTCGCTAAGTAAACTGCGCAGTTAGCAGATCGTTTGCGTGTGCGTGTGTATGTATGCGTTGCTTGCAATATACATACATATGTATATACGTATGTATGTATATATAAAATAAGTATAACATAGATATAATTTAAATAAAGTCAATATAATATATAGACGAAATCTATTATGTTATTAAACAAACCGTTTACCAAACGTTTACGTACACACGCACGTGGTAACAGCAGCAGAAGCATCTAGAAAATTCTAAGAATTCCTTAAAACCATAAAGACAAATTGGGGATGAATTTTAAGCAGAAGTTGAACAGCTCAGGAGCAGTACCTCAGTAGTTCAATACTTTACTTGGGAATTCGCTATCTTTCACACAAGTAGTGCAACGCCGGTGCTGGTAGAAGCGGCGATCGCCGACTTGAAGACCCGGGTTCGATTCTCTAATCTGCAGTAAACATTTTTTTTACTCAAGTTACTTTTTTTTTAACTTTTTAATTTAATTTAAAATTATATGCAAACTTTGAAGTGAATTTAAAACCGCCGATAGGCGGGGTCTCGTCCTAGTCGAGCACCTCCGACTAGAGTTTCCTTATTTGTTTTTAAGTAAACTCTAACTAATTAAAATAAATTTTCAGCATTTAATTTACATATATTCACTAATACCCAATTGCAAGCCATCTATGCATATATTGGATTTATTTTACCTTTCTTGGTAAAATTAGGATCAAACAGACCAATTAAATATTTGGAGGCTCGAAGACGAAGGAGATAACATTTTCATTCAAGAGTGAAAATTTATCGATTTTTAAAAAAACAAAATCGATTTGCTATCGATGGACGGCTCAGGTAGAGCTAAAAAAATACAATGGGCCATGGTCTTTTGAGTCAAGCTCCCAACGAGGTGTACAAATTCTTTAGTTTTTTAGTTATATCAATAGGCTAAGTGATGTCAGCTCAGCAAGCTCATTTAATTTATCTTAAATTTAAAATTACAATATTAACCAACATATACATACATACATATAATATTAAGATGGATGCCTTACCATTTAAAACAACGAAATTCAAAGTAAACGATTCCTAGTCCGTACATAAAGCTTTGGTTATTCCAATATTCGTTACATAATCGCATATATTTTTGATATGCAGAGAGAGCTAAAATGAAACAAGTATTAATATTTGTTTATTAATATTGTATATATAATTGGGTAATTTAATACTGTGAATTTATGTGACTAATGAGGTCTTGACATCTCAGTTAGCCTGAGTTTTTTTTTGTTTTTAAAATGTTTAAATATTAAATTTCCTCGTCATTCCAAAATTTTTACTCTTTTAAAAAAATTTTATAAATAAATTAATGTCTACAAAGTTGAACGAATGATGTATGTACATGCATGTACGAAGATTATTTGATTTGCAGTACTGATTACATCTATAGTGGTTCAGACCTTATTTCAACCAGCACCTTAAATGTTTGTTGGGCTATAAAATCTAAACTATTGGGTATATCAAACAAATTTAAAAGCAGGTTGTTAGTGTGATATTTAAACTAATACAAAATTAATTCATTTATTTTTAAAATATTTTTTTAATTAATAATGCTTAAAAACTAAACTTTGCAGCTGATCAAAGATCCGTTATTTTGCAATGCAACGGTAGATTTTTGTTCTAAGCTTTATTCACTGTTTTCGCTATGTGATGAAATAAACATGTGCTTTATTTTGAGAGCTCAACTTGCAGAAAAGTGAATTTAGTAAAATGGGACCACGCACAACTATTGAGCAGCGAGAACTTGTACTCAAATATTTAAAAAATGGCCATTCACGTAGAAAAATTGCGGAGATGGTTGGATTAAGTAATTCTACAGTTCAAAGTATCATATACCGATTCGTGTGGGAAAATAGAACCCACGATAAAGGGAGAAATGCTCCAAACAAAATTTTTAATCCCACGGACGAGCGCTATATTGTGAGAAAAATCCGGGATAACCCAAGGCTATCGGCTCGACAAGTGGCCAATGATGTTAAGGAGGAGTTGGTCAAGTCATGCCACCCAGGAACTATTCGTCGAGTGCTTCGGGAATATGACTTTAATGGCAGAGTACCACGCAAGAAGCCATTTATAAGCGACAAAAAGAGGTGTCGCCTAAAATTTGCGCAGGAGCACTTGCACAGGGATATTGGATTCTGGAACACAGTTTTATTCTGTGATGAGTCTAAATTTAATTTATTTGGGTCGGATGGGCCCTCATATGTGTGGCGTAAACCTAACACAGAGCTTGATGCAAAAAAATTGAGGGCTACAGTAAAGCATGGCGGAGGCATCGTTATGGTTTGGGCCTGTAAGTCAGCAGCGGGCGTTGGGAACTTGGAGTTCATCGAGACTACGATGGATAAAATCAAATATCTTGACATTTTGAAGTTAAATTTAATCCAAAGTGCTCAGAAACTGGGCATAAAGTAGGACTTTAGATTCTCCCAAGATAACGACCCGAAACACACTTCGGGAATTGTTCAGACTTGGCTGATCTGGAACTGTCCACACGTTATGAAACCAGCAGCCCAGTCACCTGATTTAAATGTAATTGAAAATTTGTGGTCGATTTTGGAAAACAACATTCGCAAACACAAAATATCAAACAAATCGGACATAAAAGCTGCATTGGTTGAGGAATGAGGAAAAATTACTCCAGAAGTCGCCAAAAAGTTGGTGGAATCTATCCCAAAAAGGCTTAAAATGGTAGTCAACCAAAAGGGTGGTCACACCAAGTATTCATTTTTTTTATTTAAAAAAATACTTAGCTTTAAAAATTTTATTTCATAAGAGGTTGAAATAAGCAGTGGAACTTTTTTGGTCTCATTTTTTAGTTTTTAAACATTATTAAATATTAAAAAAAATATTTTAAAAATAAATGAATTAATTTCGTATTTGTTTAAATATCACACTAACAACCTGCGTTTAAATTTGGTATCCCCAATAGTTTAGATTTTATAGCCCAACAAACTTTTTTTTAAGGTGCTGGTTGAAATAAGCTCTGAACCACTGTATGTTCTCATTATATCTACATACATACATACATAAATACAAAAACTCAAAAATATATTCAGTTACACGTGAGATGGCATACAAATATATGTTTATGTACTAAACCTTATAATAATTTAAAGATATTAGTCAATGATTCCGCGCGGCCATATAATTTTTATTCGCGAAACTTATTTCGTAAAGGTCACTATGACTGTGGCGTAAAAGTCATAATCAACAACTTGTTTAATCTTGGTTTCTAGCAAATTAAATTTTTAATAATTAAGCTAATTGTAGTTTTTAAGTGAGCTTTTGAGTTATAATATATATTTATTTATAAATCGTCATGTCGATTTTATCAAGACTACTTTGCCTTGCCTAAAATATACTTAGTGGATTTAACATTGAACTAAATGTTAATTACCTTCATAATATTCATTCATCAGTAGATGCAAATGACCGAGTTTACAATAGGTGTTTATATCACCTTCTCCAATTGCTGTATTTTCGTTAGTTGTAATGTCACCTGCCAAGCCACATTTCGATTTATTAATATTCGATTCTAATATATCAGAGTTTTCCTTTATATTTTCCTCATATTTGATAAATAAACCACTTTTTACATTCGCATGTTGTCCATCACGATGCCTGACCTTATTTAATGAACAAGAGCTGGCTACTTCATCTTGCAAGATTGTAATAGTTTGTTGAATAAGTTTTTTAATTCCATTATTTTTAGGCTCCGTAAAATCAAGAAAACCATAATATCGGCTAGAATTCGACAAAAATTAATTAATTTGTTTTATAAATTTTTACATTTACTTTACCTATCTAATTCTTGAATTGTATAGAGTTCATCCCTTGAAGTTTGAAACATTTTGCATTGCACAATAACGTAGTCCAATTATTGGCTTAGGAAATTAATATTCTAGCCCGAAATGATATGTTTACGCCAATTATTAGCTCAGTCGTTCATGAACTACGAGTTCAATTGAATTATTTTTTTTGTGTACGAATTGTAAGTAAGGGTATCCCTAATCATTTTATTTTTGAAAATATATTCGTAAATAATTATTTGTTGACAATCTATAACTAAATTTATATTAATTATTATTATTTTTGTTTTATTAAAATAAGATTTGTCTTTAGTCGTCATCAATGAATCATAATTAAACTTAAAATCAAACTTAAAATTATTAGTCATCAAATCAAATTTTTTTTTACAAATTTGATAAGACCATACACCATACACATGGTAAGATATGTACATATATGATTTTTTAATTTAATATTAGGACATTAAATTTCGATAAAATGATAAATTTCGATAATTAACTTACTATGAAGTTTCGTGTAATTAATACAATATACATACTTGTGCTTTGGGAAATACACACATATGAACATAAATATGAATTACGCTGAGATGAAATGTGATGCGTATGCGTTGCTTATACACTTTGTCAAGAATGAGTTTGCACACTGAACAATTTGTATGCTTTTTGACTTCGCCTGCAGAAATCTGAATTTTAAGTATAAAAAATTAATTTTTTTAATTCAATAATTGTTTATTAACAAGTTTTAAATTAAATTATGAAAAAACAGAAATCGAAATTTTCAATATCTATAGAAATAGATAAAAAGCTTCAGTAACAACAGTTAAGTTCGTTTTGCTCTCGTTCGGACAAGTTACGGCTCCTTAGAGTAATTTCATCTTGTTTGTATCTATGCACATGTGCATTATATGCTTTGCCTATCACTTGGTTGTGATATTCCGCGAAATACGCAGCTCAAAATTAATTTTCTATCTTCCACAAAATGCCTTGAAAACGATTGAGCCATGACGTTATCCAGCTGATTTATTATAATCACCACTTGGGCAAATCCATTCCGGAATTGGTGGACATGTTTGCCATATCCAGGAGAACGGTGTATAATATACAGTATGTCCATTAATTGTTTGCAACACAAGTTCAACTTTAACATCATGTTTTAGTGGGAAAGGCATATTTTTTTACGGTATTGTTCCTTTATATATTCTTAAATAAAATTAGTAACAAAAATCATAAGAAAACCAAGAAAAACATAAAAAATAATGCAAAACAAAAGAAAACAGCAAATTTTAGCTGTCCATTAATTGTTTGCAAAATGTAAAGAATTATATTATGCGATCTTTCTTTAAGATCAATATGGAATTGGCTAATATTTGGTACGCCCACCATTAGGTTCCATTACACCCCTGAGGCGTCGCGACATTGACCATATTAGGGCATTTATGTCGGTATTTTTCGGCACCCTGTTTAATGCAACGAATTAGCTAATTTCTTAAAGTAGGACTTTGTTTGGCCACTTTTTTCTTCAGAAGTGCCCAAAAAATGTTTAATAGGATTGAGATCCGGACTTTGGGGCGGGGTGTCAATAACTTTCCTGCAGTTATAAAGCAGTCAAGTGCGATACAGCAGCTATTTGTATTTCATATCAGTGTGTTGATACAGCTTTGAATCAGTTTCGTGTTGTTATCCGGATAATAAATCAAAGTAAAATAAAGCAAAGTCAAAAATTTTTAAAATTTTTTAGTGTGCAAACTCATTCTTGGCAGAGTATATATACACTCTGCCAAGAATGAGTTTGCACACTGACATATGTATGTAAATTATGTAATGATATTCATATGATAATTTTCGGTTACGAAGATTATGTTGGGGAATTGACTTCTTCCCTTGACCTAGTGGTCTTTGGGTAAAGTGGTCTTATAAAAAGATAAATGCAATTGTCTTAACGGCTTGTGCCGAAGTAAATACGATTTATTCCAATGATTGTCAACGTAAAACTAAAACTTAAACTCAAAGTCAAAGCTAAAGCTAGAAGCAAAAGCGGCCAGAGTCATAGCCGGCAGTGCCGACTCAGCATAAGACTCAGCACAAAGCTCAACATAACTGATAACACTTCAACTTGCGGCTTGCGCATGTTACCGTTCCTACTTTGCAGCGGGGGTCATTGCACTGATTTGTCAGCGGAATGCGAGTGCGAGGGTAGCTTAATATTAAAGTGCCTAGCGTGCGAGGGTTACTTGTTAACTATTCCCCCAAGTTCTTGAGTGTCCTCGGTCACGTTGTATTTGCTGATGGCTTTTTGTAGCTCCTTCGATGATTGTCTTCTCTTAAAAATATGATAGATGATGATAAAACAATTGCATGCGATGCTCAAGGTGATGCCAATGGTTAGCCAGTTTGCATATGTACCGGTCGACTCCAATTCTTCCTTAAAGTTCTGGATGGTTTGTAAGTTCTTGCTATTCATCCTGTGGAGTTGTGGCATGCTTAATATTGGGTTATGGCTGATGACGTTTAGAAGAGGTGACCCAGCAATGACTGACGTTTCATTCACCATCTCGCGCCGGTTGACATATTTAGTGCCATTGACGACTGCAGAGTTCCGGAAAATGACGCGATGTGTCCCATTTATTGCAATTTCTGGGCCGTCGTCTATAATGACTTTCGCTTCAAATGGCTTGGCTGTGTGCGACAAAACGCTGCGCTACCGGCGTTGAGTGCACGGGCGCAAGTATCTTGTGTGGGTAGTTTGCAGATCGCAGCGTAGATGGTTGTGACGCATTCGTTGACTGCTAATACGTCGTCGTTGCATTCGGCAATGGTATCATCTTCTAGTTGTATTGCGACGTGTGGACGTGAGACAGGGAATATTGTGATCTTCTTGCAGGTGGACTTGATTCTAGGGTATGCTATTAGTATGTGGACAACATTTTCGGACTGAAGGATTTTAATTTTTGCCGCTTCAATTAGGCTGACTATGGGTGTTTCTAAAGGATGTTCATCTAAAATTGTCTTTAAATCGTTATGGTATTTATTTATAATATCAGACTTAGCCAGTGTTATTGTAAGTATCAAATTTTGGATTTGAGTTATTATATAAATGCAGGGTGTCAACAAATTCCTTCTTATTAGCCTTAATTATTTCGTTTACCGTCTCAGTGATTATATTAATTTGTTTCTGAGTTTCTGTGTTTATCTCTATCTGCCAGTTATTTGCATTAGCCAGTTGTGCTTCGGACCATTTAATTTTTTCGAAATCGGACGCATCTGGAGTGCCAGCTATTACTTTGAACGCTGTGCCTAAAAAATCTAAGCTTCTCGCCATTCTGTGGTGTATTTTTATTACGGACAATACATTTTTTACATGTTCTATGTCTATGTCTAAAAGTTTTCGCATATGCGATTGGGGGAACAATTCTGCCAATTTTGCTGTCTCATCTGCAATATTCGTAAACTCGGTTAATTTACAGGAGTGCCTGAGGAAATCTCGTTGCTCCCATACCAACACCTTCCCATCTTCTATTGGGATGTAGCTAGAATGGGAGTAGTCTATGATCCGACTTTGTGCTGTTCCTAATAATAAGAGGATCGCAAGGGTAATCCTGTAAGAGGAGCGGAAAGAAAAACGGTAGGTGATAAAGAATTGTAGTGCATTTTATTTCTATTTTTAGGTTATGTTGAAAGGTGTGGATAACTCTTACTTGAGGTTGTCCTTGTGGACCACCCTCCCCTTAATGAGAACTGAGGTTCCCAAATCTGCTTCTATTACTTCTTCCGTGAATAATGGGGTCAACTTGTTGCCTAGCCTTCTGTTATTTTTTACGATAACTTTTTCGCCTACCTCAAAGATTCTGTTCTGTCTATCCGGGTTACACCTTGCAAGATTGTCTCGCTGCGCTTTGGTGATTTTGTCTTTGATGGCTTGCCTAAATTCGCTATGTGCTGCATATATAACTTCTATATG
Organism: Drosophila fulvimacula; assembly: GCA_035045555.1. Lineage (NCBI taxonomy): Eukaryota > Metazoa > Arthropoda > Insecta > Diptera > Drosophilidae > Drosophila > Drosophila fulvimacula. The sequence continues at coordinate 226,605 of JAWNOX010000160.1, read as the reverse complement.
CTTTTGGTTTGTGACTGAATGTATGGTTCAGTTGTATGCTACCGTTGCTCTCATAATAAGTTCTGTCTTGTCGGAAGTTAAAGGAAGCTTCGTTGTCCAATATATTGTTTTCACTTCTGGGAAAAAATTTATCAGTTGGATAATGGGTATTTTTATGTCCACTATTGTGCGGGACGACAGTACCATGGCAAATTTTAAAAATTTTTCGATACAGGTAAGAAAAAGTTTCTTGTCTGTGGAGTATATGTACATATAGCATTTCGCCAGCATATGACGGTATTGGGATCACTCCCATTTCCTGTTTTTTTGGGTGCCTGTCATACTTTGTTTTGGTGCATGCTTTGCATTTTATGACGGCCTCATTTGCCATTTTAGACATTTTCGGAAAGTAATATTCACGGAGAATTTGTTTTACATTTTCTTGTGCTGCCCACACTGTTGTGTTCGACTGCGATTATTTCTGACTGGTCATTTTTGTCAGTAATGTCTTCCACCATGTTTTTACAGTGCTAGAATTTTGTAGCAGGGTAGTTTAATACCAAGTCGTGTTGAACACAGGCTAAAGTCGGCAAATCACAATGTATTGCATTTACAGCGTCTGCGACAATAAGTGGTTTCAGTGTTTTGAAAAGACTATTCTTATCTGTAAAGTGAATAATGTGACGGATCTTTTTACCAAAAAGTATAAGGTCTTGTTTCCATTCGAACCGTGCTTCTTCTAAAACAATTTGGTTTTTGAAGCAGTTAAGAGGTTTTTCGGTTGTCTCGACCGTGTAGGTCAGTGAAAGTTCGCTATGAACAGTAGCAACGTCAGATTGGGGTTCATTTTCTAAGGCATTCACGTTTTGCCTTGGTAGGGCATCCGCAACTAAATTTTCTTTTCCTGGTTTGTAGAACACTTTCGCATTGTGTTCGTCAATAAAGGATTTCCATCTTTTGTGTGTTTCTATCCGAGGCAGAGAAGGTAAGGGGTTGGTGATCAGTGAAGATGTTAACCTCCCTTGTGCCATAGAGATAGTTTTGCAACTTGCCCACACGATAGCCAATAGATCTCTTTCGTTAGTGGCATAGTGTGCCTCGCTTTGTTTTAAAGTTCGTGAAATCATGGTGATCGGTCTACCCTCTTGGGATAGAACCGCGCCGATGCCATCCATTGTCAGTGGTCAGGTCAAAAGGCTGTTAGAAATCTGGATACATGAGCATGACATCTTCTGATGCCAAAATGTTCCGCAGACTTTCAAATGTATTGCGTTGGGTTTGGTTGAATTCAATTTCGACTTTTTTAGATCTGTGTTTACTGACAGAGCCATTTTCTCCTTTAAGGATGTTCGTTAAGGACCTTGCTATTGATGCGAAATTCCTGATAAACTCTCTATACTAACTAGCGAGGCCGAGAAATGACCGGAGACTCAACAAATTTTTTGGCTCGGGGTACTCTTGTATAGCTTTGATCTTCTCGGGGTCAGTCTTGGCACCGCCTCTAGCAACTATAAATCCTAAAAATTCTACGTTCTCTTTGAAGAATTTCGTTTTTTCCTGAGCTACTCTCATGTTGGCTTCACACAGGCATTTTAATACCGTGTCGATATGGCGAACATGATCGGCTTCATTTACGGAAAATATTATCACATCGTCTACATATACATAACATATTTTCCCTATTTGTTCCCTCAAAACATCGTCAATGGTTCTTTGAAAGATGCTTCCTGCATTTTTTAAGCCGAAGGGCAATCGGCACAAATCGTATTTGCCACCATTTATTGAAAATGAGGTTTTTTCGAAGCCTTGCTCCGCTAAGTAGATCTGGTGGTACTCTGACTTTAAGTCTAGGGTCGTGAAAAATTTTGCTAGAATCATCGGAATACTCGGCATGGGATATTTGTCGGCAATAGTTCGCTCGTTTAGCTTTCTAAAGTCGATCACCAGTCTCTTTTTCTTGTTCCCATTGGCGTCTGCCCCTTTTTTGTCAACAACCCATACAGGGCTGTTATACGTAATTTTTCGCCGCCGCGGTATCTATCAACATTTTCAATACTCTCCCAACCAGCTAAAAAATTTAATGAGTCACTGTTATCTGTTGATTCATTATCATCGTCTGTGTCAGCTACAATGGCTGTTGCTGCGTTGTTATAATTTTGTTCCTGTTCGTTAGGGGCTTCTTGAACGACATTGTTCAAGCATTGACGCCTTTGGCCTGTGGCCCGATCGGAAATATTAGATCTTTTTGAGGCCTGCTCATTATTTGTTTGGGGTCTTGCATAAGCAGCGGATGTCTATGTCTGGATAAGGAGGGGTCAACCTCCATTGGCTCCGGCGCTTGATCTTGATTATCTCTTTTATTCTTGTCCTGCCTATCGTTGTTGGAGTTTTGCTTTTTAAAAAATGTGGGTTTTTTTCGTGGCCCCGTTCATCCCTGTTGTTGTTAGACAGTTTTTATTAGTCTCACTTGTTTGAGCCCTTTCTTCTAAAGCCTTGGCATAAGAGGCCGAGAAAATACTTGCGGATGGCAAGTCCCTGGGTTGTGCTGGGAACACAACGGATCGCGACGATTTTTTAAGACCTGATATGAATGCATGTAGTGCGTCGGTTCTAACCTCTTCATTGATTATGGTAGCTTGGTCTGCCTCGTGGGTCATAACCACTTTGTTGGTTACAAGAGTCATTTTCGTTCGACCATGTCGTAGTATTCCATGAGGCTTAAGTTACCCGCTTACACATGTCTAACGATTGTCTCAGTATACGAAGCGATGTCTTGTCCGCGTAAGTGCAGTCTAGCCTCGATACGATTGCATCGAAATTGAGCACTGTGTTATAGGATACTAAGAGTGCTCTAACTGGACCTCTAATTTTATTTCTAATTATAGTCACGGCTTGGTAATGAGTGCTACTGGCGTTAAACGGCTTGAAGAGTTCATATGCGTCTACAGCTGATTGCCTCCAGGCAACATATTCGTCGGCGCTGCCGTCAAATTCGGGGATTGATTTGATAATATCTAACGGAATGTCGCATCTTATTTCTGGGTTGATCTTGATTTTTCGTATACCTCAACCTGAGGTGCCTCGACTCTTAATCTGTTGACTTGTTCCCTTACTTTATTTAACTGAGCATGAAACCTCGCCTCTTGCTGTGCCAATGCTTGGCTAACAGCGCTTTGTATCAAAGCCTGCACCTGATTCGGATCCATTGTATTTTCACTTTGCACTCGACTATTATCAGTATATGAATCCCACTCTGTTTCACCTTCACTTTCGCACTCGGTTTTTATATTCCTAACAGCATCAAACCAGCACATATGCATTATTATATTAAACTGGCACTTGTTTTTGAGAAAATGTAAGTGATAGCTTATTTATCTCGCATAGACATGAAGCACAGAAACGGAATATGATTTTGTAAATATTGAGTTACTTTTTATTTAAACTTTCAATAACATTTGCCGTAGTCAGCAATTTTCTTTGTTTGTGTGTTTTATGAACGATTTAAAAAAACAATTTCGTGAACTTACATGTTATGGGTCACAAAATTCTAAATTGGTTGTGTATGAGGGCGAAAGTCCTATATGTTGTTGGGCGCCAATTATGTAATGATATTGATATGATAATTTTCGGTTACGAAGATTATGTTGGGGAGTTGACTTTCTCCCTCGACCTACTATTAAAGGGCCTAGCGTGCGAGGGTTACTTGTTAACTTTTACATATATATAAAATAAGCATATTTTGGGATATTATCAATAGGGACGATTATAGCAAATTCTAAGAATTTATAAAGAAAGTTAAATTAATTATGAATTTTGAGCTACTACTTTACTTAAGAAAAGTAGTGCAACGGTGGTGTTGGTAAACACGGTCCTCAGCGGCACGAAAATCTAGGTTGTATTCCAATTCTTTTTTTTTACTCGGGCACCACCGACTAGAGTTTCCTCACATGTTTTTGATTGTATTAGTTATTTATTGGATCTTTTCTTATAATAAGGAATTTCAAATATTATTAATATCCCTTAACTTACAGTTAACTTTTTTAGAATTCAGAATTTCCGCCCCAAAAACTCATCGCTGGGTTTGGAAGTTGTTTCGACGAAAACATGATAGGCGCGATAAACTGGTAAGACGGGAGACTGCATAAAGTATATATATTTTTGATCACTGGCAATCTGAGTTTAGCCCTATCCGTCTTTTGAACGCGTCAATTTCAGAAATAATATGGGCAAAAGAAATTTGCATACCCTAAATCCTTTGAAAATGTGTGAAATGCATGTTACTGATAGAAGGAGGCGTGGCAAACATATACATATGTGTATTTCACAAAATAAAATAATCACTAAACCCAAGCGCAGTCGCTACTCCGCCGTTAAAAGATATCAGCCTTGTGAATGCACATATGTGTGTAAGATTACTCTAGTCGAGTCCTCTCGACTTGGACCTGAACCCAGCCGATATAGCAAACATGCTTTCCTTTTTCGGTAAAGCGTAAACCACAGACAATAAAAGCAAGTAAAAACGTTGCAGTCGGACGCTACCGACTGTGAAATACTCATTCACAGATACGAATTTACCGAATTGTCATACCCCTAATTATCCCCAAATTTTGTTATTGTGTCATGTGTATTTAATACAACCGCCTATCGGCGGTTTTGAATCCACTTCAAAGTTTTAATATAATTTTAAATTAATTTAAAAAATTCAAATAAATAAAAATAAGTAACTTGCATAAAAAAGCCTTGACGGCAGCTTAGAGAATCGAACCCGGGTCTTCATGTTGGTGATCGGCGCTTCTACCAACACAGCCATTCCTAACTAAAGTTATTGAGCTGCTTTGGGCTGTCTTTGTTGTTGTTATGAGTTCTTCAAATTTTCTAGATGCTTCTGCTGCTGTTATCATGTGCATGTGTACGTAAACGTTTGTATATATGTATATTGCAAGCAACGCAACATACACACGCATACGCTCTGCTAACTGCGCAGTTTACTCAGCGACTGCGCTGCGCCAATATATGCATGTTATGGGAAATAAGTTTTTTGTAGACCGACTTTCTTAATCAAACTTGCGCAGCGTAATTATATCATTCATATGTTTATTCTTTTGATCTCTGTATTAGCTGAGTGTTGTTGTTTGGGAATTTTTGTTTCTCCCAACACAGTTAATCCTCTCTTTTGTTTTTCATTTTTTCTATCTTAATCTGTTTTTATTTTTGTTTTGATTATCTCCCCTACTTGCCAATATGATTTGCTGTAAGAAATCATGTACCCTTCGGCATATCACTGATTCTGCACAAATGCAATTTGTTGGATGCTGGTTGTGCGAGAATCTAATGCACATTAAATGTGCTGGCATCTCGGGGCGTGACTGTGATAGAGTCATGGCTGCTCCCAAAAGTGGGTGTGATGGATTATGCTGGTCTTGCCCGGATTGTTTGGAAAAACAATTAAGTATTTCCAAGATGTATAATTCAGTGCGGGTTCAGTATTCAAATCTGAGCAAATTTTCAAAACAGCTTGAAGAGGAACTGAAAGCTGGAGAAGAAATATTGTATCAGTATAAGTTTGATTCTCCGCTGAATACAGTAATTGCTCCATCACTGCTAGTTCCCCCCTCCATTCAATTATCGTCTCCTACCTTATCAACCCCTTGTCAAGAATTATCAATTCCAATACCTGATGATTCTGTTGAAATATCTGGTTCCAGTGTCAGCACAGACACTCAAAAGGCCACTACTAAAAAAGGTAAAGTTTCTCCGAGTGTTTCTCAATCTAAAAAAAAAATTCAGACACCATCTCCTACTCCTATATTACCCTATTTATCTGTTGTGTCTCCTCGAAAGCAAGTTTTCTTATCTAGGCTTTCATCAGATACGACATGTGAGGCTGTGTCTGCTTTCATTGAAAGTAAAATTTCATCTAAAGTATTTATATCGAAGTTTAATTTTGCGACTCCTCGTGAAATTGCTTCGTTTAAAATCAATGTCCCAATTGAATTTTTCGATACAATATGTGATCCAAACTTTTGGCCACCTCATGTTGTTGTACATGAATTCAAATCTAAGACTCGGAGTAGAATTTCTCCAGTGTCTTTAAATCCCGTTTCGGTTCAACCTTCATCTGAGGCTATATCAAAAAACTAAGTTTCTTTCCATCTTTTCCGCTATCTATTATTTATCAAAATGTTCGATGCATTGAATTTAAATTAAAAAATCTATTTCTGCATAGCTGTAGTGTCCAATCTGATCTTGTAGCCCTCTCTGAAACGTGGTTAAGCCAAAATGTTTATAATAGTGAGGTTCTTTCAAATAATTTCACAATCTATAGACTTGATCGCGCGTTTCGTAGAGGAGGTGGTGTTTTAACAGCTGTTAAATCCCAGTTTCTCTCGGAATCTTTTACTTTCTCACAATGTTGAGATTATTGGAGTTAAAATAACTTATCAGTTACGTTACTTATTCATATATCCCTCCCTCTTCCGATTTACAAGTTTATAGTCATCATATATCTTGTATTAAAGAAATGTATGAATATGTTCAAGATAATGACTTATTTCTTGTGTTGGGTGATTTTAATATACCCAACACTTCTTGGGCCTCATCTCCCAATTTGAATTATCTTCTTCCAACAATTGATTATTATTTTTTCAGGAATTATTTAACCTTTCTATGTTTCAGATGAACTCAATTTATAATCATTTAAATCGTTCTCTTGATCTTGTTTTTACTAATGATGACGCCAGCATTAATGTTTTAAGATCATCCCCCTTTTGTATACCTGAGGATATATATCATCCAACACTGGAGGTTTTAATACCTATTTACAGTCCACCAATTTTTACGCCCTCATCATCTAAACCGCGTCGATGTTTTAATAAATGTAATTTTCTTTTGCTTAATGATCTCATTAATGCAACAGATTGGTCTCCTTTATATGAGGCAGTTGAATGTAAATTTAGCAGCTTCTACCTTCTACAGTACTTTATATTCTATTCTAGACTCTATTCTGTTGCTATGTGTCTTCCCAAATCTCTTTCTAATAAACCTCCCTGGTTCACTTCAACTCTTTCAACTCTAAAAAATTTTAAATCTAAATGTTTTAAAAAGTTCAAAAAGTCGGGTTCGGTCGTTGATTGGTCTAAATACTCCTTAGCTAAGGCCAATTTCAATATTTTAAACTCTCGTTGTTATGAGAATTACCTTATACGCTGTAAAAGGCAGTTTGCTCGTGATCCCAAAAGATTTTATTCATTTGTAAATTTGAAGCGTAAATCTTCTGGGTTTTCATCCTCGTTTTTCCTAGGTTGTGACAGTACTTGCAATGATCAAGATACCTCAGATCTATTTGCAAAGTTCTTCCAATCCACTTATTCAACTGCCATTTCTGAAACCAATTCTTTTCCAATTTTAAATTCTAAAATTAATGGAAATACTATTATGGTTTCTAATATTTCTCCTGTCTCTCTTTTATCCGCTATGCGTACGTTGAAATCGTCGTTCTCTCCGGGGGCGGATGGTATTCCTAGTTGTGTGATTAAAGAATGTAGTGCTTCTTTGCGGTCACCTTTATTAAAACTGTTTAATTTGTCTCTTGATACCTCGGTATTTCCTTCAATTTGGAAAGAATCATTTATTATTCCTCTGTATAAAAAAGGAGGAAGATCTGATATTTCAAATTACAGAGGCATTGCCAAGCTTTCTGCTATTTCGAAGTTATTTGAAAAAATTATATCTTCTAATTTACAGCACTTTTGTAAATTTATTATTTCACCATCGCAGCATGGTTTTGTTCAGAATCGATCAACCTCTACGAACTTATTAGAATTTTCATCTCTAGTCAATAAAAGCTTTTTAAAGAAAATGCAAACAGATGTTATATACACTGAGTTCAGTAAGGCATTTGACTCTGTTCAGCATGACATCTTGCTTCAAAAACTTGACCAATTGGGATTTTCTCCTAAACTTCTGTTTTGGATTGCTTATTTAAAGGGTAGGACCCAAAGAGTTCTGTTGAGAACATCTATTTCGAAGGTCATATTTGTCTCTTCGGGTGTTCCTCAGGGTAGTCACTTGGGCCCTTTACTTTTCTCCCTTTTTTTAAATGATCTTCCCAGCTGTATTTCTTAACCTAGAATATTCATGTATGCAGATAATGTAAAACTCTGTCTCTCATACAAGAATTCAATAGGTCATCTACGCCTACAGGATGATCTAATTTCCTTTCAATATTGGTGTAAAGCCAATCAGTTGCATCTAAATTGTATTAAGTGTTTGACAATGACTTTCTGTCGTACCACTCCATTTTTTGCTGATTACACAATCAACAATGTGTCCTTGCAACGTATTTCTACAATCAAAGATCTCGGTGTGCTCTTTGACTGTAAACTTAGATTCAATACCCATATTCTAACCATCGTTAATGAAGCCAAAAGTGTACTTGGTTTTATTAAACGATGGTCTAAAGTGTTTAATGATCCGTTTGTCACTAAACTTCTTTTTGTATCGCTGGTACGTCCTATTTTAGAATATTGTTCTATTATATGTTCGCCACAGCAGAAATTGTATCAAGACCGTATTGAATCGGTTCAGAAGCAATTTCTTCTTTTTGCCTTGCGCCATCTAAACTGGGATGGTAACCTTCGTCTACCGTCTTATCATAGTAGGCTTCTTCTTTTGAATCTTCCATCGTTAATCAATCGTAGAATAGTCTTGGGTATTACTTTTCTACATAAGTTAATTAACGGTAGTATTGATTCGCCTTCTCTTCTATTTCAAGTCAACTTCCTAGTTCCTTCACGTGCTTCTCGTCACTTCTGTCCTCTTTATTTACCTATATGTAACTGTAACTATTCCTTGTACAGTGCGTTTCGTGTTCTATGTACTAAGTATAATACTTATTTTCATGTATGTAGTTCTGAACTCTCTCTTTCCTTAATAATCTTCTCTTTTAGCATATTTCAGAGAAATCACACACACACTTCAGTAGAATGCACCTATGCAATTCTCCCTACTTGTGTAGTGATTTCTCTTATCGTATTTTACTTTTTAAGATTTTTATTTTTTCTTATATTTTTATAACCTTTGTTTAACTTCTTCTATCTTGCTTAGTTTCAATGATATCACTAACCATATCTGGCTGTGATTTGGGGCATAGCTCGTCGGTCCGGCAAATAAAACAATCCCATCGGGTTGGTGATTTCATTGCTATATATTGTTAGTATTAGGCTTTTTCTTTTTCCTGTTCTGTTTATAATTTTTAATTTTGTAATTTTATAATTTGACTTACGAATGTAGTCAATTTTCTTTATATAAATAAAATAAAATAAATAAAATGTGAGGCACATAAATAATATTATTTCACAACGAGCATGCACACACACTTTCAGTACTTACCGTTATACTTGCTCACATGTATGAGGATTTGTGTTCCTCTATAAGAAACTGGCCGTTACAGTTCCTCAAATATGTGAGCGAAACTTTAACTGCCAGTGGAAATTGTAAGAGCTGCATCTTCTATTGCTTGTGAGACTTGTGTGTGGCGCGTGCCTACCTCAACTTTTAATTGTGTGATCGAATTATTCACGAATATTTATTAATTTTTTTTTAAACTTAAAGTACAAGTTTTGTTAACTATACTATCTGTTAAACATTTACAATTTTTTCGTATTAAAATTAAAATAAATTGGTTAAGAAATCTTTTTTTTAATTTTATTCTCCACACCAACAATTGATTTTTGAATAACACTAGTTTCTGCCATAGTTTTGAAAAAAACTTATATGTTTATAAAATATGTATGTATAGATGAAATCTATTATGTTATTAATAAAAACGTTTACCAAACGTATACAAACGCACGTGGTAGCAGCAGCAGAAGCATCTAGAAAATTCTAAGAACTCATAACAACAACAAAGAAAAATTGGGGATGAATTTTAAGCAGAAGTTCCGCAGGAATTCGCTATCTCACACTCATGTAGTGCAACGGCGGTGTTAGTAGAAGCGGCGATCATCAACATGAAGATTCACTAAGCTGCCGTCAAAATTGTTTTTTATGCAAGTTACTTATTTTTATTTTTTTGAATTTTTGAATTTAAATTTAAAATTATATAATTCTATGCCAACTTTGAAGTGCATTTAAAATCTCCGATAGGCGGGGTTTAGGATATTTCCTAGTTGGGCACCTCCGACAAGAGTTTCCTTATCTGTTATTTTTTCTGTTCTTTAATTTGTTTTTGTATTTACACATTATTTGCATATTGGTGATTAATGCCTTTTTGGTTTGATACTTCCGTGATTTTTCTGATTTCTTTATCAGCTGTGCGTTGTTGCTTGTGATTTTGTTTCTCTCAGCACAGTTAATACGCTCTTTATATATTTTCTTATCTTAATCTGTTTCTATTTTTGTTTTGATTTACTCAACTGTTGCCAATATGATATGCTGATTTTGCACAAATGCAATGTTGGTTGCTGGTTGTGCGAGAATCTAATGCACATTAAATGTGCTGGCATCTCGGGGCGTGACTGTGATAGAATCATGGCTGCTCCCAAAAGTGGGTGTGGTGGATTACGCTGGTCTTGCCTGGATTGTTTGGAAAAACAATTAAGTTTTTCCAAGATATATAATTCAGAGCGGGTTCCGTACTCAAATCTAAGTAAATTTTCAAAACAGCTTGAAGAGGAACTGAAAGCTGGAGAAGAAATATTAAATCAGTATAATTTTGATTCTCCGCTAAATACAGTAATTGCTCCATCACTGCTAGTTCACCCCTCCATTCAATTATCGTCTCCTACCTTATCAACCCCTTGTCAAGAATTATCAATGGCCATATCAGATAATTCAGTTGAAATATCTGTGTCTAGTGTCATAAGAGACACTAAAAAGGCCACTACTAAAAAAGGTAAAGTTTCTCCGAGTGTTTCTCAATATAAAAACAACATTCAGACACCGTCTCCGACGGTGTCGTCTCCTACTCCTATATTATTTATCTGTTGTGTCTCCTCAAAAGCAAGTTTTCTTATCTAGGCTTTCATCAGATACGACATGTGAGGCTGTGTCTGCTTTCATTGAAAGTAAAATTTCATCTAAAGTATTTATATCGAAGTTTAATTTTGCGACTCCTCGTGAAATTGCTTCGTTTAAAATCAATGTCCCAATTGAATTTTTCGATACAATATGTGATCCAAACTTTTGGCCACCTCATGTTGTTGTACATGAATTCAAATCTAAGACTCGGAGTAGAATTTCTCCAGTGTCTTTAAATCCCGTTTCGGTTCAACCTTCATCTGAGGCTATATCAAAAAACTAAGTTTCTTTCCATCTTTTCCGCAGCTATCTATTATTTATCTAAATGTTCGAGGCCTTAATTCTTAATTTAAAAATCTATATCTGCATAGCTGTAGTGTCCAATCTAAACTTATAGCCGTCACTGAAACATGGTTAAGCCAAAATGTTTATAATAGTGAGGTTCTTTCAAATAATTTCACAATCTATAGACTTGATCGCGCGTCTCGTAGAGGAGGTGGTGTTTTAACAGCTGTTAAATCCCAGTTTCTCTCGGAATCTTTTACTTTCTCACAATGTTGAGATTATTGGAGTTAAAATAACTTATCAGTTACGTTACTTATTCATATATCCCTCCCTCTTCCGATTTACAAGTTTATAGTCATCATATATCTTGTATTAAAGAAATGTATGAATATGTTCAAGATAATGACTTATTTCTTGTGTTGGGTGATTTTAATACACCCAACACTTCTTGGGCCTCATCTCCCAATTTGAATTATCTTCTTTCAACAATTGATTATTATTTTTTCAGGAATTATTTAACCTTTCTATGTTTCAGATGAACTCAATTTATAATCATTTAAATCGTTCTCTTGATCTTGTTTTTACTAATGATGACGCCAGCATTAATGTTTTAAGATCATCCCCCTTTTGTATACCTGAGGATATATATCATCCAACACTGGAGGTTTTAATACCTATTTACAGTCCACCAATTTTTACGCCCTCATCATCTAAACCGCGTCGATGTTTTAATAAATGTAATTTTCTTTTGCTTAATGATCTCATTAATGCAACAGATTGGTCTCCTTTATATGAGGCAGTTGATGTAAATTTAGCAGCTTCTACCTTCTACAGTACTTTATATTCTATTCTAGACTCTATTCTTTTGCAATGTGTCTTCCTAAATCTTTTTCTAATAAACCTCCCTGGTTCACTTCGACTCTTTCAACTTTTAAAAATATTAAAATCTAAATGTTGTAAAAAGTTTAAAATATCGTTAGAACACTCCTTAGCTATGTGTAATTACAATATATTATATTCTCGTTGTTATGAGAATTACCTCATACGCTGTAAAAGGCAGTTTGTTCGTGATCAAAAAAGGTTTCATTTATTTGTAAATTTGAAACGTAAATCTTCTGGGTTTCCCGCCTCGTTTTTCCTAGGTTTGGACAAAACTTGTACTGACCAAGATGCCTCAGATCTATTTCTTCCAATCCACTTACTCAACTACCATTCCAGAAACCAATTCATATCCAACTTTGAATTCCATAATGAATATAAATCTAATTATTGCTCCTAATATTTCTCGTATTTCTCTGTTATCCGCTATGCGTATGTTCATCGTTCTCTCCTGGAGCGGATGGTATTCCTAGTTGTGTGATTAAAGAATGCAGTTCTTGTTTGCGGTCACCTTTATTAAAACTGTTTAATTTGTCCCTTGATATCTCGGTATTCCCTTCAATTTCGGAGAATCATTTATTATTCCACTGTATAAAAATGGAGGAAGATTTGATATTAACTAACTTTATAACTTTGAGCTTGCAACACTTTTGTAAATCAATTATTTCATCATCGCAGCATGGTTTTGTTGAGAATTGATCAACCCCAACGAACTTACTAGAATTTTCATCCCTAGTCAATGAAAGCTTTTTAAATAAAAACCAAACTGATATACACTGATTTCAGTAAGGCATTTAACTCTGTTCAGCATGATATCTTGCTTCATAACCTTGACCAATTGGGATTTTCTCCTAAACTTCTGTCTTGGATATTTCGAAGGTCATATTTGACTCTTTGGGTATTCCTCAGGGTATTCATTTGGGCTCTCTACTTTTCTCCCTTTTTGTAAATGACCTTCCCAGTTGTATTTCTCACTTAAAAATATTCATGTATGCAGAAAAACTCTGTCTTTTCAATAGATCATCTATGCCGACAAGATGATCTAAATTCCTTTCAATGTTGGTTTAAAGCCAATCAGTTGCATCTAAATTGCTCTAAGTATTTGACAATGACTTTCAGTCGTACCACTCCATTTTTTCTGATTATATAATCAACAATGTGTCCTTGCAACGTATTTTTACAATCAAAGATCTCGGAGTGCTCTTTGACTGTAAACTTAGTTTCAATGCCATCTTAACCATCATTAATGAATCCAAAAGTGTTCTTGGCTTTATTAAACGTTGGTCTAAAGAGTTTAACGATCCGTTTATCACCAAACTTCTTTTTGTCTCTTGTATCAGGACCGTATTGAATCGGTTACCGTCCTATCATAGTAGGCTCCTTATAGATCTTCTATCATTAATCAATCGTATAATAGTCTTGGGTATTGCTTTCTTACATAAGTTGATTATCGGTAGAATTGATTCGCCTGAACCTTTAATGCAAAAATTTTTAGTTCCTGCTCGTGTTTCCCGTCACTATTGTCCGCTATATTTATCTATATGTGCCTATAACTATTCCTTGCACAGTGGTTTTCGTGTTTTATGTGCTAATTATAATAATTATTTCCATGTATTTTATTCTGAATTCTCTAGTGCTTCAATAAAATCCTCACTTTCAGCGTACTTCAGCGAAATCATACACAAAGCCCAGTAGTGAAAATGCAACGGAACTGTCAATTCTCCCTACTTGTGTAGTGCTATCTCATCTTTTCTTTTTGTTAATTTTTTTAAAATTTGTATCATAATTTTTAATTTCTTCTATCTTTCATAGTTTCAATGATATCACTATCAATATTTGACTGTGATTCGGGGCGTAGCTCGCTGGCCTGGAAAATAAAACACCCCCATCGGGTTAGTGATATCATTGATAAATTTTGTATTTGTTATTACTGTAATTTGACTCACGTTTTGTCAATTTTTATATAAAATAAATAAAAAAAATGAAAATGCTGAATTCACATGGACTACAGTTAGTGCATTGTTAGTGAATCTAGTATTAAGATATTTCTACTGTCCAATATTATAATTATAACAAGTAAGGAAACTCTAGTCGGAGGTGCCCGACTAGGAAATACCCTGAACCCCGCCTATTGGCGGCTTTAAATGCACTTCAATGTTTATATATAATTATTTTAAATTAAATTAAAAAATTAAAAAAAAAAAAAGATTAAGTAAAAAAAGGTTTGACGTCAGCTTAGAGAATCGAACCCGAGACTTTATGTCGGCGATCATCGCTTCTACCAACACAGCCGTTGCAATACATAAGAGTGAGATAGCGAATTCCTAAGTAAAGTTATTGAGCTACTGAGCTGCTGCTACTGAGCTGCTGAACTTCTGCTTAAAATTCATCCCCAATTTTTCTTTGTTGTTGTTGTTATGAATTCTTCGAATTTTCTAGATGCTTCTGCTGCTGTTGCCACGCGCGTCTGTACGTAAACGTTTGGTAAACGTTTCGTTTAATAACATAATGCATTTCATCTATTCATATGTACATTATATTGACTTTATTTAAGTTATATCAATGTTACCCTTATTTTGTATATATGTAAATATATACAGTATGTACATATGTACATATATGTATGTATATTGCAAGCAACGCATACATACACACGCACTCGCATACGCTCTGCTAACTGCGCAGTTTACTCAGCGACTTCGCTGCGCCAATATGTGCGTGTTATGGGAAACTAAATGCTTAATAACTTTTTTTGTAGATCGAATTTCTTAATCAAACTTGCGCAGCATAATTATATCATTCATATGTGTGCATGTGCAAAAGCACAAGTCTGTAGTATTTCAAATAGGTGATTTGAAAATTTGGGCGAAGGGGGCGTGGCATCCAAAATTTAACAAAAATCAAAATTGTATAAAAGTCCCATTAAACTAAATGCAAGATTTGGAGTCTCTAACTATAAAGATTTAGAAGATATAATTTTAAAACTGAAAATCGATTTTGTTTTTAATCGATAAAAAAAGAACGAGAAGAGTTATCGAATTTTTAAAACAAACTCGACCTTCGCGTGATATACACGAATCTATAAAAAAAAAGTTCAAGTCTCTAGCTATTATAGGTTCTGAGATCCACGCGTTCAAACATACGGACAGACGGACAGACAGACAGACGGACAGGGCTCAATCGACTCGGCTTGTCGTCCTGATCAAGAATATATATACTTTATGGGGTCTGCCACGCCTCCTTCTGCATGTTACATACATTTGTGCTGCAACAAAACCATTATACCCTGATTACCCATTTTTAATGGGTTCAGGGTATACAAATTATTATTAAATATCCTAGAATAAGTGAGTCTTGCCGGAGGATAAGCTTATTTCCAGTTGCGCAGAACAACACAGTCCTGCTGGTTTCGACCAACGAGGTAGTAGCGGAGTGCAGTGGACAACCTTGGCAGTTATTGTAGTGTTTGACGATAACCCAGAAATTGTCTTAGCTGGTTACGTTCGATACTTATGCGCTAATCAACGGAACTTAATACGTGAAACGGAACAAGAATAAATAATGGTTACGAGGAGTCGCTGCATCACCACTGTTAAACAATGCGCGTCATATTGCAGCGCTCAGTTTGCTATACCTCCTTCAGCTGAATTAACCACATCAGAAAGGTGAGGGACGACGCGATATCGGGAACCAGGTCCACCTTGGCGTACGGATCGGGAATGTTGATCTGTGGCATAATTTGCGGTTGCAATCCAGCGATCTAACGGAGGCGGTGTTGCGCCTGCGACAGTCTTAGCTTAGACATTCAGATTTTATTCATTGTACTTTTAGTTTATAATTGATAATTTAGTTAATAATTCGAACAGCGACGCACGGCCATGAATAAACGATAGATTAATTCTCTCTTATTTCTCGACTTATAATTTGTACTACTCTATGTAATTTATATACATACATGCATGTAAGTACTGTTAAAACACTGCTTGTGCATAACCGTTTTTATATCAGTTACTTATGTGTCGCTTCTTATTACATAATCGCCATACGCACATTAGTTTCGACTTGCAATAAAATGGAGTCTATAAAAACAGTGTCAATGTGCATAAACTATTTCACATACATTAGTTGAATTTATAACAACATTAAAATAGTGGCGTTTCACTAAAGAGTGTTAATAACATAATTAATTTCGGAGCTGTGAATCTCGTCTGAGCTTGCGCTCATTCGTCTTTTAAAGAGTGCATACGCGCTTGTTCATTCATTGTCATTAAGCTTTTTTCTTTAACCTAAAATAATTTATACGCGTGCAAGTTACTTTGCGTTACCAACATATCAGTCAGTTTAAATACACATTACACTGTGATGGCTATTGCAAATAAAATAAAGCCTTCATTTTGATTTTCTTGGCAAGTGTACTTTGTAACCATTTGCATACCAAAAATTTAAGCTATACAGTTACTTTTGTATGTTTCTTCCGCTTGCATGGCGAATTTAGAAAACAGTACAGTTGCGCTACCTCGGTATATGAACGAATAATAAGTAAGGAAGCTCTAATCGAGACTGCTCGACTAGTCGAAGAGATACCCTGCACCCTTCGAATAGCCGATATTGGAAGCACGCTATGATTATTTTACATATATGCATATTGCAAGCAACACATACACACATACGGACGCACACGAACGTAATAATGAACACGCGCTCTGCTAACTTAACAGCGACTGCGCGTGGGCTGCAATATGCCTATGAAATGGGAAACTAAATACTTAATAACTTTTTTTCTAGATGGACTTTTAATCAAATTTTCACAGTGTGATATATCATTCATACGTGTGTATTTGCTAAAGCACAAGTCTCTAATATTTGAAATACGGGTTTTGCAAATTGGGGGCGAAGGGGGCGTGTCATCCAAAAACTACGAAATGTCCGCATTCACTACACCTATCTGCACAGTAAATTTTAAGTCTCTAGCTTTAATAGTCACATAAATGAAATCGAAATTTATCGATAATTCGGAAACGGGATGAGTTATCGAAAGAAAAAAAGCAAACTCGTACTGCGTATGGTAGTATACATGTCAAATTTCAGATCTCTAGCTTTTGTGGTTTAGGAGATCAGTACGTTTATACGGACGGACGGACGGAGGTCTGCGACGTCTCCTTCTGCCTGTTACATACATTTTCACAAAAACATTATACCCTGATTTTCCATTTATATTATCGGGTATAAAAAGGCTACCAAAGATGGTTGACTCGGGCGCGTTTACCGAACACAGTGACAGCACTTTAACGGCTCATTTGGAGTAGGTTGGCAAGTTAAACAATTGCTTTGGTGAAGCTTATGACTAACCAGGGAAGCTTGATTTTAAACAGATGGCCAGTAAGTTACGCAGAAACTTCGATGACTTAATCCATGTATTCTACAATATTATGTGAAATTCAGAAAACTCAAGTGCCCCATAGTTTCACGTTTAATAGACCAACGGTTCTTATATAGACTCCTGCTCCTAAGCTGCATTCAACATATGCCACCATTAAAATTACCTACGTTCAGTCGTGGATATGAAAATCTACTTGTGTGTCAGTATAACTTTTGCTGTACCTTGAAATCGCTGGAGTTTGCTATGACGAACTATTCATGCAGAAAGCCTGTGAATAATAGTGATCCAATCGTCACTAGCAGGTCAGCACTCCATGTAACGTATCACAGTGCCTTGGGCTGTGTTTTTTGTAATAAGCAAACTTGTCACCTGGTGTTCGATTAATTCAAATCAATAGCGCTGGACTACCTTCGAACTGTTTGATGGTCGACCTTTAGTCGTGACAATGTGGTTTGGGCAGCTGCTTCTGGATTTCAGGTTCACAATTTCATCTCGTTACAGCTAGATGCGCTAAGCAATTGTAGCATAAAAGGACAAAGTCATCATCGGGTCTCTAAGCGATTGCAACGTTTCTAGCAGAAACATCTATAAAATTCTAAGAATTCATAACAACAACAATGATAAATTGGGGACGAATTTTCAGCAGAAGTTCACCAGCTCAGTAGCAGTAGCTCAATAACTTTTAACTAAGCTGTCGTCAAATCTTTTTACTTTAATTAGGAATTCGCTATCTCACACTCATGTAGTGCAACGGCGGTGTTGGTAGAAGCGGCGATCGCCGACATCAAGGACCGGGATCGATTCACTAAGCTGACGTCAAAATTGTTTTTTTTGCAAGTTACTTATTTTTATACTCATTCACAAATTGAAATGAGTATATTGGGTTTGTGCAATGTCCGTCTTGCTGTCCGTCCGTCTGTCCGTATGAACGCAAACCATTTCTATGCTATTGAAGCTAGAGATTTGAAATTTGAAATATATACTCGTGTATACTCTCGTCGGATAAAGTGTCAAGATTTTCCCGATACGCCCAGTAGGGGCGTGGCAATTGGAAAATTAATTTTCCAGTATGTCAGAAATACTACTTGTAGCAGTCCTAAAGAGTTGAGATTTAGACTGTATATTCGCTTTGACATGCCGAATTGAATGAGCTATGACGGATATATCTTATTGGGGGCGTAACAAATCGGGTGAAACTGTATCTTCTACAGTTTTAGCGCTAGAACGACCAAATTTGGCACGTAAGTTATTGTTATGATCCTATAAAATCGACCAAAAATTAAATATCCACGCCCACGGGAAGCGTGGCAAATCAGATTTGAATATATATATATATATATATATATATATATATATATATATATATATATATATATATATACATATAGATATATATTCAAATATATCAATTTTGCATCTTCTGTTATATTTTGAACACTATTGATCCTAGAAACTTTAGACTTGGTATATATTCTTGTATTAACGTCCAAAGTTCAATAAGCTATGGAGGATATATCTACGCTCACAGCGGAGTGGCAAAATGCACGAATTTATAGCTCTTACAGCTTTAGTGCTAGAGGTAGGTTGGTAGGTTGCTGGTGACCTCCTCTATCGATAGACCAAAAGTTCTTTTTATGCCCCTTTCGGGCGTGACCTATTTAAAAATACTCTATAATTTTTGCATTTTTTGAGTGTAAGCGTCTAAAATTCAGTTACGTTGTCCTACACCCCTATCATGGACTGAAAATTATATGTCTACGCCCACTGGGGGCGTGGCAAATAGAATTAAACCACTATTTTTGAGCTATAAACACACAATTTATTGACTTTTTGGGCTTTTACTACCCTAATTGAGTTGCTAAATATTATAAATGTAAAAAAAAATAATATTTTCTAACAAAAAAATAAAGAAATAAAAAAGAAAAGCCGACATAGAAAATCCGAGATTCGAACCTTCGCCCACGCCTACGTTCACGAGTCAAAATTCGTCATCTCTACCACGACGCCACCACTGTGCTTATCAAACGAATAATAATTATTAATAAAATCTGTATAAAATACCAAATCACCCGAGGCTCCAACCAAGGGTGCCATTATCGGCGCGCGCCACTTCTGTTAGCAACGCCACTGAACCACATAGTAACCAAGTAACTTAATGAGCATAGGATTCACGCTGAATTCTATTGTATTTGTTATTTCTTAGAACATAAGAAAATGTTCGATGGTAGCCAAGCACATTTGTAAATTGCCTAAGCGTTTTTTTGAATAACTTCTATGTTACTTAACGGATTTTAATGAAATTTTCAGAATATTAATTATATTTTTAAGTGAATTGTAAGAAATTTGTGTATAGCAAAAACCAAAATTGTATTAAATGCACATGACACTAAATACAAAATTTAGGGATAATTAGGGGTGTGGGAAATTGGTTTCTTGGAATGTTATGGAACTGGGAGCTTGCGGTGTGAATGAGTATTTCGCAGTCGGTAGCGCCCAACTGAAATTGAATTTAAAATTATATAATGCAAACTGTGAAGTGCATTTAAATCGTCGATAGGCGGGGTTTAGGATATTTCCTTGTCGGGCACCTCCGACTAGAGTTTCCTTACTCCTATTTTTGGCATAAACAAAAAGATATAGTTAGTTTTGTCGCAACGATAAGTAACTTTCGTGTACATTCCGAATTTTTTGTGTTATTTTCTACGAAATTCAATTAAAGTCATTATGTCCTAGAAAGATGTCAGTCAAGGATTTTTTGTAATAACATTTATTTAACATAGTTTTCTTTAACGTTTGCAAATAAATTAAATAAATAGATATTTATATGGGAAGACGAGAATCGCTGACAAGCTAAAGAATTGCTAAAGTCCTTGCATACAAGCCGAAAAATTGCACGTAAATTAAAAATCTCTACTACTACTGTATGGCATTTTTCTGTCGCTGCCGGCAAGCAATCTTGCAGAAGCTGATTCGGCGTTTCATGCGAGCGGGTAGACCGCTTTAGCGTGGTGAAGGTAAATTTCGTCTGTTCGCGTGTATTGATTTTTCCCCGGATAGATTGAAACCCATCCTCGTGTTTCCCTTTAGTTGTTTTACACCGATATAGTAGCCAGGCACCAACGATGAGGACAAGAAAAGCGATGAGGATACAACAACCAAGCGACATTATTTTTTTTCTCAAGCCACCCATTTTTGGAATGAAATACTCGTTTTCTATTGCCAGGCAATAGATATTTCCCTCTCTTCTAGAAGAGTTCGCTACTAGTATCGAAATGTTGTTGAAGGAAAGGTTACGATCAGTTTATGTTAATTAAAAGATAATATAGGAAGTTCCCTTTTTTCTATTGTCTGTGATATCTAATACATAACTCTTCTTGTATCGAAATGTTGTTGAGGAAAAGGTTGCGATCAGTTTATGTTAATTAAAAACTAATATAGGAAGTTCGCAAAATATTGAACTTTTTTCTCGGTATTAAAGATTTCCTATAAAATTTTGAACATTGTGTTTCGATAATGTGCCGGGTCTTTGCCTTAAAGAGAATGTAAGACTTGTATTCCATATCAGTGCCCTCCTCGAGGATAATTTGGTTTCCAAAATAGTTCAATAGTTTAGCATCTGCCACAAGATTTTCCTTTCCGGGCTTACCTTTTCGAGTTATTAGCTAATTTGGGTATTTTCGCCTTGCAAGATGTCTCTAAGTGGTCTTGCATATCCCTTTGTAAAACACCTTTTTTGGTGGTTAAAGATCCCAAATATTCCACGCTCTTTTTGGAGAACTTGCACTTTTCCTGAGAAACCCTCATGCCAGCGTCTCTATGGCTTTTCAAGACCCACTCAATATGTCGTCGTCTTCCTTATTAGGGGAAAAGATTACTACGTCTTCATACACGTTATAAATCTTCCCAATTTGATCTCTGAGGACATCATGTATTACTCTCTGAAAGATGTTAGGGACATTATTTATTCCAAAGGGAAGCCTACAGAATTTGTACTTTCCGATAGTCACAGAAAAAGCGGCCTTTTCTGTTCCTTTCTGCCAACTCTATCCGATGAAAGCCTGATTTTAAGTCCAGTCTTGTAAAACATTTAGCTTTATGTTCGACAATATGGTCGAAATCGTTGGGATACGGTATTTATCTTCGATAGTTTTCGATAAATTGACTTTGATTTATGTGTACCGTAAAAGCAAGAGATTTCAAATTTACTGTCCATTTTTATTGGTTTTGGATTTTATGTGTCACTCCCCTTCGCCAACAATTTTCAAAACTCGTATTTCAAATACTAAAGACTTGTGCTTTAGCAAATACACACATATGAATGCCATAATCACACTGTGAATTTGATTAATAAAGTCCTCTACAAACAAGTTATTAAACACATAATTTTCCATATCATGGTCATATTGCAGCCCAAGCGAAGTGGCTACTCAGATAGCAGAGCGCGGCTTTGCAAATTGGGGCCGAAGGGGGCGTGGCATCCAAAATCCAAAAACTACAAAATGTTCGCATTCACTACACCTATCTGCACAGTAAATTTTAAGTCTCTAGCTTTAATGGGTCACATAACTGAAAGCAAATTTATCGAAATTTATCGATAATTCGGAAACGGGATGAGTTATAAAAAAAAACTCGTACTGCGTGTGGTATTCACGAGTATACATGTCAAATTTCAGAACTCTAGCTTTTTGGGTTTGCGATATTCTTGCGTTAATACAGACGGACGGACGGACAGGGCTATATCGACTCAGCTCGTCGATCTGATCAAGGATATATATACTTTATGGGGTCTGCGACATCTCCTTCTGCCTGTTACATACATTTTCCCAAAAACATTATACCCTGATTTCCCATTTTCAATGGGTTCAGGGTATAAAAATGAGAAAATTACTGGGTATTTTTAAACTCGACACGCACACAATTTTGAAGCTTCTAGCACAATAACTGTAATTCATGTTTACCATACCCCCATTTTTTTTTTAACCTTGGTGTGCCCATGGATTCGCTTAACATGAAATGACTTATTGACTGGCATCCATATTCAAATTTTTGGAGGGGCTTAATATAATGTGTCAATTAATAGTCCACCCTGTTAACGTACGCTGATATGAGCGATCAGCTCTGCGCTCCTGGCAACTAATACTCAACTGCCTCTGTTTCGTGGTATAAGCGAGACTCATAACCGCCAGTACCTTCTTCCTGGAGCAAATGATTTGAATCATTTGTATCGTCATTTACTGATCTCCAATTTTACTGTTTTTATAGAACTGTGTGAGTTGCCTAAGCCGCGAGAAAGAGTTAACCTCCATTGATGCAGGTCCGCCGCCACCTTGTGATTTTTGAGAGGTACCTGATTTTTTGCTGACTTTGATTACCGTCCTTTATGTTTTTATGGAAAATGGGGATCTTTTTCTGATAAGAACCCCTTTTCTTCAGTATATTTCGCATTATTTTCTGCAAAAATGTTCCTTTCATTGCTCGATTCATCTTCTTGAGTCAAAACTAAAGCAGCAGGAAGGTATTTTAGATATACGGGAAAAAGCGGCCCACCTTAGAGATTATCTTAGTCCCGAGACCAAAAGTGGGAAGAGCATCATTTTTAATTTTTCATTTGATAATATCTAAGGACTGGGCACTATAAGTCTTCTAATCGGGCTATTCGTCATCAGTCATTTTATGATTTGTTGTATTCTTATTTTTAATGTAAGCAGGAATTAGCTCGTCTTCGCTACTATCATTTTTGCGGGTGCATAAAGTTCAGATTACCGTACAATTAATTTATTTTTGAGATGTAAAGAGTTTCAGGGTACACAAAATAAGCATTTCACATACTTTTTGTATGGAATTGCAAATATTTCGATGTATAATGTTTGGAAACAACTAAATAATCATTCACACCGAAAGCCTCCAGTTGCTAAACATTCAAAGATACGAATTTATCAATTTGCAACACCCCTAATTTTCCCTAAATTTTGTATCTAGTATGTTTCGCATTAATACAATTTTGAATTTTTGACATATACCAATTTCTTACAATTTAGTTGTAAATATAATCAATAAGCTAAATATTTCATTAAAATCTATTAAGTCTGTCTCTCAAACAAGAACTCAATAGATCATCTACGCCTACAGGATGATCTAATTTCCTTTCAAAATTTGTGTAAAGCTAATCAGTTGCATCTAAATTGTTCTAAGTGTATGACAATGACTTTAGTCGTACCACTCCATTTTTTGCATACAAAATTATACAATCAACAATGTGTCCTTGCAACGTATTTCTACAATCAAAGATCTCGGAGTGCTCTTTCACTGTAAACTTAGATTCAATACCAATATCCTAATAAAGCAAATGTGTACTTGGTTTTCTTAAACGTTGGTGTAAAGAGTTTAATGATCCGTTTGTCACTAAACTTCTTTTTGTCTCGCTGGCACGCCCTATTTTAGAATATTGTTCTATTATATGTTCGCCACAGCAGAAATTGTATCAGGACCGTATTGAATCGGTTCAGAAGCAATTTCTTCTTTTTGCCTTGCGCAATCGTAACTGGGATCGTAACCTTCGTTTACCGCCCTATCGTAGTAGGCTCCTTCTTTTAGATCTTCCATCGTTAATCAATCGTAGAATAGTCTTGGGCATTGCTTTTCTATACAATTTGATTAA
Source organism: Drosophila fulvimacula (assembly GCA_035045555.1). Classification (NCBI taxonomy): domain Eukaryota; kingdom Metazoa; phylum Arthropoda; class Insecta; order Diptera; family Drosophilidae; genus Drosophila; species Drosophila fulvimacula. The sequence goes on along the minus strand of JAWNOX010000160.1, from coordinate 202,405 downwards.
CGGTAGTATTGATTCGCCTTCTCTCTTATTTCAAATCATTTTCCTAGTTCCTTCCCGTGCTTCTCGTCACTTTTGTCCTCTTTATTTACCTATATGTAACTGTAACTATTCTTTGTACAGTGCGTTTCGTGTTCTATGTACTAAGTATAATACTTATTTTCATGTATGTAGTTCTGAACTCTCTCTTTCCTTAATAAAATCTTCTCTTTCAGCATATTTCAGAGAAATCACACACACACTTCAGTAGAATGCACCTATGCAATTCTCCCTACTTGTGTAGTGATTTCTCTTATCGTACTTTACTTTTTAAGATTTTTATTTTTTCTTATATTTTTATAACCTTTTTTTCACTTTATCTATCTTGCTTAGTTTCAATGATATCACTAACTATATCTGGCTGTGATTTGGGGCATAGCTCGCCGGTCCGGCATCGGGTTGGTGAAATCATTGCTATATATTGTTAGTATTAGTACGTTTAGCCAGTTGACAAATGTGCTTAAAAAATGTTTTAAGAAATAACAAATACAATAGAACTCTGCTTGAATCATCAGCTGGTAAGTTAAAAAAAGTAGTTTTCTCCTATTTTCCACGAAGAAATACAATTTTTTGATAGTCCATTACAGGGGTCTAGGGCAATATAACTGGACATTTTCGACGCGTACACTTAAAAAATTTGGAAAAATTACAGAGTATTTTTAATAGGTCACGCCCCAAAACGGGCAAAAAAATAATTTTTGGCCGATCGATAGAGGAGATCACCAGTAACCCACCATCCAATATCTAGCTCCAAAATTGTAGGAGGTATAAACTCGTGCGGTTTACCACGCTCCCTGTGGTCGTAAATATATACGCCATAGCTTATTGAACTAAGACTTTTACAAGCAGTGTTTCTGAGATACAGGAAAATTCATTTTCCAATTGACACAATCTTGACAGTTTATCTGACGAGAGTATACACGAGTATATATTTCAAATGTCAAGTCTCTAGCATTTGCGTTTATGCGGACGGACAGCAGGACGGACATTACACAAAACCAATATTCTCACTTTAACTTTGTTAATGTGTATAACTATTTAATATATAATAGCCATTAAATATTTACATACATACATACATACATTCACATCTCAAACCACTTTATCTTAAACAATTTTTTTTTTTTAAATAAAACGTCATTTTTATATAATGAAATATATATAACATTTTTTGGCTATCATAAGTCCATATTACAAATTTCCAATACGCATCAAATATGTATGACGCTATTCGATAATGTCTAGTGTAAAATACCTTAAATCGTTGAGCCTTAGCATAATTAAAAGAATACCACTGCAGAATGAATCGTTTTTCTGTATTGATTCCATACGTTTCGGTGTGGAATCGTTGATGTTCTTTTATTGTGAGCTATCGTTGTTTTGATTTTTGTAAGGAGAAAGTAAAATTGACGGAAGTAATGTAAGTGAATATTATTATAGTAAGGGGAATTCGTGAACTAATGCATCTAATTTCTCAAACGTATATATATATATATATATATATATATATATATATATATATATATATATATGTATATATATATATATATATATTACTAAAAATATAATTATAATATAATATATACATATGCATACATATATTTATAAGAAATTCCAAACAAAAGATACAATTTAAACTCATTTACACATATCCTTTCTTCGTATATTAATATGGATTATGTTATTTTTTAAGCATTTGCATAAAATTGTAAATATATACATACATACATATGTACATATGCGTTTGTGTGGCAATACGAAGCAATATACACTTGCCATAAAAACTATGCGTACAGGCATAATTATTTAAAACTGGTCATTTCGATAGTTAATAAATACGGTTAATAATACCTTTTAGATCAATGTTATATTTTTTAATGAACAAATATCTAATTTATCATCAGTTCTTTTTTATTATGTTAAACAGTTTTTTTTTTATATTTAGAATCATAAAATAACAACGAAATCTGGGCAAGAAAAAGTCTGCGTACAACCTAAAAAAAAACAAAAGGTTTTTTAAATAAAATTAAAAATTAGTATGGGGTTGGTTAGTATGGTTACCTTTCCGTTTCTTGATCTCTTCCACCAGTTTTGGTATGGATGGCTCCACTTTCCGGGTAAATTCCACCTAAATTTGGAGCCACTCCTCCATTAGAATTGATTTCAGCCTATCCCTTCGAAAAACTGCGTGATCAGGATAATTCTTTCAGAGAAATTGTCGAAATTGTTGACCGAACGTATTCTTCTATACAGAGGTCATCAACAATTATAATTTGACTGACTTCGTTCAGTCAAAACCACGTTCTTGGAGGCGCTCAAGACTGACCGATCGAAAGAAGAGGGAAGTGCTGAAGACGATGCGGAATGACTGCAGCCAAGATTGGTCAGGAAGTCAAGGAGAAGTATTAGAATAGCTCCAAAAGACACCGTCCTACAATTTATTTGTTTATGATTTTAAATATAAAACAAGTAAAAACGTTGCAGTCGGGGGCAACCGACTGCGAAATACTCATTCACACCGCAAGCTCCCAGTTCGATAACATTCCAAGAAACCAATTTTCCACACCCCTAATTATCCCTCAATTTTGTATTTAGTGTCATGTGCATTTAATACAATTTTGGTTTTTGCTATACACCAATTTCTTACAATTCACTTGAAAATATAATTAATATGCTGAAAATTTCATTAAAATCCGTTAAGTAACACAGAAGTTACTTCAACAACACGTTTAGGCAATTGACAAATGTGTTTGGTGGTTGCACAGCGAACATTTTCTTATGTTCTAAGAAATAACAAATACAATAGAATTCAGCGTTAATCATATGCTCATTAAGTTACTTGCTAATAGAATTGACGCGCGCCGATCATAGCACCCTTGTCTCGAGCCTCGGGTGATTTGGTATATTATACACATTTTATTTATAATTATTATTGGTTTGGCAAGCACAGTGTTGGCGTCGTGGTAGAGATACCGAATTTTAACTCGTGCAAGTAAGTTGAGGTTCGAATCTCGGATTTTCTATGTCGGATTTTCCTTTATTTCCTAATTTTTTGTTCTAAAATATATATTTTTTACATTTATAATATTTAGCAACTCAATTTAGATTGTAAAAGCCCAAAAAGTCAATAAATTGTGTGTTTATAGCTCAAAAATAGTGGTTTAATTCTATTTGTCACGCCCTAATGGGCGTAGATATATCCGCCATACCTTATTCAACTTGGGATGTCAACGCGAGTATACATTCCAAATCTCAACTCTCTAGGACTACTACAAGTAGTAGTATTCTGACATACAGGAAAATTCATTATCCAATTTGCCATGCTCGTAGTGGGCGTATCGGGAAAATCTTGACACTTTATCTGACAAGAGAATATGTATACGAGTATATACTCCAAATTTCAAGTCTCTAGCTTCAATAACAGAAATGGTTTGCGTTCTTATGGACAGACGGGCGGACAGACGGACATTGCACAAACCCAATATACTCATTTCATTATGTGAATAAGTATTAAAACTGTTTTATATAATAAAAAAAAATTGATAATATTTGTGTGTAATTAGTTTTAATGGCAAATGTGTATACATACACATGTACATTTGCATTACACTGTGCCACTAAAGTCACCGTACACCTGATACATTTTTACGAAACACGCTGTAACTTTCAAATTATTTATGAAATATAAAATTTGTTTTGAAAGTTTTTGTAGGTTTCGTTAAAAAACGAAACTATAAATTCAGTTATAAAACAAATAAGATTGCTTTAGTCGAGACTGTTCAGCTAGGAGATACCCCGAACCCTCCGTAGAGCCGATATTCCAAAACATGCCTTTTTTACATGTACACACATACATATACTGAAGGCAATACACATACGCAAGCACATTAATGCACCAATAAGCACGCGTTGTGCTAACTGCGCAGTTTGGGTAGCGACTTTGCTTAGGCTGCAATATGGCTATATTATTAGAAGTTAAAAGTTTAATACTTTGTAGATGGACTTTCTTAAGCATACTTTCACAACGTGATTCCATTGCATTCATATGTGTGTACTTTCCAAAACACGAGCACAAGTCTCACGTATTTGAAACCAATCTTTTTTTTTTTTTTAAATTTTGGCATCCAAAATTCAAAAGTTGCAAAATCGTTGAATACATTTCATGAAACTTCACAGTAAATTTGAATCTTTAGCTCTTACGTTATACGAAAAACAAACTCGATTTATCGAAGTTAATCGATAAGGGAACGGGAGGAGTTATCGAAAAACAAAATAGCCTGGTATACATGATTCATGTATCCATGTATTCACGTCAAATATCTGATCTCTAGCAATGTGGTTTACGCGATCATACGAACGGACAGACGGACATTGCTATATCGACTCACTTCATCGAGCTGATCAGGAATATGTATAATTTATGGTGTCTGCTACGCCTCCCGCGTGTTTTCATAAAAACATACCCTGATATATTTTTTAAATCTTATATATTTGAATTATATATTTAAAATATTTGAAGTTAGAATTTCTAAACCTTGTATTTATTTTTATTGGACTTTTATTATACCCTGAACCCATTAAAAGTGGGTAATCAGGGTATAATGGTTTTGTTGCAGCCCAAATGTATGTAAATGGCAGAAGGAGGCGTGGTAGACCCCATAAAGTATATACATATATTCTTGATCAGGCCGACAGGCCGAGTCGATTGAGCTCTGTCCGTCTGTCCGTATGTTTGAACGCTTGGATCTCAGAACCTATAATAGCTAGAGACTTGAACTTTTTTTTATAGATTCGTGTATATCACGCCCAGGTCGAGTTTGTTTTAGAAATGCGATAACTCTTCTCGTTCTTTTTTATCGATTAAAAACGAAATCGATTTTCAGTTTTAAAATTATATCTTCTATATCTTGATAGTTAGAGACTCCAAATCTTGTATTTAGCTTAATGGGACTTTTATACAATTTTGATTTTTGTTAAATTTTTGATGCCACGCCCCCTTCGCCCAAATTTTCAAAACACTTATTTCAAATACTAGAGACTTGTGCTTTTGCACATACACGCATATGAATGATATAATTACGCTGCGAAAGTTTGATTAAGAAAGTCGATCTACAAAAAAAAGTTATTAAGCATTTAGTTTCCCATAACACGTACATATTGGCGCAGCGCAGTCGCTGAGTAAACTCCGCAGTTAGCAGAGCGTATGCGTGTGCGTGTGTATGTATGCGTCGCTTGTATTATACATACATATGTATGTACACATGTACATACTGTATATATTTACATATATATAAAATAGGAGTAACATCGATATACCTTAAATAAAGTCAATATAATGTACATATGAATAGATGAAATGCATTATGTTATTAAACGAAACGTTTACCAAATGTTTACGTGCACACGCGCGTGGCAACAGCAGCAGAAGCTCTAGAAAATTCGAAGAATTCATAACAACAACAAAGACAAATTGGGGAAGAATTTTCAGCAGAAGTTCAGCAGCTCAGTAGCAGTAGCTCAGTAGCTCAATAACTTTACTTAGGAATTCGCTATCTCACTCTTATGTATTGCAACGACTGTGTTGGTAGAAGCGATGATCGCCGACATAAAGTCTCGGGTTCGATTCTCTAAGCTGACGTCAAAACTTTTTTTAAGCAAGTTACTTAATCTTTTTTTTTTTTTAATTTTTTAATTTAATTTAAAATTATATATAAACTTTGACGTGCATTTAAAGCCGCCGATAGGCGGGGTTCAGGGTATTTCCTAGTCGGGCACCTCCGACTAGAGTTTCCTTACTTGTTCTTTCTTAAATTATATAATTCTATACAAACTGTGAAGTGAATTTAAAATTGCCGGGCTGCAGGGTTTAGGGTAGTCGGCACCTCAAACTACAGTTTCCCTACTTGTTATTTATTTTATTTTAAAATATATAAAGGAACATTACAGTGAAGAAAACAATATGAAAAGAAGTGCGTTTCCAACTAAAATATAATGTCTAACTTGCGTGCCTTTTTATAGCCTGAACCCATTGAAATTGGGAAATCCAGGTATGTTTTTGTGAAAATATATGTAACAGGCAGAAGGAGACGTCGCAGACCCCATAAAGTATATATATATATTCTTGATCAGATCGACGATCTGAGTCGATATAGTCCTGTCCGTGAAAATTTGATTAAGAATGTCCATCTACAAAAAAAATTTTAACCATTTAATTTCCCAAATCATAGGCATATTGCAGGCCGATCGCAGTCGCTGTTCAGTTAGCAGTGCGCGTAATCATATTACGTCCGTGTGCATGCGTATGTGTGTGTATGTGTTGCTTCTAATATATATGTATAATAATCAGGCTTCCAATATCGGCTATTCGAAGGGTTAACACCTTAATTGAATTACTAAATATTATAAATTTAACAAGTAAGGAAACTCTAGTCGGAGGTGTCCGACTAGGAAATACCCAAACCCCCGCCTATCGGCGGTTTTAAATGCACTTCAAAGTTTATATATAATTTTTAATTAAATTAAAAAAAAAAAATAAAAATAAGTAACTTGCATAAAAAAAGTTTTGACGGCAGCTTAGAGAATCGATCCCGAGAGTTCATGTCGGCGATCGGCGCCTCTACCAACACCGCCGTTGCACTACATGAGTGTGAGATAGCGAATTCCTAAGTAAAGTTATTGAGCTACAGAGCTGCTGAACTTCTGCTTAAAATTCATCCCTAATTTGTCTGTGTTGTTGTTATGAATTCTTATAATTTTCTAGATGCTTTTGCTGCTGCTATCACGTGCGTGTGTACTTAAACGTTTGGTAAACGTTTTGTTCAATAACATAATAGATTTCATCTATATATTATATTGACTTTATTTGAATTATATTTATGTTATACTTATTTTATATATACATACATACTTACATACATATGTATGTATATTGCAAGCAACGCATACATACACACGCACACGCATACGCTCTGCTAACTGCGCAGTTTACTCAGCGACTGCGCTGCGCCAATATGTGCATGCTATGGGAAATAACTTTTTTTGTAGACCGACTCTCTTAATCAAACTTGCGCAGCGTAATTATATCATTCATATGTGTTTATGTGCAAAAGCACAAATCTCTAGTATTTGAAATACGTGGTTTAGAAATTTTGGGCTAAGGGGGCATCCAAAATTTAACAAAAATCAAAATTGTATAAACGTCCCATTAAACTAAATACAAGATTTGGAGTGTCTAACTTTAAAGATGTAAGATGTAAAGATAAGATATAATTTTAGAACGAAAAATCGATTTTCGTTTGTGATCGATAAAAAAAGAACGAGAGGAGTTATCGAAAGAAAAAAACAAACTCGATCTGCGCGTGATATACACGAATCTACAAAAAAAGTTCAAGTCTCTAGCTATTATAGGTTCTGAGATCCACGCGTTCGTATGTTTGAACGCGTGGATATCAGAACAGACGGACAGACAGACAGAGGACAGGGCTCAATCGACTCGGCTTGTCGTCCTGATCAATAATATATATACTTTATGGGGTCTGCCACGCCTCCTTCTGCCTGTTACATACATTTGGGCTGCAACAAAACCATTATACCCTATTACCCATTTTTAATGGGTTCAGGGTATAAAAAACGACCAACTTTGGCTTTTTTGATCCGGATAACAACACGAAACTGATTCAGCATACTGATATGAAATACAAATAGCTGCTGTATCGCACTTGACTGCTTTATAACTGCAGGAAAGTTATTGACACCCCGCCCCAATGTCCGCATCTGAATCCTATTAAATTTGTTTTGGGCATTTCTGAAGAAAAAAGTGGCCAAACGAAGCCCCTACTTCAAAAAATTTGCTAATTCGTTACATTAAACAGGAGTGCCGCAAAATATCGACGAATATTAGCCAATTCCATATTGATCTTAAAGAAATACAGATCTCATTGCATTTTGCAAACAATTAATGGACAGCTAAAATTATCTGTTTTCTTTTGTTTTGCATAATTTTTTATGTTTTTCTTTCTTATGATTTTTGTTACTTATTTTATTTAAGAATATATAAAGCAACAATACTGTAAAAAAATATGGAAAGAAGTGCCTTTCCCACTAAAATCTGATGTTAAAGTTGAACTTATGTGCATTTTTTCGTTTTGCAAACAATTAATGGACATACTGTACATATAATATAATATAATATAATAATAAAATAATAATAATCGCAAATCAATAAAAACTATAAAACTATAATTGAGTGTCGTGCATTTTGGACGAGTTCATTCAGGTCGATAAATTTATTTTCATGCAACACATTGTTCGATAAATATACGATATATTTATATATATATATATATATGTATATATTTTAAAGTGGCTTTTTATGACCATTTCCGACGTGCAGAAGTGCCCCTTTTCATAGATTTTCGTAAAGTTGAAATTTTTGTGTAATTTGGATCACCCTGTGATAATAATCTTGTACATGTGTATATATGTGGATAAGAAACCTTGACAACTTGTATGGCTGTTTGGTAAGCGGAGTTGAGTACAGAAGGTGAAGTGAAGAAATAAAATTATTAATTTGTAAAACACCATACGCGCATTAGTAAATAATATATATTCTATAAAAAAAATTAAATACATACATAAAACTGCATTGTATTTGATAAAACAACCTTCAATTAGTGACGTCCCGTAGCTGACGCCATTTTGTATTTACATATTTTGAACACAAAGTTTAAGTATTTGTAAATGGAACTTGGGAAAAAAAGGTAAAACTTGTTTCTACATACATACATATATGTATATTAAGTATTCAAACATGCATATATCGACTGGTAATTAAATTTAAATTATAGCTTCAAATATATTCCTTGCACTGCAGTGTGGAGAATGTGTATATGATTGTGTGTTAAATTAAAAATAATTGAGAATTTGCAATATTTTAGTTTCTTACGTATATTCATAAATATTCGATTAGTATTTTGTTGATTGTATGTGGATATATAGAGTTCCATTAAAGTCAGCGTATTCCGGATACATTTCCACGAATATTAAACATTGTAAAAATTTGTTTTACAACAAAAATGTTTTTTGGTGCACGTTTCTAAACTAATCGTAACTAATCACAATTAAATTTAAATAATAATCATATTGTATTTTAACCTAATATTAAACATTAAACAAGTAAGACAGCTCGTGTCGAGACCGCTCGACTACGAGATACACTGAATAGTGGATATTGCAAACATGTATTTCGATAGTGAGTAAATATGATTAGTAATGCTTTTTTGATGAATATTATATTTTGTAATGAACAAATTTTTAATTGCAGTACATTTATAAATTTTTTTTTTATTATCAGTTTTTTGTAAATATGTTATCATAAAACAACGAATATTTGACAAGAAAAAGTACATACATATGTACATATGTATGTGTAAAACAAAAAAAAAAAAAAATTTTTTTTTTTTTTTTTTTAAATTTAAATTTAGTATGATTGTTTCTTGAGATCTTCCAAACATTTTGGCATTGATTGCACCATTTCCTAAATTATGACAGATTTTAGTGTATCTTTCCATACAATTGCGTGATCAGGGAATTCTTTAAGAGAAGTTAGCGAAATTTTTAAGTCAAAGCCACGTTCTAAACACTTATCGGTCGACTTTCGATAGTTTGTCAGCTCTAATGAGCATATGTCCAAGTCTTCAGCATTTCAAATATGTGTTTTGTAAATTTGGGACGAATGGGGCTTGGGATCCAAAAACTACAAATCTTTGTATGCACTCCATCTATCTATTTGCAGTCTCTAACTTTAACGGTACACATAAATGGAAGTAAATTGATCGAAATTTATCGATAAATACGAAACGGGATAAGTTATCAAAATAAAAACTCGTACTGCGTAGTAGTAGTATTCAAGAGTATACATGTAAAATTTCATACATATCTCTGATTCACAAGATCGCTCCGTTCATACAGACGGACTGGGCTATATCGAATCAACTCGTATATATCGTCAAGCTGATCAAGAATATATGTACATATATACTTTATGGGGTCTGCGACGTCTCCTTCTACCTGTCATTTCATTCATTTTCAATGGGTTCAGGGTATAAAAGAAACTTAAATATAATAAAATGAAAATTTATGATAAATGTGGGTAATTAAATAGTTGTTCATTAAAAAATATAATACTGATCAAAAAAGTATTAATATGTTGATTCACTATCGAAATAGCCTGGCAACGGTACATAAATATGTATCTATATTGAAAGCAACACACGCACGTATGAGCGCTCGCTCTGCTAACTGTGCTTGGACTGCAATATGCTTATATTATTTTAAATGAATATATTTTTTTTGTTGCACTTCATGAAATTTTAACATTTTGATTATTTCATGTGTATATTTGCCAAATCACAAGTCTCTAGCATTTAAAATACGTTTTTTGCAATTCGGGGCGAAGAAAGAGTGCTATCCAAAATCCAATATGTGTATTTACTACACGTATCTACACAGTGAAAGTAAAGTAAATAAAGTCTCTAGCATTAACGATATACATAAATCTAAATAAATTGATGAGGAAGCGGGATGAGTTATAAAAAAAAAAACTTACTGCGTAAGGTATTCACAAGTATATATGTCAATATCGACTCAGTTCGCCGAGCTGACCAAGATTATATATATCCTTTATGGGGTCTGCCACGTCTCCTTCTGCCTGTTACGTACATCTTCACAAAAACATTATATCCTGATTTCCTATTTTCAATGGGTTTTGGGTACAAACATTTAATTTCCGTTAACACAGATAACATCTAATAACCGAAGTGCAGTCAATATGAAAACTGCGCAGTTATCAGATCGCACGTTTATGTGGGTATAACGGCTATTCGTTGGGTTCAGGGAAACTCCTACTCGAGCGGCCTCCACTACCGGACACTTACTATTTATGAATTGACTATGTATGTGTATTTGTTACTTATATACATTTTGAATTATTACCCTTTTGTTTAAATAAATATATTTTTTATTCGGATTTATTTCAGGTATAAGGGTGGTCGGACACCTTCAGTTAGGTCAAGTGATAGGCGACGTCCTCAAAGTTTTTCTGCATCATCTACACTATCCCCGAGGGTTGTTTTATCTCGTTTAGAACCTAGAGATTTCGAACGTCTTCGATTATCATATAAAGTTGCTATTGACCAAAGGAGATCTCGAAGCTGCCGTGGCATGAACATGGGTCAAAAAATTAGTGGCGGTGTTAAAACAGTTAACCGTAATGATTCTCAGGCAACATTTAAACCTATTATACCAAGAGAACTACAAGCTGATTTTTTAAAACCTGCTCGGATTGATATATTGCTGGATATGCCACCAGCAAATCGAGAAGTTCAACTGAAACATTCATGGAACTCAGAGGACAGATCGTTGAATATATTTGTAAAAGAAGATGATAAATTAACATTTCACAGACATCCCGTCGCACAAAGTACTGATTGCATTCGCGGAAAATTAGGACTTACGAAAGGATTACATGTATGGGAGATATATTGGCCAACAAGGCAAAGGGGTACACATGCAGTTGTAGGAGTTGCATCAGGTGATGCACCTTTGCACTCTGTTGGATACCAGAGCTTAGTTGGATCTACTGAGCAGAGCTGGGGCTGGGACTTAGGCAGAAACAAATTATATCACGACTCGAAGAATTCTGCCGGTGTCACGTATCCGGCAATTTTAAAAAATGATGAAGCTTTTTTGGTCCCAGATAAATTCTTAGTCGCTTTAGATATGGACGAAGGAACTTTAAGCTTTATTGTTGATCAGCAATACCTAGGCATTGCATTTAAGGGTCTCAAAGGAAAGAAACTGTATCCAGTGGTTTCTGCTGTATGGGGACACTGCGAGATAACAATGCGTTATATCGGTGGATTAGATCGTAAGTATAACTTCATTTATCGAGTGTAATCGTTAATTTTTATTCCGTGTACTTATTAAAAATGAGTTGGTTAAAATGTATGTAGACGTGACATAAATTATATATGTTTATTCTAATTTCTAGTCAGCTAGGTCAATTTACTCATATACGTCTGTCGTTTTCAGAATACATAGGAGATCTATATATCATGTGCGGCTCAAGTTTGGTTAAACAAATTCCAGTTATAATTTTGTCGCTTGAAAACGGGATCAAAATGCTGTTATGTATCGTACATCATCTAAAAATTCAGTTTCATAAGATCGCGTGCTCATTATTTATCAGATCGTCAGTCCGTCGGTATGAACGCTGATCTCGTAATCCTCACAGAACGAGTTTTTTTTTTCGATAACTCATCCCGGCTGCTTATTATCTATTATGATAAATTACCTGATAAATTGCCTTCGTTTTTCGTATACCGTAAGAGCTAGAGATTTTAAATTTACTCTGTAGTTCCATTTAATGAATACAAATATTTTTTTTGTAATTTTGGATGCCACTCCCCCTTTGCGTATTTCAAATATTAGAGACTTGTGCTCGTGATTTGGCTATGAATGAATTTATCACGATATGAAAGTTTGATTGAGAAAGTCCTACAAAGAAAATATAACCTTTAATTTCCCATATCATATTGCAGCTCAAGCGCAGTCGCTGCTCAGTTGGCAGAGCGCGTGCTCATTATTGCATCCTTGGGCGTGCATATGTGTGTATGTTTTGCTTACAATATATATTGCATTCTTGCAATATCGGCTATTCGAAAAGTTCAGGGTATCTCCTAGCCCTCTCGACTAGAGCTTCCTTACTTGTTTTGTACTAAAAAGCTTCCTTTATATTTTTTTATCGATTAAAAACCAAAATCGATTTTTCGTTTTAAAATTATATCTTTTACATCTTTAAAGTTAGAGACTCCAAATCTTGTATTTAGTTTAATGGGACCTTTATACAATTTGATTTTTGTTAAATTTTGGATGACACGCCATTTCTTCTCAAATGAGGAAATGAAATGTATGCATGCGTTGCTTGCGCAATTTACATACATATGTATGTACATCCAGTTTGACACGAAAGTGTTTTCACAGCGAAAAATTTTCATATTTTTTTTACTTTAAGGCTTAAAAAAAGACAATGGCTAAGATTTCAATAATTTTTTTAATTATAGCTAGTAATTTTAAAAATTATCTCTTAAAATTAATAACAAAAAGTTTAAAACTTATTCATGTTGCTGAGATAAATAACATTAACTAAAAAATGAATTAAATTCTGGTGACAGGAAAGTGTTTGCACAAAAGTAAATTAAAAGAAAAAGATCCAATTTGAACAGATTAAATTCTAAAATTAGTATTTGGTGTATCCACCGTTAACAACCGCTTCCAATCGTCTATTCATCGAGTTAATAAGCTTTTGAACGTATTCAATCGGTGTTTTCTCCCATTCCTCCATAATAATCGCCCTGAGATCAGTTTTATTTGTTGGCCGTCGCTTAGCTGTCCGTTTTTTTAGATTTGATTGGATTGAGATCCGGACTCTGAGCAGGAGTATCGAATACCTTTTTGCAATGATGTATAAGCCATTCCTAGACTAGCTAAGACGAGTGTTTCGGCTCAGTATCTTGTTGAAATAACCATTGGCTTCCATTTAGACCCAGCTTTTCCACACTAGGGACTACATTTTCTTTAAGGACATTTAGGAAAATATGTTTGTCCATATTTCCTTTAATAAAAGCCAACTGCCCAACTCCAGATGCTCCACAACAACCACAAACCATGGCATTGCCGCCACCATGCTAGACTGTTTTTTTTCCTTTACATTTTTATACCCTGAACCCATTGGGAAATCAGGGTATAATGTTTTTGTGAAAATGTATGTAACAGGCAGAAGGAGACGTCGCAGACCCCATAAAGTATATATATTCTTGATCAGTTCGACGAGCTGAGTCCATATTGCCCTGTCCGTCCGTCCGGCCGTCCGTCTGTAATAATGCGCTGATCTCGTAAACCACAAAAGCTAGAGACCTGAAATTTGACATGTATACTCGTGAATACCATACGCAGTACAAGTTTGTTTTTTTCGATAAAAAGTTATTAAACATTTAATTTCCCATATCATAGGCATATTGCAGCCCGAGCGCAGTCGTTGTTCAGTTAGCAGAGCGCGTGCTTATATTACGTTTATGTGCGTGCGTATGTGTGTGTATGTGTTGCTTGTAATATACATGTAAAGTAATCACGCTTCCAATATGATTGCTGTAGTTCCTGGCCAAGTTTTACAGCTGATCCCATCGGGTTTCCATTTACAGTAGACACTATAAGCCTTTCCTGACGAGCATTAATTTTTTTTGGGCGTCCAATTCGGCTTGCTGGTTCTATTTTTCCGCTGGAAACATAATGTTTGATAACATTCCGAACAGTGGAGAATGCTCTGTCAATTAATTTGCCGATTTCCCGATAACATTTATTTTGACAATATAATTTTATTACTAATTTTTGGACATCTATCGAAATTTCTGGACCTCTGCTCATTTTGATAGTTTTATGATGAAATCCAAACACAAAAACAACGCAAAACAATGTTTGTGCTTTAGAGAAGAATATATTAAAACAGAATGCACAAAAAAAAAGAACTGAACTTTACCGTTGCAATATCAAAAGAGAGCAAAAAAGTCACACGAAGAGAGGAACTGTGCCAATAATTTTTTGGAAGGAATTTGTTTGTTTGTTTTATTAATGGTTTTTTAGTCAAGCGCGTTGGAAGATAATTGAAAAGTTCAAGTTCTTTTATGTTATATAAATATTAATGATCCAACAAAATCTGATGTTATTTTTTTCTCTAGCCCTGATAGAACAAAAGTTATAGTGACATAAACTTGAATTTTTTGGTGTGCCAATACTTTTTTACCCATTTCTAATGGGTTCAGGATATAAAATTTATGAGAAAATGCACGTAATTATTTCCTAAGAATATAATACATATGCTACATATTTTTTTGTTAATAAATATTGAAAGACTGAAAAGTGATTTTTAGTTATGGCTGTATTGGCTGTATTTATATGGCTGTATTTCTATAAGTGAAAAATAAACTTTTTTTGAATCGCTCGGCTTCAAGCAACTGTTAGACCAACAAGTAAGGAAACTCTAGTCGGAGGTGTCCGACTAGGAAATACCCTGAACCCCGCCTATCGGCGGCTTTAAATGCATTTGAAAGTTTGTATATAATTATTTTAAATTAAATTAAAAAATTAAAAAAAAACAAAAAAGATTAAGTAACTTGCATAAAAAAAGTTTTGACGTCAGCTTAGAGAATCGAACCCGAGACTTTATGTCGGCGATCATCGCTTCTATCAACACAGCCGTTGCAATACATAAGAGTGAGATAGCGAATTCCTAAGTACAGTTATTGAGCTACTGAGCTGCTGCTACTGAGCTGCTGAACTTCTGCTTAAAATTCATCCCCAATTTGTCTTTGTTGTTGTTGTTATGAATTCTTCGAATTTTCTAGAGCTTCTGCTGCTGTTGCCATGCGCGTGTGTACGTAAACGTTTGGTAAACGTTTCGTTTAATAACATAATGCATTTCATCTATTCATATGTACATTATATTGACTTTATTTAAGTTATATCAATGTTACTCTTATTTTATATATATGTAAATATATACAGTATGTACATGTGTACATACATATGTATGTATATTGCAAGCAACGCATACATACACACGCACACGTATACGCTCTGCTAACTGCGCAATTTACTCAGCGACTTCGCTGCGCCAATATGTGCGTGTTATGGGAAACTAAATGCTTAATAACTTTTTTTGTAGATCGAATTTCTTAATCAAACTTGCGCAGCGTAATTATATCATTCATATGCGTGTATGTGCAAAAGCACAAGTCTGTAGTATTTGAAATAAGTGTTTTGAAAATTTGGGCGAAGGGGGCGTGGCATCCAAAATTTAACAAAAATCAAAATTGTATAAAAGTCCCATTAAGCTAAATACAAGATTTGGAGTCTCTAACTATAAAGATGTAGAAGATATAATTTTAAAACTGAAAATCGATTTCGTTTTTAATCGATAAAAAAAGAACGAGAAGAGTTATCGAATTTCTAAAACAAACTCGACCTGCGCGTGATATACACGAATCTATAAATAAAAGTCTCTAGCTATTATAGGTTCTGAGATCCACGCGTTCAAACATACGGACAGACGGACAGGCGGACAGACAGACAGACGGACAGGGCTCAATCGACTCGGCTTGTCGTCCTGATCAAGAATATATATACTTTATGGGGTCTGCCACGCCTCCTTCTGCCTGTTACAGACATTTGGGCTGCAACAAAACCATTATACCCTGATTACCCATTTTTAATGGGTTCAGGGTATAAAAATGAGGATGCCCATATACTTATTACACTGGGGTATGAAACAAATTGAATATTTATCTTACCATGGAGCTCTATAATATATAAAATATATATTTTTACACATTGGGAGCGTATCACGAAGCTACACCTACGGTGAATACCGACTGAAAAGTTCTTGCTAATAATTAATAGATTTATACACTGTATTAAAACTGTTTAATTTTAATAATAAAATATTTAATTAAAATTACTATTCATGATATATTTAATATGCATTTTACAGCTGAACCGTTGCCATTAATGGATCTTTGTCGAAGGTCGATTCGACAGAAAATTGGTCGAGTAAACATGGAAGAACGTATACAACAATTACAGCTTCCACAGTCTATGAAAACATATTTATTGTATAAAAATCGTAGATAATATTTTTAAATGGGGATATAAAAGTTGTCATTTTGCATCTCTACTGCATGTGATGGGGGAAGTTAAGGTAAATAGTATTAGTCAGTAATAGTCTTTAATCAATGTTAGTTTTTGTCGTCAAGGAATAATGTAAAAGTATTTAATTATAACTATACTTTATATTCGTTTTCCTATTTGTATTGTAAATTAAGTCGATATGATTAACACAATATTTAATATAATCAAAAAGCATTTGCTAAACCATGAAAATAATTTTATTTTCTAAACCAAACCACTGGCATTAATAAATTAAACGGATAAATACAGAATAAAAAAAATATTAAAAAAAACAATGCAAGCTTCGTGGTATATTCAAAAGCATACAACTGTACCATAATTATAATAGATATAGCATCCATTTTAATTAAGTTTAAACATAGCGTAGGATTTCATTTTGATTGAGACCGTGTTCAAATTTCTAATTTTGTTAAAAATAAAATGTACATACACATGGCAAAAACAAATAAGATTTTTTTTAAGACATTCTATGTGTAAAAATAATTATATATACTTCTAAATTAAGATTTTATTTCAAATCTCGGCATATTAGGAATTCATTGGATGAGCAAAACGCATGTACATATGTACTCAATAGGGCGTAATTTCACTGACGGACCTTAGAATAATCGAATAAGTCTTAACACAAGGGTGCAATAATAATTTCAAAGCAACAAACTATTTTTTATTGCTAACAGTACTGATTTGAAGGATACTCAACCAATAAATAAAGCACTAATGTATCAAAACACGTAATTTTTATTTATAACATGCAGAATAGCTGTTAACTTATAAAAATGGATTAGGAAGTGTTAATAGAGTGCTGACATCCATTTCAATTCAATAAAGCTGGGGCACTTTATAATGAAAAACAAACAAATTATCAAAAAATGTTAAGTTAATTATAAGCATTTTCCATTGACGCTTTTGTCAATCCAGTAGTATTGACAGGCCGCATAAATATCCTATTCTGGGTAGAAATTATGCATACTTTCTGTCAATAATATACATTTATTTGTTTTTATTTTGACGGATACCTTAGTTTATCCCAATATATGTACTTATATTAGAGTTTAGATGGTATATACTTAATTTAACTTTTAGATTTTATGACATTTAATAAAGACTTAATTTCACTGAAAATTAATTAAATAGTTTAGCTTTCTTTTTTATATTTTTTGATCGGGGCTTAGAGCTGAGAGATCAAGCTATGTTCAACTTTGTCAGTCTTTGCGTTGATATGAAAGCTGCGAACGCATAAACCACAAAAACTACTATATACTCGTGTACACTAGTACCAAGTACATGTAGAAGGCGTGACAGACCCCTTAAAGTATATTCTAGATATGGTCGACAAGCAGTCGATTTAGCCCTGTCTATATGTTTGAACTCGTCGACCTCGGAAACTTTTATGGGTTCCTGTATAGGAATATGTTTTCGATTAAAAACGAAAATATACATTTTTTTATTAAATTATAATTGTCTTTGAAGAAAGGATATCCCAAACTTGGAAATTGTAACTTCCATACAGATACACAGAAACAAATTTTAAGTCTAACTAATATACGTAAGTGACATTGATGAGTTCTAACATACGGTCAGGGCTAAATCGACTCGGCTTGTCGTCCTGATCAGGAATATATGCAGTCATTCTAAGACCCCATAGAATAGAAATTTTCAGCATATTTGTCATATGAAAAGGGTCTACTTCAGTATGTCTCTGGCTGCAGGCCTTAAAGTGACACTCAAAACTTTTCGGTTTTATTAATTTCGACTTATGCCCCTAGCCTGTTATGAGAGCGAACATAGGAGAACGAGCTGCGTCCCACAACGACAACTGTTCTGACCTACACGTTTTTCCTCTCCCTTGTAGCAGGTAGTCCGTTGACCAGTCTATACATACTTGCTGATTAATGTTTGAGATCAGCTGCCATGTTTTTAAGCATGCCAGCTTGAGGCCGTCGAGTGGCTGCGTTGACGCTAGTGACAGTAAGAATTGTTCCGACCACAAGATAAGCCGGAGGGAGCACATCGCCGTCGTTTGGATTACTTCTGGAATCTATCTTCGTCCACATATTAAGAATGGCCTCACATCGACGAGCACTGTACGGGAAGATTATCGATTATTTGGGATAAAAGTTTTGGTATATAGCGAAAACAATGTACGTATTTTCTAAAGACTGCACAGCACGCCTCGAGCGTTTATAAGTTAAATCTGTTGCTGAAGCAATCCCGTTAGAACCATTGAGTTGACATGACAGTTAGAGCGATGCAAGTGTTCTAAGTAAACTGTGACGCATCTACAATTTTTTCATTTGCATTATGTGCTAGTGGCGCCTTCGTTAACTGACCTTTTACTCGCAACACATGCTTCTCTTGCTGCTGAGGCTGCAGAAAAGTTGTCAGTTTTTGAAGACCTGCAAAACTGTAGACTTTTTAATTATTTAATTTCTTCCACAAACACTTTGTGCTGAATGACTCATCGATAGAAAGGCAATACTTATTTTAAAGCCTGTCGGAATCAAGGAGACATTGTTCTCAATATTCAATTCAATTCATGATCATGTATGATGTATGCAAATCAACGGGGCTATATCGACTCAGCTCTTCGAGCTGATCAAGAATATATATATACTTTATGAGGACTCCTCGCCGTCTTCCGCCTGATACATACATATTCATAAAAAAAAGTATATATCACGCGCAAATCGACTTTGTTTTAAAAATTTGTTATTTTTGTTCTTGGTTGAAAACGAAGTTTGAATCTCCATCTCATGTATTTAGTTCCGAGGAACATTTATTCAATTTTTTATACTTATTCACAAAGTGAAATGTGTATATTGGTTTTGTGCTATGTCCGTCTTAGACACACTACACTACTCTAGAAGTCCTAAACATTTGAGATTTTGAATGTATACTCGCGTTGACAAAACTACCAAATATTTTGCTACAAAAAAATGAAGAAATAGAAGGAAGATTGACATCGCATCAGCGAGATTCGAACCTCCGCCCACATATACGAGTCAGACTTCATCATTTCTACCACGACGCCATCACTTTGCACTTTTTTTCATGACACTTCTTTTTCTTTGACAGAACCCAATAATAAATAAATAAAATGTGTTTACAAACCGACTTCGCCAAGGTACGAATCAAGGGTGCCTATGATCGGCGTGCCTCACTTCTATTACCAACGCCACTGAATTTCGTAGCGACCGAGTAACTTAATTTGCAGCTAATCAAGGTGAATTCATTTCATATTTTTTAGAACATAGGAAAATTATCGCAGTGCAGCCATCCACATTTTTCAATTGGCTAAACGTTTTGTTGAATAACTTCTGTGTTACTTAATCGATTTTAAAGAAATGTTCAGCATATTGATTATATTTTCAACTAAATTGTTGCAAATTTGTATATAGCAAAAATCAAAATTGTATTAAATACACATGAAATGAAATACAACATTTTTATACTCACGAGTATATGTTCCAAATTTCAAGTGTTGAATCTTGAATAGCATAGAAATGTTTTGCGTTCATACGGACGGACGGGCAGACAAACGGACAGCAAGACAGACATTGCACAAACCCAATATACTCATTTCACTTTATGAATGAGTATAATAAATGTAAAAATATGAGAAATCACTACACAAATAGGGACAATTGACAGTTCCGGTTCATTCTTACTACTGGGGTCTGAGCGTGATTTCTCTGAAATACGCTGAAAGAGAGGATTTTATTGAGGAAAGAGAGAGTTCAGAATAAAATACATGGAAATAATTATAATAATTACCACATAAAAAACTGAGGGAGAAGAGAGCGGAGAATAAAAATATATAAGAGAGAAGAGATCAGAGAATAAGCATACATAGTTATACAGAAAGAGCTTCTTGCATAAATGGACAATTGCCGCAGCGCAATGATTTCGCTGTCAAATATCTTGATGATGATTGATTGATGGTCTGTAAATAAAGTTTACGATCCCAGTTAAGATTGCGGAAGGCAAAAAGAAGAAATTGCGTTTGATCCGATTCAATACGGTCCTGATACAATTTATGCTTTATTTATATAATTGAATAATATTCTAAAATTCGACGTACCAGCGAGACAAAAAGAAGTTTGGTGATAAACAGATCGTTAAATTCTTTTAGACCAACGTTTAATAAAGCCAAGAACACTTTTGGCTTCATTAATGATGGTTAGGAAATGGGCATTGAAACTAAGTTTACAGTTAAAGAGCATCTTGAGTTCTTTGATTGTAAAAATGCTTTGCTAGGACACATTGTTAATTTTATAATCAGCAAAAAATGGAGCGGTACGACTAAAGGTCATTGTCATACACTTAGAGCAATTCAGATGCAACTGATTGGCTTTAAACCAACAATGAAAGGAATTTAGATCATCTTGTAGGGATAGATGATCTATTGAATTATTAAATTAATATTTTAGAGTGAGAAATACAACGGGGAAGGTCATTTATAAAAAGGGAGAAAAGTAGAGGGCCCAAATGACTAACCTGAGGAACACCCGAAGAGACAAATATGACCTTCGAAATAAATGTTCTCAAAAAAACTCTTTGGGTTCTACCCTTTAAATAGGAAGCTATCCAAGACAGAAGTTAGGAAAAAATTCCAATTGGTCAAACTTTTGCAGCAAGATATCATGCTTACCAGAGTCAAATGCCTTACTGAAATCAGTGTATAAAGTTATCACGCTACTCGGAAACTGACGACTTGGCAGAACAACGGGGTCTATAACCAGCGCAAGTCATAGCGAACTCCCATGACATTGTAGCTGTAACACGACACCACCCGTTAGGCACAAGTCAGCAGCGTGGTTTGCCGACGAAAGTCAGTGGCGTGGTTCCCAGGAACTGTGCTTCAGCGCAGCGACAAACGGCGGAGCAGTGCAACGGCCAACGACGGGAACGTCGAATAAAATAAGTTTTGAATTTTGTATTTAGTCTTAATTTGGATTCAGTAAAGCGCGGTGATTGCCTGCTCGAACATTAAGTCTCAATTCCTTATTCAGCCAGCCAGCGCTGCTGATTAAATATTAATCATTTGCATATCAATAATTGGCGCCCAACATAAATATCGGACTCGCGAAAGCAGCAGTGCAGTAATAGAATAATAAAAGCAACATCAAATCAGCATCGACACAAATACAAACAATCAACAGACAGCAGCGTTGGAGATAATTTAGAAATAATTATTTTTATTTATCGACAATAAAATATCATGTAAGTGATTTGTTTGGTGTATAGTACTGTTAATTAAAACAATATAAGAGAGAAATTAATTTCGGTTCGCGAAATATGGGGTTGCGTGCAGTGAAAGACAAACCCAAGACCGACGTACAAACTGACTGCCCGTTAGCAGACCTTTTAAATACACTACAGGTGACAGAGAAAAATACAAACAGAAAGGACGCGGACCAGTTTCGTTCTATTGTCGATGAGGCAGTGCAAAGCGCACTAACCAAGCACAAGAATTTACGAGGAGGGAAAAATCCCTCAGGCAGAACCCATTCACGTTATAGAGCATGAAATGGTAACACTAAGACAGGGCGGGATGACCGTCCTACAATATTATGATGAGGTGGAGAAAAAACGGACTCTCCTCACGAACAAAACACACATGACATACGACAAAAATCTAGCGGCCTTCATGTGTGAGAAATTCAAAGGTGACGCACTTTGGGTGTTTATCTCTGGCCTGAAGCGCAGCCTCACAGACGTACTGTTCGCGGCCAGGCCAACTGACTTACCTACAGCTCAAGAGATTGAAGCCAACCATGAAAGATACGATTTGTGGCGAGTTACGCCAGGGGCATTGACGACAGAAAAAGTTCTGACCAGCGTCAGCATGGCCACCAACAAATTCAGGCCCTAAACCCCCAACAGGGCAGTCAAGGGAAGAATCCCTTCTTTCAGAAATCAAAACCTGGAGCCGATAGGTCCCAGAACAACAACACCAAGGCCCCTGAGCCAATCGTCTAAGTTTAGTCAGTCCACACAGCACCAAAACTACTATAGATCACAGACTGGCCCGACAGACAACAGTCAGCCAGCCGAATCTGACCGTGCAACACCAATCTCAAAGGAGATTAACTATTCACAGGCAACAAAAGTCGCCGTCGCCGACGTTAACAAGAATTAAGACTCGGAGGTTGACAATGACTGCGCAAATTTCTTCATTCATTCGGCGAAGAGTAGTAGGTGTAGACATGACCTTCCTTATCGACACGGGGGCCTCTAAAAATGATATCAAACCCCACGCAAACCTTCGGGGTGTGCTCCCAGTCGATACCCCATTCGTAGTTCACTCCATACACGGTTCGAACAAGATCGCATGAAAATGCAATTTACTGGTATTTTGGAACGACGCATTCTTTTTATACCTTGAACCCATTGAAATTGGGAAATCAGGGTATAAGTTGTTTGTGAAAATGTATGTATCAGGCAGAAGAAGGCGTCGCAGACCCCATAAGGTATATTCTTTATCAGATCGACGAGGTGAGTCGATATAGCCCTGTCCGTCCGTCCGTCCGTCTGTATGAACGCAAGGATCTCGTAAACTACAAAACCATAGAGATCTGAAATTTGACATGTATACTCGTGAATACTATACATAAAACGATTTTCTTCAACCATTTACTGTTTAGATAGATGTAGTGAATGCCGACATTTTGTAGTATTTGGATTTTGGATGCCACGCCCTCTTCGCCTACAATTTGCAAAGCCCCGTATTTCAAAGACTTGTTCTTTGGCAAATACACACATATGAATGCCATAATCACACTGTGAAAATTTGATTAAGAAAGTTCATCTTCAAAAAAAGTTATTAAACATTTCATTTCCCATGTCATAGACATATTGCAACCCGAGCGCAGTCGCTGCTCAGTTAGCAGAGCATGTGCTCAAATTACGTTCGTGTGCATACGTATGTGTGTATGTGTTGCTTGCTATATAAATATGTATATGTAAAATAATCATAGCATGCTTCCAATATCGACTATTCGAAGGCTTCAGGGTATCTCTTAGTCGAGCGGTCTCGACTAGAGCTTCCTTACTTGTTTATCCTTGATTCCTTATCAACCTTGACGGAATCATAGAATTAGACCTGCTGAGGCAAGTAGGCGCAGACCTGGAAATTTGTTCGAAATCAGAACCACTCCAATTCCTAAAATGCGCTAATGGTAACTACACTTGTAGCAAGGAAAATAACACAACACGTCTGCAGTGGCCACTATACGCACAGTAGATGAGAAAGATGTCTACTCGAAGCTTTATCCATTCTTTTCGTTAACAAAGAAGTCAACGATCTCTTAAGAAACTGCATTATTAGGCAGTCCCGTTCTCCGTACATCAACCCAGTTTGAGTTGTGGACGAAAAGAGGTTGGA
Source organism: Drosophila fulvimacula (assembly GCA_035045555.1). Classification (NCBI taxonomy): domain Eukaryota; kingdom Metazoa; phylum Arthropoda; class Insecta; order Diptera; family Drosophilidae; genus Drosophila; species Drosophila fulvimacula. The sequence continues at coordinate 178,182 of JAWNOX010000160.1, read as the reverse complement.
CGAGGAAGGTAACAGAAACAGGAAGAAACGGATGGTCATTGACTTTAGGAAGTTAAATCTGAAAACCATCCCTGAGACCTACCCTATGCCAAGCATCACCATGATTTTGGCTAATCTTGGCAAAGCAAAATATTTCACGACACTCGACCTGAAATCAAGTTATCAAATAACTCTGGCAGAGGCAGATCGTGAATGGCGGCAAATACGAGTTCTGCAGACTCCCATTCGGCTTAAAAAATGCCGGGAGCATTTTACAAAAAGAGTATATAGTTCTGTCACTGAAAGCAGCGGCAGAACGGAAGTGTATAGCGTGCCATGTGTATTATATGTATATATTATTATATGTACATGCAGAAGGCATATACATTGACATGCGCTTGGGACCGAATGGTCAGAACGTCATAGTGCTTACGCTGCAGGCCAGTCCACATATAAGCGGCTGATCATATTACAGCATTTGGCGGTGGATATATTATGTAAACAAAGCGACAAAGTGTCTCTGTGTTTATGCGCTTGATACTCTAACGTTTAGTTAGGGCATGTGACCACTTTACATATTGTTTAGACTACAATACGGTTGACATATGCTTGTTTGGCATATAATACACTACAGTACAAACATGAGGGTGGCCCACGAAAAGTCACAATTTTTCAAAGAAAATGTCGAGTACCTCGGCTTTATTGTGACTAAACATGGCGCAAAGACAGACCCTGAAAAGGTTAAAACTATTCGGGAATATGTCGAGCCAACAACGGTGTTCGGCGTAAGATCCTTCCTAGGTCTCGCCAGTTACTATTGTTGCTTTATAAAAGACTTCGCGACAATCGCAAAGCCAATATCGGACTTACTAAAAGGGGAAAATGGAGCAGTAAGCAAACACAGGGCAAGTGGAACGGTTCCATAGTACCCTGTTAGAAATAGAAAGGTGCTTGAAACTACAAAGAGGCATCGTAAAAACCGTCGACCTCATCTTACAGAGTATAATGCCTCAATCCACTCCGTAATAGGGAAACAACCCAAACACGTCGTGATCTCCATCTCACCAGACTGCATTGGGGATGCAGCAAAGAAAACTGAAGGGGCACAAGAAGCCCAAAACGCGAGAGCAAATAAGCATCGTAAAAATAGGGTATTTGAGGTAGGAGAAAGGGTCCTGGTCAAAACAAACCGCAGATTAGACAACGAACTGTCTCCGCTCTGCAATGAAGAGACTGTCGAAGCGGACTTGGGGACAACGGTCCTCATTAAAGGGAGGGTGGTCCACAAGGACAATCTGCGTTATAAAAAACACACGAAAAAAAATACAAACATGTCCTTTTCTCGTTTTAGTTTACTCATTTTGACACTTTCCCTTACCCCAATGATAACAGCACGTTTGACTAATTATTCCCATTCCAATTACGTGCCCATTATGGACGGTGACATTTTGCTGTGGAACCAATACGGGAATCTAAGACACTCGACTAATCTCATGGACACTGTGAACAAAATCTTGCAAAACGCAAAGAGCAAGCAGGCGGACACAGGTAACTTTTTCGAGATTCTTACCACACGCAATAGGATGCTGCTCTCCATAATCAATACACACATGCTCACTCTCACTCTTGCAAATAAGTCGCATGGACATCGGAAACAGACTTGATGGAGGTGTTTAGCATTAAGGTAGAACGTAAGGAAAATGTAATTAGTTTATAATCCAGTTCCTCATCGTAACATGCAAGAAGATCACCATCTTCCCGGTCGAGCACAACAAAACGATTCTGAAGCTGCAAAACAACCTTGTGGCCGATTGTGATGAGCGCCACGCAACCCAGCCACCTGGAGTCAGTCACTGTGGCTGATTATGGGATTATCATAGTCAACATCCGCAGCACGCTCATCAGCTATGAAGACAACGCGACCGTAAGAGTAAATGGAACAACCCTCATCACATTTAACTCTCATGCCAATGTGGACGGCGCTAGTTACTTCAACCGCAACAGAATTGTGAACCGACTCCCAGTCGTGCCCGTGATCCTTAGCCTACCTTACACCCACGGGCTAAGCGGAGAGAACCTGAGCTACATCAACGAGATCAGGGAGCGTATGACCGTCAACACCGGCTTCACATGGATCCTCGGTACCCTACTAACAGCATGTGGTATCTGCGCACTGGCCTACTACATTGTGGGACGGCTCTGCTTTGCGCGCCAAGTCTCGGAAATGGTGCAGCCGTATGAGGCAACCGAGGACATTCGCTCATGAGAGGGAGAGTAGTTATCACGTTACTCGGAAACGGACGACTTGGCAGAACAACGGGTTCTATAACCAGCGCAAGTCATAGAGAACTCTCATGACATTGTAGCGGTAACACGACACCACCCGTTAGGCACAAGTCAGCAGCGTGGTTTGCCGACGAAAGTTAAAGTAAACGCTTATGACCTTGTAACGAAACGACTCCACCAGCGAAGCTCAAGTCAACGATTCCAAGTACTGATGTGGTTCAAAGGAACTGTGCTTCAGCGCAACGGCCAACGACGGGAACATCGAATAGAATAAGTTTTTAATTTTGTATTTAATCTTAATTTGGATTCAGTAAAGCGCGGTGTTTGCCCGCTCGAACATTAAGTCTCGTTTCCTTATTCAGCCAGCCAGCGCTGCTGATTAAATATTAATCAATTGCACAGCAATAATTTTTATAACATCTGTTTGTATTTTATTTAAAAAGCTTTCATTGACTTGGGATGAAAATTCTAATAAGTTCGTAGAGGTTGATCGATTCTGAACAAAACCATGCTGCGATGGTGAAATAATAGATTTACAAAAGTAAGTTGCAAGTGCAAAGCTATAATTTTTTCAAATAACTTAGGAATAGCAGGAAGCTTCGCAATGCCTTTATAATTTGAAATATCAGATCTTCCTCCTTTTTTATACAGAGGAATAATAAATAATTCTTTCCAAATTTCGTCTATTTGACATAGTTTAAAACCTTTGGTTAGGAGGAGGACAAGAGAAACAATGATAAGGACGCAACCAAATGACCGTTATGACAATTTGGCCTTGAGGTTACTGATGTGGCGAAGATTATTCAATCTCAGGAGGCTCAAATGTTCTCGGTATAGTGTGATGTTGACTATTTCAGATGTCGAAACTGCTGGCTTTTTCCTCATGATACCGCAATGGCTTAGTACCGGGTTTCATTCAGTGAGAAGTGGTCATCATAGGTGGCTAAATAAGTTCCCGTGACCTGGCTAGTTCCGGTGCTGTCCACTATGTGAACTGTGGCGCTGTTGATGATTATGGTAGAGTCTATTGTATTATATAAGTTAAAATATTTTATAATTACAAAACAAATTAACGAAATTTGTTGAACCGTTCTTTATTGTTCAAAGATATTTTTTAGACTACTTGCACTTAGATCAATTTTACCCTGGCTAAGCTATGTTCTGGTTGTCGCTGCTGTCGACGTTCGTTGTGACGTCGCAGTGGCATCCGGTGTCAGTTTGTTTTCTTCGGAATTGTTTATGTCAAAGCTGCTGATTAGGCTTTTGCCGACTCAAACAGTTCTTTGACCTAAGCGGGATATTGTGCAATAATGTATTTAATTCGTAACAAGGTTTTGTGTTAACTCTTCCCTCCTTAAATCCGACTTGTCCCCAAGTAGGCGTTTCTTTCCTAATTTCTTTCTTAAAAGTACGAGACGTCGTTGATCGGGAATTGGTGTGGTCTTATTGCGGATGTCTGCGTTGGAGCGGCGATGGATGTTGATCTCTTTTCCTCTGAGGTAACTTGCAGCGGTGTTTGGCTAACTTGCAAAGTAATATTTTTTCGTTCTTTACGCAGCTTGAAGAAAATGATGATAACAATCAATGCAAGCAAGAACAAGGAGATCAACGCAATCGTATTGGTGTGGGCTCTGATGTTTAAATTCCGTAGATACCCAATGTTGTTGATGTGCAGCGCTTCTAGAGATTGCAATGAAAGTACCCGCACCCGTTCAACCTCCTCTGGAGTCATCTGTATTATAGGCACTTCGGTCTTGAGGATGGTCGACTCAGTGTTGTCGAACTGCTGTGCGTTGATAGTTATGGAGTCATTGTGGAAACGTATGAGGTAAGTTCCTTTGATGAATTCCGTAGTTCCATTCCAGGTCAGGTTGCCACTGAAGTCGTTAAGCAGGATCAGTCCGTTATCGATTTCCTCTATTTTGTCCAGATGATCTGCGTTGCTAAAGTTGCAGTAAGCCCTAATACCCTGAGCTAGCTTAGGTAAACATTTAGTATCACTTAAATTAACAATTTTTGTCTTAGGACATATGGTTATATTAACAAAGGTTTTACAATTGTTCTGTATTTCATATACTTGATTTTTCGTGATAAAAAATTCATTTTGATTTAGGTGAATTATTTTGTTATTCTTTATGACGGGTTTGATTAATACGTGTTGGAAGTTTATTTGATTTAGTATGGGTATTTTAACTAAATAGACAAGGATTGTTTTGTTGTGTAGGATAGAAACGTTAGAGAATTCAAGCATTTCTTCTATAGATAATGGAGGTAAATTATGATTGTTAAATGTGTCAGCTATCAATGTTAACTCGTCCTCACTTAGTAGTACTGAGTTGATTATATTTAACCTAGCCCATTGAATAGCATGTCGTATGTTAGTTATTTCTTCCTTTATTAGTCTTATCTGATTCTGAAAACTGATGGCTATCTCATAAGAGAAAGAACTGTCCTTTCTTATTGAATTTGTTAAGTCATTTGATATTTTGGTTAGTTTATTAATTCTCTGTTCTAATTGTCTATTAATAATTATATGTTTGTTATTATTTGATACTAAGTTGTCTATGTTTTCGGTAAGCATTGTAAGATCGTCGTGGTCAGGACTTCCAGCCACGTATTTCCAAGCTTAGGCGATCCAATTAATGGATCTAGCATGTCTATGCCTTAGTGAGGAAGTGATTGCATTGAAAGTAGTGAATGTTTGTATTATTTCGTGGTGTAAGGTGGGATAAAGATTATTGGTTTTTAATTCATTCTCAGCATAATGTGATAATGATTCAATTGCCTCTTCTATTTGGTTTAGATCAATGATATGAGCTATTGTTGTGGTAGAGATCTGTATTCTCCCCACTCCTTTATTTATCGTGATTGTTTGCGCATTGGTGAAGTTAAACGTTTCCAAAAAACAAGAGCTGGTCCGTATTATAGTCAATAATCTGTGGGAAAGGAATTATTGGGTTTTTATGTTACTTTTATGTACTACTTTTCCCGTTTCTGTTAGTATGGTAGTACCCTTGTCTTCCTTCACCATTTCTTTCTTATACCTAGGTGTTAATTTGGATCCTAGGCGTGTGTTTTGTTTGACAAAGATTTCCTGTCCGGTATTGTAGGTTTGTAATTTTTTTCGGTCTTTGTTATGATATTCCAAATCTGTTACCTGTTTGTTTCTGATTTTATCTATGTTATTTTGTCTAGATTTTTCGTAGCTTTCTGGGTCTGTTGTAATATTCCTTCCGAAAAATACGTCCAAAGGTCTTTTGTTAGTAACTGAGTGTATTGATGAGTTATATTCGTAAACTGCTCTATCTAATAGTTCCTTGAAATTATACTGCTTTTGATTATCTTTTAGACACCTCATTATTTCTGATAAGGTGGAATGAAATCTTTCTACTTGTCCGTTAACTGAACTTTTGTAAGGGGGAGCTTTATGGATTTCTATGTTTAACTGGCCTCTGAGCATGAAAGTTATGGTTGCAGAGTTTAGTGACTTTTCATTGTCCATTACAATGCACTTTGATACTCCATAATAGAAGACTAAGTCATGTAGTGGTTCTTTAATATCCTGTATAGCTTTTGATTTAATAATTTTGGCTTGAGCTAATTTTGAGAATTTATCGAGGGCCGTTAGCACCAACACTTTTTCTGTTGAATAAATGTCTATGTGAATGATTTCTCCCGGATAGAGAGAGTATGAGTTTGTGAAGTAAGACGTGTTTTTTGTTTGCGCTCCGTACTTTTAAATATTTCTGTTCTTTAATTTGTTGTAAATTTACACATTATTTGTGTATTGGTGGATTGGTGGATTATTGCATTTTTAGTTTTGATACTGCCGTGATTTTTGCTTATAAACATTGTGTTTTTTATTTTATTTACAATAGTTTTGTGAGCGTCGGTGTATATCTAAATTGCAATTTTCGTTTTAGTTATTTCTATTCTTTCGTTGTTCTTTTTTTCTTTTCTGTTCTTTTTTTAAACGCGTTACTGTGTGTGTTCGCTGTCGCTTATTCACGCTCAGCTTTTTACACGGCTTAGTGTGTGTGTTCGCTGTCGCATCGCTCACGCTTAGCTTAGCGTTTTGTTTTTGTTTCTTGCGAAATTGATTGCGTTTTTAGTGCAGCTCTCTCCCGCTCTATTTTCTGTTTCTTCATCTACTATTTATTCTTTTGACCTTTGTAGTAGCTGAGTGTTGTTGTTTGTGATTTTAGTTTCTTTCAATCACAGTTAATCCACTCTTTGTCTTTTATCTTTTATTTTTTTACTATCTAAATCTGTTTGTATTTTTGTTTTCATTATTTCCCCTACTTGCCAATATGATTTGCTGTAAGAAATCATGCACACTTCGGCATATCACTGATTCTGCACAAATGCAATTTGTTGGGTGCTGGTTGTGCGAGAATCTAATGCACATTAAATGTGCTGGCATCTCGGGGCGTGACTGTGATAGAGTCATGGCTGCTCCCAAAAGTGGGTGTGGTGGATTACGCTGGTCTTGCCCGGATTGTTTGGAAAAACAATTAAGTTTTTCCAAGATGTATAATTCTGTGCGGGTTCAGTATTCAAATCTGAGCAAATTTTCAAAACAGCTTGAAGAGGAACTAAAAGCTGGAGAAGAAATATTGTATCAGTATAAGTTTGATTCTCCGCTGAATACAGTAATTGCTCCATCACTGCTAGTTCCCCCCTCCATTCAATTATCGTCTCCTACCTTATCAACCCCTTGTCAAGAATTATCAATTCCAATACCTGATGATTCTGTTGAAATATCTGGTTCCAGTGTCAGCACAGACATTCAAAAGGCCACTAATAAAAAAGCTAAAGTTTCTCCGAGTGTTGCTCAATCTAAAAACAACATTCAGTCACCGTCTCCTATTCCTATATTACCCCATTTATCTGTTGTGTCTCCTCGAAAGCAAGTTTTCTTATCTAGGCTTTCATCAGATACGACATGTGAGGCTGTGTCTACTTTTATTGAAAGTAAAATTTCATCTAAAGTATTTATAACGAAGTTTAATTTTGCGACTCCTCGTGAAATTGCTTCGTTTAAAATCAATGTCCCAATTGAATTTTTTGATACAATATGTGATCCAAACTTTTGGCCACCTCATGTTGTTGTACATGAATTCAAACCTAAGACTCGGAATAGAATTTCTCCAGTGTCTTTAAATCCCGTTTCGGTTCAACCTTCATCTGAGGCTGTATCAAAAAACTAAGTTTCTTTCCATCTTTTCCGCAGCTATCTATTATTTATCAAAATGTTCGAGGCCTTAATTCTAAATTAAAAAATCTATTTCTGCATAGCTGTAGTGTCCAATCATGAACTTATAGCCCTCACTGAAACGTGGTTAAGCCAAAATGTTTATAATAGTGAGGTTTTTTCAAATAATTTCAGTATTTATAGACTTGATCGCGCGTCTCGTAGAGGGGGTGGTGTTTTAATAGCTGTTAAATCCCATTTCCTCTCTGAATCTTTTACATTCTCATCAATTCACAATGTTGAGATTATTGGAGTTAAAATAATTTTTCAGTCTTGTTCCCTATACGTTACTTGTTCATATATCCCTCCCTCTTCCGATTTACAAGTTTATAGTCATCATATATCTTGTATTAAGAAATGTATGAATATGTTCAAGATAATGACTTATTTCTTGTGTTGGGTGATTTTAATATACCTAACACTTCTTGGGCCTCATTTCCTAATTCGAATTATCTTATTCCAACAATTGATCATTATTTTTTTGATGAATTGTTTAATCTTTCTATGTATCAGATGAACTCAATTTCTAATCATTTAAATCGTTCTCTTGATCTTGTTTTTACTAATGATGACGCCAACATTAATGTTTTAAGATCATCCCCCTTTTGCATACCTGAGGATTTATATCATCCATCATTAGAGGTTTTAATACCTATTTACTGTCCACCAATTCTTACGCCCTCGTCATCTAAAAAGCGGCGTTGTTTTAATAAATGTAATTTTGTTTTGCTTAATGATCTCATTAATGCAACAGATTGGGCTCCTTTATATGAGGCAGTTGATGTAAACTTAGCAGTTTCAACATTCTACAATACTTTAAATGCTATTCTAGACAAGTGTGTTCCTATGTGTCTTCCCAAATCTCTTTCTAATAAACCTCCCTGGTTCACTTCGACTCTTTCAACTCTAAAAAATTTTAAATCTAAATGTTTTAAAAAGTTCAAAAAGTCGGGTTCGGTCGTTGATTGGTCTAAATACTCCTTAGCTAAGGCCAATTTCAATATTTTAAACTCTCGTTGTTATGAGAATTCCCTTATACGCTGTAAAAGGCAGTTTGCTCGTGATCCCAAAAGATTTTATTTATTTGTAAATTCGAAGCGTAAATCTTCAGGGTTTCCATCCTCGTTTTTCCTAGGTTGTGACAGTACTTGCAATGATCAAGATACCTCAGATCTATTTGCAAAGTTCTTCCAATCCACTTATTCAACTGCCATTTCTGAAACCAATTCTTTTCCAATTTTAAATTCTGAAATTAATGGCAATGCTATTATGGTTTCTAATATTTCTCCTGTCTCTCTTTTATCCGCTATGCGTACATTGAAATCGTCGTTCTCTCCGGGGGCGGATGGTATTCCTAGTTGTGTGATTAAAGAATGCAGTGCTTCTTTGTGGTCACCTTTATTAAAACTGTTTAATTTGTCTCTTGATACCTCGGTATTTCCTTCAATTTGGAAAGAATCATTTATTATTCCTCTGTATAAAAAAGGAGGAAGATCTGATATTTCAAATTACAGAGGCATTGCCAAGCTTTCTGCTATTCCGAAGTTATTTGAAAAAATTATAACTTCTAATTTACAGCACTTTTGTAAATCCATTATTTCACCATCGCAGTATGGTTTTGTTCAGAATCGATCAACCTCTACGAACTTATTAAAATTTTCATCCCTAGTCAATGAGAGCTTTTTAAAGAAAATGCAAACAGATGTTATATACACTGATTTCAGTAACGCATTTGACTCTGTTCAGCATGACATCTTGCTTCAAAAGCTTGACCAATTGGGATTTTCTCCTAAACTTCTGTTTTGGATTGCTTCCTATTTAAAGGGTAGAACCCAAAGAGTTCTGTTGAGAACATCTATTTCGAAGGTCATATTTGTCTCTTCGGGTGTTCCTCAGGTTAGTCACTTGGGCCCTCTACTTTTCTCCCTATTTATAAATGACCTTCCCAGCTGTATTTCTTACTCTAGGATATTTATGTATGCAGATGATGTAAAACTCTGTCTCTCATACAAGAACTCAATAGATGATACGGGATGATCTAATATCCTTTCAAAATTGGTGTAAAGCTAATCAGTTGCATCTAAATTGTTCTAAGTGTATGACAATGACTTTAGTCGTACCACTCCATTTTTTGCATACAAAATTATACAATCAACAATGTGTCCTTGCAACGTATTTCTACAATCAAAGATCTCGGAGTGCTCTTTGACTGTAAACTTAGATTCAATACCCATATTCTAACCATCGTTAATGAAGCCAAAAGTGTACTTGGTTTTATTAAACGATGGTCTAAAGTGTTTAATGATCCGTTTGTCACTAAACTTCTTTTTGTCTCGCTGGTACGTCCTATTTTAGAATATTGTTCTATTATATGGTCGCCACAGCAGAAATTGTATCAGGACCGTATTGAATCGGTTCAGAAGCAATTTCTTCTTTTTGCCTTGCGCAATCTAAACTGGGATGGTTACCTTCGTCTACCGTCTTATCGTAGTAGGCTTCTTCTTTTGGATCTTCCATCGTTAATCAATCGTAGAATAGTCTTGGGTATTACTTTTCTACATAAGTTGATTAACGGTAGTATTGATTCGCCTTATCTTCTATTTCAAGTCAACTTCCTAGTTCCTTCACGTGCTTCTCGTCACTTCTGTCCTCTTTATTTACCTATATGTAACTGTAACTATTCCTTGTACAGTGCGTTTCGTGTTCTATGTATTAAGTACAATACTTATGTTCATGTATTTAGTTCTGAACTCTCTCTTTCCTTAATAAAATCTTCTCTTTTAGCATATTTCAGAGAAATCACACACACACCACAGTTGTGAGAATGCACCTATGCAATTCTCCTTACTTGTGTAGTGATTTCTCTTATCGTATTTTACTTTTTAAGATTTTTATTTTTTCTTATATTTTTATAACCTTTTTTTAACTTCTTCTATCTTGCTTAGTTTCAATGATATCACTAACCATATCTGGCTGTGATTTGGGGCATAGCTCGTCGGTCCGGCAAATAAAACACCCCCATCGGGTTGGTGATATCATTGCTATATATTGTTAATATTAGGCTTTTTCTTTTTCCTGTTTCTGTTTATAATTTTAATTTTGTAATTTTATAATTTGACTCACGAATGTTGTCAATTTCTTTTATATAAATAAATAAATATTGTGGAATAGGGGTTTCTTTCAGTTCGGGGTTCGTAGGGTGCCTATCGTATTTTTGTTCTCTGCATGTCTTGCACTGTTTGATAAGATTCGTAATTTTCTCTTTCATTTTGGGGAAGTAGCATTTTTCTGACAGTTGTGCCTTATTTTCTGCTATGCCACGATGAGCTCTGTTGTGCTCTTTTAACATTTCTTCCTCTTGTTCGGCGTCTGTTAGAATGTCATTTACGTATAATGATGTAAATCTGATTTTTTGGTTTTTGAAATGTAAAGGGTAGAGCCTCTGTATTATTCCCATTATGTCTTCTGATGTTATGATGCCGTTTATGACTGATGGATTTAAATACCTTTTTAAGATATCCAGTATATCTTTCTCATTATAATTTGGTTGTCGAATTGTATGTCTTTGGAAGGTTGGAAATGGGATGTCGAAATTGTAGTTGGTTGAGTCATCCTTCTTTATAAAAATTTGATTTTTGAAAGCATTAATGGGGACTTCGACGCTAGGAATTAAATTTTCTGCTGAACTTTCTGCACTGTGTTGTGTCGACGCAACTGAATTGATCTGGCTAGGTCTTGATAACGCGTCAGCAACTACGTTACTTTTACCTGGCTTGTAAAGTAATTCATAATTATATTCTTCAAGATATGCTTTCCATCTTTTAATTTTGGAATTTCCATTCCAGCTACTGAGCGAATAAGTGAGAGGTTGGTGATCAGTGTAGATTTTAACTTTTGCTCTACCGTATAGGTAGTTTCTGAGGGCTTTTAATGCCCAAACTATGGCTAACATTTCTTTTTCGTTAGTGGCATAATTCTCTTCTGCTTTGGAAAGCGTTCTGGAGAGAAACGAAATTGGTCTGTCACCTTGGGATAATACCGCGCCTATGGCGAAATCGGAGGCATCTGTTGTTAACTGGAATTCTTTATTAAAGTCGGGGAATTGAAGGATAACTTCGTCGGACACTAGTGAATTCTTGATTTTGTTTAAGGCTTCTATTGCGTCTTGGTTCATATCAATTAGTTTTTTCTTTGAGTCGTTTTTGGATACTCGTCCATCTTTCCCTCTTAAAAGGGAGCTAAGTGGTTTAGTTAACTTAGCGAAATCCTTTATGAACCTTCTATAGTAGCCTGCTAATCCCAAAAATGCTCTTAAATCTTTCAAAGTTCTGGGCTGTGGGTAATTGGCTATTGCTAGTACTTTGGCTGGGTTTTTTTTCAATACCTTTGTCAGAAATAACGAATCCTAAAAATTCGACCTTATTTTTGTAGAACTCGCATTTGTCCAATTGGCATTTCATATTGGCATTTTGCAAAGTTTGGAAAATAGCTCGGAGGTTTTTTGTGTGGGATTCCCTGTCTTTACTGAAAATAATGATGTCATCCAAATAAATGTAACAAATTTTTCCGATGTGTTCTCTGAGAATATCATCAAGTGCACGTTGAAAAATGGATGGTGCATTTTTTAATCTGAATGGGAGTCGTGTAAACTCATACTTTCCGTTATTCACGGAGAAGGCTGTTTTCGGAATATCTGACGTTTTTAATGGAATTTGATGAAATCCGCTCTTACGGTCGAGGACAGAGTAGAGTTTGTTGTTACCAAGTTGAGCTAATACCTCGTTAATCTCGGGAATGGGGTATTTGTCTGCTATAGTGGCTTTATTGAGTTTTCTATAGTCTATGACCATTCGAAATTTCCTTTCATCGGATGCATCTAGTTTCTTAGGAACTATCCATCCTGGTGAGTTATAGGGTGACCGTGAAGGTCGAATAATGCCATTATCTAACAGCTCTAGGATTTGTTTATCTATTTCGTCTTTTAAGGACATCGGATATTGATAGAATTTGGAGTATATTGGGGAATCATTGGTAGTTCTTATTTCCGCTTCAACATTCGTAGCGTAGGTTAGTTTTTCGTTTGGGTCTGCAAAGAGATTAGGATATTCATGGACTAATTGATCAAGGTCCAGTTTTTGTTTGTCGTCTAAATGTTCTGTCCTGGGTACAATCGTGTTAACTGCTTCGTACTTTTTTTCTTTTATTAATATTTTCCTTTCTCCTTTAATTGTCATTACTTTATTAGCTACGTCAATTACTGCTTCTAGATCTTTAAGGCTATCGTTGCCAAGAATGGCATCAAATGATTTTAGATTTGGAAACAGAAAAAATTTTACGTTACATTCTGGGTGGTTAAATAAATTTGCAAGTTTGTGGTGTGTTATTTCAATGCTGCCTCCTACAGTTACTGCCTTAAAAGGTGTTTCGTTTGGTTTTGGATTTGTTACATGTTTTGGTTGTATGTAGTTTCGATTTGAACCGGTATCTATTAAAATTTTGAAAATTTTCTGACCCCCCACTTTGCATTCGAAATAGGGTAGCGAGGAGTCGTTCATTCTAAAAAATTCAAATCTGTATCAGAGAGTTGTTCCTGCTCATTGTTTGGGTACGACTGCTCTACATACTCTGCCAAGCTCATGTCGTATTCTTCCTGGTTATTGACTTCTGTCATGACTTGTTCATATTTGTCATAATCCGTCATGGTGGCATATGCCTCAGCGTAGCCTTGTTCGTTTTGTTCCTGACATTCTGTTCCCTCAGTGTTAAAAAGTCTTTGTCTTTTCCCATCTTGGTTTGCAGGGAATGGTGGCCTTTTGCTGGTCTCAAACTGAGGTCTGTTCATATAGTTGACCATCTTCGTTTGCATGCTTCTGTCAACGTCCATTGGTTCTGCTGGCTTGGCAGCAGTCGGACGAGGTGGGGCTATTGGTTGGGTCTGTCGATATTGATTGGGTTGATTTGGTTGTGGCCAATACTGATGTTGGTAACCAAATTGGTTTAGTGGTCTTTGGAATTGACCGGTCTGCACCTGGTTATAATTATAGAATGGTCTGGGTTGTGGTACTAGTCTCCGTGGAGGAATTGGGGGTGGATTCTGAAGTGGTAAGTATGTCGGAAGTCTATGGGTTGGGTGGTTCGATCGGATAGGTATAAAACTACGAGGTGCTGGAGTTGGGTTTTGGTCTATATTTCTGAATTTTACGGTTTGCTGTCTATTGTTTGCGTAAGTTGCCCTATAGGTTTGGTTTTCTAATTTTAGACACAAGTGCAAGGCTTGCGGCAAGTCAGTTGGTTCTTTGATGCCGAGGAGGCGTGGTTAATCGCCACGTAACCCTCTTACAAACGTGTCCAACGCCCTATCCCTATAGGATTTTGTCATAACCACCTCAGTTTGTCTGTGTAAATTCATGCACCTTGTTGAGAATCAACGAAAGATGTTTATAAATGTTTTGATAAAATTCTTCTACTGTCTGTTGTCCGTTTTGCGTCATCGTGGTTAGCTGATATTCAAGTGTGCTTAGGTCGCGTTTGTCTGCAAAATGTAAAGTAAGACATCGAACAATTGCCTCCCAGTTCAGGGGCATATTGTACGAGTCTAGCACCTGATCTGCATGGTGGGTTATTTTATTTCGAATTATTTGTAGAATACCGAAGTATTTTGGTGATCCTTTGAGGCTGGAGTATGCCTCTAGGATCCTATCTACTCCCTTCTTCCATGAGCTAAACTCAAGTGGATCTCCAGAAAATTCTCTCATTCCTTTTACTATATCCGGCACGCGGTCTAAGTCAGAAATGTTATCCCTGGTGTTGGGGTCTATGTTATAGGCATCTGCCTCAGCAAAATCGCTGGTATTAGCGCTCATATTGTTTAGTATTACTGTCAATTTTTCGTTAATTATTCGTTCAATGTGGCTTTCAAGAGAACTTGCTTCGCCACTTCTATTATCTATTCTATTATCTTCTGGTAAATGGTTTGCCTACTCGCTGATCTCTGTTGCTGTCTCTGGTTATATTCGTCACTATTGGGGTTCGTTGGTGCAGTACTTGGTAATTCGTCCGTCTCAGTCATATTAAGTACTGCAGGTCGTAATAAGTTATTTTGGTTGGCCATGGTTAGAATTTTGTTAGTATAAGCAAATTTGTTAATGGATAAGGGTTATATTAAAGAAATGCTTTATAAAAGGGATGATGTAACGGTTTTAAAGGAGAAATAAATGTAATATTTTTTTATAAATTGTGGGAATATTAATTTGTTGTATGATTTCAATTTCAAAATTATAGGGCTTATATTTAGTATATTTTTCTTAAATACTAGAATTTTATTTTTATTTATTTTAATTTTTATATAATTTTTTTGAAATTTTTAGCAAAGGGTAAAAACTAGTCGGCAATGCCTGTTTGTTCTTGTAGCACGTTGGCTTTTTGCCGTTTATTATATTTTCTTTATTTTCTCGTTTCAAGTTACACTGCGCAGCTGCGGGTTCGGTACACTAAACTTATATTTGATTTTGTCTCTTTTGTTCTTGTTATATTTTTTTTCTTCTTAACTTGATATAAATTTTTCACTTAAATTCTATTTTCTTTCTCTTACAGAACTATTATGGTCTCCATCTCCGATGATGCGGAATTGTTCCCTTTTGGTGTTCTCCTACTCGCGGTTCAGCGGTTCATACGTTGTTTAAAGATGTGCTCTGCGAACGGATCGTACAGAGCGTAAGCCCACGTTGCACAAATTGTAGTTGCGATGTTGTTGACTTGAGTACCGATTTACGGGAGTCTAATTCACTACAAGTCCGAATTGATCACTTAAGATTTTATTTGTCTTGTCGTGTCAATTTACGATAATACGCACTTAGAAACGTTCTGTTCTGTCCTGGTAAATCGTGGCCGATTCGCGTACTTAGATAACTTGTTAGCACTGTCGTAAACGCGATCGGTCCCTGCTCGGGCGCCAGTTAAAATATTTTATAATTACAAAACAAATTAACGAAATTTGTTGAACCGTTCTTTATTGTTCAAAGATATTTTTTAGACTACTTGCACTTAGATCAATTTTACCCTGGCTAAGCTATGTTCTGGTTGTTGCTGCTGTCGACGTTCGTTGTGACGTTGCAGTGGCATCCGGTGTCAGTTTGTTTTCTTCGGAATTGTTTATGTCAAAGCTGCTGATTAGGCTTTTGCCGACTCAAACAGATCTTTGACCTAAGCGGGA
Organism: Drosophila fulvimacula; assembly: GCA_035045555.1. Lineage (NCBI taxonomy): Eukaryota > Metazoa > Arthropoda > Insecta > Diptera > Drosophilidae > Drosophila > Drosophila fulvimacula. Next base: position 162,451 of record JAWNOX010000160.1, on the reverse strand, counting down.
AATTGTGCAATAATGTATTTAATTCGTAACAAAGTTTTGTGTTAACTTATATATTATTATATATATATATTATAGTCTATTTTTTTTATAATTATAAAAGAAACTTTTTATTTTAAAGTTAACTATAAAGTTACTGGGAGATCAATTTATTGTGTTGTAGAAACACGAGCATTAAATTTTTGTTTTCATGCGACATGTGTTACGCTAGAACAAGTGATATTATATTTGTTTACTATCGATAGTGGATAAAAATATCGATGGTAGCGCAGAAACGTAAATATTCGATACACCTCGATAGTGTCATCGATAGTTTGCAAGCTCTAGATTATGTTGCCTTCCTCAACTACGACTATGGGCTTTAGATGCCCAAGGCATGTAGTGCTTTGTGCAATGACATCCGAAGCCAACTGCAAGGCACACGTTGTCTTCTGTAACTGCTTACAGCAGGTGGTGCTCATTGTAGATGCGCAGGCGCCTACGGTGAAGGTTTTTGTCCAGCATTATATTATTATGTTGAACGGGAAAAATATTGATTTTTTGCACTGTAACTTACGTCTAGGGAATTTGATTAAAAAATAAAGTAGTTCGGATGATATTCTAAGAGATCTGGTACTCTAACATTTTTGAGTTGCGCATTTAGTTCTTTTATATCATTGTTAAGTATGAGTGGACTAATTAAATTTACTTTTGCCAGTGAACTGGAAAGAATCAAAACTTCTCGGCTTGCAATCATCATTCTGTTTTTCGCCAAGATAGTCGTATAAAAATGTTTGACTTCTCGCGTTAAGAGCTCTTGAAATTGCGTTAAGTCTTACATGAATTTTGTTATTGATCTCGATTTGTTGGTTTTCAGAATCTATTAATTGTCCCTTTTTAAATTTTAGTTGTTCCCAGTCCCAGTTAAAATCTGTAGTCGTATTCGTCCCAAATTGTCACGTCTCCGTCTATTATAGGTATATAGTCCGCGTGCGTATAGTTATTAAGCGTCGAAGTCGCTTCGGTTACAGTCAGGGTCACCATTCTTAAAACTAAAATATATTTTATCCTAATGAATTGGTTAGATGATTGCAAATTTAGAAAATTTTTCGATACAGGTTAAAAAGTATTTCCCATCTGTGGAGTAAATGTCTATATGTAACATTTCTCCAGCATATGAGGGTATAGGAGTTTTCGCTAATTATAGTCGGGTGTCGATTGTGTTTATTCAGAACGAATACTCGACAGTTTCCGGCTATTTCAGTTATTAAACGGTAAGTCTCTATGTATTTGTTTGACGTTCTCTTGATCAGTAGATCAATAGATTGGATGAGGGCTAGATACGAAGCTCACAATAGATTGAATTAGTCACCTCGGTATTTATAACCTCTCATACAGTTTGCATCTGCGTGTTGCGATCGGAAAAGTGTATGACACGTCTGGTTATTGTTATGTCGTGGGACAGGGCTTTCCCCCAGTATAATCTGCTTTAGGAAGCAATTGATCGGTTTGTCTGTTGTCTCAACTGTGTAGGTAAGAGACTCTTCGCTGTGGTGACATCATATTCTCTTTGATTGGCAATGATGTGCATTGCGCTCATAAATAAAAGTCTTCCACCGCATTATTTTGGCATTCGGACTTTTATTCGATATCGCAAATTTTAGCGGCTGGTGGTCTGCAAAAAAATTAAGGTCTTTAACGCCGTACAAATAATTTCAGAGATTTTTCAGGGCCCACACAATGGCTAGGATAATCTCGTTGTCTCGCAACGACCACCCACATTGGGTTGTTATATGGTGACTTTGAAGGTTTAATTATGTTTGCTAGAAGTTGTTTAATCTCTACGTTGACAAATTCTGACACGCCCATGGGATATGGGTTCAATTTTCTCTGAACCCAGGTTATGCTTTATTTCAATGTTAATTTGTTTTAGCAGATCAAACACACGGCAGCTCCCAGTTCCATGACATTTCAAGCTATCAATTTACCAATTTGCCACACCCCTAATTATCCTCAAATTCCATTCTGATTTTTGCTATACACCAATTTTTTACAATTCAGTTGAAAATATAATTAACATGCTGTTAGGAAACACAGAAGTTATTCAACAAAACGTTTAGGCATTTGACATGTTAATTTCCCATATCATAGGCATATTGCAGCCCGAGCGCAGTCATTGTTCAGTTAGCAGAGCCCGTGCTCATATTACGTTTGTGTGCGTGCGTTTGTGTGTGTATGTTTTGCTTCCAATATATATGTAAAATAATCACGCTTCCAATATCGGCTATTCGAAGCGCTCAGGGTATCTCTTAGTCGAGCAGTCTCGACTAGAGCTTCCTTACTTGTTTTCTTCTAGCTCTTTGTTTGCCTTCCGCCACACTTTTTGACTGCCATCAGATCCAAATAAATTAAATTTTGACTCAATACTCAAAATAACAGTGTTCCAAAAGGAATCCGGCTTATTAGCGTATTTTTTGCAAAGATAAGCTTCTTGGCTTTGTTGATATGGAAAACAACGGCTTTTGTCACTACCACTACTATGATAACCAGCCCTGTTAAAAACATTTCGCACTGTTTGTGAACAAACAATTTTCTTAAATGATTGCTGTAGTTCTTGGCCAAGTTTTACAGCTGATTCCATCGAGTTTCCATTTACAGTAGACACTATAAGCCTTTCCTTGAGCGTCCAATTCGGCTTGCTGGTTCTATTTTTCCGCTGGAAACATAATGTTTGATAACATTCCGAACAGTCGAGAATGATCTGTCAATTAATCGCCGATTTCCCGTTAAGATTTATTTTGACAATATAATTTTATTACTAATTTTTGGACATCTATCTATGTTCGGCGAACATGTTCGAAAGTGGATGGGCCCCTTTAGATAGAAACCAAACCTTTATACCCTGATTACCTATTTTTAATGGGTTCAGGATATAAAATTTATGAGAAAATGCACGTAATTATTTCCTAAGAATATAATACATATGTTACATATTTTATTTGTTAATAAATATTGAAAGACTGAAAGGTGATTTTTAGTTATGGCTGTATTTCTATAAGTGAAAAATAAACTTTTTTTGAATCGCTCGGCTTCAAGCAACTGTTAGACCAAAAATGAGGATGCCCATATACTTATTACACTGGGGTATGAAACAAATTGAATATTTATCTTACCATGGAGCTCTATAATATATAAAATATATATTTTTACACATTGGGAGCGTATCACGAAGCTACACCTACGGTGAATACCGACTGAAAAGTTCTTGCTAATAATTAATAGATTTATACACTATATTAAAACTGTTTAATTTTAATAATAAAATATTTAATTAAAATTACTATTCATGATATATTTAATATGCATTTTACAGCTGAACCGTTGCCATTAATGGATCTTTGTCGAAGGTCGATTCGACAGAAAATTGGTCGAGTAAACATGGAAGAACGTATACAACAATTACAGCTTCCACAGTCTATGAAAACCTATTTATTGTATAAAAATCGTAGATAATATTTTTAAATGGGGATATCAAAGTTGTCATTTTGCATCTCTACTGCATGTGATGGGGGATGTTAAGGTAAATAGTATTAGTCCGTAATAGTCTTTAATAAATGTTAGTTTTTGTCGTCAAGGAATAATGTAAAAGTATTTAATTATAACTATACTTTATATTCGTTTTCCTATTTGTATTGTAAATTAAGTCGATATGATTAACACAATATTTAATATAATCAAAAAGCATTTGCTAAACCATGAAAATAATTTTATTTTTTAAACCAAACCACTGGCATTAATAAATTAAACGGATAAATACAGAATAAAAAAAATATTAAAAAAAACAGTGCAAGCTTCGTGGTATATTCAAAAGCATACAACTGTACCATAATTATAATAGATTAATTAGTTTTAGTTTAATTAGTTTAAACATAGCGTAGGATTTCATTTTGATTGAGACCGTGTTCAAATTTCTAATTTTGTTAAAAATAAAATGTACATACACATGGCAAAAACAAATAAGATTTTTTTTAAGACATTCTATGTGTAAAAATAATTATATATACTTCTAAATTAAGATTTTATTTCAAATCTCGGCATATTAGGAATTCATTGGATGAGCAAAACGCATGTACATATGTACTCAATAGGGCGTAATTTCACTGACGGACCTTAGAATAATCGAATAAGTCTTAACACAAGGGTGCAATAATAATTTCAAAGCAACAAACTATTTTTTATTGCTAACAGTACTGATTTGAAGGATACTCAACCAATAAATAAAGCACTAATGTATCAAAACACGTAATTTTTATTTATAACATGCAGAATAGCTGTTAACTTATAAAAATGGATTAGGAAGTGTTAATAGAGTGTTGACATCCATTTCAATTCAATAAAGCTGGGGCACTTTATAATGAGAAACAAACAAATTATCAAAAAATATTAAGTTAATTATAAGCATTTTCCATTGACGCTTTTGTCAATCCAGTAGTATTGACAGGCCGCATAAATATCCTATTCTGGGTAGAAATTATGCATACTTTCTGTCAATAATATACATTTATTTGTTTTTATTTTGACGGATACCTTAGTTTATCCCAATATATGTACTTATATTAGAGTTTAGATGGTATATACTTAATTTAACTTTTAGATTTTATGACATTTAATAAAGACTTAATTTCACTGAAAATTAATTAAATAGTTTAGCTTTCTTTTTTTATATTTTTTGATCGGGGCTTAGAGCTGAGAGATCAAGCTATGTTCAACTTTGTCAGTCTTTGCGTTGATATGAAAGCTGCGAACGCATAAACCACAAAAACTACTATATACTCGTGTACACTAGTACCAAGTACATGTAGAAGGCGTGACAGACCCCTTAAAGTATATTCTAGATATGGTCGACAAGCAGTCGATTTAGCCCTGTCTATATGTTTGAACTCGTCGACCTCGGAAACTTTTATGGGTTCCTGTATAGGAATATGTTTTCGATTAAAAACGAAAATATACATTTTTTTATTAAATTATAATTGTCTTTGAAGAAAGGATATCCCAAACTTGGAAATTGTAACTTCCATACAGATACACAGAAACAAATTTTAAGTCTAACTAATATACGTAAGTGACATTGATGAGTTCTAAAATACGGTCAGGGCTAAATCGACTCGGCTTGTCGTCCTGATCAGGAATATATGCAGTCATTCTAAGACCCCATAGAATAGAAATTTTCAGCATATTTGTCATATGAAAAGGGTCTACTTCAGTATGTCACTGGCTGCAGGCCTTAAAGTGACACTCAAAACTTTTCGGTTTTATTAATTTCGACTTATGCCCCTAGCCTGTTATGAGAGCGAACATAGGAGAACGAGCTGCGTCCCACAACGACAACTGTTCTGACCTACACGTTTTTCCTCTCCCTTGTAGCAGGTAGTCCGTTGACCAGTCTATACATATTTGCTGATTAATGTTTGAGATCAGCTGCCATGTTTTTAAGCATGCCAGCTTGAGGCCGTCGAGTTGCTGCGTTGACGCTAGTGACAGTAAGAATTGTTCCGATCACAAGATAAGCCGGAGGGAGCACATCGCCGTCGTTTGGATTACTTCTGGAATCTATCTTCGTCCACATATTAAGAATGGCCTCACATCGACGAGCACTGTACGGGAAGATTATGGATTATTTGGGATAAAAGTTTTGGTATATAGCGAAAACAATGGACGTATTTTCTAAACACTGCACAGCACGCCTCTCGAGCGTTTATAAGTTAAATCTGTTGCTGAAGCAATCCCGTTAAAACCATTGAGTTGACATGACAGTAAGAACGATGCAAGTGTTCTAAGTAAAGTGTGACGCTTCGAAAATTTTTTCATTTGCATGTGCTAGTGGCGCCTTCATTAACCGACCTTCTACTCGCAACACATGCTTCTCTTGCTGCTGAGGCTGCAGAAAAGTTGTCAGTTTTTGAAGACCTGCAAAACTGTAGATAGAAAGGCAATACTTAGTTTAGAGCCTTTCGGAATCATGAGACATGTTTCTCAATACTTCCATTCATGAACATGTATGATAGTATGCAAATCAGCGTTTTAAATGAATATGTAGCTTATATGAGTTGTGTGATCAGCCAATCTATCGATCTTAATTCCTTCGATAATAATATGTCATATGGCCATATTTCTTCTAAGAGTATTAAGAATGGTGGTCCTGAAATGGTTTACGAGATCGCTGCGTTCATACAGGCGGACGGGGCTATATTGATTCAGCTCATCGAGCTGATCAAGAATATATATACTTTATGAGGACTCCTCTCCGTCTTCCGCCTGCTACATACATATACATAAAAAAAAGTATATATCACGCGCAAATCGACTTTGTTTTAAAAATTTGTTATTTTTGGTCTTGGTTGAAAACGAAGTTTGAATCTCCATCTTATGTATTTAGTTCCGAGGAACATTTATTCAATTTTTTATACTTATTCACAAAGTGAAATGTGTATATTGGTTTTGTGCTATGTCCGTCTTAGACACACTACACTACTCTAGAAGTCCTAAACATTTGAGATTTTGAATGTATACTCGCGTTGACAAAACTACCAAATATTTTGCTACAAAAAAATGAAGAAATAGAAGGAAGATTGACATCGCATCAGCGAGATTCGAACCTCCGCCTACATGTACGAGTCAGACTTCATCATCTCTACCACGACGCCATCACTTTGCACTTTTTTTCATGACACTTCTTTTTCTTTGACAGAACGCAGTGCCACTAATTGTCAACACAATAAAAATAAATAAAATGTGTTGACAAACCGACTTCGCCAAGGTACGAATTAAGAGTGTCTATGATCGGCGTGCCTCAATCGGGTGAAACTGTATCTTCTACAGTTTTAGAGCTAGAACGTCCCAAGTTCAATAAGTTATAGCGGATATATCTAAGCCCACAGGGCGCGTGGAACTAAGGAACTAAACAGTTTATTTGTAATAAAAGACTAGGCGAATCAATACTACCGTTATTCAAATTATGTAGAAAAACAACACCCCAGACTTTTCTATAATTGATTAACGATGGAAGATCTATGAGAAGGAGCCTACTACGATAGAACGGTAAACGAAGTTTACGATCCCAGTTAAGATTGCGGAAGGCAAAAAGAAGAAATTGCGTTTGATCCGATTCAATACGGTCCTGATACAATTTATGCTTTATTTATATAATTGAATAATATTCTAAAATTCGACGTACCAGCGAGACAAAAAGAAGTTTGGTGATAAACAGATCGTTAAATTCTTTTAGACCAACGTTTAATAAAGCCAAGAACACTTTTGGCTTCATTAATGATGGTTAGGAAATGGGCATTGAAACTAAGTTTACAGTTAAAGAGCACCTTGAGTTCTTTGATTGTAAAAATGCTTTGCTAGGACACATTGTTAATTTTATAATCAGCAAAAAATGGAGCGGTACGACTAAAGGTCATTGTCATACACTTAGAGCAATTCAGATGCAACTGATTGGCTTTAAACCAACAATGAAAGGAATTTAGATCATCTTGTAGGGATAGATGATCTATTGAATTATTAAATTAATATTTTAGAGTGAGAAATACAACGGGGAAGGTCATTTATAAAAAGGGAGAAAAGTAGAGGGCCCAAATGACTAACCTGAGGAACACCCGAAGAGACAAATATGACCTTCGAAATAAATGTTCTCAAAAAAACTCTTTGGGTTCTACCCTTTAAATAGGAAGCTATCCAAGACAGAAGTTAGGAAAAAATTCCAATTGGTCAAACTTTTGCAGCAAGATATCATGCTTACCAGAGTCAAATGCCTTACTGAAATCAGTGTATAAAGTTATCACGCTACTCGGAAACTGACGACTTGGCAGAACAACGGGGTCTATAACCAGCGCAAGTCATAGCGAACTCCCATGACATTGTAGCTGTAACACGACACCACCCGTTAGGCACAAGTCAGCAGCGTGGTTTGCCGACGAAAGTCAGTGGCGTGGTTCCCAGGAACTGTGCTTCAGCGCAGCGACAAACGGCGGAGCAGTGCAACGGCCAACGACGGGAACGTCGAATAAAATAAGTTTTGAATTTTGTATTTAGTCTTAATTTGGATTCAGTAAAGCGCGGTGATTGCCTGCTCGAACATTAAGTCTCAATTCCTTATTCAGCCAGCCAGCGCTGCTGATTAAATATTAATCATTTGCATATCAATAATTGGCGCCCAACATAAATATCGGACTCGCGAAAGCAGCAGTGCAGTAATAGAATAATAAAAGCAACATCAAATCAGCATCGACACAAATACAAACAATCAACAGACAGCAGCGTTGGAGATAATTTAGAAATAATTATTATTATTTATCGACAATAAAATATCATGTAAGTGATTTGTTTGGTGTATAGTACTGTAAATTAAAACAATATAAGAGAGAAATTAATTTCGGTTCGCGAAATATGTGGTTGCGTGCAGTGAAAGATATACCCAAGACCGACGTACAAACTGACTGCCCGTTAGCAGACCTTTTAAATACACTACAGGTGACAGAGAAAAATACAAACAGAAAGGACGCGGACCAGTTTCGTTCTATTTTGGATGAGGCAGTGCACAGCGCACTGACTAAGCACAAGAATTTACGAGGAGGGAAAAAGCCCTGAGTCAGGACCCAGTCATAGAGCAGGAAATGGGAACACTAAGACAGGGCGGGATGACCGTCCTACAATATTATGATGAGGTGGAGAAAAAACGGACTCTCCTCACGAAAAAAACACACATGACATACGACAAAAATCTAGCGGCCTTCATGTGTGAGAAATTCAAAGGTGACGCACTTTGGGTGTTCATCTCTGGCCTGAAGCGCAGCCGCACAGACGTGCTGTTCGCGGCCAGGCCAACTGACTTACCTACAGCTCAAGAGATTGAAGCCAACCATGAAAGATACGATTTGTGGCGAATTACGCCAGGGGCATTGACGACAGAAAACGTTCTGACCAGCGTCAGCATGACCAACATCGAATTCAGGCCCTAAACCCCCAACAGGGCAGTCAAGGCAAGAATCCCTTCTTTCAGAAATCAAAACCTGGAGCCGATAGGTCCCAGAACAACAACACCAAGGCCCCTGAGCCAATCGTCTAAGTTTAGGCAGCCCACACAGCAACAAAACTACTATAGATCACAGACTGGCCCGACAGACAACAGTCAGCCAGCCGAATCATATCGTGCAACAGGTCAGAAGCGACAACGAGTCAACCACGTAAACGCAAGCGAGATTAACTACTCACAGGCAGCAAAAGTCGCCGTCGTCGCCGTTGACAACAATGAAGACTCGGAGGTTGACAATGACTGCGCAAATTTCTAAGGGGAAAGTCTCCGCTGCCGTTCATTCGGCGCAGAGTAGCAGGTTCCTCATCGACACGGGGGCCTCTAAAAATTATATCAAACCCCACGCAAACCTTCGGGGTGTGCTCCCAGTCGATACCCCATTCGTAGTTCACTCCATACACGGTTCGAACAAGATCGCATGAAAATGCAATTTACTGGTATTCTGGAACGACGCATTCTTTTTATACCCTGAACCCATTGAAATTGGGAAATCAGGGTATAAGTTGTTTGTGAAAATGTATGTATCAGGCAGAAGAAGGCGTCGCAGACCCCATAAGGAATATATTCTTTATCAGATCGACGAGGTGAGTCGATATAGCCCTGTCCGTCCGTCCGTCCGTCTGTATGAACGCAAGGATCTCGTAAACTACAAAGCCATAGAGATCTGAAATTTGACATGTATACTCGTGAATACTATACATAAAACGAGTTTCTTCAACCATTTACTGTTTAGATAGATGTAGTGAATGCCGACATTTTGTAGTATTTGGATTTTGGATGCCACGCCCTCTTCGCCTACAATTTGCAAAGCCCCGTATTTCAAAGACTTGTGCTTTGGCAAATACACACATATGAATGCCATAATCACACTGTGAAAATTTGATTAAGAAAGTTCATCTTCAAAAAAAGTTATTAAACATTTCATTTCCCATGTCATAGACATATTGCAGCCTGAGCGCAGTCGCTGCTCAGTTAGCAGAGCATGTGCTCAAATTACGTTCGTGTGCATACGTATGTGTGTATGTGTTGCTTGCTATATAAATATGTATATGTAAAATAATCATAGCATGCTTCCAATATCGACTATTCGAAGGCTTCAGGGTATCTCTTAGTCGAGCGGTCTCGACTAGAGCTTCCTTACTTGTTTATCCTTGATTCCTTATCAACCTTGACGGAATCATAGGATTAGACCTGCTGAGGCAAGTAGGCGCAGACCTGGAAATTTGTTCGAAATCAGAACCACTCCAATTCCTAAAATGCGCTAATGGTAACTACACTTGTAGCAAGGAAAATAACACAACACGTCTGCAGTGGCCACTATACGCACAGTAGATGAGAAAGATGTCTACTCGAAGCTTTATCCATTCTTTTCGTTAACAAAGAAGTCAACGATCTCTTAAGAAACTGCATTATTAGGCAGTCCCGTTCTCCGTACAACAACCCAGTTTGAGTTGTGGACAAAAAGAGGTTGGACGAGGAAGGTAACAGAAACAGGAAGAAACAGATGGTCATTGACTTTAGGAAGTTAAATCTGAAAACCATCCCTGAGACCTACCCTATGCCAAGCATCACCATGATTTTGGCTAATCTTGGCAAAGCAAAATATTTCACGACACTCGACCTGAAATCAAGTTATCAGATAACTCTGGCAGAGGCAGATCGTGAATGGCGGCAAATACGAGTTCTGCAGACTCCCATTCGGCTTAAAAAATGCCGGGAGCATTTTACAAAAAGAATATATAGTTCTGTCACTGAAAGCAGCGGCAGAACGGGAGTGTATAGCGTGCCATATGTATTATATGTATATATTATTATATGTACATGCAGAAGGCATATACATTGACATGCGCTTGGGACCGAATGGTCAGAACGTCATAGTGCTTACGCTGCAGGCCAGTCCACATATAAGCGGCTGATCATATTACAGCACTTGGCGGTGGATATATTATGTAAACAAAGCGACAAAGTGTCTCTATGTTTATGCGCTTGATACTCTAACGTTTAGTTAGGGCATGTGACCACTTTACATATTGTTTAGACTACAATACGGTGGACATATGCTTGTTTGGCATATAATACACTACAGTAAAAACAAAGAAAATGTCGAGTACCTCGGCTTTATTGTGACTAAATATGGCGCAAAGACAGACCCTGAAAAGGTTAAAACTATTCGGGAATATGTCGAGCCAACAACGGTGTTCGGCGTAAGATCCTTCCTAGGTCTCGCCAGTTACTATTGTTGCTTTATAAAAGACTTCGCGACAATCGCAAAGCCAATATCGGACTTACTAAAAGGGGAAAATGGAGCAGTAAGCAAACACAGGGCAAGTGGAACGGTTCCATAATACCCTGTTAGAAATAGAAAGGTGCTTGAAACTACAAAGAGGCATCGTAAAAACCGTCGACCTCATCTTACAGAGTATAATGCCTCAATCCACTCCGTAATAGGGAAACAACCCAAACACGTCGTGATCTCCATCTCACCAGACTGCATTGGGGATGCAGCAAAGAAAACTGAAGGGGCACAAGAAGCCCAAAACGCGAGAGCAAACAAGCATCGTAAAAATAGGATATTTGAGGTAGGAGAAAGGGTCCTGGTCAAAACAAACCGCAGATTGGACAACAAACTGTCTCCCCTCTGCAATGAAGAGATTGTCGAAGCGGATTTGGGGACAACGGTCCTCATTAAGGGGAGGGTGGTCCACAAGGACAATCTGCGTTAAAAAAAAAACACAAAAAAAAAATACAAACTTGTCCTTTTCTCGTTTTAGTTTACTCATTTTGACACTTTCCCTTACCCAATGATGACAGCACGTTTGACTAATTATTCCCATTCCAATACGGGAATCTAAGACACTCGACTAATCTCACAAACACTGTGAACAAAATCTTGCAAAACGCAAAGAGCAAGCAGGCGGACACAGGTAACTTTTTCGAGATTCTTACCACACGCAATAGGATGCTGCTCTCCAAAATCAATACACTCATGCTCACTCTCACTTATGCAAATTTTAACGTAATAAACCCAGCCGTTATAGATCACTCTGATATAGAACAATTTCTCACTAAACTCATGCCAATGTGGATGGCGCTAGTTACTTCAACCGCAACAGCATTGTGAACCGACTCCCAATCGTGCCCGCGATCCTTACCCCTACCTTACACCCGCGGGCTAAGCGGAGAGAACCTGAGCTACATCAACGAGATCAGGGAGCGTATGACCGTCAACACCGGCTTCATATGGATCCTCGGTACCCTACTAACAGCATGTGGTATCTGCGCACTGGCCTACTACATTGTGGGACGGCTCTGCTTTGCGCGCCAAGTCTCGGAAATGGTGCAGCCGTATGAGGCAACCGAGGACATTCGCTCATGAGAGGGAGAGTAGTTATCACGTTACTCGGAAACGGACGACTTGGCAGAACAACGGGTTCTATAACCAGCGCAAGTCATAGAGAACTCTCATGACATTGAAGCGGTAACACGACACCACCCGTTAGGCACAAGTCAGCAGCGTGGTTTGCCGACGAAAGTTAAAGTAAACGCTTATGACCTTGTAACGAAACGACTCCACCAGCGAAGCTCAAGTCAACGATTCCAAGTACTGACGTGGTTCCAAGGAACTGTGCTTCAGCGCAACGGCCAACGACGGGAACGTCGAATAGAATAAGTTTTTAATTTTGTATTTAATCTTAATTTGGATTCAGTAAAGCGCGGTGTTTGCCCGCTCGAACATTAAGTCTCGTTTCCTTATTCAGCCAGCCAGCGCTGCTGATTAAATATTAATCATTTGCATATCAATAATTGGCCCCCAACATAAATATCGGACTCGCGAAAACAGCAGTGCAGTATTATGTAAACAAAGCGACAAAGTGTCTCTATGTTTATGCGCTTGATACTCTAACGTTTAGTTAGGGCATGTGACCACTTTACATATTGTTTAGACTACAATACGGTTGACATATGCTTGTTTGGCATATAATACACTACAGTACAAACATGAGGGTGGCCCACGAAAAGTCACAATTTTTCAAAGAAAATGTCGAGTACCTCGGCTTTATTGTGACTAAATATGGCGCAAAGACAGACCCTGAAAAGGTTAAAACTATTCGGGAATATGTCGAGCCAACAACGGTGTTCGGCGTAAGATCCTTCCTAGGTCTCGCCAGTTACTATTGTTGCTTTATAAAAGACTTCGCGACAATCGCAAAGCCAATATCGGACTTACTAAAAGGGGAAAATGGAGCAGTAAGCAAACACAGGGCAAGTGGAACGGTTCCATAGTACCCTGTTAGAAATAGAAAGGTGCTTGAAACTACAAAGAGGCATCGTAAAAACCGTCGACCTCATCTTACAGAGTATAATGCCTCAATCCACTCCGTAATAGGGAAACAACCCAAACACGTCGTGATCTCCATCTCACCAGACTGCATTGGGGATGCAGCAAAGAAAACTGAAGGGGCACAAGAAGCCCAAAACGCGAGAGCAAACAAGCATCGTAAAAATAGGATATTTGAGGTAGGAGAAAGGGTCCTGGTCAAAACAAACCGCAGATTGGACAACAAACTGTCTCCCCTCTGCAATGAAGAGATTGTCGAAGCGGATTTGGGGACAACGGTCCTCATTAAGGGGAGGGTGGTCCACAAGGACAATCTGCGTTAAAAAAAACACACAAAAAAAAAAATACAAACTTGTCCTTTTCTTGTTTTAGTTTACTCATTTTGACACTTTCCCTTACCCCAATGGTGACAGCACGTTTGACTAATTATTCCCATTCCAATTACGTGCCCATTATGGACGGTGACATTTTGCTGTGGAACCAATACGGGAATCTAAGACACTCGACTAATCTCACAAACACTGTGAACAAAATCTTGCAAAACGCAAAGAGCAAGCAGGCGGACACAGGTAACTTTTTCGAGCTTCTTACCACACGCAATAGGATGCTGCTCTCCAAAATCAATACACTCATGCTCACTCTCACTTATGCAAATTTTAACGTAATAAACCCAGCCGTTATAGATCACTCTGATATAGAACAATTTCTCACTAAACTCATGCCAATGTGGATGGCGCTAGTTACTTCAACCGCAACAGCATTGTGAACCGACTCCCAATCGTGCCCGCGATCCTTAGCCTACCTTACACCCACGGGCTAAGCGGAGAGAACCTGAGCTACATCAACGAGATCAGGGAGCGTATGACCGTCAACACCGGCTTCACATGGATCCTCGGTACCCTACTAACAGCATGTGGTATCTGCGCACTGGCCTACTACATTGTGGGACGGCTCTGCTTTGCGCGCCAAGTCTCGGAAATGGTGCAGCCGTATGAGGCAACCGAGGACATTCGCTCATGAGAGGGAGAGTAGTTATCACGTTACTCGGAAACGGATGGCTTGGCAGAACAACGGGTTCTATAACCAGCGCAAGTCATAGAGAACTCTCATGACATTGTAGCGGTAACACGACACCACCCGTTAGGCACAAGTCAGCAGCGTGGTTTGCCGACGAAATTTAAAGTAAACGCTTATGACCTTGTAACGAAACGACTACACCAGCGAAGCTCATGTCAACGATTCCAAGTACTGACGTGGTTCCAAGGAACTGTGCTTCAGCGCAACGGCCAACGACGGGAACGTCGAATAGAATAAGTTTTTAATTTTGTATTTAATCTTAATTTGGATTCAGTAAAGCGCGGTGTTTGCCCGCTCGAACATTAAGTCTCGTTTCCTTATTCAGCCAGCCAGCGCTGCTGATTAAATATTAATCATTTACATATCATTTGCATATAATTGGCGCCCAACATAAATATCGGACTCGCGAAAGCAGCAGTGCAGTAATAGAATAATAAAAGCAACATCAAATCAGCATCGACACAAATACAAACAATTAACAGACAGCAGCGTTGGAGATAATATAGAAATAATTATTATTATTTATCGACAATAAAATATCATGTAAGTGATTTGTTTGGTGTATAGTACTGGAAATTAAAACAATATAAGAGAGAAATTAATTTCGGTTCGCGAAATATGGGGTTGCGTGCAGTGAAAGACAAACCCAAGACCGACGTACAAACTGACTGCCCGTTAGCAGACCTTTTAAATACACTACAGGTGACAGAGAAAAATACAAACAGAAAGGACGCGGACCAGTTTCGTTCTATTTTGGATGAGGCAGTGCACAGCGCACTGACCAAGCACAAGAATTTACGAGGAGGGAAAAAGCCCTGAGTCAGGACCCAGTCATAGAGCAGGAAATGGGAACACTAAGACAGGGCGGGATGACCGTCCTACAATATTATGATGAGGTGGAGAAAAAACGGACTCTCCTCACGAACAAAACACACATGACATACGACAAAAATCTAGCGGCCTTCATGTGTGAGAAATTCAAAGGTGACGCACTTTGGGTGTTCATCTCTGGCCTGAAGCGCAGCCGCACAGACGTGCTGTTCGCGGCCAGGCCAACTGACTTACCTACAGCTCAAGAGATTGAAGCCAACCATGAAAGATACGATTTGTGGCGAATTACGCCAGGGGCATTGACGACAGAAAACGTTCTGACCAGCGTCAGCATGACCAACATCGAATTCAGGCCCTAAACCCCCAACAGGGCAGTCAATGCAAGAATCCCTTCTTTCAGAAATCAAAACCTGGAGCCGATAGGTCCCAGAACAACAACACCAAGGCCCCTGAGCCAATCGTCTAAGTTTAGGTAGCCCACACAGCAACAAAACTACTATAGATCACAGACTGGCCCGACAGACAACAGTCAGCCAGCCGAATCATATCGTGCAACAGGTCAGAAGCGACAACGAGTCAACCACGTAAACGCAAGCGAGATTAACTACTCACAGGCAGCAAAAGTCGCCGTCGTCGCCGTTGACAACAATGAAGACTCGGAGGTTGACAATGACTGCGCAAATTTCTAAGGGGAAAGTCTCCGCTGCCGTTCATTCGGCGCAGAGTAGCAGGTTCCTCATCGACACGGGGGCCTCTAAAAATTATATCAAACCCCACGCAAACCTTCGGGGTGTGCTTCCAGTCGATACCCCATTCGTAGTTCACTCCATACACGGTTCGAACAAGATCGCATGAAAATGCAATTTACTGGTATTCTGGAACGACGCATTCTTTTTATACCCTGAACTCATTGAAATTGGGAAATCAGGGTATAAGTTGTTTGTGAAAATGTATGTATCAGGCAGAAGAAGGCGTCGCAGACCCCATAAGGTATATATTCTTTATCAGATCGACGAGGTGAGTCGATATAGCCCTGTCCGTCCGTCTGTATAAACGCAAGGATCTCGTAAACTATAAATCCATAGAAATCTGAAATTTGACATGTATACTCGTGAATACTATACATAAAACGAGTTTGTTTTTTTTTTCCGATAATTCATCCCGTTTCCGAATTATCGATAAATTTCGATAAATTTGCTTTCATTTATGTGTTCCATTAAAGCTAGAGACTTCAAATTTACTGTTTAGATAGATGTAGTGAATGCCGACATTTTGTAGTATTTGGATTTTGGATGCCACGCCCTCTTCGCCTACAATTTGCAAAGCCCCGTATTTCAAAGACTTGTGCTTTGGCAAATACACACATATGAATGCCATAATCACACTGTGCAAATTTGACTAAGAAAGTTCATCTTCAAAAAAAGTTATTAAACATTTCATTTCCCATGTCATAGACATATTGCAGCCTGAGCGCAGTCGCTGCTCAGTTAGCAGAGCATGTGCTCAAATTACGTTCGTGTGCATACGTATGTGTGTATGTGTTGCTTGCTATATAAATATGTATATGTAAAATAATCATAGCATGCTTCCAATATCGACTATTCGAAGGCTTTAGGGTATCTCTTAGTCGAGCGGTCTCGACTAGAGCTTCCTTACTTGTTTATCCTTGATTCCTTATCAACCTTGACGGAATCATAGGATTAGACCTGCTGAGGCAAGTAGGCGCAGACCTGGAAATTTGTTCGAAATCAGAACCACTCCAATTCCTAAAATGCGCTAATGGTAACTACACTTGTAGCAAGGAAAATAACACAACACGTCTGCAGTGGCCACTATACGCACAGTAGATGAGAAAGATGTCTACTCGAAGCTTTATCCATTCTTTTCGTTAACAAAGAAGTCAACGATCTCTTAAGAAACTGCATTATTAGGCAGTCCCGTTCTCCGTACAACAACCCAGTTTGAGTTGTGGACAAAAAGTTGTTGGACGAGGAAGGTAACAGAAACAGGAAGAAACAGATGGTCATTGACTTTAGGAAGTTAAATCTGAAAACCATCCCTGAGACCTACCCTATGCCAAGCATCACCATGATTTTGGCTAATCTTGGCAAAGCAAAATATTTCACGACACTCGACCTGAAATCAAGTTATCAGATAACTCTGGCAGAGGCAGATCGTGAATGGCGGCAAATACGAGTTCTGCAGACTCCCATTCGGCTTAAAAAATGCCGGGAGCATTTTACAAAAAGAGTATATAGTTCTGTCACTGAAAGCAGCGGCAGAACGGGAGTGTATAGCGTGCCATATGTATTATATGTATTTATTATTATATGTACATGCAGAAGGCATATACATTGACATGCGCTTGGGACCGAATGGTCAGAACGTCATAGTGCTTACGCTGCAGGCCAGTCCACATATAAGCGGCTGATCATATTACAGCACTTGGCGGTGGATATATTATGTAAACAAAGCGACAAAGTGTCTCTATGTTTATGCGCTTGATACTCTAACGTTTAGTTGGGGCATGTGACCACTTTACATATTGTTTAGACTACAATACGGTTGACATATGCTTGTTTGGCATATAATACACTACAGTACAAACATGAGGGTGGCCCACGAAAAGTCACAATTTTTCAAAGAAAATGTCGAGTACCTCGGCTTTATTGTGACTAAACATGGCGCAAAGACAGACCCTGAAAAGGTTAAAACTATTCGGGAATATGTCGAGCCAACAACGGTGTTCGGCGTAAGATCCTTCCTAGGTCTCGCCAGTTACTATTGTTGCTTTATAAAAGACTTCGCGACAATCGCAAAGCCAATATCGGACTTACTAAAAGGGGAAAATGGAGCAGTAAGCAAACACAGGGCAAGTGGAACGGTTCCATAGTACCCTGTTAGAAATAGAAAGGTGCTTGAAACTACAAAGAGGCATCGTAAAAACCGTCGACCTCATCTTACAGAGTATAATGCCTCAATCCACTCCGTAATAGGGAAACAACCCAAACACGTCGTGATCTCCATCTCACCAGACTGCATTGGGGATGCAGCAAAGAAAACTGAAGGGGCACAAGAAGCCCAAAACGCGAGAGCAAACAAGCATCGTAAAAATAGGATATTTGAGGTAGGAGAAAGGGTCCTGGTCAAAACAAACCGCAGATTGGACAACAAACTGTCTCCCCTCTGCAATGAAGAGATTGTCGAAGCGGATTTGGGGACAACGGTCCTCATTAAGGGGAGGGTGGTCCACAAGGACAATCTGCGTTAAAAAAAACACACAAAAAAAAAAATACAAACTTGTCCTTTTCTTGTTTTAGTTTACTCATTTTGACACTTTCCCTTACCCCAATGGTGACAGCACGTTTGACTAATTATTCCCATTCCAATTACGTGCCCATTATGGACGGTGACATTTTGCTGTGGAACCAATACGGGAATCTAAGACACTCGACTAATCTCACAAACACTGTGAACAAAATCTTGCAAAACGCAAAGAGCAAGCAGGCGGACACAGGTAACTTTTTCGAGATTCTTACCACACGCAATAGGATGCTGCTCTCCAAAATCAATACACTCATGCTCACTCTCACTTATGCAAATTTTAACGTAATAAACCCAGCCGTTATAGATCACTCCGATATAGAACAATTTCTCACTAAACTCATGCCAATGTGGATGGCGCTAGTTACTTCAACCGCAACAGCATTGTGAACCGACTCCCAATCGTGCCCGCGATCCTTAGCCTACCTTACACCCACGGGCTAAGCGGAGAGAACCTGAGCTACATCAACGAGATCAGGGAGCGTATGACCGTCAACACCGGCTTCACATGGATCCTCGGTACCCTACTAACAGCATGTGGTATCTGCGCACTGGCCTACTACATTGTGGGACGGCTCTGCTTTGCGCGCCAAGTCTCGGAAATGGTGCAGCCGTATGAGGCAACCGAGGACATTCGCTCATGAGAGGGAGAGTAGTTATCACGTTACTCGGAAACGGATGGCTTGGCAGAACAACGGGTTCTATAACCAGCGCAAGTCATAGAGAACTCTCATGACATTGTAGCGGTAACACGACACCACCCGTTAGGCACAAGTCAGCAGCGTGGTTTGCCGACGAAATTTAAAGTAAACGCTTATGACCTTGTAACGAAACGACTACACCAGCGAAGCTCATGTCAACGATTCCAAGTACTGACGTGGTTCCAAGGAACTGTGCTTCAGCGCAACGGCCAACGACGGGAACGTCGAATAGAATAAGTTTTTAATTTTGTATTTAATCTTAATTTGGATTCAGTAAAGCGCGGTGTTTGCCCGCTCGAACATTAAGTCTCGTTTCCTTATTCAGCCAGCCAGCGCTGCTGATTAAATATTAATCATTTACATATCATTTGCATATAATTGGCGCCCAACATAAATATCGGACTCGCGAAAGCAGCAGTGCAGTAATAGAATAATAAAAGCAACATCAAATCAGCATCGACATAAATACAAACAATTAACAGACAGCAGCGTTGGAGATAATATAGAAATAATTATTATTATTTATCGACAATAAAATATCATGTAAGTGATTTGTTTGGTGTATAGTACTGGAAATTAAAACAATATAAGAGAGAAATTAATTTCGGTTCGCGAAATATGGGGTTGCGTGCAGTGAAAGACAAACCCAAGACCGACGTACAAACTGACTGCCCGTTAGCAGACCTTTTAAATACACTACAGGTGACAGAGAAAAATACAAACAGAAAGGACGCGGACCAGTTTCGTTCTATTTTGGATGAGGCAGTGCACAGCGCACTGACCAAGCACAAGAATTTACGAGGAGGGAAAAAGCCCTGAGTCAGGACCCAGTCATAGAGCAGGAAATGGGAACACTAAGACAGGGCGGGATGACCGTCCTACAATATTATGATGAGGTGGAGAAAAAACGGACTCTCCTCACGAACAAAACACACATGACATACGACAAAAATCTAGCGGCCTTCATGTGTGAGAAATTCAAAGGTGACGCACTTTGGGTGTTCATCTCTGGCCTGAAGCGCAGCCGCACAGACGTGCTGTTCGCGGCCAGGCCAACTGACTTACCTACAGCTCAAGAGATTGAAGCCAACCATGAAAGATACGATTTATGGCGAATTACGCCAGGGGCATTGACGACAGAAAACGTTCTGACCAGCGTCAGCATGACCAACATCGAATTCAGGCCCTAAACCCCCAACAGGGCAGTCAAGGCAAGAATCCCTTCTTTCAGAAATCAAAACCTGGAGCCGATAGGTCCCAGAACAACAACACCAAGGCCCCTGAGCCAATCGTCTAAGTTTAGGTAGCCCACACAGCAACAAAACTACTATAGATCACAGACTGGCCCGACAGACAACAGTCAGCCAGCCGAATCATATCGTGCAACAGGTCAGAAGCGACAACGAGTCAACCACGTAAACGCAAGCGAGATTAACTACTCACAGGCAGCAAAAGTCGCCGTCGTCGCCGATACCCCATTCGTAGTTCACTCCATACACGGTTCGAACAAGATCGCATGAAAATGCAATTTACTGGTATTCTGGAACGACGCATTCTTTTTATACCCTGAACTCATTGAAATTGGGAAATCAGGGTATAAGTTGTTTGTGAAAATGTATGTATCAGGCAGAAGAAGGCGTCGCAGACCCCATAAGGTATATATTCTTTATCAGATCGACGAGGTGAGTCGATATAGCCCTGTCCGTCCGTCTGTATAAACGCAAGGATCTCGTAAACTATAAATCCATAGAGATCTGAAATTTGACATGTATACTCGTGAATACTATACATAAAACGAGTTTGTTTTTTTTTTCCGATAATTCACCCCGTTTCCGAATTATCGATAAATTTCGATAAATTTGCTTTCATTTATGTGTTCCATTAAAGCTAGAGACTTCAAATTTACTGTTTAGATAGATGTAGTGAATGCCGACATTTTGTAGTATTTGGATTTTGGATGCCACGCCCTCTTCGCCTACAATTTGCAAAGCCCCGTATTTCAAAGACTTGTGCTTTGGCAAATACACACATATGAATGCCATAATCACACTGTGAAAATTTGATTAAGAAAGTTCATCTTCAAAAAAAGTTATTAAACATTTCATTTCCCATGTCATAGATATTTTGCAGCCTGAGCGCAGTCGCTGCTCAGTTAGCAGAGCATGTGCTCAAATTACGTTCGTGTGCATACGTATGTGTGTTTGTGTTGCTTGCTATATAAATATGTATATGAAAATAATCATAGCATGCTTCCAATATCGACTATTCGAAGGCTTCAGGGTATCTCTTAGTCGAGCGGTCTCGACTAGAGCTTCCTTACTTGTTTATCCTTGATTCCTTATCAACCTTGACGGAATCATAGGATTAGACCTGCTGAGGCAAGTAGGCGCAGACCTGGAAATTTGTTCGAAATCAGAACCACTCCAATTCCTAAAATGCGCTAATGGTAACTACACTTGTAGCAAGGAAAATAACACAACACGTCTGCAGTGGCCACTATACGCACAGTAGATGAGAAAGATGTCTACTCGAAGCTTTATCCATTCTTTTCGTTAACAAAGAAGTCAACGATCTCTTAAGAAACTGCATTATTAGGCAGTCCCGTTCTCCGTACAACAACCCAGTTTGAGTTGTGGACAAAAAGAGGTTGGACGAGGAAGGTAACAGAAACAGGAAGAAACAGATGGTCATTGACTTTAGGAAGTTAAATCTGAAAACCATCCCTGAGACCTACCCTATGCCAAGCATCACCATGATTTTGGCTAATCTTGGCAAAGCAAAATATTTCACGACACTCGACCTGAAATCAAGTTATCAGATAACTCTGGCAGAGGCAGATCGTGAATGGCGGCAAATACGAGTTCTGCAGACTCCCATTCGGCTTAAAAAATGCCGGGAGCATTTTACAAAAAGAGTATATAGTTCTGTCACTGAAAGCAGCGGCAGAACGGGAGTGTATAGCGTGCCATATGTATTATATGTATTTATTATTATATGTACATGCAGAAGGCATATACATTGACATGCGCTTGGGACCGAATGGTCAGAACGTCATAGTGCTTACGCTGCAGGCCAGTCCACATATAAGCGGCTGATCATATTACAGCACTTGGCGGTGGATATATTATGTAAACAAAGCGACAAAGTGTCTCTATGTTTATGCGCTTGATACTCTAACGTTTAGTTGGGGCATGTGACCACTTTACATATTGTTTAGACTACAATACGGTTGACATATGCTTGTTTGGCATATAATACACTACAGTACAAACATGAGGGTGGCCCACGAAAAGTCACAATTTTTCAAAGAAAATGTCGAGTACCTCGGCTTTATTGTGACTAAACATGGCGCAAAGACAGACCCTGAAAAGGTTAAAACTATTCGGGAATATGTCGAGCCAACAACGGTGTTCGGCGTAAGATCCTTCCTAGGTCTCGCCAGTTACTATTGTTGCTTTATAAAAGACTTCGCGACAATCGCAAAGCCAATATCGGACTTACTAAAAGGGGAAAATGGAGCAGTAAGCAAACACAGGGCAAGTGGAACGGTTCCATAGTACCCTGTTAGAAATAGAAAGGTGCTTGAAACTACAAAGAGGCATCGTAAAAACCGTCGACCTCATCTTACAGAGTATAATGCCTCAATCCACTCCGTAATAGGGAAACAACCCAAACACGTCGTGATCTCCATCTCACCAGACTGCATTGGGGATGCAGCAAAGAAAACTGAAGGGGCACAAGAAGCCCAAAACGCGAGAGCAAACAAGCATCGTAAAAATAGGATATTTGAGGTAGGAGAAAGGGTCCTGGTCAAAACAAACCGCAGATTGGACAACAAACTGTCTCCCCTCTGCAATGAAGAGATTGTCGAAGCGGATTTGGGGACAACGGTCCTCATTAAGGGGAGGGTGGTCCACAAGGACAATCTGCGTTAAAAAAAACACACAAAAAAAAAATACAAACTTGTCCTTTTCTTGTTTTAGTTTACTCATTTTGACACTTTCCCTTACCCTAATGGTGACAGCACGTTTGACTAATTATTCCCATTCCAATTACGTGCCCATTATGGACGGTGACATTTTGCTGTGGAACCAATACGGGAATCTAAGACACTCGACTAATCTCACAAACACTGTGAACAAAATCTTGCAAAACGCAAAGAGCAAGCAGGCGGACACAGGTAACTTTTTCGAGATTCTTACCACACGCAATAGGATGCTGCTCTCCAAAATCAATACACTCATGCTCACTCTCACTTATGCAAATTTTAACGTAATAAACCCAGCCGTTATAGATCACTCCGATATAGAACAATTTCTCACTAAACTCATGCCAATGTGGATGGCGCTAGTTACTTCAACCGCAACAGCATTGTGAACCGACTCCCAATCGTGCCCGCGATCCTTAGCCTACCTTACACCCACGGGCTAAGCGGAGAGAACCTGAGCTACATCAACGAGATCAGGGAGCGTATGACCGTCAACACCGGCTTCACATGGATCCTCGGTACCCTACTAACAGCATGTGGTATCTGCGCACTGGCCTACTACATTGTGGGACGGCTCTGCTTTGCGCGCCAAGTCTCGGAAATGGTGCAGCCGTATGAGGCAACCGAGGACATTCGCTCATGAGAGGGAGAGTAGTTATCACGTTACTCGGAAACGGATGGCTTGGCAGAACAACGGGTTCTATAACCAGCGCAAGTCATAGAGAACTCTCATGACATTGTAGCGGTAACACGACACCACCCGTTAGGCACAAGTCAGCAGCGTGGTTTGCCGACGAAATTTAAAGTAAACGCTTATGACCTTGTAACGAAACGACTACACCAGCGAAGCTCATGTCAACGATTCCAAGTACTGACGTGGTTCCAAGGAACTGTGCTTCAGCGCAACGGCCAACGACGGGAACGTCGAATAGAATAAGTTTTTAATTTTGTATTTAATCTTAATTTGGATTCAGTAAAGCGCGGTGTTTGCCCGCTCGAACATTAAGTCTCGTTTCCTTATTCAGCCAGCCAGCGCTGCTGATTAAATATTAATCATTTACATATCATTTGCATATAATTGGCGCCCAACATAAATATCGGACTCGCGAAAGCAGCAGTGCAGTAATAGAATAATAAAAGCAACATCAAATCAGCATCGACACAAATACAAACAATCAACAGACAGCAGCGTTGGAGATAATTTAGAAATAATTATTATTATTTATCGACAATAAAATATCATGTAAGTGATTTGTTTGGTGTATAGTACTGTAAATTAAAACAATATAAGAGAGAAATTAATTTCGGTTCGCGAAATATGTGGTTGCGTGCAGTGAAAGATATACCCAAGACCGACGTACAAACTGACTGCCCGTTAGCAGACCTTTTAAATACACTACAGGTGACAGAGAAAAATACAAACAGAAAGGACGCGGACCAGTTTCGTACTATTTTGGATGAGGCAGTGCACAGCGCACTGACTAAGCACAAGAATTTACGAGGAGGGAAAAAGCCCTGAGTCAGGACCCAGTCATAGAGCAGGAAATGGGAACACTAAGACAGGGCGGGATGACCGTCCTACAATATTATGATGAGGTGGAGAAAAAACGGACTCTCCTCACGAACAAAACACACATGACATACGACAAAAATCTAGCGGCCTTCATGTGTGAGAAATTCAAAGGTGACGCACTTTGGGTGTTCATCTCTGGCCTGAAGCGCAGCCTCACAGACGTGCTGTTCGCGGCCAGGCCAACTGACTTACCTACAGCTCAAGAGATTGAAGCCAACCATGAAAGATACGATTTGTGGCGAGTTACGCCAGGGGCATTGACGACAGAAAACTTTCTGACCAGCGTCAGCATGACCAACATCGAATTCAGGCCCTAAACCCCCAACAGGGCAGTCAAGGCAAGAATCCCTTCTTTCAGAAATCAAAACCTGGAGCCGATAGGTCCCAGAACAACAACACCAAAGCCCCTGAGCCAATCGTCTAAGTTTAGGCAGCCCACACAGCAACAAAAACTACTATAGATCACAGACTGGCCCGACAGAGAACAGTCAGCCAGCCGAATCATATCGTGCAACAGGTCAGAAGCGACAACGAGTCAACCACGTAAACGCAAGCGAGATTAACTACTCACAGGCAGCAAAAGTCGCCGTCGTCGCCGTTGACAACAATGAAGACTCGGAGGTTGACAATGACTGCGCAAATTTCTAAGGGGAAAGTCTCCGCTGCCGTTCATTCGGCGCAGAGTAGCAGGTTCCTCATCGACACGGGGGCCTCTAAAAATTATATCAAACCCCACGCAAACCTTCGGGGTGTGCTTCCAGTCGATACCCCATTCGTAGTTCACTCCATACACGGTTCGAACAAGATCGCACGAAAATGCAATTTACTGGTATTCTGGAACGACGCATTCTTTTTATACCCTGAACTCATTGAAATTGGGAAATCAGGGTATAAGTTGTTTGTGAAAATGTATGTATCAGGCAGAAGAAGGCGTCGCAGACCCCATAAGGTATATATTCTTTATCAGATCGACGAGGTGAGTCGATATAGCCCTGTCCGTCCGTCTGTATGAACGCAAGGATCTCGTAAACTATAAAACCATAGAGATCTGAAATTTGACATGTATACTCGTGAATACTATACATAAAACGAGTTTGTTTTTTTTATTATCGATAATTCATCCTGTTTCCGAATTATCGATAAATTTCGATAAATTTGCTTTCATTTATGTGTTCCATTAAAGCTAGAGACTTCAAATTTACTGTTTAGATAGATGTAGTGAATGCCGACATTTTGTAGTATTTGGATTTTGGATGCCACGCCCTCTTCGCCTACAATTTGCAAAGCCCCGTATTTCAAAGACTTGTGCTTTGGCAAATACACACATATGAATGCCATAATCACACTGTGAAAATTTGATTAAGAAAGTTCATCTTCAAAAAAAGTTATTAAACATTTCATTTCCCATGTCATAGACATATTGCAGCCTGAGCGCAGTCGCAGCTCAGTTAGCAGAGCATGTGCTCAAATTACGTTCGTGTGCATACGTATGTGTGTATGTGTTGCTTGCTATATAAATATGTATATGTAAAATAATCATAGCATGCTTCCAATATCGACTATTCGAAGGGTTCAGGGTATCTCTTAGTCGAGCGGTCTCGACTAGAGCTTCCTTACTTGTTTATCCTTGATTCCTTATCAACCTTGACGGAATCATAGGATTAGACCTGCTGAGGCAAGTAGGCGCAGACCTGGAAATTTGTTCGAAATCAGAACCACTCCAATTCCTAAAATGCGCTAATGGTAACTACACTTGTAGCAAGGAAAATAACACAACACGTCTGCAGTGGCCACTATACGCACAGTAGATGAGAAAGATGTCTACTCGAAGCTTTATCCATTCTTTTCGTAAACAAAGAAGTCAACGATCTCTTAAGAAACTGCATTATTAGGCAGTCCCGTTCTCCGTACAACAACCCAGTTTGAGTTGTGGACAAAAAGAGGTTGGACGAGGAAGGTAACAGAAACAGGAAGAAACAGATGGTCATTGACTTTAGGAAGTTAAATCTGAAAACCATCCCTGAGACCTACCCTATGCCAAGCATCACCATGATTTTGGCTAATCTTGGCAAAGCAAAATATTTCACGACACTCGACCTGAAATCAAGTTATCAGATAACTCTGGCAGAGGCAGATCGTGAATGGCGGCAAATACGAGTTCTGCAGACTCCCATTCGGCTTAAAAAATGCCGGGAGCATTTTACAAAAAGAATATATAGTTCTGTCACTGAAAGCAGCGGCAGAACGGGAGTGTATAGCGTGCCATATGTATTATATGTATATATTATTATATGTACATGCAGAAGGCATATACATTGACATGCGCTTGGGACCGAATGGTCAGAACGTCATAGTGCTTACGCTGCAGGCCAGTCCACATATAAGCGGCTGATCATATTACAGCACAATATTATGTAAACAAAGCGACAAAGTGTCTCTATGTTTATGCGCTTGATACTCTAACGTTTAATTAGGGCATGTGACCACTTTACATATTGTTTAGACTACAATACGGTTGACATATGCTTGTTTGGCATATAATACACTACAGTACAAACATGAGGGTGGCCCACGAAAAGTCACAATTTTTCAAAGAAAATGTCGAGTACCTCGGCTTTATTGTGACTAAACATGGCGCAAAGACAGACCCTGAAAAGGTTAAAACTATTCGGGAATATGTCGAGCCAACAACGGTGTTCGGCGTAAGATCCTTCCTAGGTCTCGCCAGTTACTATTGTTGCTTTATAAAAGACTTCGCGACAATCGCAAAGCCAATATCGGACTTACTAAAAGGGGAAAATGGAGCAGTAAGCAAACACAGGGCAAGTGGAACGGTTCCATAGTACCCTGTTAGAAATAGAAAGGTGCTTGAAACTACAAAGAGGCATCGTAAAAACCGTCGACCTCATCTTACAGAGTATAATGCCTCAATCCACTCCGTAATAGGGAAACAACCCAAACACGTCGTGATCTCCATCTCACCAGACTGCATTGGGGATGCAGCAAAGAAAACTGAAGGGGCACAAGAAGCCCAAAACGCGAGAGCAAATAAGCATCGTAAAAATAGGATATTTGAGGTAGGAGAAAGGGTCCTGGTCAAAACAAACCGCAGATTAGACAACGAACTGTCTCCGCTCTGCAATGAAGAGACTGTCGAAGCGGATTTGGGGACAACGGTCCTCATTAAGGGGAGGGTGGTCCACAAGGACAATCTGCGTTATAAAAAACACACGAAAAAAAATACAAACATGTCCTTTTCTCGTTTTAGTTTACTCATTTTGACACTTTCCCTTACCCCAATGATGACAGCACGTTTGACTAATTATTCCCATTCCAATTACGTGCCCATTATGGACGGTGACATTTTGCTGTGGAACCAATACGGGAATCTAAGACACTCGACTAATCTCATGGACACTGTGAACAAAATCTTGCAAAACGCAAAGAGCAAGCAGGCGGACACAGGTAACTTTTTCGAGATTCTTACCACACGCAATAGGATGCTGCTCTCCATAATCATTACACTCATGCTCACTCTCACTCTTGCAAATAAGTCGCATGGACATCGGAAACAGACCTGATGAAGGTGTTTAGCATTAAGGTAGAACGTAAGGAAAATGTAATTAGTTTATAATCCAGTTCCTCATCGTAACATGCAAGAAGATCACCATCTTCCCGGTCGAGCACAACAAAACGATTCTGAAGCTGCAAAACAACCTTGTGGCCGATTTTGATGGCGACATCTTAGCCGTGACCAACTGTTCCCTAACGAAGGCAGCAATATTCTGCAGGGAGTTGGATGGCATCACCTGTGCTCTGGGACTTCACTCAGGAGGAACAGCACACTGCGCCTCGCAACCCAGCCACCTGGAGTCAGTCACTGTGGCTGATTATGGGATTATCATAGTCAACATCCGCAGCACGCTCATCAGCTATGAAGACAACGCGACCGTAAGAGTAAATGGAACAACCCTCATCACATTTAACTCTCATGCCAATGTGGACGGCGCTAGTTACTTCAACCGCAACAGAATTGTGAACCGACTCCCAGTCGTGCCCGTGATCCTTAGCCTACCTTACACCCACGGGCTAAGCGGAGAGAACCTGAGCTACATCAACGAGATCAGGGAACGTATGACCGTCAACACCGGCTCCACATGGATCCTCGGTACCCTACTAACAGCATGTGGTATCTGCGCACTGGCCTACTACATTGTGGGACGGCTCTGCTTTGCGCGCCAAGTCTCGGAAATGGTGCAGCCGTATGAGGCAACCGAGGACATTCGCTCATGAGAGGGATAGTAGTTATCACGTTGCTCGGAAACGGACGACTTGGCAGAACAACGGGTTCTATAACCAGCGCAAATCATAGAGAACTCTCATGACATTGAAGCGGTAACACGACACCACCCGTTAGGCACAAGTCAGCAGCGTGGTTTGCCGACGAAAGTTAAAGTAAACGCTTATGACCTTGTAACGAAACGACTCCACCAGCGAAGCTCAAGTCAACGATTCCAAGTACTGACGTGGTTCCAAGGAACTGTGCTTCAGCGCAACGGCCAACGACGGGAACGTCGAATAGAATAAGTTTTTAATTTTGTATTTAATCTTAATTTGGATTCAGTAAAGCGCGGTGTTTGCCCGCTCGAACATTAAGTCTCATTTCCTTATTCAGCCAGCCAGCGCTGCTGATTAAATATTAATCAATTGCACAGCAATAATTTTTATAACATCTGTTTGTATTTTATTTAAAAAGCTTTCATTCACTTGGGATGAAAATTCTAATAAGTTCGTAGAGGTTGATCGATTCTGAACAAAACCATGCTGCGATGGTGAAATAATAGATGTACAAAAGTAAGTTGCAAGTGCAAAGCTATAATTTTTTCAAATAACTTCGGAATAGCAGAAAGCTTCGCAATGCCTTTATAAACTGAAATATCACATCTTCCTCCTTTTTTACAAAGAGGAATAATAAATGATTCTTTCCAAATTTGGTCTATTTGACATAGTTTAAAACCTTTGGTGAGGAGGAGGACAAGAGAAACAATGATTATTCAAACCCAGGTCATGTGAGAACGGGAGGCTCAGATGTTCTCGGTATAGTGTGATGTTGACTATTCCAGATGTCGAAACTGCTGGCTTTTTCCTTATGATACCGCAATGGTTTAGTACCGGGTTCCATTCAGTGAGAAGTGGTCATCATAGGTGGCTAAATAAGTTCCCGTGACCTTGTTAGTTCCGGTACTGTCCACTATGTGAACTGTGGCGCTGTTGATGATTATGGTAGAGCTGGCAAACTATCGATAGTCGGACCATTCGATTTTTCGATGTTTTTAATGAAAAATATATCGGTACTATCGAAAAATATGCAGTTTTTTATTTTATTTGAATTCAAAAATAAAAATATTTCATTTTATAATATATACATAAAAAGTAACAAAAATTATAGTACTTTGGTAGAAATATTGCAACCAGTTTATACTTAATATCAAAAGTGACAAAAATTATAGTCTTTGGTAAAAATAACACATGAATTGCTTCATTGCAAACAGTTTTTTTCATACTTAATATCAAAAGTAACAAAAATTATAGTCTATTTTTTTATAACTGAAAAAGAAACTTTTTATTTTAAAGTTAACTATAAAGTTACTGGGAGATCAATTTATTGTGTTGTAGAAACACGAGCATTAAATTTTTGTTTTCATGCGACATGTGTTACGCCAGAACAAGTGATATTATATTTGTTTACTATCGATAGTGGATAAAAATATCGATGGTAGCGCAGAAACGTAAATATTCGATACACCTCGATAGTGTCATCGATAGTTTGCCAGCTTTAGATTATGTTGCTTTCCTCAACTACGACTATGGGCTTTAGATACCCAAGGCATGTAGTGCATTGTGCAATGACACGCGAAGCCAACTGCACGACGCACGTTGTCTTCTGTAACTGCTTACAGCAGGTGGTGCTCATTGTAGAAGCGCAGGCGCCTACGGTGAAGGTTTTTGTCCAGCATTATATTATTATGTTGAACGGGAAAAATATTGATTTTTTGCACTGTAACTTACGTCTAGGGAATTTGATTAAAAAATAAAGTAGTTCGGAATTTTGGAAAGCCTTGATATTCAAAGACATCTGGTACTCTAACATTTTTGAGCTGCGCATTTAGCTCTTTTATATCAATGTTAAGTATGAGTGGACTAATTAAATTTACTTTTGCGAGTGAACTGGAAAGAATCAAAACTTTTATGCTTGCAATTATCATTCTGTTTTTCGCCAAGATAGTCGTATAAAAATTTTTGACTTCTACAATTGCGTTAAGAGCTCTTGAAATTCCGTCTCCGTCTATTATAGGTATATAGTACGCGTGCGTATAGTTATTAAGCCTCGAAGTCGCTTCGGTTACAGTCAGGGTCGCCATTCTTAAAACTAAAATATATTTTATCCTAATGAATTGGTTAGATGACTGCAAATTTAGAAAATTTGTCGATACGAATACAGTTTCCGGCTATTTCAGTTATTAATCGGTAAAGTTTTGGAAAAATAATAGTCTCTAAGTATTTGTTTAACGTTCTCTTGATCAGTAGATCAATAGATTGGATGAGGGCTAGAATAGGAAGCTCACAATAGATTGCGTTAATCACCTCGGTATTTACAACCTCTCGTACAGTTTGCATTAGCGTGTTGCGATCGGAAAAGTGTATGACACGACTGGTTATTGTTATGTCGTGGGACAGGGCTTTCCACCAGTACAATCTGCTTTCGGAAGCAATTGATCCGTTTGTCTGTTGTCTGAACTGTTGATATGTTGTGAACTCAATTTTCTCTGAACCCCGGTCATGCTTTATTTAAATGTTAATCTGTTTTAGCAGATCATTCACACGGCAGCTCCCAGTTCCATGACATTTCAAGCTATCAATTTACCAATTTGCCACACCCATAATGATCCCCAAATTCCATTTTGATTTTTGCTATACAACAATTTCTTACAATTCATTTGAAAATATAATTAACATGCTGTTAAGAAACACAGAAGTCATTCAACAAAACGTTTAGGAAATTGACATGTGCATGTGCAATGTGCATGGCTGTACAGCAAATATTTTCTTATATTCTAACAAATAACAAATACAATAGAATTCAGCGTGAATCACAGTCTAATTAAATTACTTGGTTACTATAAAGTTCAGTGGCGTTACTAATATATATATATGGCTCTCTTGGTTCGAGCCTCATATAAAATCGGTTTTTCATTTACATTTTATTTATAATTATTAATGGTTTGACAAGCGCAGCGGTGGCGTCGTGGTAGAGATGACGAAATTCGACTCGTACAAGTCGGCGGAGGTTGGAATCTCGGATTTACATGTCGGCTTTTCTTTTATTTCTTTATTTTTTTGTTCTAAAATATATTTTTTTAAATATTTATTAATTTATTTATATATAAAGAAATTTGACTAAAATCGGGAGTCAAGTTAGGGAAAAGAAAAAGCCTAATACTAACAATATATAAGAATGATATCACCAACCCGGGGGGTGTTTTATTTGCCGGACCGGTGACCTATGCCCCAAACCACAGCCAGGTATGATTAGTGATATCATTGAAACTAAGCAAGATATTAAAAAAAAAAAATGTAAGAAAAATATAAAAAAAATAAAATCATAAAAAAGTAAAATACAATAAGAGAAATCACTACACAAGTAGGGACAATTGCCATTCTCACTACTGGGGTGTGTGTGTGATATCTCCAAAATATGCTCAAAGATAAGATTTTATTAAGGAAAGAGAGAGTTCAGAACTACATACATGAAAATAAGTATTGTACTTAGTACATAGAACACGAGACGCACTGTGCACAGAATAGTTACAGTAACATATAGGTAAATAAAGAGGACAAAACTGACGAGAAGCACGGGAAGGAACTAGGAAATTGATTTGAAATAGAAGAGAAGGGGAATCAACTTATGTAGAAAAGCAATATCCAAGACTATTCTACGATTGATTAACGATGGAAGATCCAAAAGAAGAAGCCTACTATGATAAGACGGTAGACGAAGGTTACGATCCCAGTTTAGATGGCGCAAGGCAAAAAGAAGAAATTGCTTCTGAGCCGATTCAATACGGTCCTGATACAATTTCTGCTGTGGCGACCAGCGAGACAAAAAAAAGTTTAGTGACAAACGGATCATTAAACTCTTTAGACCAACGTTTAATAAAACCAAGCACACTTTTGGCTTCATTAACGATGGTTAGGATATGGGTATTGAATCTAAGTTTACAGTCAAAGAGCACCCCGAGATCTTTGATTGTAGAAATACGTTGCAAGGACACATTGTTGATTGAATAATCAACAAAAAATGGAGTGGTACGACTGAAAGTCTTTGTCATACACTTAGAACAATTTAGATGCAACTGATTGGCTTTACACCAATATTGAAAGGAAATTAGATCATCCTGTAGGCGTAGATGACCTATTGAATTCTTGTATGAGAGACAGAGTTTTACATTATCTGCATACATGAATATTCTAGAGTAAGAAATACAACTGGGAAGATCATTTATAAAAGGGGAGAAAAGTAGAGGGGCCAAGGGACTACCCTGAGGAACACCCGAAGAGACAAATATGACCTTCGAAATAGATGTTCTCAACAGAACTCTTTGGGTTCTACCCTTTAAATAGGAAACAATCCAGGACAGAAGTTTAGGAGAAAATCCCAATTGGTCAAGCTACAAAAGGGGGATGATCTTAAAACATTAATGCTGGCGTCAACGTTAGTAAAAACAAGATCAAGAGAACGATTTAAATGATTAGAAATTGAGTTCATCTGATACATAGAAATATTAAACAATTTATCAAAAAAATAATGATCAATTGTTGGAAGAAGATAATTCGAATTGGGACATGAGGCCCAAGAAGTGTTAGGTATATCACCCAAATCACCCAACACAAGAAATAAGTCATTATCTTGAACATATTCATACATTTCTTTAATACAAGATATATGATGACTATAAACTTGTAAATCGGAAGAGGGAGGGATATATGAACAAGTAACGTATAGAGAACAAGACTGAAAAGTTATTTTAACTCCAATAATCTCAACATTGTGAATTGATGAGAATGTAAAAGATTCAGAGAGGAAATGGGATTTAACAGCTATTAAAACACCACCCCCTCTACGAGACAAGCGATCAAGTCTATAAATAGTGAAATTATTTGAAAAAACCTCACTATTATAAACATTTTGGCTCAACCATGTTTCAGTGAGAGCTATAAGTTCAGATTGGACACTACAGCTATGCACAAATAGATTTTTTAATTTAGAATTAAGGCAACGAACATTTTGATAAATAATAGATAGCTGCGGGATGGAAAGTAACTTAGTTTTTTGATCCAGCCTCAAATGAAGGTTGTTCCGAAACGGGATTTAAAGACACTGGAGAAATTCTATTCCGAATCTTAGGGTTGAATTCGTATACAACAACATGAAGTGGCCGAAAGTTTGAATCACATATAGTATCGAAAAATTCAATTGGTACATTGATTTTAAATGAAGCAATTTCACGAGGAGCCGCAAAATTAAACTTCGAGATACAAACTTTAAACGAAATTTTATTTTCAATAAAAGCAGACACAGCCACACATGTCGTATCTGATGAAAGCCTAGATAAGAAAACTTGATTTCGAGAAGACACAACAGATAAATAGGGTAATATAGGAGTAGGAGACGGTGTCTGAATGTTGTCTTTAGTTTGACCAAAACTCGGAGAAACTTTAACATTTTTAGTAGTGGCCTTTTGAGTGTCTGTTATGACACTAGACACAGATATTTCAACTGAATCATCTGATATGGGAATTGATAATTTTTGACAAGGTAAAGAAGGGGTTGATAAGTTAGGAGACGATTCTTGGAAGGGGGGAACTAGCAGTGACGGATTAGCGGAAAATCAAAATTATACTGATTCACTATTTCTTCTTCAGCTGTTTTGAAAATTTACTTAGATATGAGTACTGAACCCGCACTGAATTATACATCTTGGAAAAACTTAATTGTTATTCTAAACAATACGGGCAAGACCAGCGTAATCCACCACACCCACTTTTGGGAGCAGCCATGACTCTATCACAGTCACGCCCCGAGATGCCAGCACATGCACATTTAATGTGCAACCAGCAACCAACAAATTGCATTTGTGCAGAATCAGTGACATGCCGAAATGTACATGATTTCTTACAGCATATCATATTGGCAAGTAGGGGAGATAATCAAAACAAAAATACAAACAGATTAAGATAGAAAAAATAAAAAACAAAAGAGAGGATTAACTGTGTTGGGAGAAACAAAAATTCTCAAACAACAACACTCAGCTAATACAGAGATCAAAAGAATAAACAGTTGATGAAGAAACAGATAATAGAGCGGGAGAGAGCTACACTACAAACGAAATAAATTTCGTAAGAAACAAAAACAAACACTAAGCTAAGCGTGAGCGAGCGACAGCGAACACACACACTAACCCGTGTAAAAAAACAGAGCGCAAATAAGAAAAACGAAAGATTAGAAATACTAAAACGAAAATTGCAATTTAGATATACACCGACGCTCACAAAACTATTGTAAATAAAAACAAAAAACACAATGTTTAGAAACACAAATCACGGCAGTATAAAACCAAAAATGCAATAATAACCAATATACAAATAATGTGTAAATATACAACAAATTAAAGAACAGAAATAATCAAAAGTACGGAGCGCAAACAAAAATACGACTTACTCTCACAAACTCAGAACTCTCTCTCTTTAGTATAATATATCTCTCTTATAATATTCAACAATTCAATTAAGATGGTAAAAACAAAAAAAAAACAAGTAAGGAAACTCTAGTCAGAGGTGCCCGACTAGGAAATACCCCGAACCCCGACTATCGGCGGCTTTAAATGCACTTCAAAGTTTGTATATAATTTTAAATTAAATTAAAAAATTAAAAAAAAAAAAAGATTAAGTAACTTGCATAAAAAGGTTTTGACGCCAGCTTAGAGAATCGAACCCGAGACTTTATGTCGGCGATCATCGCTTCTATCAACACAGCCGTTGCAATACATAAGAGTGAGATAGCGAATTCCTAAGTACAGTTATTGAGCTACTGAGCTGCTGCTACTGAGCTGCTGAACTTCTGCTTAAAATTCATCCCCAATTTGTCTTTTTGTTGTTGTTATGAATTCTTCGAATTTTCTAGATGCTTCTGCTGCTGTTGCCATGCGCGTGTGTACGTAAACGTTTGGTAAACGTTTCGTTTAATAATGCATTTCATCTATTCATATGTATGTACATACATATGTATATTATATTGACTTTATTTATAAGTATATATATATATAAGTTATATCAATGTTACTCTTATTTTATATATATGTAAATATATACAGTATGTACATGTGTACATACATATGTATGTATATTGCAAACAACGCATACATACACGCACACGCATACGCTCTGCTCACTGCGCAGTTTACTCAGCGACTGCGCTGCGCCAATATGTGCGTGTTATGGGAAACTAAATGCTTAATAACTTTTTTTGTAGACCGACTTTCGTAATCAAACTTGCGCAGCGTAATTATATCATTCATATGCGTGTATGTGCAAAAGCACAAGTCTGTAGTATTTGAAATAAGTGGTTTGAAAATTTGGGCGAAGGGGGCGTGGCATCCAAAATTTAACAAAAATCAAAATTGTATAAAAGTCCCATTAAGCTAAATACAAGATTTGGAGTCTCTAACTATAAAGATGTAGAAGATATAATTTTAAAACTGAAAATCTATTTCGTTTTTAATCGATAAAAAAAGAACGAGAAGAGTTATCGTATTTCTAAACAAACTCGACCTGCGCGTGATATACACGAATCTATAAAAAAAAAGTTCAAGTCTCTAGCTATTATAGGTTCTGAGATCCACGCGTTCAAACATACGGACAGGCGGACAGACGGACAGACAGACAGACGGACAGGGCTCAATCGACTCGGCTTGTCGTCCTGATCAAGAATATATATACTTTATGGGGTCTGCCACGCCTCCTTCTGCCTGTTACATATATTTGGGCTGCAACAAAACCATTATACCCTGATTACCCATTTTTAATGGGTTCAGGGTATAAAAACAATAAATTGTGTGATTATTGCTCAAGAAAATGGTTTAATTCTATTTGCCACGCCCCCAGTGGGCGTAGACATATAATTTTTGGCCAGTCCATGTCAGGGGTCTAGAGCAGCGTAACTGCTAATTTTGGACGCTTACACTCAAAAAATGCGAAAATTACAATGAATAAGTCACGCCCCAAAAGGAGCGTAAAAATAATTTTTGGCCGATCGATAGAGGATAGAGGTCACCAGCAACTTACCAGTCCAATTTTGAAGCTTCTAACCCTAAAACTGAAGGAGCTAACATCAATAGTGTTCAAAATATAACAGAAAATGCAAAATTGATATATATTCAGATCCGATTTGCCACTCCCCCAGTAAGCGTGGATATATAATTTTTTGGTCGATCTTTATAGGAACATAACTGTTACTCACGTGCCAAATTTGGTTGTTCTAGCTCTAAAACTGTAGAAGATACAGTTTCTCCCGATTTGTTACGCCCCAATGGGCGTAGATATATCCGCCATAGCTTATTCAACTTGGGATGTCAACGCGAGTATACATTCTAAATTCCAACTTTCTAGGACTGCTACAAGTAGTATTTCTGACATACAGGAAAATTAATTTTCCAGGCCCCCAGTGGGCGTATCGGGAAAATCTTGACACTTTATCTGACTAGAGTATACACGAGTATATGTTCCAGTATAGTATGGTTTGCGTTCATTCCGACAGACGGACAGCAAGACGGACATTGCACAAATCCGATATACTCATTTCATTATGAGTATAAAAATCTTTCGACAACACCAGAGAAGAAGACTTGCTAGACGTATCGAATACTACCCGTAGTTTTCGGGACGACCTGTGCGCTCTTATACAGAATATTATTTGATTCTGCATAACCTCTCCCTGGACTTGAATTTCAGGCAGTCCCATATGACCAAGTAGTCATGCGTGATGTCAATATGTATATTGCCGAATTTTGTTTTCTTTTGATTCTTCTCTCAAGAGTGGTTAGCTCACGATTGGCTTTGTCATACCTAGACAATGTGGATTTGAATATAACGACAACAACACTCTAACCACTTTAACCTGACGTACACAAGTTCGAAGTAACTGTATTTTGTTTTTTTTCCAGCTCCCAGAAGTTCCGAAAGATCGAGTCTACATAGATCTCGTCCTTCACAACGCTCAATAAACTTGACGAAGAGACGGCTATTTTACACTTTCACAATCAAACCAAATGCTTTAAGTTCTTGTCTTGGGTTGTTGGCCCTTTATTCAACCTTCTCTTAATACATCAAAAAAGATACCGGCTAGTCTATATAGACTATATGACAAATGACAGTAATGATTTCTGTATTGGCCATTCGTGATGCCATTGCTGCACGAAAATTGTGATGAACAGATGACTGAAAGTTAGCAATACCCAAAAACTGAATACCCTTTCTCTGTCTATCTATCTGATCCTTTATTCTAACCACAGCAGATGAGCGACTAGCAACAACAATGCACCGGAGCTCATTTTATCGCAATCGAGAACGCAATATCAGGTGTAATGTATATTCGCATTGACACCCTATGTTAAAGTTATGGCGTATATATCTACGATTATTTGGGGAGTGGCAAATTAGGTGGAATTGATTATTCTACAGCTTAGAGCTAGAACAACCAAATTTGACTACTGTTACTGTTATGGTCCTATAAAGATCGACCAAATAATTCATAAATTGGATCTGACTGTATAACGATTTTGCCAATTCTGTTCAATTTTTTGTGCAGGTGAGACATACACACAGCACATACATACATATACGCATGTACGCATGCGCAGCGCCAGCGCTTGGGCTGCTGGGTAAAGGAAATTAAATGATAAGGGAAATTAAATGCTTTACCATTTTTTTTGTAGATGGACTTTTTTAATCAAACTTTCTCAGTGTAATTATGACTTTTATATATGTGTACAGTATCACTTCAGCCTCTCAAGAGATAAGATGTGCTGCATCAAAAATAATAACAAAAACAAAACCGCACTACACAAACGCAAAGCTTATCAGCAAACGCGAAACTAACAAAAATCAACCGCAAAAGCAAACAGAAACAAAAACAAACACACACCATAAACAGTTACACCGGACAATAGCCCAAAAACAACAACCATGAACGAACCACCCGATAGAAGCAAAACTTACAAAACACAACTAATCGAGCCAAAATACATTATACTAAAACGGAACGACTACGAATCATTCGAAAAAGTGTCACCATTTATCATAAAAAAAACCATAGACTATGCATGCGTAGGAGAAGTTGAAACATGTAAAAAAACTAGAGACGGCTCCCTGCTTATTAAAACTAAAAACAAACTGCAAGCACTGAAACTAATTGCGCTAAAAAAAAAATGAATAATCTCGATATCACTGCAACAGAATACAAGATTTTAAACACAACCAAAGACGTAATATATTGCAATGAACTACGAAACATACCTGAAAGCGAAATACTAGAAGAATTAAAACCACAGCACGTAATCGAAGTGCGCAAAATTCTAAAAAAAACAAACAGACAACACAAACCACGAACAAACCTCACTTGTCGAAACTGGTCTCATAACAATTACATTTTCAACTCAAAAACTACCCGAATTAATAAAAATTGGCTACGAAACCGTGTACGACCATATATCCCACTCTCGCTGCGGTGCAAAAATTGTCTCCGCTTTGGACACCCTACCGCTATCTGCAAGAGCTCCGAAATATGCAAAAACTGCTTAGAAGCAAAACATACAAATGAAGGGGAACTCTGAAAAAATACGCAATCATTACTACGCAGCAAGCAACAAGCACTCCATCTACGATCTCCCCCCTGGAGAAAGTACTCACAGATATAAAAAAAAAGGTATCAACCTAACTCCACTGTAACAGAAGATATGGAAACAGACGGTAACCTTCCCCACACGGAAAACAAATCATATCTATCACAGTCAACTGAAGATCTAAAACTAAGAATATTTACCAAAGATAAATCTAGCCCACTAGCAACTAACTTTAAGCCCTCTAAACCAAAAACAAAATCAAAACCCACAAACCAAAACCTTCATAAAAACAATAGTGACAGCGAATCCATCTAAAACAAAACAAGTAAATAGAAACAAACTTTATACCTAACTCATACTCTATACTTTAACCTTTAACTCAAAACAAACCCAAATACTCAACCCAAGACATAAAAATATAGCAATGCTTCAAATAATCCAATGGAATATGAAAGGATACAGAAACAACTATAACGAACTGCTAATTATAATAAAAAAAATACTCACCACACATAGTATGTCTCCAAGAAACCCACTTTTACAATACATTTATCCCCACCCTTGTCCCAGTAAACTTTCAAATTTACACCAATACAGCTTCCAACCGATTTGGCGGTGTAGCCATATTGGTCCACAAATCCATAGAACATAAATCCATAGCTCAACCTACACACATAGAAACGCTAGGAATCGAAATTATGTCTAATAGGAAAATTAACATTATTTCTGTATATATCCCTCCCACCAAAACATTTTCACCTAATGACTTAACCGAACACTTTATACCACGCACTAACAGCACCAACCAAATTATCCTAGGCGATTTCAACAGCAAACATCACAGCTGGGGATCAGCCCAAGATAACCGGAGAGGACGTACCCTATCAAAGTTCCTCCAAAACGCCGATCTCACTATACTTAATGACGGATCACCAACACACTTCTCCACTCACAACACCTTCACACATATTGACATCTCAGTATGCTCCCCTCAATTAACTCCCTTCACTAATTGGAAAATAATCAATGACCTTCATGGCAGCGATCATTTTCCAATTTTATTATCCTTGTTCCCACAGCCCCAATCAGACAACTTCTCCCGTCCCCTCTTCAAAATAAAAGAAGCCAACTGGCCATTATTCACCAAACTAACTAACGACCTAAACGAACTTATACCTAGAACCTCTAACATTAATAAAGAAGCTGCAATAATTAATAAAATAATCCTACAATCCGCTCACCATAGTATACCACAAACGACCCCTCACACCCACAACAAAAACACCCCCTGGTGGAATAAAACATTGACCAAACTTAGGTCCAACAAATTTATAACTTGGCGAAATTTCAAACGCAATAGCACCACTGACAACCTTCTCAACTACAAAAGAGCTAACGCCCTCTTCCGGAGAGAGCTCAAAATATCCAAATCTAAAGCTACCATAGACTTCACATCAAAAATAGAACCCAACACCCCCACCGACAAAATCTGGACTAATATCCGACGGCTCTGCGGGCTTAACCCTACCAAAGCCATTCATTGCCTTACAGATACAACCAACAACTCACTATCAACAGACACAAACCACATAGCCCTCTTGTTTGCCCAACATTGGACCGACTGCTCCAACGACCAAAATTTTAACAATAACTTCATTACCAGCAAATATGCTGACAACTCTATCAATTACTCACCCAGCCCTAGAGCACAAGCAATAGAATCTGACATCACACTAATTGAACTACTAGCAGCGTTACACACCCTCAAAGGTACAACTCCCGGCCTAAGCAGAATCTCTTATCCTATGATAAAAAATGCCTCTTACGCCCTTAAAGCCAGAATTACAAACCTCTTCAATACTATATTCAACAACACCATCCCACAATCCTACAAAATCAGCCTTGTCATTCCTATAATAAAACCCAAATACAACAAAACACTCATAACCAGTTATAGACCCATCTTCCTTAACAGCTGCATATCCAAAACCTTAGAAAAAATAATAGCCAAGCGCCTTTGGTGGTTGGTATCGAAAAACAACTACATCCATCCCAACCAAACAGGCTTCAAATACGGCAAATCCGTCACAGACGGTCTGCTCTTTGCAGACCACCTGATAACGAAGTCGT
This sequence comes from Drosophila fulvimacula, assembly GCA_035045555.1. NCBI lineage: Eukaryota > Metazoa > Arthropoda > Insecta > Diptera > Drosophilidae > Drosophila > Drosophila fulvimacula. The sequence continues at coordinate 120,458 of JAWNOX010000160.1, read as the reverse complement.
TAAGAAGCAAGAAGCACGCCTCTATCATTGCCCTTGACTTCTCAAGAGCCTTCGACAGAGTCGATGTCCACCCAATAATAGACCAATTAAACCGCTGGAAAGTTGGACCTAAAATCATACAGTTTATACGGAATTTCATGGCAAACCGGAAAATTGTAGTTAAAATAAAAAATGTCAAAAGTAATCCCTATCCTCTTCAAAACGGCATCCCCCAGGGATCGCCAATATCCGTCATCCTTTTCCTAATCGCCTACAACAGACTCTCCCACTTAATTTTTACTTTATCATCCCTCTTAGTAAACAAAAAAAATCAATCCTGCAACCTCGACCAACTCTTTTCTAACATATGTGAGTGGTGTTCATATTCAGGAGCATCACTATCAGTAGAAAAGTGAACACCTTCATGTTTGCCGCAAGCAAATATCCGTCATCCTTTTCCTAATCGCCTACAACAGACTCTCCCACTTAATTTTTACTTTATCATCCCTCTTAGTAAACAAAAAAAATCAATCCTGCAACCTCGACCAACTCTTTTCTAACATATGTGAGTGGTGTTCATATTCAGGAGCATCACTATCAGTAGAAAAGTGAACACCTTCATGTTTGCCGCAAGCAAAACTGCATCTGCAGCATATCATGCAACAACACCCCTATTCCCTCAGTCACCAAAATAAAGATCTTAGGACTCACCATTAACAATAAATATAGATGGGACACGCACATCAAACAAATTCTGCCAGCCTTAAACAACAAACTTAACTTCATTAAATGCATAGCAAGCTCTAAGCTAAACTGCAATACATATACTATATTAAATGTAACAAATTCTATAGTCTACGGGTATGCTCCCAAATCAACCCTCAATAAACTCAAAACTTTATTTAATGCCGCAATCCGCATATCACTTGGGGCACTACGCTCAACACCTATCGCTAACCTACTTTTCGAAGCAAACATACCTACAATAGAGCAAAAAAGAGACCTGATCACAGCTAAAGCCTACAAAACACTCCTACATAGCGCAAACTCACCGATCCACAGATACACTAAACAGAAGGACAGCCAAAAAAGAAACAAATTGACGTCAACAATAGAAAAAACCATAGCATTATGTAAAGAAACCAACGTTCCCTACCTTCCCCTCCCAAGCAAAACCACCACACCCCAATGGCTATTCCCCCCTCTGTCATCAATACCACACTACATAGATGGAGCAAATCCAACACACCACCAAGCACATTCAGACAACAATTTCTTGAAATCAAAAAGAAACACAACAACCATAAATTCATATGCACAGACGGCTCTTTACAAAACAACACAGCCACTTTGGCGATTACGACCGAAAACGAAATCCTGAAAAGATGCATCCTCCCCCATTATTCATCCATCCTATCAGCTGAAACCATAGCCATTCTCGATGCAATAAATCTGATCAAAAGCAGACTTGGAAATTATATAATTTGCTCCGACTCCCTCGCATCCATAAAATCCATTAGCAATATTAACAACAATAGCCTTTATCCTACAATTATTAGAACCCTGCTTACCCAATCTGACTCAAAAATAAAACTCCTTTGGATCCCTAGCCACTGCGGCATTAAAGGGAACGAGTTAGCCGATAGTGCAGCCAAAGACACATTTTATATGCCCCTTCACTATACCCCTAACTTTAACAATACGGACATAAACAAACTCCTCAAAAACGAACTCTCAAAAAAACTTAAATTGAACATAGAGCTCTGCAACCGATGGTACCAGAGATTAAATACAAACCTATCCAACACGTCAAACTACCTAAAAAATATAGACCAAAAAAGCATCACACGCAGTGATCAAATAAAATTTCTAAGACTAAGACTAGGCCACACAAGAATGACACAACAGCACTATAACAACCCTGACAACACCCTTCCTTGCCCCAACTGTCACACAACCACAAACATTAATATAACACACATTCTCTGCGACTGCCCCGCAACCTCTAATCTGCATACCCAAATCTTCCAAAAACCTGCCCCCTATCAATCCTAGCAAACCCAACCGAGATTAACATCCGTAAACAATCTAAAACATACCACCTCCTATGAAAAAGATTAAATAAAAATAAAATGAAATATATATATATAATGCTATCATAAAATAAAATCTGTATATACTAATTTAAAAATAATTTACAATCATAATAAACACCATCCAGCCGAAGGCCCCTGCTGCCAGTGCTTAGCCTTAAGTTAGAGCCTTAAGTTAGAGTTACGTCCATGTGCGCGCGTATGTGTGTGTATGTGTTGCTTGCAATATATATGCATGTAAAATATCATATCATAGCATGCTTCCAATATCCTCTATTCAGGGTATCTCGCCGTCGAGCGGTGTCGACTAGAACTTCCTTACTTGTTATTTCTTAGAATATAGGAAAATTCCCGCGGTGCAGTCAAGTAGATTTGTCAATTGACTTAAGGTTTTGTTGAATAACTTTTGTGTTACTTAAGGGATTTTAATGAAATTTTCAGTATATTGATTATATTTTCAAATGAATTGTAAGAAATTGGTATATAACCAAAATCAAAATTGTATTAATACACAAAGGAAAGGAACTGGGTGCTGGTGCTATACATCGTATGACTGACAGACTTATTTTGTTTGGGATTTGATCCATGCCATAATTGATTATTTGCTAAAGGAAAACTGTAATTATGTATTATCGGCAACAATAATATTTTATGTAAAATATATTTTTGTTTTTTCGTTCTTTACATTTGAAATTATTGGCTATTGCTTAATTATGAAAACAATTTTGATAGACTTTTAGATATACATATGTATATATTTTTCCATTGATATTTTGTAGTTAGCTATTTGTATGCGCGATTTTTTATTGGTAAAACCTCTTACGGCCTACTTTAAACTTTTTAATTTTCAAAACAGATTGACTAGAGCAGTCTGGACTTACTAGTTTTCCATGAGTTGATAAATGATTTACTGACTGTCTGGCTTTAAAAGCATTTAATTGGATCAATCGATAAGTACAAGTATATTCAGTTGCTTGCATAGATATGCACATAAATTAGCTACAAATTTATATGCACATAGCACAAAATGTACTTAAAAAACTCAGAAACTTTATAATGCAGTTTTTGTAATATTATCAGAATTGATTTTTAAATAATAATGACTTGTTTTGAGTTCGTGTGTTCTAGTATAAACAAAATATAACAAGAATTTTCATAGTTTTATTATAGTTCATTTATATCTTTACTTATTGATTTACTATTCATTCTTTTAGGTTTCCACCCGAAATATCATTTTGAATTACTTCACTTTTATTATGAACATTATTTGATGATTATAAAGGAGTTGAATATAGCATTATGCCCTTAGCTGCACTTCCTTTGAGTAATCGCTGGCTACGATTAATAGAATCAATTATATCCTTCACTGACTTAACTTTGGCAGTCTTAGCTGTTTGTTCTGAATAATCAATGCATTTTTTTGATATTTCAAGAATTTGTAGTGGGCTGCTCACATATTCAGAATTTTGAATGTTATGTTTTTCATATACTTTCTTTTCCATAGAACTGTAATTTTGATAATTAATGGAGTTCCTGGTCACTTTGTGGTTATTGATCTGTTTTCTGGTTTGTGATGGATTATCCTTAGGATGATCGTCTTCAGTTTTCAAAATATATTCTGGGTGATATATATTATATTTGTTGTTATCAGTTATTAACAGGATATTACCAACTTTATCTCTATTTGGTGCAGTAAATTCTATAGAATTTTCTTTCGTTCCCAAACTATTCTGTTGACTTGATATATTATTACTTTTCCATGCATCTAGTTTTCCCTCTTTTTTGGCTTTGTAAATTCTTTCGAACTTTTTTCTGTTTGTCTCTTTTTTGATTTACAAGTTTCTTTAGAGTTATATTCATGCGTAGGTATATAAAAATCGACTTTTTCTTTATTTGACGATAAACCTTCATTCGCGTCCTCTTTTCTTACTACTAAATTTTGTTCTTGAGTAAATATAATAGAATTGGGGTTTTCGATTTTGTGAATTCTACTTGATACATCACTTTCTTTCGAAACATCCAGTACTTTCGACACAGTACTTTTTTCAATATTCTCTCCGCTTGCATTGTAAATATGATCTTTGATGGGTATAGTTATATTGGTATTTTCTGTAACTAATAAGCTAATTTCTACAGGTTTAGTAGGCTGTCCATCAGAAACTGTAGAATCTCCTAGTATTTGTAATTGATCATCTGAAGTTTCATTGCTGTGATTTACAAATCGTTCTATTTCTGTTGCAAGTGACTTAATATCTAAATTTTCAGCAGTATCTTTGAGATGAACAGTTTGCGGTTCCATGGTCTGAAAATAATTTAAGGATCATTAAATGTTTGAAATGTGCTATATTAATGTATACAATTTTACCATAATTTTATTTGGAACTGAAGGAGCTTTCCTTTTTGCGATATGTTTTTGTACGAACATTATTTATATCCGACGCAATTTCGCTTTCGAATGGATTTGTGCTTGATAGAGTAGAATACGAAGATCTTAAATGAAAGAAAAATAGGATGTAAGAGTGTTCTAGTGTTGACTACTCGACTATTAGTTCTACTCTTCTTTTATATACATATACATACATACATATGTATATGTTTGTATGTACATACAAATTGGAGAAGTTACAAAAAAATTAATTAATTCAAAGCCAACCCGCTTTCAGCTATTTTACAAGCTAAAGGTTTATATAAAACACAGTCGAGTCTCGATAATTCGTACCCCGCTAAATCAATATTTCGTAAGAAACTGCTGATCCCTTGAAAACTTCGTTAATTCGTAAAAATTTCATACAGTTTGGTCCCCTCGTTAATTCGAAGTTTTTCTGCCTACTCGGCGATGAACTTGCCTCTGATAATTCGTAATTTCGTTTCGAAACCTCTTGTATATTCGTAATGCTGGATTTTACTGGAAGTTAAACTACCGTTAGGTAAAGCCATGGCCCCTTTATGTCACTTCATGTGCGAAATTAGTTTGCTCATTTTATTTGAAGCGTGAAGACGATTCGTAAAAATGTCAAGTAATTGTTCTCATAAAACACTATCAATTTCACAAAAACAAGACATAATATCAGCTATTTCAAATCATAATGTTCCAATGTATTTGATCATTTAATAAGCTTGAAAAACGCCATAGAATAAGTAAGTATAAAGAACACGAAACAATAAAAAATGACATGCTTTTTATACCCTGAACCCATTAAAAATGGGTAATCAGGGTATAATGGTTTTGTTGCAGCCCAAATGTATGTAACAGGCAGAAGGAGGCGTGACAGACCCCATAAAGTATATATATTCTTGATCAGGACGACAAGCCGAGTCGATTGAGCCCTGTCCGTCTGTCCGTCCGTCCGTCTGTCCGTCTGTCCGTATAACCTATAATAGCTAGAGACTTGAACTTTTTTTTATAGTTTTGTGAATATCACGCGCAGGTCGAGTTTGTTTTAGAAATTCGATAACTCTACTCGTTCTTTTTTATCGATTAAAAACGAAATCGATTTTCAGTTTTAAAATTATATCTTCTACATCTTTATAGTTAGAGACTCCAAATCTTGTATTTAGCTTAATGGGACTTTTATACAATTTTGATTTTTGTTAAATTTTGGATGCCACGCCTCCTTCGCCCAAATTTTCAAACCACTTATTTCAAATACTACAGACTTGTGCTTTTGCACATACACGCATATGAATGATATAATTACGCTGCGCAAGTTTGATTAAGAAAGTCGATCTACAAAAAAAGTTATTAAGCATTTAGTTTCCCATAACACGCACATATTGGCGCAGCGCAGTCGCTGAGTAAACTGCGCAGTTAGCAGAGCGTATGCGAGTGCGTGTGTATGTATGCGTTGCTTGCAATATACATACGTATATGTACATATGTACATACTGTATATATTTACATATATATAAAATAAGAATAACATTGATATAACTTAAATAAAGTCAATATAATATACATATGAATAGATGAAATTCATTATGTTATTAATCGAAACGTTTACCAAACGCTTACGTACACACGCGCGTGGCAACAGCAGCAGAAGACATAAAAGTTGTGGCTTAAGGACCTTGCAGCAGTTGGATGAGTAGCATCATGCAAGTTGATTAGATGCATTAGGCATTTAACTGCTAGGAATGGCGCAGTAGCTGTCTCATACGTATTCAATCAGAATACTTGTAACGCATCAGTGGGTTGCTCTCTTCCCTCTACAAGTTGAAAGTTGCGCTGGTCTAATTCTACTTGACGGTACATTTTGGCTATGTCTGTTGTAGTAGTTTAAGGGCGAAATCGAAAGCGTAGCAAAGTTTTCCACAACTGAGGCTGAATGGTCGGACCCACTATAAAATAAGTAAGAATGTTGCAGTCAGGCGCAACCGACTGCGAAATACTCATTCACACCGTAAGCTCCCAGTTCCATAACATTCCAAGAAACCAATTTGCCACACCCCTAATTATCTTAAATATATACGCTACATACAAATTTCTTATAATTCAGTTGGAAATATAATTAATATGCTGAAAATTTCATTAAAATCCGTTAAGTAACATAGAAGTTATTCAACAAAACGTTTAGGCAATAGACAAATGTGCTGAACAGCAAACATTTTCTTATGTTCTAAGAAATAACAAATACAATAAAATTCAGCGTGAGTCATATGCTCATTAAGTTACTTTTTTGCTGCGAGGTTCAGTGGCGTTGCTGATGGAAGTGACGCGCAACGATCATGGCACCCTTGGTTCGAGCCTGGGGTGAGACGGTATTTTAAACACATTTTATTATACTCATTCATAAAGTGAAATGAGTATATTGGGTTTTTTATAATTATTATTGGTTTGACAAGCACAGAGGTGGCGTCGTGGAAGAGATGACGAATTCCGACTCATGCAAGTAGGCGGAGGTTCGAATCTCGAATTTATATATCGGCTTTTATTTCTTTATTTTTTGTTCTAAAATATTTTTTTTTACATATATAAAATATTTACCAACTCAATTAAGATGGTAAAAGCAAAAAAAAAAAAAACAATAAATTGTGTGTTTATTGCTCAAGAAAAGTGGTTTAATTCTATTTGTCACGCCCCCAGTGGTCGTAGACATATAATTTGTGGCCAGTCCATGACAGGGGTCTAGAGCAGCGTAACTGTGAATTTTGGACGCTTACACTCAAAAAAAATGCGAAAATTACAATGAATAAGTCACGCCCCAAAAATAAGTCACGCGTAAAAATAATTTTTGGCCGATCGATAGAGGATAGAGGTCACCAGCAACTTACCAGTCCAATTTTGAAGCTTCTAACCCTAAAACTGAAGGAGCTAACAACTCGTGCGGTTTGCCCCCTGTGGGCGTAAATATATCTGCCATAACTTATTGAACTTGGGACGTTAATAAAAGTATATATACCAAGTCTCAAGTTTCTAGCATCAATAGTGTTCAAAATATAACAGAAAATGAAAAATTGATATATATTCAGATCCGATTTGCCACTCCCCCAGTAAGCGTGGATATATAATTTTTTGGTCGATCTTTATAGGAACATAACTGTTACTCACGTGCCAAATTTGGTTGTTCTAGCTCTAAAACTGTAGAAGATACAGTTTCTCCCGATTTGTTACGCCCCAATGGGCGTAGATATATCCGCCATAGCTTATTCAACTTGGGATGTCAACGCGAGTATACATTCTAAATTCCAACTTTCTAGGACTGCTACAAGTAGTATTTCTGACATACAGGAAAATTAATTTTCCAGGCCCCCAGTGGGCGTATCGGGAAAATCTTGACACTTTATCTGACTAGAGTATACACGAGTATATGTTCCAGTATAGTATGGTTTGCGTTCATTCCGACAGACGGACAGCAAGACGGACATTGCACAAACCCGATATACTCATTTCATTACCAGAGAAGAAGACTAGCTAGACGTATCGAATACTACCCGTAGTTTTCGGGACGACCTGTGCGCTCTTATACAGAATATTATTTGATTCTGCATAACCTCTCCCTGGACTTGAATTTCAGGCAGTCCCATATGACCAAGTAGTCATGCGTGATGTCAATATGTATATTGCCGAATTTTGTTTTCTTTTGATTCTTCTCTCAAGAGTGGTTAGCTCACGATTGGCTTTGTCATACCTAGACAATGTGGATTTGAATATAACGACAACAACACTCTAACCACTTTAACCTGACGTACACAAGTTCGAAGTAACTGTATTTTGTTTTTTTTCCAGCTCCCAGAAGTTCCGAAAGATCGAGTCTACATAGATCTCGTCCTTCACAACGCTCAATAAACTTGACGAAGAGACGGCTATTTTACACTTTCACAATCAAACCAAATGCTTTAAGTTCTTGTCTTGGGTTGTTGGCCCTTTATTCAACCTTCTCTTAATACATCAAAAAAGATACCGGCTAGTCTATATAGACTATATGACAAATGACAGTAATGATTTCTGTATTGGCCATTCGTGATGCCATTGCTGCACGAAAATTGTGATGAACAGATGACTGAAAGTTAGCAATACCCAAAAACTGAATACCCTTTCTCTGTCTATCTATCTGATCCTTTATTCTAACCACAGCAGATGAGCGACTAGCAACAACAATGCACCGGAGCTCATTTTATCGCAATCGAGAACGCAATATCAGGTGTAATGTATATTCGCATTGACACCCTATGTTAAAGTTATGGCGTATATATCTACGATTATTTGGGGAGTGGCAAATTAGGTGGAATTGATTATTCTACAGCTTAGAGCTAGAACAACCAAATTTGACTACTGTTACTGTTATGGTCCTATAAAGATCGACCAAATAATTCATAAATTGGATCTGACTGTATAACGATTTTGCCAATTCTGTTCAATTTTTTGTGCAGGTGAGACATACACACAGCACATACATACATATACGCATGTACGCATGCGCAGCGCCAGCGCTTGGGCTGCTGGGTAAAGGAAATTAAATGATAAGGGAAATTAAATGCTTTACCATTTTTTTTGTAGATGGACTTTTTTAATCAAACTTTCTCAGTGTAATTATGACTTTTATATATGTGTACAGTATCACTTCAGCCTCTCAAGAGATAAGATGTGCTGCATCAAAAATAATAACAAAAACAAAACCGCACTACACAAACGCAAAGCTTATCAGCAAACGCGAAACTAACAAAAATCAACCGCAAAAGCAAACAGAAACAAAAACAAACACACACCATAAACAGTTACACCGGACAATAGCCCAAAAACAACAACCATGAACGAACCACCCGATAGAAGCAAAACTTACAAAACACAACTAATCGAGCCAAAATACATTATACTAAAACGGAACGACTACGAATCATTCGAAAAAGTGTCACCATTTATCATAAAAAAAACCATAGACTATGCATGCGTAGGAGAAGTTGAAACATGTAAAAAAAACTAGAGACGGCTCCCTGCTTATTAAAACTAAAAACAAACTGCAAGCACTGAAACTAATTGCGCTAAAAAAAAAATGAATAATCTCGATATCACTGCAACAGAATACAAGATTTTAAACACAACCAAAGACGTAATATATTGCAATGAACTACGAAACATACCTGAAAGCGAAATACTAGAAGAATTAAAACCACAGCACGTAATCGAAGTGCGCAAAATTCTAAAAAAAACAAACAGACAACACAAACCACGAACAAACCTCACTTGTCGAAACTGGTCTCATAACAATTACATTTTCAACTCAAAAACTACCCGAATTAATAAAAATTGGCTACGAAACCGTGTACGACCATATATCCCACTCTCGCTGCGGTGCAAAAATTGTCTCCGCTTTGGACACCCTACCGCTATCTGCAAGAGCTCCGAAATATGCAAAAACTGCTTAGAAGCAAAACATACAAATGAAGGGGAACTCTGAAAAAATACGCAATCATTACTACGCAGCAAGCAACAAGCACTCCATCTACGATCTCCCCCCTGGAGAAAGTACTCACAGATATAAAAAAAAAGGTATCAACCTAGCTCCACTGTAACAGAAGATATGGAAACAGACGGTAACCTTCCCCACACGGAAAACAAATCATATCTATCACAGTCAACTGAAGATCTAAAACTAAGAATATTTACCAAAGATAAATCTAGCCCACTAGCAACTAACTTTAAGCCCTCTAAACCAAAAACAAAATCAAAACCCACAAACCAAAACCTTCATAAAAACAATAGTGACAGCGAATCCATCTAAAACAAAACAAGTAAATAGAAACAAACTTTATACCTAACTCATACTCTATACTTTAACCTTTAACTCAAAACAAACCCAAATACTCAACCCAAGACATAAAAATATAGCAATGCTTCAAATAATCCAATGGAATATGAAAGGATACAGAAACAACTATAACGAACTGCTAATTATAATAAAAAAAATACTCACCACACATAGTATGTCTCCAAGAAACCCACTTTTACAATACATTTATCCCCACCCTTGTCCCAGTAAACTTTCAAATTTACACCAATACAGCTTCCAACCGATTTGGCGGTGTAGCCATATTGGTCCACAAATCCATAGAACATAAATCCATAGCTCAACCTACACACATAGAAACGCTAGGAATCGAAATTATGTCTAATAGGAAAATTAACATTATTTCTGTATATATCCCTCCCAACAAAACATTTTCACCTAATGACTTAACCGAACACTTTATACCACGCACTAACAGCACCAACCAAATTATCCTAGGCGATTTCAACAGCAAACATCACAGCTGGGGATCAGCCCAAGATAACCGGAGAGGACGTACCCTATCAAAGTTCCTCCAAAACGCCGATCTCACTATACTTAATGACGGATCACCAACACACTTCTCCACTCACAACACCTTCACACATATTGACATCTCAGTATGCTCCCCTCAATTAACTCCCTTCACTAATTGGAAAATAATCAATGACCTTCATGGCAGCGATCATTTTCCAATTTTATTATCCTTGTTCCCACAGCCCCAATCAGACAACTTCTCCCGTCCCCTCTTCAAAATAAAAGAAGCCAACTGGCCATTATTCACCAAACTAACTAACGACCTAAACGAACTTATACCTAGAACCTCTAACATTAATAAAGAAGCTGCAATAATTAATAAAATAATCCTACAATCCGCTCACCATAGTATACCACAAACGACCCCTCACACCCACAACAAAAACACCCCCTGGTGGAATAAAACATTGACCAAACTTAGGTCCAACAAATTTATAACTTGGCGAAATTTCAAACGCAATAGCACCACTGACAACCTTCTCAACTACAAAAGAGCTAACGCCCTCTTCCGGAGAGAGCTCAAAATATCCAAATCTAAAGCTACCATAGACTTCACATCAAAAATAGAACCCAACACCCCCACCGACAAAATCTGGACTAATATCCGACGGCTCTGCGGGCTTAACCCTACCAAAGCCATTCATTGCCTTACAGATACAACCAACAACTCACTATCAACAGACACAAACCACATAGCCCTCTTGTTTGCCCAACATTGGACCGACTGCTCCAACGACCAAAATTTTAACAATAACTTCATTACCAGCAAATATGCTGACAACTCTATCAATTACTCACCCAGCCCTAGAGCACAAGCAATAGAATCTGACATCACACTAATTGAACTACTAGCAGCGTTACACACCCTCAAAGGTACAACTCCCGGCCTAAGCAGAATCTCTTATCCTATGATAAAAAATGCCTCTTACGCCCTTATAGCCAGAATTACAAACCTCTTCAATACTATATTCAACAACACCATCCCACAATCCTACAAAATCAGCCTTGTCATTCCTATAATAAAACCCAAATCCAACAAAACACTCATAACCAGTTATAGACCCATCTTCCTTAACAGCTGCATATCCAAAACCTTAGAAAAAATAATAGCCAAGCGCCTTTGGTGGTTGGTATCGAAAAACAACTACATCCATCCCAACCAAACAGGCTTCAAATACGGCAAATCCGTCACAGACGGTCTGCTCTTTGCAGACCACCTGATAACAAAGTCGTTAAGAAGCAAGAAGCACGCCTCTATCATTGCCCTTGACTTCTCAAGAGCCTTCGACAGAGTCGATGTCCACCCAATAATAGACCAATTAAACCGCTGGAAAGTTGGACCTAAAATCATACAGTTTATACGGAATTTCATGGCAAACCGGAAAATTGTAGTTAAAATAAAAAATGTCAAAAGTAATCCCTATCCTCTTCAAAACGGCATCCCCCAGGGATCGCCAATATCCGTCATCCTTTTCCTAATCGCCTACAACAGACTCTCCCACTTAATTTTTACTTTATCATCCCTCTTAGTAAACAAAAAAAATCAATCCTGCAACCTCGACCAACTCTTTTCTAACATATGTGAGTGGTGTTCATATTCAGGAGCATCACTATCAGTAGAAAAGTGAACACCTTCATGTTTGCCGCAAGCAAAACTGCATCTGCAGCATATCATGCAACAACACCCCTATTCCCTCAGTCACCAAAATAAAGATCTTAGGACTCACCATTAACAATAAATATAGATGGGACACGCACATCAAACAAATTCTGCCAGCCTTAAACAACAAACTTAACTTCATTAAATGCATAGCAAGCTCTAAGCTAAACTGCAATACATATACTATATTAAATGTAACAAATTCTATAGTCTACGGGTATGCTCCCAAATCAACCCTCAATAAACTCAAAACTTTATTTAATGCCGCAATCCGCATATCACTTGGGGCACTACGCTCAACACCTATCGCTAACCTACTTTTCGAAGCAAACATACCTACAATAGAGCAAAAAAGAGACCTGATCACAGCTAAAGCCTACAAAACACTCCTACATAGCGCAAACTCACCGATCCACAGATACACTAAACAGAAGGACAGCCAAAAAAGAAACAAATTGACGTCAACAATAGAAAAAACCATAGCATTATGTAAAGAAACCAACGTTCCCTACCTTCCCCTCCCAAGCAAAACCACCACACCCCAATGGCTATTCCCCCCCTCTGTCATCAATACCACACTACATAGATGGAGCAAATCCAACACACCACCAAGCACATTCAGACAACAATTTCTTGAAATCAAAAAGAAACACAACAACCATAAATTCATATGCACAGACGGCTCTTTACAAAACAACACAGCCACTTTGGCGATTACGACCGAAAACGAAATCCTGAAAAGATGCATCCTCCCCCATTATTCATCCATCCTATCAGCTGAAACCATAGCCATTCTCGATGCAATAAATCTGATCAAAAGCAGACTTGGAAATTATATAATTTGCTCCGACTCCCTCGCATCCATAAAATCCATTAGCAATATTAACAACAATAGCCTTTATCCTACAATTATTAGAACCCTGCTTACCCAATCTGACTCAAAAATAAAACTCCTTTGGATCCCTAGCCACTGCGGCATTAAAGGGAACGAGTTAGCCGATAGTGCAGCCAAAGACACATTTTATATGCCCCTTCACTATACCCCTAACTTTAACAATACGGACATAAACAAACTCCTCAAAAACGAACTCTCAAAAAAACTTAAATTGAACATAGAGCTCTGCAACCGATGGTACCAGAGATTAAATACAAACCTATCCAACACGTCAAACTACCTAAAAAATATAGACCAAAAAAGCATCACACGCAGTGATCAAATAAAATTTCTAAGACTAAGACTAGGCCACACAAGAATGACACAACAGCACTATAACAACCCTGACAACACCCTTCCTTGCCCCAACTGTCACACAACCACAAACATTAATATAACACACATTCTCTGCGACTGCCCCGCAACCTCTAATCTGCATACCCAAATCTTCCAAAAACCTGCCCCCTATCAATCCTAGCAAACCCAACCGAGATTAACATCCGTAAACAATCTAAAACATACCACCTCCTATGAAAAAGATTAAATAAAAATAAAATGAAATATATATATATAATGCTATCATAAAATAAAATCTGTATATACTAATTTAAAAATAATTTACAATCATAATAAACACCATCCAGCCGAAGGCCCCTGCTGCCAGTGCTTAGCCTTAAGTTAGAGCCTTAAGTTAGAGTTACGTCCATGTGCGCGCGTATGTGTGTGTATGTGTTGCTTGCAATATATATGCATGTAAAATATCATATCATAGCATGCTTCCAATATCCTCTATTCAGGGTATCTCGCCGTCGAGCGGTGTCGACTAGAACTTCCTTACTTGTTATTTCTTAGAATATAGGAAAATTCCCGCGGTGCAGTCAAGTAGATTTGTCAATTGACTTAAGGTTTTGTTGAATAACTTTTGTGTTACTTAAGGGATTTTAATGAAATTTTCAGTATATTGATTATATTTTCAAATGAATTGTAAGAAATTGGTATATAACCAAAATCAAAATTGTATTAATACACAAAGGAAAGGAACTGGGTGCTGGTGCTATACATCGTATGACTGACAGACTTATTTTGTTTGGGATTTGATCCATGCCATAATTGATTATTTGCTAAAGGAAAACTGTAATTATGTATTATCGGCAACAATAATATTTTATGTAAAATATATTTTTGTTTTTTCGTTCTTTACATTTGAAATTATTGGCTATTGCTTAATTATGAAAACAATTTTGATAGACTTTTAGATATACATATGTATATATTTTTCCATTGATATTTTGTAGTTAGCTATTTGTATGCGCGATTTTTTATTGGTAAAACCTCTTACGGCCTACTTTAAACTTTTTAATTTTCAAAACAGATTGACTAGAGCAGTCTGGACTTACTAGTTTTCCATGAGTTGATAAATGATTTACTGACTGTCTGGCTTTAAAAGCATTTAATTGGATCAATCGATAAGTACAAGTATATTCAGTTGCTTGCATAGATATGCACATAAATTAGCTACAAATTTATATGCACATAGCACAAAATGTACTTAAAAAACTCAGAAACTTTATAATGCAGTTTTTGTAATATTATCAGAATTGATTTTTAAATAATAATGACTTGTTTTGAGTTCGTGTGTTCTAGTATAAACAAAATATAACAAGAATTTTCATAGTTTTATTATAGTTCATTTATATCTTTACTTATTGATTTACTATTCATTCTTTTAGGTTTCCACCCGAAATATCATTTTGAATTACTTCACTTTTATTATGAACATTATTTGATGATTATAAAGGAGTTGAATATAGCATTATGCCCTTAGCTGCACTTCCTTTGAGTAATCGCTGGCTACGATTAATAGAATCAATTATATCCTTCACTGACTTAACTTTGGCAGTCTTAGCTGTTTGTTCTGAATAATCAATGCATTTTTTTGATATTTCAAGAATTTGTAGTGGGCTGCTCACATATTCAGAATTTTGAATGTTATGTTTTTCATATACTTTCTTTTCCATAGAACTGTAATTTTGATAATTAATGGAGTTCCTGGTCACTTTGTGGTTATTGATCTGTTTTCTGGTTTGTGATGGATTATCCTTAGGATGATCGTCTTCAGTTTTCAAAATATATTCTGGGTGATATATATTATATTTGTTGTTATCAGTTATTAACAGGATATTACCAACTTTATCTCTATTTGGTGCAGTAAATTCTATAGAATTTTCTTTCGTTCCCAAACTATTCTGTTGACTTGATATATTATTACTTTTCCATGCATCTAGTTTTCCCTCTTTTTTGGCTTTGTAAATTCTTTCGAACTTTTTTCTGTTTGTCTCTTTTTTGATTTACAAGTTTCTTTAGAGTTATATTCATGCGTAGGTATATAAAAATCGACTTTTTCTTTATTTGACGATAAACCTTCATTCGCGTCCTCTTTTCTTACTACTAAATTTTGTTCTTGAGTAAATATAATAGAATTGGGGTTTTCGATTTTGTGAATTCTACTTGATACATCACTTTCTTTCGAAACATCCAGTACTTTCGACACAGTACTTTTTTCAATATTCTCTCCGCTTGCATTGTAAATATGATCTTTGATGGGTATAGTTATATTGGTATTTTCTGTAACTAATAAGCTAATTTCTACAGGTTTAGTAGGCTGTCCATCAGAAACTGTAGAATCTCCTAGTATTTGTAATTGATCATCTGAAGTTTCATTGCTGTGATTTACAAATCGTTCTATTTCTGTTGCAAGTGACTTAATATCTAAATTTTCAGCAGTATCTTTGAGATGAACAGTTTGCGGTTCCATGGTCTGAAAATAATTTAAGGATCATTAAATGTTTGAAATGTGCTATATTAATGTATACAATTTTACCATAATTTTATTTGGAACTGAAGGAGCTTTCCTTTTTGCGATATGTTTTTGTACGAACATTATTTATATCCGACGCAATTTCGCTTTCGAATGGATTTGTGCTTGATAGAGTAGAATACGAAGATCTTAAATGAAAGAAAAATAGGATGTAAGAGTGTTCTAGTGTTGACTACTCGACTATTAGTTCTACTCTTCTTTTATATACATATACATACATACATATGTATATGTTTGTATGTACATACAAATTGGAGAAGTTACAAAAAAATTAATTAATTCAAAGCCAACCCGCTTTCAGCTATTTTACAAGCTAAAGGTTTATATAAAACACAGTCGAGTCTCGATAATTCGTACCCCGCTAAATCAATATTTCGTAAGAAACTGCTGATCCCTTGAAAACTTCGTTAATTCGTAAAAATTTCATACAGTTTGGTCCCCTCGTTAATTCGAAGTTTTTCTGCCTACTCGGCGATGAACTTGCCTCTGATAATTCGTAATTTCGTTTCGAAACCTCTTGTATATTCGTAATGCTGGATTTTACTGGAAGTTAAACTACCGTTAGGTAAAGCCATGGCCCCTTTATGTCACTTCATGTGCGAAATTAGTTTGCTCATTTTATTTGAAGCGTGAAGACGATTCGTAAAAATGTCAAGTAATTGTTCTCATAAAACACTATCAATTTCACAAAAACAAGACATAATATCAGCTATTTCAAATCATAATGTTCCAATGTATTTGATCATTTAATAAGCTTGAAAAACGCCATAGAATAAGTAAGTATAAAGAACACGAAACAATAAAAAATGACATGCTTTTTATACCCTGAACCCATTAAAAATGGGTAATCAGGGTATAATGGTTTTGTTGCAGCCCAAATGTATGTAACAGGCAGAAGGAGGCGTGACAGACCCCATAAAGTATATATATTCTTGATCAGGACGACAAGCCGAGTCGATTGAGCCCTGTCCGTCTGTCCGTCCGTCCGTCTGTCCGTCTGTCCGTATAACCTATAATAGCTAGAGACTTGAACTTTTTTTTATAGTTTTGTGAATATCACGCGCAGGTCGAGTTTGTTTTAGAAATTCGATAACTCTACTCGTTCTTTTTTATCGATTAAAAACGAAATCGATTTTCAGTTTTAAAATTATATCTTCTACATCTTTATAGTTAGAGACTCCAAATCTTGTATTTAGCTTAATGGGACTTTTATACAATTTTGATTTTTGTTAAATTTTGGATGCCACGCCTCCTTCGCCCAAATTTTCAAACCACTTATTTCAAATACTACAGACTTGTGCTTTTGCACATACACGCATATGAATGATATAATTACGCTGCGCAAGTTTGATTAAGAAAGTCGATCTACAAAAAAAGTTATTAAGCATTTAGTTTCCCATAACACGCACATATTGGCGCAGCGCAGTCGCTGAGTAAACTGCGCAGTTAGCAGAGCGTATGCGAGTGCGTGTGTATGTATGCGTTGCTTGCAATATACATACGTATATGTACATATGTACATACTGTATATATTTACATATATATAAAATAAGAATAACATTGATATAACTTAAATAAAGTCAATATAATATACATATGAATAGATGAAATTCATTATGTTATTAATCGAAACGTTTACCAAACGCTTACGTACACACGCGCGTGGCAACAGCAGCAGAAGACATAAAAGTTGTGGCTTAAGGACCTTGCAGCAGTTGGATGAGTAGCATCATGCAAGTTGATTAGATGCATTAGGCATTTAACTGCTAGGAATGGCGCAGTAGCTGTCTCATACGTATTCAATCAGAATACTTGTAACGCATCAGTGGGTTGCTCTCTTCCCTCTACAAGTTGAAAGTTGCGCTGGTCTAATTCTACTTGACGGTACATTTTGGCTATGTCTGTTGTAGTAGTTTAAGGGCGAAATCGAAAGCGTAGCAAAGTTTTCCACAACTGAGGCTGAATGGTCGGACCCACTATAAAATAAGTAAGAACGTTGCAGTCAGGCGCAACCGACTGCGAAATACTCATTCACACCGTAAGCTCCCAGTTCCATAACATTCCAAGAAACCAATTTGCCACACCCCTAATTATCTTAAATATATACGCTACATACAAATTTCTTATAATTCAGTTGGAAATATAATTAATATGCTGAAAATTTCATTAAAATCCGTTAAGTAACATAGAAGTTATTCAACAAAACGTTTAGGCAATAGACAAATGTGCTGAACAGCAAACATTTTCTTATGTTCTAAGAAATAACAAATACAATAAAATTCAGCGTGAGTCATATGCTCATTAAGTTACTTTTTTGCTGCGAGGTTCAGTGGCGTTGCTGATGGAAGTGACGCGCAACGATCATGGCACCCTTGGTTCGAGCCTGGGGTGAGACGGTATTTTAAACACATTTTATTATACTCATTCATAAAGTGAAATGAGTATATTGGGTTTTTTATAATTATTATTGGTTTGACAAGCACAGAGGTGGCGTCGTGGAAGAGATGACGAATTCCGACTCATGCAAGTAGGCGGAGGTTCGAATCTCGAATTTATATATCGGCTTTTATTTCTTTATTTTTTGTTCTAAAATATTTTTTTTTACATATATAAAATATTTACCAACTCAATTAAGATGGTAAAAGCAAAAAAAAAAAAAAACAATAAATTGTGTGTTTATTGCTCAAGAAAAGTGGTTTAATTCTATTTGTCACGCCCCCAGTGGTCGTAGACATATAATTTGTGGCCAGTCCATGACAGGGGTCTAGAGCAGCGTAACTGTGAATTTTGGACGCTTACACTCAAAAAAAATGCGAAAATTACAATGAATAAGTCACGCCCCAAAAATAAGTCACGCGTAAAAATAATTTTTGGCCGATCGATAGAGGATAGAGGTCACCAGCAACTTACCAGTCCAATTTTGAAGCTTCTAACCCTAAAACTGAAGGAGCTAACAACTCGTGCGGTTTGCCCCCTGTGGGCGTAAATATATCTGCCATAACTTATTGAACTTGGGACGTTAATAAAAGTATATATACCAAGTCTCAAGTTTCTAGCATCAATAGTGTTCAAAATATAACAGAAAATGAAAAATTGATATATATTCAGATCCGATTTGCCACTCCCCCAGTAAGCGTGGATATATAATTTTTTGGTCGATCTTTATAGGAACATAACTGTTACTCACGTGCCAAATTTGGTTGTTCTAGCTCTAAAACTGTAGGAGATACAATTTCTCCCGATTTGTTACGCCCCAATTGGCGTAGATATATCCGCCATAGCTTATTCAACTTGGGATGTCAACGCGAGTATACATTCTAAATTCCAACTTTCTAGGACTGCTACAAGTAGTATTTCTGACATACAGGAAAATTA
Organism: Drosophila fulvimacula; assembly: GCA_035045555.1. Lineage (NCBI taxonomy): Eukaryota > Metazoa > Arthropoda > Insecta > Diptera > Drosophilidae > Drosophila > Drosophila fulvimacula. The sequence continues at coordinate 100,738 of JAWNOX010000160.1, read as the reverse complement.
ATTTTCCAGGCCCCCAGTGGGCGTATCGGGAAAATCTTGACACTTTATCTGACTAGAGTATACACGAGTATATGTTCCAGTATAGTATGGTTTGCGTTCATTCCGACAGACGGACAGCAAGACGGACATTGCACAAACCCGATATACTCATTTCATTACCAGAGAAGAAGACTAGCTAGACGTATCGAATACTACCCGTAGTTTTCGGGACGACCTGTGCGCTCTTATACAGAATATTATTTGATTCTGCATAACCTCTCCCTGGACTTGAATATCAGGCAGTCCCATATGACCAAGTAGTCATGCGTGATGTCAATATGTATATTGCCGAATTTTGTTTTCTTCTGATTCTTCTCTCAAGAGTGGTTAACTCACGATTGGCTTTGTCATACCTAGACAATGTGGATTTGAATATAACGACAACAACACTCTAACCACTTTAACCTGACATACACAAGTTCGAAGTAACTGTATTTTGTTTTTTTTCCAGCTCCCAGAAGTTCCGAAAGATCGAGTCTACATAGATCTCGTCCTTCACAACGCTCAATAAACTTGACGAAGAGGCGGCTATTTTACACTTTCACAATCAAACCAAATGCTTTAAGTTCTTGTCTTGGGTTGTTGGCCCTTTATTCAACCTTCTCTTAATACATCAAAAAAGATACCGGCACCGGAAGTTGTACGTCTATATAGACTATATGACAAATGACAGTAATGATTTCTGTATTGGCCATTCGTGATGCCATTGCTGCACGAAAATTGTGATGAACAGATGACTGAAAGTTAGCAATACCCAAAAACTGAATACCCTTTCTCTGTCTATCTATCTGATCCTTTATTCTAACCACAGCAGATGAGCGACTAGCAACAACAATGCACCGGAGCTCATTTTATCGCAATCGAGAACGCAATATCAGGTGTAATGTATATTCGCATTGACACCCCATGTTAAAGTTATGGCGTATATATCTACGATTATTTGGGGAGTGGCAAATTAGGTGGAATTGATTATTCTACAGCTTAGAGCTAGAACAACCAAATTTGACTACTGTTACTGTTATGGTCCTATAAAGATCGACCAAATAATTCATAAATTGGATCTGACTGTATAACGATTTTGCCAATTCTGTTCAATTTTTTGTGCAGGTGATGCTAGAGACATACACACAGCACATACATACATATACGCATGTACGCATGCGCAGCGCCAGCGCTTGGGCTGCTGGGTAAAGGAAATTAAATGATAAGGGAAATTAAATGCTTTACCATTTTTTTTGTAGATGGACTTTTTTAATCAAACTTTCTCAGTGTAATTATGACTTTTATATATGTGTACAGTATCACTTCAGCCTCTCAAGAGATAAGATGTGCTGCATCAAAAATAATAACAAAAACAAAACCGCGCTACACAAACGCAAAGCTTATCAGCAAACGCGAAACTAACAAAAATCAACCGCAAAAGCAAACAGAAACAAAAACAAACACACACCATAAACAGTTACACCGGACAATAGCCCAAAAACAACAACCATGAACGAACCACCCGATAGAAGCAAAACTTACAAAACACAACTAATCGAGCCAAAATACATTATACTAAAACGGAACGACTACGAATCATTCGAAAAAGTGTCACCATTTATCATAAAAAAAACCATAGACTATGCATGCGTAGGAGAAGTTGAAACATGTAAAAAAAACTAGAGACGGCTCCCTGCTTATTAAAACTAAAAACAAACTGCAAGCACTGAAACTAATTGCGCTAAAAAAAAAATGAATAATCTCGATATCACTGCAACAGAATACAAGATTTTAAACACAACCAAAGACGTAATATATTGCAATGAACTACGAAACATACCTGAAAGCGAAATACTAGAAGAATTAAAACCACAGCACGTAATCGAAGTGCGCAAAATTCTAAAAAAAACAAACAGACAACACAAACCACGAACAAACCTCACTTGTCGAAACTGGTCTCATAACAATTACATTTTCAACTCAAAAACTACCCGAATTAATAAAAATTGGCTACGAAACCGTGTACGACCATATATCCCACTCTCGCTGCGGTGCAAAAATTGTCTCCGCTTTGGACACCCTACCGCTATCTGCAAGAGCTCCGAAATATGCAAAAACTGCTTAGAAGCAAAACATACAAATGAAGGGGAACTCTGAAAAAATACGCAATCATTACTACGCAGCAAGCAACAAGCACTCCATCTACGATCTCCCCCCTGGAGAAAGTACTCACAGATATAAAAAAAAGGTATCAACCTAACTTCACTGTAACAGAAGATATGGAAACAGACGGTAACCTTCCCCACACGGAAAACAAATCATATCTATCACAGTCAACTGAAGATCTAAAACTAAGAATATTTACCAAAGATAAATCTAGCCCATTAGCAACTAACTTTAAGCCCTCTAAACCAAAAACAAAATCAAAACCCACAAACCAAAACCTTCATAAAAACAATAGTGACAGCGAATCCATCTAAAACAAAACAAGTAAATAGAAACAAACTTTATACCTAACTCATACTCTATACTTTAACCTTTAACTCAAAACAAACCCAAATACTCAACCCAAGACATAAAAATATAGCAATGCTTCAAATAATCCAATGGAATATGAAAGGATACAGAAACAACTATAACGAACTGCTAATTATAATAAAAAAAATACTCACCACACATAGTATGTCTCCAAGAAACCCACTTTTACAATACATTTATCCCCACCCTTGTCCCAGTAAACTTTCAAATTTACACCAATACAGCTTCCAACCGATTTGGCGGTGTAGCCATATTGGTCCACAAATCCATAGAACATAAATCCATAGCTAATAATATGTCTAATAGGAAAATTAACATTATTTCTGTATATATCCCTCCCACCAAAACATTTTCACCTAATGACTTAACCGAACACTTTATACCACGCACTAACAGCACCAACCAAATTATCCTAGGCGATTTCAACAGCAAACATCACAGCTGGGGATCAGCCCAAGATAACCGGAGAGGACGTACCCTATCAAAGTTCCTCCAAAACGCCGACCTCACTATACTTAATGACGGATCACCAACACACTTCTCCACTCACAACACCTTCACACATATTGACATCTCAGTATGCTCCCCTCAATTAACTCCCTTCACTAATTGGAAAATAATCAATGACCTTCATGGCAGCGATCATTTTCCAATTTTATTATCCTTGTTCCCACAGCCCCAATCAGACAACTTCTCCCGTCCCCTCTTCAAAATAAAAGAAGCCAACTGGCCATTATTCACCAAACTAACTAACGACCTAAACGAACTTATACCTAGAACCTCTAACATTAATAAAGAAGCTGCAATAATTAATAAAATAATCCTACAATCCGCTCACCATAGTATACCACAAACGACCCCTCACACCCACAACAAAAACACCCCCTGGTGGAATAAAACATTGACCAAACTTAGGTCCAACAAATTTATAACTTGGCGAAATTTCAAACGCAATAGCACCACTGACAACCTTCTCAACTACAAAAGAGCTAACGCCCTCTTCCGGAGAGAGCTCAAAATATCCAAATCTAAAGCTACCACAGACTTCACATCAAAAATAGAACCCAACACCCCCACCGACAAAATCTGGACTAATATCCGACGGCTCTGCGGGCTTAACCCTACCAAAGCCATTCATTGCCTTACAGATACAACCAACAACTCACTATCAACAGACACAAACCACATAGCCCTCTTGTTTGCCCAACATTGGACCGACTGCTCCAACGACCAAAATTTTAACAATAACTTCATTACCAGCAAATATGCTGACAACTCTATCAATTACTCACCCAGCCCTAGAGCACAAGCAATAGAATCTGACATCACACTAATTGAACTACTAGCAGCGTTACACACCCTCAAAGGTACAACTCCCGGCCTAAGCAGAATCTCTTATCCTATGATAAAAAATGCATCTTACGCCCTTAAAGCCAGAATTACAAACCTCTTCAATACTATATTCAACAACACCATCCCACAATCCTACAAAATCAGCCTTGTCATTCCTATAATAAAACCCAAATCCAACAAAACACTCATAACCAGTTATAGACCCATCTTCCTTAACAGCTGCATATCCAAAACCTTAGAAAAAATAATAGCCAAGCGCCTTTGGTGGTTGGTATCGAAAAACAACTACATCCATCCCAACCAAACAGGCTTCAAATACGGCAAATCCGTCACAGACGGTCTGCTCTTTGCAGACCACCTGATAACGAAGTCGTTAAGAAGCAAGAAGCACGCCTCTATCATTGCCCTTGACTTCTCAAGAGCCTTCGACAGAGTCGATGTCCACCCAATAATAGACCAATTAAACCGCTGGAAAGTTGGACCTAAAATCATACAGTTTATACGGAATTTCATGGCAAACCGGAAAATTGTAGTTAAAATAAAAAATGTCAAAAGTAATCCCTATCCTCTTCAAAACGGCATCCCCCAGGGATCGCCAATATCCGTCATCCTTTTCCTAATCGCCTACAACAGACTCTCCCACTTAATTTTTACTTTATCATCCCTCTTAGTAAACAAAAAAAAATCAATCCTGCAACCTCGACCAACTCTTTTCTAACATATGTGAGTGGTGTTCATATTCAGGAGCATCACTACCAGTAGAAAAGTGTCAACACCTTCATGTTTGCCGCAAGCAAAACTGCATCTGCAGCATATCATGCAACAACACCCCTATTCCCTCAGTCACCAAAATAAAGATCTTAGGACTCACCATTAACAATAAATATAGATGGGACACGCACATCAAACAAATTCTGCCAGCCTTAAACAACAAACTTAACATCATTAAATGCCTAGCAAGCTTTAAGCTAAACTGCAATACATATACTATATTAAATGTAACAAAATCTATAGTAATTCTACGGGTATGCTCCCAAATCAACCCTCAATAAACTCAAAACTTTATTTAATGCCGCAATCCGCATATCACTTGGGGCACTACGCTCAACACCTATCGCTAACCTACTTTTCGAAGCAAACATACCTACAATAGAGCAAAAAAGAGACCTGATCACAGCTAAAGCCTACAAAACACTCCTACATAGCTCAAACTCACCGATCCACAGATACATTAAACAGAAGGACAGCCAAAAAAGAAACAAATTGACGTCAACAATAGAAAAAACCATAGCATTATGTAAAGATACCAACGTTCCCTACCTTCCCCTCCCAAGCAAAATCACCACACCCCAATGGCTATTCCCCCCCTCCGTCATCAATACCACACTACATAGATGGAGCAAATCCAACACACCACCAAGCACATTCAGACAACAATTTCTTGAAATCAAAAAGAAACACAACAACCATAAATTCATATACACAGACGGCTCTTTACAAAACAACACAGCCACTTTTGCGATTACGACCGAAAACGAAATCCTGAAAAGATGCATCCTCCCCCATTATTCATCCATCCTATCAGCTGAAACCATAGCCATTCTCGATGCAATAAATCTGATCAAAAGCAGACTTGGAAATTATATAATTTGCTCCGACTCCCTCGCATCCATAAAATCCATTAGCAATATTAACAACAATAGCCTTTATCCTACAATTATTAGAACCCTGCTTACCCAATCTGACTCAAAAATAAAACTCCTTTGGATCCCTAGCCACTGCGGCATTAAAGGGAACGAGTTAGCCGATAGTGCAGCCAAAGACACATTTTATATGCCCCTTCACTATACCACTAACTTTAACAATACGGACATAAACAAACTCCTCAAAAACGAACTCTCAAAAAAACTTAAATTGAACATAGAGCTCTGCAACCGATGGTACCAGAGATTAAATACAAACCTATCCAACACGTCAAACTACCTAAAAAATATAGACCAAAAAAGCATCACACGCAGTGATCAAATAAAATTTCTAAGGCTAAGACTAGGCCACACAAGAATGACACAACAGCACTATAACAACCCTGACAACACCCTTCCTTGCCCCAAATGTCACACAACCACAAACATTAATATAACACACATTCTCTGCGACTGCCCCGCAACCTCTAATCTGCATACCCAAATCTTCCAAAACACCTACCCCCTATCAATCCTAGCAAACCCAACCGAGATTAACATCCGTAAACAATCTAAAACATACCACCTCCTATGAAAAAGATTAAATAAAAATAAAATGAAATATATATATATAATGCTATCATAAAATAAAATCTGTATATACTAATTTAAAAATAATTTACAATCATAATAAACACCATCCAGCCGAAGGCCCCTGCTGCCAGTGCTTAGCCTTAAGTTAGAGCCTTAAGTTAGAGTTACGTCCGTGTGCGCGCGTATGTGTGTGTATGTGTTGCTTGCAATATATATGCATGTAAAATATCATATCATAGCATGCTTCCAATATCCTCTATTCAGGGTATCTCGCCGTCGAGCGGTGTCGACTAGAACTTCCTTACTTGTTATTTCTTAGAATATAGGAAAATTCCCGCGGTGCAGTCAAGTAGATTTGTCAATTGACTTAAGGTTTTGTTGAATAACTTCTGTGTTACTTAAAGGATTTTAATGAAATTTTCAGTATATTGATTATATTTTCAAATGAATTGTAAGAAATTGGTATATAACCAAAATCAAAATTGTATTAATACACAAAGGAAAGGAACTGGGTGCTGGTGCTATACATCGTATGACTGACAGACTTATTTTGTTTGGGATTTGATCCATGCCATAATTGATTATTTGCTAAAGGAAAACTGTAATTATGTATTATCGGCAACAATAATATTTTATGTAAAATATATTTTTGTTTTTTCGTTCTTTACATTTGAAATTATTGGCTATTGCTTAATTATGAAAACAATTTTGATAGACTTTTAGATATACATATGTATATATTTTTCCATTGATATTTTGTAGTTAGCTATTTGTATGCGCGATTTTTTATTGGTAAAACCTCTTACGGCCTACTTTAAACTTTTTAATTTTCAAAACAGATTGACTAGAGCAGTCTGGACTTACTAGTTTTCCATGAGTTGATAAATGATTTACTGACTGTCTGGCTTTAAAAGCATTTAATTGGATCAATCGATAAGTACAAGTATATTCAGTTGCTTGCATAGATATGCACATAAATTAGCTACAAATTTATATGCACATAGCACAAAATGTACTTAAAAAACTCAGAAACTTTATAATGCAGTTTTTGTAATATTATCAGAATTGATTTTTAAATAATAATGACTTGTTTTGAGTTCGTGTGTTCTAGTATAAACAAAATATAACAAGAATTTTCATAGTTTTATTATAGTTCATTTATATCTTTACTTATTGATTTACTATTCATTCTTTTAGGTTTCCACCCGAAATATCATTTTGAATTACTTCACTTTTATTATGAACATTATTTGATGATTATAAAGGAGTTGAATATAGCATTATGCCCTTAGCTGCACTTCCTTTGAGTAATCGCTGGCTACGATTAATAGAATCAATTATATCCTTCACTGACTTAACTTTGGCAGTCTTAGCTGTTTGTTCTGAATAATCAATGCATTTTTTTGATATTTCAAGAATTTGTAGTGGGCTGCTCACATATTCAGAATTTTGAATGTTATGTTTTTCATATACTTTCTTTTCCATAGAACTGTAATTTTGATAATTAATTGAGTTCCTGGTCACTTTGTGGTTATTGATCTGTTTTCTGGTTTGTGATGGATTATCCTTAGGATGATCGTCTTCAGTTTTCAAAATATATTCTGGGTGATATATAATATATTTGTTGTTATCAGTTATTAACAGGATATTACCAACTTTATCTCTATTTGGTGCAGTAAATTCTATAGAATTTTCTTTCGTTCCCAAACTATTCTGTTGACTTGATATATTATTACTTTTCCATGCATCTAGTTTTCCCTCTTTTTTGGCTTTGTAAATTCTTTCGAACTTTTTTCTGTTTGTCTCTTTTTTGATTTACAAGTTTCTTTAGAGTTATATTCATGCGTAGGTATATAAAAATCGACTTTTTCTTTATTTGACGATAAACCTTCATTCGCGTCCTCTTTTCTTACTACTAAATTTTGTTCTTGAGTAAATATAATAGAATTGGGGTTTTCGATTTTGTGAATTCTACTTGATACATCACTTTCTTTCGAAACATCCAGTACTTTCGACACAGTACTTTTTTCAATATTCTCTCCGCTTGCATTGTAAATATGATCTTTGATGGGTATAGTTATATTGGTATTTTCTGTAACTAATAAGCTAATTTCTACAGGTTTAGTAGGCTGTCCATCAGAAACTGTAGAATCTCCTAGTATTTGTAATTGATCATCTGAAGTTTCATTGCTGTGATTTACAAATCGTTCTATTTCTGTTGCAAGTGACTTAATATCTAAATTTTCAGCAGTATCTTTGAGATGAACAGTTTGCGGTTCCATGGTCTGAAAATAATTTAAGGATCATTAAATGTTTGAAATGTGCTATATTAATGTATACAATTTTACCATAATTTTATTTGGAACTGAAGGAGCTTTCCTTTTTTTGCGATATGTTTTTGTACGAAACCGAAGAGTGGGGCTCTCAACATTATTTATATCCGACGCAATTTCGCTTTCGAATGGATTTGTGCTTGATAGAGTAGAATACGAAGATCTTAAATGAAAGAAAAATAGGATGTAAGAGTGTTCTAGTGTTGACTACTCGACTATTAGTTCTACTCTTCTTTTATATACATATACATACATACATATGTATATGTTTGTATGTACATACAAATTGGAGAAGTTACAAAAAAATTAATTAATTCAAAGCCAACCCGCTTTCAGCTATTTTACAAGCTAAAGGTTTATATAAAACACAGTCGAGTCTCGATAATTCGTACCCCGCTAAATCAATATTTCGTAAGAAACTGCTGATCCCTTGAAAACTTCGTTAATTCGTAAAAATTTAATACAGTTTGGTCCCCTCGTTAATTCGAAGTTTTTCTGCCTACTCGGCGATGAACTTGCCTCTGATAATTCGTAATTTCGTTTCGAAACCTCTTGTATATTCGTAATGCTGGATTTTACTGGAAGTTAAACTACCGTTTACCCCTTTATGTCACTTCATGTGCGAAATTAGTTTGCTCATTTTATTTGAAGCGTGAAGACGATTCGTAAAAATGTCAAGTAATTGTTCTCATAAAACACTATCAATTTCACAAAAACAAGACATAATATCAGCTATTTCAAATCATAATGTTCCAATGTATTTGATCATTTAATAAGCTTGAAAAACGCCATAGAATAAGTAAGTATAAAGAACACGAAACAATAAAAAATGACATGCTTTTTATACCCTGAACCCATTAAAAATGGGTAATCAGGGTATAATGGTTTTGTTGCAGCCCAAATGTATGTAACAGGCAGAAGGAGGCGTGACAGACCCCATAAAGTATATATATTCTTGATCAGGACGACAAGCCGAGTCGATTGAGCCCTGTCCGTCTGTCCGTCCGTCCGTCTGTCCGTCTGTCCGTATAACCTATAATAGCTAGAGACTTGAACTTTTTTTTATAGTTTTGTGAATATCACGCGCAGGTCGAGTTTGTTTTAGAAATTCGATAACTCTACTCGTTCTTTTTTATCGATTAAAAACGAAATCGATTTTCAGTTTTAAAATTATATCTTCTACATCTTTATAGTTAGAGACTCCAAATCTTGTATTTAGCTTAATGGGACTTTTATACAATTTTGATTTTTGTTAAATTTTGGATGCCACGCCTCCTTCGCCCAAATTTTCAAACCACTTATTTCAAATACTACAGACTTGTGCTTTTGCACATACACGCATATGAATGATATAATTACGCTGCGCAAGTTTGATTAAGAAAGTCGATCTACAAAAAAAGTTATTAAGCATTTAGTTTCCCATAACACGCACATATTGGCGCAGCGCAGTCGCTGAGTAAACTGCGCAGTTAGCAGAGCGTATGCGAGTGCGTGTGTATGTATGCGTTGCTTGCAATATACATACGTATATGTACATATGTACATACTGTATATATTTACATATATATAAAATAAGAATAACATTGATATAACTTAAATAAAGTCAATATAATATACATATGAATAGATGAAATTCATTATGTTATTAAACGAAACGTTTACCAAACGCTTACGTACACACGCGCGTGGCAACAGCAGCAGAAGACATAAAAGTTGTGGCTTAAGGACCTTGCAGCAGTTGGATGAGTAGCATCATGCAAGTTGATTAGATGCATTAGGCATTTAACTGCTAGGAATGGCGCAGTAGCTGTCTCATACGTATTCAATCAGAATACTTGTAACGCATCAGTGGGTTGCTCTCTTCCCTCTACAAGTTGAAAGTTGCGCTGGTCTAATTCTACTTGACGGTACATTTTGGCTATGTCTGTTGTAGTAGTTTAAGGGCGAAATCGAAAGCGTAGCAAAGTTTTCCACAACTGAGGCTGAATGGTCGGACCCACTATAAAATAAGTAAGAACGTTGCAGTCAGGCGCAACCGACTGCGAAATACTCATTCACACCGTAAGCTCCCAGTTCCATAACATTCCAAGAAACCAATTTGCCACACCCCTAATTATCTTAAATATATACGCTACATACAAATTTCTTATAATTCAGTTGGAAATATAATTAATATGCTGAAAATTTCATTAAAATCCGTTAAGTAACATAGAAGTTATTCAACAAAACGTTTAGGCAATAGACAAATGTGCTGAACAGCAAACATTTTCTTATGTTCTAAGAAATAACAAATACAATAAAATTCAGCGTGAGTCATATGCTCATTAAGTTACTTTTTTGCTGCGAGGTTCAGTGGCGTTGCTGATGGAAGTGACGCGCAACGATCATGGCACCCTTGGTTCGAGCCTGGGGTGAGACGGTATTTTAAACACATTTTATTATACTCATTCATAAAGTGAAATGAGTATATTGGGTTTTTTATAATTATTATTGGTTTGACAAGCACAGAGGTGGCGTCGTGGAAGAGATGACGAATTCCGACTCATGCAAGGCGGAGGTTCGAATCTCGGATTTATATATCGGCTTTTATTTCTTTATTTTTTGTTCTAAAATATTTTTTTTTACATATATAAAATATTTACCAACTCAATTAAGATGGTAAAAGCAAAAAAAAAAAACAATAAATTGTGTGTTTATTGCTCAAGAAAAGTGGTTTAATTCTATTTGTCACGCCCCCAGTGGTCGTAGACATATAATTTGTGGCCAGTCCATGACAGGGGTCTAGAGCAGCGTAACTGTGAATTTTGGACGCTTACACTCAAAAAAATGCGAAAATTACAATGAATAAGTCACGCCCCAAAAATAAGTCACGCGTAAAAATAATTTTTGGCCGATCGATAGAGGATAGAGGCCACCAGCAACTTACCAGTCCAATTTTGAAGCTTCTAACCCTAAAACTGAAGGAGCTAACAACTCGTGCGGTTTGCCCCCTGTGGGCGTAAATATATCTGCCATAACTTATTGAACTTGGGACGTTAATAAAAGTATATATACCAAGTCTCAAGTTTCTAGCATCAATAGTGTTCAAAATATAACAGAAAATGCAAAATTGATATATATTCAGATCCGATTTGCCACTCCCCCAGTAAGCGTGGATATATAATTTTTTGGTCGATCTTTATAGGAACATAACTGTTACTCACGTGCCAAATTTGGTTGTTCTAGCTCTAAAACTGTAGGAGATACAATTTCTCCCGATTTGTTACGCCCCAATTGGCGTAGATATATCCGCCATAGCTTATTCAACTTGGGATGTCAACGCGAGTATACATTCTAAATTCCAACTTTCTAGGACTGCTACAAGTAGTATTTCTGACATACAGGAAAATTAATTTTCCAGGCCCCCAGTGGGCGTATCGGGAAAATCTTGACACTTTATCTGACTAGAGTATACACGAGTATATGTTCCAGTATAGTATGGTTTGCGTTCATTCCGACAGACGGACAGCAAGACGGACATTGCACAAACCCGATATACTCATTTCATTACCAGAGAAGAAGACTTGCTAGACGTATCGAATACTACCCGTAGTTTTCGGGACGACCTGTGCGCTCTTATACAGAATATTATTTAATTTTGCATAACCTCTCCCTGGACTTGAATATCAGGCAGTCCCATATGACCAAGTAGTCATGCGTGATGTCAATATGTATATTGCCGAATTTTGTTTTCTTCTGATTCTTCTCTCAAGAGTGGTTAACTCACGATTGGCTTTGTCATACCTAGACAATGTGGATTTGAATATAACGACAACAACACTCTAACCACTTTAACCTGACATACACAAGTTCGAAGTAACTGTATTTTGTTTTTTTTCCAGCTCCCAGAAGTTCCGAAAGATCGAGTCTACATAGATCTCGTCCTTCACAACGCTCAATAAACTTGACGAAGAGGCGGCTATTTTACACGTTCACAGTCAAACCAAATGCTTTAAGTTCTTGTCTTGGGTTGTTGGCCCTTTATTCAACCTTCTCTTGTACGTCTATATAGACTATATGACAAATGACTGTTACTGTTATGGTCCTATAAAGATCGACCAAATAATTCATAAATTGGATCTGACTGTATAACGATTTTGCCAATTCAATTTTTTGTGCAGGTGATGCTAGAGACATACACACAGCACATACATACATATACGCATGCACGCATGCGCAGCGCCAGCGCTTGGGCTGCTGGGTAAAGGAAATTAAATGATAAGGGAAATTAAATGCTTTACCATTTTTTTTGTAGATGGACTTTTTTAATCAAACTTTCTCAGTGTAATTATGACTTTTATATATGTGTAAAGTATCACTTCAGCCTCTCAAGAGATAAGATGTGCTGCATCAAAAATAATAACAAAAACAAAACCGCGCTACACAAACGCAAAGCTTATCAGCAAACGCGAAACTAACAAAAATCAACCGCAAAAGCAAACAGAAACAAAAACAAACACACACCATAAACAGTTACACCGGACAATAGCCCAAAAACAACAACCATGAACGAACCACCCGATAGAAGCAAAACTTACAAAACACAACTAATCGAGCCAAAATACATTATACTAAAACGGAACGACGACGAATCATTCGAAAAAGTGTCACCATTTATCATAAAAAAAACCATAGACTATGCATGCGTAGGAGAAGTTGAAACATGTAAAAAAAAACTAGAGACGGCTCCCTGCTTATTAAAACTAAAAACAAACTGCAAGCACTGAAACTAATTGCGCTAAAAAAAAAATGAATAATCTCGATATCACTGCAACAGAATACAAGATTTTAAACACAACCAAAGACGTAATATATTGCAATGAACTACGAAACATACCTGAAAGCGAAATACTAGAAGAATTAAAACCACAGCACGTAATCGAAGTGCGCAAAATTCTAAAAAAAACAAACAGACAACACAAACCACGAACAAACCTCACTTGTCGAAACTGGTCTCATAACAATTACATTTTCAACTCAAAAACTACCCGAATTAATAAAAATTGGCTACGAAACCGTGTACGACCATATATCCCACTCTCGCTGCGGTGCAAAAATTGTCTCCGCTTTGGACACCCTACCGCTATCTGCAAGAGCTCCGAAATATGCAAAAACTGCTTAGAAGCAAAACATACAAATGAAGGGGAACTCTGAAAAAATACGCAATCATTACTACGCAGCAAGCAACAAGCACTCCATCTACGATCTCCCCCCTGGAGAAAGTACTCACAGATATAAAAAAAAAGGTATCAACCTAACTCCACTGTAACAGAAGATATGGAAACAGACGGTAACCTTCCCCACACGGAAAACAAATCATATCTATCACAGTCAACTGAAGATCTAAAACTAAGAATATTTACCAAAGATAAATCTAGCCCACTAGCAACTAACTTTAAGCCCTCTAAACCAAAAACAAAATCAAAACCCACAAACAAAAACCTTCATAAAAACAATAGTGACAGCGAATCCATCTAAAACAAAACAAGCAAATAGAAACAAACTTTATACCTAACTCATACTCTATGCTTTAACCTTTAACTCAAAACAAACCCAAATACTCAACCCAAGACATAAAAATATAGCAATGCTTCAAATAATCCAATGGAATATGAAAGGATACAGAAACAACTATAACGAACTGCTAATTATAATAAAAAAAATACTCACCACACATAGTATGTCTCCAAGAAACCCACTTTTATCCCCACCCTTGTCCCAGTAAACTTTCAAATTTACACCAATACAGCTTCCAACCGATTTGGCGGTGTAGCCATATTGGTCCACAAATCCATAGAACATAAATCCATAGCTCAACCTACACACATAGAAACGCTAGGAATCGAAATTATGTCTAATAAGAAAATTAACATTATTTCTGTATATATCCCTCCCACCAAAACATTTTCACCTAATGACTTAACCGAACACTTTATACCACGCACTAACAGCACCAACCAAATTATCCTAGGCGATTTCAACAGCAAACATCACAGCTGGGGATCAGCCCAAGATAACCGGAGAGGACGTACCCTATCAAAGTTCCTCCAAAACGCCGATCTCACTATACTTAATGACGGATCACCAACACACTTCTCCACTCACAACACCTTCATACATATTGACATCTCAGTATGCTCCCCTCAATTAACTCCCTTCACTAATTGGAAAATAATCAATGACCTTCATGGCAGCGATCATTTTCCAATTTTATTATCCTTGTTCCCACAGCCCCAATCAGACAACTTCTCCCGTCCCCTCTTCAAAATAAAAGAAGCCAACTGGCCATTATTCACCAAACTAACTAACGACCTAAACGAACTTATACCTAGAACCTCTAACATTAATAAAGAAGCTGCAATAATTAATAAAATAATCCTACAATCCGCTCACCATAGTATACCACAAACGACCCCTCACACCCACAACAAAAACACCCCCTGGTGGAATAAAACATTGACCAAACTTAGGTCCAACAAATTTATAAATTGGCGAAATTTCAAACGCAATAGCACCACTGACAACCTTCTCAACTACAAAAGAGCTAACGCCCTCTTCCGGAGCGAGCTCAAAATATCCAAATCTAAAGCTACCACAGACTTCACATCAAAAATAGAACCCAACACCCCCACCGACAAAATCTGGACTAATATCCGACGGCTCTTCGGGCTTAACCCTACCAAAGCCATTCATTGCCTTACAGATACAACCAACAACTCACTATCAACAGACACAAACCACATAGCCCTCTTGTTTGCCCAACATTGGTCCGACTGCTCCAACGACCAAAATTTTAACAATAACTTCATTACCAGCAAATATGCTGACAACTCTATCAATTACTCACCCAGCCCTAGAGCACAAGCAATAGAATCTGACATCACACTAATTGAACTACTAGCAGCGTTACACACCCTCAAAGGTACAACTCCCGGCCTAAGCAGAATCTCTTATCCTATGATAAAAAATGCCTCTTACGCCCTTAAAGCCAGAATTACAAACCTCTTCAATACTATATTCAACAACACCATCCCACAATCCTACAAAATCAGCCTTGTCATTCCTATAATAAAACCCAAATCCAACAAAACACTCATAACCAGTTATAGACCCATCTTCCTTAACTGCTGCATATCCAAAACCTTAGAAAAAATAATAGCCAAGCGCCTTTGGTGGTTGGTATCGAAAAACAACTACATCCATCCCAACCAAACAGGCTTCAAATACGGCAAATCCGTCACAGACGGTCTGCTCTTTGCAGACCACCTGATAACGAAGTCGTTAAGAAGCAAGAAGCACGCCTCTATCATTGCCCTTGACTTCTCAAGAGCCTTCGACAGAGTCGATGTCCACCCAATAATAGACCAATTAAACCGCTGGAAAGTTGGACCTAAAATCATACAGTTTATACGGAATTTCATGGCAAACCGGAAAATTGTAGTTAAAATAAAAAATGTCAAAAGTAATCCCTATCCTCTTCAAAACGGCATCCCCCAGGGATCGCCAATATCCGTCATCCTTTTCCTAATCGCCTACAACAGACTCTCCCACTTAATTTTTACTTTATCATCCCTCTTAGTAAACAAAAAAAATCAATCCTGCAACCTCGACCAACTCTTTTCTAAAATATGTGAGTGGTGTTCATATTCAGGAGCATCACTACCAGTAGAAAAGTGTCAACACCTTCATGTTTGCCGCAAGCAAAACTGCATCTGCAGCATATCATGCAACAACACCCCTATTCCCTCAGTCACCAAAATAAAGATCTTAGGACTCACCATTAACAATAAATATAGATGGGACACGCACATCAAACAAATTCTGCCAGCCTTAAACAACAAGCTTAACATCATTAAATGCCTAGCAAGCTTTAAGCTAAACTGCAATACATATACTATATTAAATGTAACAAATTCTATAGTAATTCTACGGGTATGCTCCCAAATCAACCCTCAATAAACTCAAAACTTTATTTAATGCCGCAATCCGCATATCACTTGGGGCACTACGCTCAACACCTATCGCTAACCTACTTTTCGAAGCAAACATACCTACAATAGAGCAAAAAAGAGACCTGATCACAGGTAAAGCCTACAAAACACTCCTACATAGCTCAAACTCACCAATCCACAGATACACTAAACAGAAGGACAGCCAAAAAAGAAACAAATTGACGCCAACAATAGAAAAAACCATAGCATTATGTAAAGAAACCAACGTTCCCTACCTTCCCCTCCCAAGCAAAACCACCACACCCCAATGGCTATTCCCCCCCTCTGTCATCAATACCACACTACATAGATGGAGCAAATCCAACACACCACCAAGCACATTCAGACAACAATTTCTTGAAATCAAAAAGAAACACAACAACCATAAATTCATATACACAGACGGCTCTTTACAAAACAACACAGCCACTTTTGCGATTACGACCGAAAACGAAATCCTGAAAAGATGCATCCTCCCCCATTATTCATCCATCCTATCAGCTGAAACCATAGCCATTCTCGATGCAATAAATCTGATCAAAAGCAGACTTGGAAATTATATAATTTGCTCCGACTCCCTCGCATCCATAAAATCCATTAGCAATATTAACAACAATAGCCTTTATCCTACAATTATTAGAACCCTGCTTACCCAATCTGACTCAAAAATAAAACTCCTTTGGATCCCTAGCCACTGCGGCATTAAAGGGAACGAGTTAGCCGATAGTGCAGCCAAAGACACATTTTATATGCCCCTTCAATATACCCCTAACTTTAACAATACGGACATAAACAAACTCCTCAAAAACGAACTCTCAAAAAAACTTAAATTGAACATAGAGCTCTGCAACCGATGGTACCAGAGATTAAATACAAACCTATCCAACACGTCAAACTACCTAAAAAATATAGACCAAAAAAGCATCACACGCAGTGATCAAATAAAATTTCTAAGGCTAAGACTAGGCCACACAAGAATGACACAACAGCACTATAACAACCCTGACAACACCCTTCCTTGCCCCAACTGTCACACAACCACAAACATTAATATAACACACATTCTCTGCGACTGCCCCGCAACCTCTAATCTGCATACCCAAATCTTCCAAAACACCTGCCCCCTATCAATCCTAGCAAACCCAACCGAGATTAACATCCGTAAACAATCTAAAACATACCACCTCCTATGAAAAAGGTTAAATAAAAATAAAATGAAATGTATATATATAATGCTATCATAAAATAAAATCTGTATATACTAATTTAAAAATAATTTACAATCATAATAAACACCATCCAGCCGAAGGCCCCTGCTGTGAGTGCTTAGCCTTAAGTTAGAGCCTTAAGTTAGAGTTACGTCCGTGTGCGCGCGTATGTGTGTGTATGTGTTGCTTGCAATATATATGCATGTAAAATATCATATCATAGCATGCTTCCAATATCCTCTATTCAGGGTATCTCGCCGTCGAGCGGTGTCGACTAGAACTTCCTTACTTGTTATTTCTTAGAATATAGGAAAATTCCCGCGGTGCAGTCAAGTAGATTTGTCAATTGACTTAAGGTTTTGTTGAATAACTTCTGTGTTACTTAAAGGATTTTAATGAAATTTTCAGTATATTGATTATATTTTCAAATGAATTGTAAGAAATTGGTATATAACCAAAATCAAAATTGTATTAATACACAAAGGAAAGGAACTGGGTGCTGGTGCTATACATCGTATGACTGACAGACTTATTTTGTTTGGGATTTGATCCATGCCATAATTGATTATTTGCTAAAGGAAAACTGTAATTATGTATTATCGGCAACAATAATATTTTATGTAAAATATATTTTTGTTTTTTCGTTCTTTACATTTGAAATTATTGGCTATTGCTTAATTATGAAAACAATTTTGATAGACTTTTAGATATACATATGTATATATTTTTCCATTGATATTTTGTAGTTAGTTATTTGTATGCGCGATTTTTTATTGGTAAAACCTCTTACGGCCTACTTTAAACTTTTTAATTTTCAAAACAGATTGACTAGAGCAGTCTGGACTTACTAGTTTTCCATGAGTTGATAAATGATTTACTGACTGTCTGGCTTTAAAAGCATTTAATTGGATCAATCGATAAGTACAAGTATATTCAGTTGCTTGCATAGATATGCACATAAATTAGCTACAAATTTATATGCACATAGCACAAAATGTACTTAAAAAACTCAGAAACTTTATAATGCAGTTTTTGTAATATTATCAGTATTGATTTTTAAATAATAATGACTTGTTTTGAGTTCGTGTGTTCTAGTATAAACAAAATATAACAAGAATTTTCATAGTTTTATTATAGTTCATTTAAATCTTTACTTATTGATTTACTATTAATTCTTTTAGGTTTTGGCACAGGATTCCAATCCAAATTTGAAGCTGTCGGCGAGGACTCTCTACATTCGAAGACAAACTTATCGATCTTATTTTTTTTAAAATCTTGTTCCAAATCTAAACCCGAAATATCATTTTGAATTACTTCACTTTTATTATGAACATTATTTGATGAATATAAAGGAGTTGAATATAGCATTGTGCCCTTAGCTGCACTTTCTTTGAGTAATCGCTGGCTACGATTAATAGAATCAATTATATCCTTCACTGATTTAACTTTGGCAGTCTTAGCTGTTTGTTCTGAATAATCAATGCATTTTTTTGATATTTCAAGAATTTGTAGTGGACTGCTTACATATTCAGAATTTTGAATGTTGTTATTATTTTCATATACTTTCTTTTCCATAGAACTGTAATTTTGATGATTAATTGAGTTCCTGGTCACTTTGTGGTTATTGATCTGTTTTCTGGTTTGTGATGGATTATCCTTAGGATGATCGTCTTCAGTTTTCAAAATATATTCTGGGTGATATATATTATATTTGTTGTTATCAGTTATTAACAGGATATTACCAACTTTATCTCTATTTGGTGCAGTAAATTCTATAGAATTTTCTTTCGTTCCCAAACTATTCTGTTGACTTGATATATTATTACTTTTCCATGCATCTAGTTTTCCCTCTTTATTTGGCTTTGTAAATTCTTTCGAACTTTTTTCTGTTTGTCTCTTTTTTGATTTACAAGTTTCTTTAGAGTTATATTCATGCGTAGGTATATAAAAATCGACTTTTTCTTTATTTGACGATAAACCTTCATTCGCGTCCTCTTTTCTTACTACTAAATTTTGTTCTTGAGTAAATATAATAGAATTGGGGTTTTCGATTTCGTGAATTCTACTTGATACATCACTTTCTTTCGAAACATCCAGTACTTTCGACACAGTACTTTTTTCAATATTCTCTCCGCTTGCATTGTAAATATGATCTTTGATGGGTATAGTTATATTGGTATTTTCTGTAACTAATAAGCTAATTTCTACAGGTTTAGTAGGCTGTCCATCAGAAACTGTAGAATCTCCTAGTATTTGTAATTGATCATCTGAAGTTTCATTGCTGTGATTTACAAATCGTTCTATTTCTGTTGCAAGTGACTTAATATCTAAATTTTCAGCAGTATCTTTGAGATGAACAGTTTGCGGTTCCATGGTCTGAAAATAATTTAAGTATCATTAAATGTTTGAAATGTGCTATATTAATGTATACAATTTTACCATAATTTTATTTGGAACTGAAGGAGCTTTCCTTTTTTTGCGATATGTTTTTGTACGAAACCGAAGAGTGGGGCTCTCAACATTATTTATATCCGACGCAATTTCGCTTTCGAATGGATTTGTGCTTGATAGAGTAGAATACGAAGATCTTAAATGAAAGAAAAATAGGATGTAAGAGTGTTCTAGTGTTGACTACTCGACTATTAGTTCTACTCTTCTTTTATATACATATACATACATACATATGTATATGTTTGTATGTACATACAAATTGGAGAAGTTACAAAAAAATTAATTAATTCAAAGCCAACCCGCTTTCATCTATTATACAAGCTAAAGGCTTAAATATGAAACACAGTCGAGTCTCGATAATTCGTACCCCGCTAAATCAATATTTCGTAAGAAACTGCTGATCCATTGAAAACTTCGTTAATTCGTAAAAATTTAATACAGTTTGGTCCCCTCGTTAATTCGAAGTTTTTCTGCCTACTCGGCGATGAACTTGCCTCTGATAATTCGTAATTTCGTTTCGAAACCTCTTGTATATCGTAATGCTGGATTTTACTGGAAGTTAAACTACCGTTAGGTAAAGCCATGGCCCCTTTATGTCACTTCATGTGCGAAATCAGTTTGCTCATTTTATTTGAAGCGTGAAGACGATTCGTAAAAATGTCAAGTAATTGTTTTCATAAAACACTATCAATTTCACAAAAATAAGACATAATATCAGCTATTTCAAATCATAATGTTCCAATGTATTTGATCATTTAATAAGCTTGAAAAACGCAATAGAATGAATAAGTATGAAGATGATTTTGCTTATGTTTAATTTTGTTTTTAAATACATAATTTTGAAATGAATGTGTATTTTTTTTTTTTAAAGTTAAAATTTTTGAAACGACGTGAAATATAACAAGTAAGGAAACTCTAGTCGGAGGTGCCCGACTAGGAAATACCCTGAACCCCGCCTAAATTAAAAAATTAAAAAAAAAAGATTAAGTAACCTGCATAAAAAAAGTTTTGACGTCAGCTTAGAGAATCGAATCCGAGACTTTATGTCGGCGATTATCGCATCGACCAACGCTGCCGTTGCAATACATAGGAGTGAGATAGCGAATTCCTAAGTAAAGTTCTTGAGCTACTGAGCTACTGCTACTGAGCTGCTGAACTTCTGCTTAAAATTCATCCCCAATTTGTCTTTGTTGTTGTTATGAATTCTTCGAATTTTCTAGATGCTTCTGCTGTTGTTGGCACGCGCGTCTGTACGTAAACGTTTCGTTTAACAACATAATGCATTTCATCTATTCATATGTACATTATATTGACTTTATTTAAGTTATATCAATGTTACTCTTATTTTATATATATGTAAATATATACAGTATGTACATATGTACATATATGTATGTATATTGCAACCAACGCATACATACACACGCACACGCATACGCTCTGCTAACTGCGCAGTTTACTCAGCGACTGCGCTGCGCCAATATGTGCGTGTTATGGGAAACTAAATGCTTAATAACTTTTTTTGTAGATCGACTTTCTTAATCAAACTTGCGCAGCGTAATTATATCATTCATATGCGTGTATGTGCAAAAGCACAAGTCTCTAGTATTTGAAATAAGTGTTTTGAAAATTTGGGCGAAGGGGGCGTGGCATCCAAAATTTAACAAAAATCAAAATTGTATAAAAGTCCCATTAAGCTAAATAAAAAATAAAAATTTGGAGTCTCTAACTATAAAGATGTAGAAGATATAATTTTAAAACTGAAAATCGATTTCGTTTTTAATCGATAAAAAAAGAACGAGAAGAGTTATCGAATTTCTAAAACAAACTCGACCTGCGCGTGATATACACGAATCGAAAAAAAATTCAAGTCTCTAGCTATTATAGGTTCTGAGATCCGCGCGTTCAAACATACGGACAGACAGACGGACAGGGCTCAATCGACTCGGCTTGTCGTCCTGATCAAGAATATATATACTTTATGGGGTCTGCCACGCCTCCTTCTGCCTGTTACATACATTTGGGCTGCAACAAAACTATTATACCCTGATTACCCATTTTTAATGGGTTCAGGGTATAAAAACCCCTTCAATTCATATTTTGATTTTTTAAACCCCGTTATATGGAAAACCCAGTAAATCGAAAACCTCTGTAATTCGTAAAAAATTCTGTTCCTATGACATTTCGAATTATCGAGACCCGACTGTATTAATTAGAAATTTTAGTTATTTTTTTCATAAAATATGTATATTTTTGTATTTTTTCGGCTGTGCCAATAATTTTGTTCAGGGAAATTGACGACTTGTTTTAGTTATTTAATTTTAATTAATTCTACGTTTTATTTTTTTTTATTTTTGTGGTTACATATAATAAATACCCTATTCTAATCGGTTAATCATCATCATCAAACAATCTTTTAAAAAGACTTCAAAAGTTACTATAAAGATTTAAAAAGTTTGCTGTGCCAATAATTTTGTTCGTCACTGTATATCACTGTTCAAATCAGTTTTTCACAATTACAATGTGTGTCATCGAAAACCTTATTCGAAACTTTAGGTACCTGTAGAAATTGTAAAAACCCATCCTAAATTCAGTCAATCGACTTAAATCAGGTTCATGATTTAAATTTTGTGTGTAGAAAATTTTATAGTTGCCCTATGTAATAGATGTAACATCGATATATCGATGTTTCAAATAAAATGAGAAATATTGATGTTTTTTTGTGCGATGTTCGATGTTTCTTAAAAATGTTTCCTCCATTATATTTATTGGTTGTGTTCGTCAATATTTTGCGCCCGAAAATTTATCACCATCCTCAAGTCCATTAGACTATTGGAAGCTAATGTTTCTCAGGTATGAGATGATTTGAAATTGTATTGATAATATTTTATTTGCAGATCAAAAATGACAAGCCATTCCCATTGTTAAAAAAATTGTATGTGTGCCAGCAACCTCTACTGAGAGTGAGAGGATGTTCAGTAAAGCTGGGTTTCTTATTAACGGAAAACGAAGCTCGCTAAAATCCAAAAATGTTGACATGTTAGTGAACACTTGCGAAAACGATTGGATCTCAAATGAAATCCATTAAAATATTAGATGGTAATGTTTCTCATAGATTAATTAATGAATAACACTTTAATTGCAGATCTTAAAAGACGAGAATTTAAAAAAAAACTAAGCGTGCAGCAGCGGTTATTAACGGTTAAGACTTATGAAGTGATACATATAATTTTTATTTAATTTTTTTTTTTTTTTTTTAAGTTTTAATTTGTGAGAGTGATTAATGGATTTCAATTAAATATATCATATAATTTTGTTAAGAACAAAAGAACATTGAATACGTTTATAATATAATAAAAAAAAAAAAGTCCGATATTTAATCGATACATCGATGTTTTTGATTTAAAAAACATCGAAATATCGATGTCGCCAAACATCGATGTTTCTCCAGCACTACTATGTGCAACACTAACCATACAACACTACCATACATGCATGGTTAGTGGTAACAATAATTGTCATATGGGAATTACTTTAAATATTACCTTATCGATCGATATTTTTGGGACTGTTGCAATGGACATTTATCGAAATAGATATTATCGAGGTAATTTGCGCTATCGTTTCCTTGACCCATCGTCATCTATGAAAATAAAAACTCATTACTTAGGGTTATGACTTTAAGTGATTGGGAATATAAAAATATGTATGTATATTCGAATGAATGAATTAATAATTTTAAAAATCCTATTCATTATTTACATACATATGTATGTATTTATACACATATAAATATGTATATCAAGAGTGAAGATTAGTATATTGGTTTTGGTCAGTCATGCTGTCCGTTCAGTGCTTCACAGCTTATTTGATCGTGTCTAACAAATAATTGAGATTTGATTCGCCCACTAGGGCTGCCAAATCGCAAAAATGTATATACAATTTGGGAGTTAGCAGATTCAATATTTGATAGTTGAGTTACTAGTGACATCCTCTTTCGGTGACCCAAAAATAATTTGTACGCTTCTTTGGGGCGGGCCAATCGAACAATACTCTATAATTTTCACTTTTTATTAGTGTAAGTTACAAGTAAAAACGTCGGCTGCGAAATACTCATTCACACCGCGAGCTCCCGGTCCATAACATTTCATCCTATCTATTTACCAATTTACCACACCCCTAATTATCCCCAAATTTTGTATTTAGTGTCATGTGTATTTAATACAATTCTGATTTTTTATATGCACCAATTTCTGACAATTCAGTTGAAAATATAATTAATATGAAAATTTCATTAAAATCCATTAAGTAACACCACTAACTATGGTTAATGGTAACACAGAAGTTATTCAACAAAACGATTAGGCAATTGATAAATGTGCTTGGCTGCACAAGGAACATTTTCCTATGTTCTAAGAAATAACAAATACAATAGAGTTCAGCGTGAATCATATGCTAATTAAGTTATTGGTTACTATAAAGTTCAGTGGCGTTACTAATAGACGTGACGCCCGATCATGGCAACCTTGGTTTAAACCTCTGGTGAAGTCGGTTTTTATACACATTTTATTTATAATTATTATTATGGTGATGATGACTTTTGACTCGTACAAGTAGGCAGAGGCTCGAATCTCGGTGTTTCTATGTCGGCTTTTCTTTTATTTATTTTTATACCCTGAACCCATTAAAAATGGGTAATCAGGGTATAATGGTTTTGTTGCAGCCCAAATGTATGTCACAGGCAGAAGGAGGCGTAGCAGACCCCATAAAGTATATATATTCTTGATCAGGACGACAAGTCGATTGAGCCCTGTCCGTCTGTCTGTCTATCCGTGTGTTCGTATGTTTGAACGCGTGGATCTCAGAACCTATAATAGCTAGAGACTTGAATTTTCTTATAGATTCGTGTATATCACGCGCAGGTCGACTTTGTTTTAGAAATTCGATAACTCTTCTCGTTTTTTTTATCGATTAAAAACGAAATCGAATTTCAGTTTTAAAATTATATCTTCTACATCTTTATAGTTAGAGACTCCAAATCTTGTATTTAGCTTAATAAGACTTTGATACACTTTTGATTATTGTTAAATTTTGGATGCCACGCCCCCTTCGCCCAAATCATTTCAAATACTACAGACTTGTGCTTTTGCACATGCACACATATGTATAATGATGCACACAATAAATGATATAATTAAGCTGCGAAAGTTTGATTAAGAAAGTCGGTCTACAAAAAAAGTTATTAAGCATTTAGTTTCCCATAACACGCACATATTGGCGCAGCGCAGTCGCTGAGTAAACTGCGCAGTTAGCAGAGCGTATGCGTGTGCGTGTGTATGTATGCGTTCCTTGCAATATACATACATATGTATGTATGTACATACTGTATATATTTATATATATATAAAATAAGAGTAACATTGATATAACTTAAATAAAGTCAATATATATACATATGAATAGATGAAATGCATTATGTTATTAAACGAAACGTTTACCAAACGTTTACGTACACACGCACGTGGTAACAGCAGAAGCATCTAGAAAATTCTAAGAATTCATAACAATAACAAAGACAAATTGGGGATGAATTTTAAGCAGAAGTTCAGCAGCTCAGTAGCAGTAGCTCAGTAGCTTAATAACTTTACTTAGGAATTCGCTATCTCACTGTAGTGCAACGGCGATGATGGTAGAAGCGATGATCGCCGACATAAAGTCTCGGGTTCGATTCTCTAAGCTGACGTCAAAATTTTTTTATGTAAATTACTTAATCTTTTTTTTTTTTTTAATTTTTTAATTTAATTTAAAATTATATACAAACTTTGAAGTGCATTTAAAGCTTAAAGCTACTTGTTTTGTACTAAAATATATTATATTTTACATTAATAATATTTAGCAACTCAATTAAAATGGTAAAAGTCCAAAAAGTCAACAAATTGTGTGTTTATAGCCTCAGTGGGCGAAGACATATAATTTTTGGCCAGTCCATGACAGGAGTGTAGGCCAACGTAACCGTGAATTTTTGACGCTTTCACTCAAAAAATTCGAAAATTACAGGGTATTTTTTAATATGTCACGCCCCGAAAGGGCGTGAAAATAATTTTTAGACGATCGATAGAGGACGACACCAGCAACCTACAAATCCAATTTTCTAGCTCTAAAGCTGTAGGAGCTATAAGCTCGTGCGCTTTGCCATGCCCCCTGTGGGCGTAGATATATCCTCCATAGCTTATTCAACCTGGGACGGTAATACAAGGTAATACAAGTATTTGGTCGATCCTTTTAGGATCATGACAGTTACCCACGTGCCAAATTTGGTTGCTATCGCTCTAAAACTGTAGAAGATATAGTTTCACCCGATTTTCCACGCCCCCAATGGGCGTAGATAAATTCAACATAGCTTATTGAACTTGGGATGTCAACGCGAGTATACATTTCAAATCTCAACTCTCTAGGACTGTTGCAAGTAGTATTTTTGACTTACAGGAAAATTAATTTTCCAATTTGCCACGCCCCTAGTGGGCGTATCCGAAAAATAATGACACTTTATCTGACGAAAGTATACACGAGTATATACTTCAAATGTGCGGTCTATCTTCAATAGCATAGAAATGGTTTGTGTCCATACGGACAGACGGACAGACACTAAGACGGACATTGCACAAACCCAATATACTCATTTCCCTTAGTGAGTGAGTGTAAATATGTATATGTATGTATATATTTTAATATACATTTGTATACATATATGAAGAGAGCGGAGAATAAAAATTTTTGAGAGAGAAGAGATGAGAGAATAAGCATAAACAGACCAATACGATTATCAGCAACAACGAGTCTGAATTTATAGCGGGTAAAATGCTTGTTCGAGATGTCCCATGTATGTGCTGTGTGGTTAGCGCTTATATGAAAGTTAAACCAACTATACAATATTGCTTCTAACACTGATATAATCATCGGTATGAGTTTCTATGCTTAATTCTTAATTATATATCCAACATATATATATAATATAAACCAATACCAATTGTGCACAAAAGCCTAAGCTATTCATTATGTCCTACTAGGTGCGTTATGCTTTTAATTTAATATCCACTCATGGAAAAAAATCACCATTCAATGGTGTAAGAAGAGCTTCGGATGTTGTAAAGACCCTTCTGCTAAAAAGAACTAGTAGATACCCTTAATATATTGATATATTATTACATTCCTGAATACCTTTAATGTCAGGACAGCTATTCAGGAATGCAATGAGAAAAGATAAACTTTAACATATACTACAGGTGTGATACAGAGAGGTGTGCGTTGTAGTTTCGCCGTAGGAGCTAAACTACAGTACCGTGTCTCGTACTTCACGCCTATAAGCGAGAATGGCAACGATCCGAAAAGCCATCAAAGTCTTTAAAATTGTCTTAATCTGTGCGTATGTCCTAACGGAAGAAAAATACGATGAATACCGTGGATGCTGTATATTCTGAGCTTGACCAAGCATTCAGCCGTTGGCCGTCACATGATTTATAATACATTTTTGAGAGGAAACAGATTGGACACCAGTAGAAGCAGGAATTATGCTTGTGAATTTTACTGAAAGGTCAAACGTATGACCAAAGCTTATATGTCTTGATCGTTTGGCGTGATGTTGAAAATTCAATCACAGATGCAAAAATAGTACTGAGGGACTTTGAAAGTCTTCTGGCTGGAAACTAAAATACCCTAACGAAAAAGATCCACTAACACCAATCATAGATGATGGTATTCAAGTTCTCATCCCTAGCCATTTAATGTATATTCAGATGTTGCCATACAACGACTTAAGAATAATAAAACTGCGGGAGCAGACGGAGTATCGGATGAATTCTTTAAGACTGGAGGTGATGCGTGGTGGTGGTGGTGGTGCGTTCGCAAGATATAGGTAACGAAGCATGCTCGATTATTGAAACCTCAGTATGGTCACAAAGGGATGGACTAACCCTTTTTCCCGTTGTACAAGGTGCTCTCAAAAATGTATGAAAAACTAAAGCCATGTGATACGGCGGAAATCACAAGAATCTCAACTTAACATTCCTGAAAATTTAATACGTCTCTTTGAAATGGCATTAAGCAACACTATTAGCTCTGTTTAGGGAGAAAATTACCAATACGAAAACGTTCTATACCAAACGTGATTTCAAGCAAGGCGACTTTCCTGAGTGTTCTTCAATCTAATAAGGAGTTCAATAAGGATATCGGGGGTGTATTGGAAGGGCATTGTACTGTGACCAGCTCCTTGGTTAGGCCGACGATATTGATAGCAATATATATTTTCCAATAGGTGAGGTGAACACTAACATTTTTTTTATCCTCAAAACTGTAAAAGATTCATTGTAGTTTATATATTATTATATATTTTAAGGAATCTAGGGTAACACACACATATATATATATATATATATATATATAAGCAACCTAAGCAAATACATAATTGAATAGGAGGAATTAACGATGTAATATTTTGACAAAACAAATTTTGCTAGATGTCAAATATAAGTGTTGTATTGTTTCTGGGCTTACTCATTAATAATGTCGACACGGAGCATATCTAATTTTGGAATCGAACAGTTGCAAATGAAACCACTGAGGACTTGGTACTGTCACTAACCATACAACACATAGACACGCCTTCTAGTGCACCGTTTTTCAGCCTATAAAAAGTGAGCTCTGCACCCCATCGCCGAATTCGCTTCACTTTTAAGTTCGGGCAACGAACGATTAACGAACGTATATTAATAATGACAGTGTGAACATTTTGCATGAGCATGACAAACCGTTTGAACAGTTTGGTATACTCTACTCTCGCAAGAGAACAAAAAGAAGCTCAGCCAGCAATATAAATTTTTCTGCTCGGCTGCTGGTGAGGGATATATTTGAGGGAGAAGAGAGCGGAGAATAAAAATATATAAGAGACAAGAGATCAGAGCATAAGCATATATACATAGTTATACAGAAAGAGCTTCTTGCATAAATGGACAATTGCCGAACGAGCGCTCGCAGCTTAATGATTTCGCTGTCAAATATGTTCGAACTTAAAAGTGAAGCGAATTCGGCGATAGGGGGTCAGAGCTCACTTTTTATGGGCTGAAAAGCGGTGCACTAAATGGCGTGTCTATGTGTTGTATGGTTAGTGGTGCTGCTCAATCACAAGAGCCCAAGAGACACTGCGTGAAACAGCTCAATTGGCTATGCGAAATTATCGAGCCAACTAAAGATTAGAAATTGATTTTAATTGAGTAACGTTTCGATAGGTTTGATACATTGATACAAATACAAATATTCGGAAGAAATGCCCATTTTTTACTCCTTCATCTGAGCCACGGCATCCATTTCTTTGTGGAAAACAACAAAATCACATTTTTTATGGAATCGTCGTAAAACAATAATTCCTGTACAATGACATCACTTTACATTATATTACTGGATAATCTGGATATAATCCGACATTTATTCATTCAAGGACAGATTCAACACCGCATCGGATCGGAAAAGTAAAGCAGAATTTTTAAAGGAAAGTTGCATATAACGCAAATACATGAATGAGTTTGAATTTTTTTTGCATTAGGAAATTTGAAATAGCCCTGTCCTGCCTTCCTTCTGTCTGTATGTTAGAACTCGTCGATCTCAGAACCTATAAATAAGACCTAGAAAGTTAATTATCCCCAATGCATTTAGTGTCATGTATATTTAATTTTCATCTTTGGTATATACGTATTTCTTACAATTCCAATGAGAATATATTCAATATGTTGAAAATTGCATTAAAATCAATAAGCGATAGAGTTATTTAATAAAACGTCATCAGCTGCTAAATAAGTAACTCGTCGCTTTGAAATTCAATGGTGGTGGTAGTAGAAGTAACACGTGCTGATCATAGGCACCATTGGTTCGAATCTTGACAATGTCGGTTTTGTAGTTATTTATTATTCGTTTGACAAGCATTGGAACTGCGTGTAGCAAAAGCAGAGTGGATTCGAATCTCTGTGAGACGATGTCGGTTTATTTAATTATTTTTTTTTACAAAATATTGTGGTATACCCTGAACCCATTGAAAAAAGGGTATAATGTTTTTATAACTTTTGAAACGTATGTAACAGACAGAAGGAGACGTAGAAGACCCCATAAATTATATATATTCTTGATCAGCTCGATGAGCTAAGACGATGTAGCCCTACCAGTCTGTCCGTCCGTCCGTCTATGTGAATGCAGCAATCTCGTAAACCACAAAAGCTAGAGATATGAAATTTGATATGTATACTCGTAAATACGATACGCAGTACGAGTTTTTATTTTGATAACTCATCCCGTTTCCTATTTATCGATAAGTTTCGATAAATAGACTTTGATTTATGTGTACCGTTAAAGTTAGAGATTGCAAATTTATTGTGCAATGCAGGTGGAGTGCATACAAAGATTTGTAGTTTTTGGATGCCACGTCGTATTCGCCCCAAAAACGTGAGTCAAATTCAAAATTACAAAATTACAGGTAATGAAAAAGCCTAACAATAACAATATTTAACAACGATATCACCAATCCGATGGGGCTGTTTTATTTGGCAGAGCGGCGAGCTATGCCCCGAATCACAGCCAAGTAGTGGTTAGTGATATCATTGAAACTAAGCAAGATAGAAAAAGAAAAATATCATGACTACAAGTTCAAACAAATTAATAGAAATAAAAATAAAAAATTAGTACATAAATTAGGAAACGCACTGTGTAAAGAATAGTTATAAGCCCATATAGGTAAATAAAGCGAACAAAATTGACGAGAAACGCGAGAAGAAACTAAGAAATTGATTTGAAATAAAAGGGAAGGCGAATCAATACTACCGTTAATCAAATTATGTAGAAAAGCAATAGCCAAGACTATTCTACGATTGATTAACGATGGAAGATCCAAAAAAAGGAGCCTACTACGATAGGACGGTAAACGAAGGTTACGATCCCAGTTAAGATTGCGCAAAAAGAAGAAATTGTTTCTGAACCGATTCAATTTATGCTGTGGCGACCATATAATAGAACAATATTCTAAAATATATGTGTTGCTTGCATCCAATTTTAAAGCTTCTAGCACTAAAACTGTAAGTGCGGTTTGCCACGGTTTGGTCGTTCTGGCACAAAAATTGTAGCCCCAAGTGGGCGTAGATATATCCTTCATAGCTTATTCAACTTAGGATGTCAACGCTAGGCCTTCTACAAGTAATATTTCTGACATACAGAAAAATAAATTTTCCAATTGCCACAGCCCTAGTGAGTGTATCGGGAAAATCTTGACACTTTATCTGACGAGAGTATACACGAGTATATATTCCAAATTGGAAGCCTAGCTTTAATAGCATAGAAATGATTTGCGTTCATACGGAGAGACGGACATTGCACAAAACCAATATACTCATCTTGCTTTGTGAATGAGTATAATAACTCTTTGTCCAGCTGATTTGTCCATCTGAAACACATATTACACATATATATATTATATAGTATTTATATCTACTTACACCGATAGGACCGCTGACGTTCTGCAAAGATCTCACTACTGGTCTTCTTTTATTAGCATTAGCCACTCCAGAATGGAAGTATGGTGCGGTTGAATCTAAATTCCTCCGCAGAACGGGGGGACTTTCTGAAGTTTTTTGAATACCCAACGTCGATGATTTTTTTTTTATGTTGAATGAGCGAAATGTCCTAAAAAAATTAAAATTAGTTTGTTGTTTTCTTAACTTTTTAATATTTTCTATCACTAATATTTAATATTGGGTTTAACATGCAAGCATAATTAAGTTAAGTTAATTAAACTTAATTTAGTGGCTGCTACTTAAAATCAACTTATTTAATAACTTTAGTTGTAAATAAAACAAAAGACGAGAATATTATTAGATTTCTACAAATTAGTACTTAAAAACCAAACCGAATATAGCCCTTGATCTATAATAAAGAAATACAATAAAAATTTACTGCGTGTAATATATATCAATATATTAACTAGTAACAAGTAAGAAAACTCTAGTCGAGACCGCTCGACTGGGAGAAACCCTGGACAGTTGTAATAGCATATATTGCAAGCATGCTATGATTATACATATTGCAACCAACACTTACTCACACATATGCACGCATACGAACGTAATAATGAACACGCGCTCTGCTAACTGAGCAGCGAGTGCGCTGGGCCTGTTACATACATATTCACAAAAATATTGTATCCTGATTTCCCATTTTCAATGCGTTCAGGGGGTACAAAAAACGTCGCAGACGGGTGCCAATATTGGTTCGAGTTTATAGCTCAAAAATAGGGGTTTCCTCTTATTTGCCACGCCCCCTGTAACAGGGATGTAAGACAATGTAACCGTGAATTTTGGACGATTACACTCAAAAAATATGAAAATTACATGGTATTTTTGAAAAGGTTACGACCCAAAAGGGGTAGGGGGTAGGAGCTATAAACTCATGCGGTATGCCACGTATAATGAACGTAGATATATCCGCCATAGCATATTTAACTTGGGATGTCAACGCTAGTATACATTTCAAATATCAACTCTCTAGGACTGTTACAAGTAGTATTTCTGAGTATACACGAGTATATATTCCAAATTTCAAGTCTCTAGCTTCAATAGCATAGAAATGGTTTGCGATCATACGGACAGAAAAACGGACATTGCACCAACTCAATATACTCATTTTACTTTATGAATGAGTATAAAAAATAGGTGGAGCGGAATAATAATAAAAGCGAAAAACAAAAACAGCGAATTTGCAGCTTTTAGGCACCCATTTCTGCCTTAACAGAAGCATTGAGACGACAGCCAAAACCAGACCCAAGTGGAAAGTTATTCGCCGGAAGAAAGTATTTAAAATCCATTCCACGGACAAACTGTGGATGATGATGACGAATACTCCTCCTCCAGCTCAGAGCCCGGGGATACAAGGAGAAAATTTCCACAGTGAAGCTGAGAATCCCTCAAACTCCAAGGCAACGGCAGAAGTCCACAACGCCAATAAATTCGGAATGTTAGCCGATGACAATGACGAAAACGAAGAAGAGGTTTCTTCAAATTCTCAGGAAACTGCCCCAATAGCCCCAGCCAAGAAAATTAAGCCTCCACCCAACTTCATTCGAAACGTATGGTTGCGGACGTCGCGCTTGTTATTAGAGACCTTAGATTAGATTACAAACCGGAAAAGACGGATGCGTGAGGTTTATGCTACAAGATAAGGACAGCTTCACATCGCTAAAGAAGTATCTTAACGAAAATGACATGTAAATCAAGTAAATATACCGTCTCAAGTCTCTAAAATCAATAGTGTATAACAGAAGTTACAAAAGTTTAATATAGTCAGATTCGATTTTCCGCGTCCCCAGTAGGCGTGGATATCTACCTTTTTTATACCATGAACCCATTAAAAATGGGTAATCACGGTATAATGGTTTTGTTGCAGGCCAAATGTATGTAACAGGCAGAAGGAGGCGTGGCAGACGCCATAAAGTATATATATTCTTCATCAGGACGACAAGCCGAGTCGATTGAGCCCTGTCCGTCTGTCTGTCTGTCCGTCTGTCCGTATGTTTGAACGCGTGGAGAACCTATAATAGCTAGAGACTTGAATTTTTTTTTATAGATTCGTGTATATCACGCACAGATGAGTTTATTTTAGAAATTCGATAACTCTTCTCGTTTTTTTATCGATTAAAAACGAAGTCGATTTTCAGTTTTAAATTATATATATTATTATATATTCTATATCTTGATTAGCTTAATGGGACTTATATACAATTTTGATTTTTGTTAAATTTTGGATGCCACGCCCCCTTCGCCCAAATTTTCAAATCACTTATTTCAAATACTACAGACTTGTGCTTTTGCACATGCGCACATATAAATGATATAATTACGCTGCGCAAGTTTGATTAAGAAAGTCGGTCTACAAAAAAGTTATTAAGCATTTAGCAGAGCGTATGCGTGTGCGTGTGTATGTATGCGTTCCTTGCAATATATATACATATGTATGTATGTACATACTGTATATATTTACATATATATAAAAGAAGAGTAACATTGATATAACTTAAATAAAGTCAATATAATATACATATGAATAGATGAAATGCATTATGTTATTAAACGAAACGTTTACCAAACGTTTACGTACACACGCGCGTGGCAACAGCAGCAGAAGCTCTAGAAAATTCGAAGAATTCATAACAACAACAACAAAGACAAATTGGGGATGAATTTTAAGCAGAAGTTCAGCAGCTCAGTAGCAGTAGCTCAGTAGCTCAATTACTTTACTTAGGAATTCGCTATCTCACTCTTATGTACTGCAACGGCTGTGTTGGTAGAAGCGATGATCGCCGACATAAAGTCTCGGGTTCGATTCTCTAAGCTGACGTCAAAACCTTTTTATGCAAGTTACTTAATCTTTTTTTTTTTTTAATTTTTTAATTTAATTTAAAATTATATACAAACTTTGAAGTGCATTTAAAGCCGCCGATAGTCGGGGTTCGGGGTATTTCCTAGTCGGGCACCTCCGTTTAGGATCGCACCTGTTACTCAAGTGCCAAATTTGGTTATTCTAGCTCTCAAACTGTAGAAGATACAGTTTCACCAGATTTGCCACACCCCCAAAGGGCATAGATATATCTGCCATAGCTTATTGAACTGTGAATGTCAACGAGAGTATACATTTAATATCTCAACTCTCTAGTACTTCTTCAAGCAGTGTTTCTGAAATACAGGAAAATTAATTGTCCAATTTGTCAAGACCGTAGTGGGCGTATCTTGAAAATCTTCACTCTTTATCTAACATTAGTATATTGTAAAATATATATTTCAAATATCAAGTCTCTAGTTTCAATAGCATAGAAATAGTTTTCAATCATACGGATAGACCGACAGACGGCCAGGCTGAATAAACAAGTAAAAACGTTGCAGTCGGGCGCTACCGACTGCGAAATACTCATTCACACCCCAAGCTCCCAGTTCCATAACCAATTTCCCAGAAACCAATTTACCAATAAGCCACACCCAACCCATAATTATCCCCAAATTTTGTATTTAGTGTCATGTGTATTTAATAAAATTTTGATTTTTGCAATACACCAATTTCTTACAATTCAGTTGAAAATAAAATAATATTCTAAAAATTCTTTAAAATCCGTTAAGTAACACTGAAGTTATTCAACAAAACGTTTAGGCAATTGACAAATGTGATGGGCTGCACAGCGAACATTTTCGTATGCTCTAAGAAATAACAAATACAATAGAGTTCAGCGTGAATCATATGCTAATTAAATTACTTGGTTATTATAAGGTTAAGAGACTTTGCTAATAGAAGTGACACGCGCCGATCATAGCATCCTTGGTTCGAGCTGCGGGTGAAGTCGGGTTTTTACACACATTTTATTTATAATTCTTATGTATGTATGTCGACCCTTCTTTTATTTATTTTTTTTATACCCTGAACCCATTAAAAATGGGTAATCAGGGTATAATGGTTTTGTTGCAGCCCAAATGTATGTAACAGGCAGAAGGAGGCGTGGCAGACCCCATAAAGTATATATATTCTTGATCAGGACGACAAGCCGAGTCGATTGAGCCCTGTCCGTCTGTCTGTCTGTCCGTCTGTCCGTCTGTCCGTCCGTCCGTCTGTCCGTCTGTCCGTATGTTTGAACGCGTGGATCTCAGAACCTATAATAGCTAGAGACTTGAACTTTTTTTTTATATTCGTGTATATCACGCGCAGGTCGAGTTTGTTTTAGAAATTCGATAACTCTTCTCGTTCTTTTTTTATCGATTAAAAACGTAATCGATTTTCAGTTTTAAAATAATATCTTCTATATTTTGATAGTTAGAGACTCCAAATCTTGTATTTAGCTTAATGGGACTTTTATAGAATTTTGATTTTTGTTAAATTTTGGATGCCACGCCCCCTTCGCCCAAATTTTCAAATCACCTATTTGAAATACTACAGACTTGTGCTTTTGCACATGCACACATATGAATGATATAATTATGCTGCGCAAGTTTGATTAAGAAAGTCGATCTACAAAAAAAGTTATTAAACATTTAATTTTCCATAACACGCACATATTGGCGCAGCGAAGTCGCTGAGTAAACTGCGCAGTTAGCAGAGCGTATGCGTGTGCGTGTGTATGTGCGTTGCTTGCAATATACATACATATGTATGTACACATGTACATACTGTATATATTTACATACATATAAAATAAGAGTAACATTGATATAACTTAAATAAAGTCAATATAATATACATATGAATAAATGAAATGCATTATGTTATTAAACGAAACGTTTACCAAACGTTTACGTACACACGCGCGTGGCAACAGCAGCAGAAGCTCTAGAAAATTGGAAGAATTCATAACAACAACAACAAAGACAAATTGGGGATGAATTTTCAGCAGAAGTTCAGCAGCTCAGTAGCAGCAGCTCAGTAGCTCAATAACTGTACTTAGGAATTCGCTATCTCACTCTTATGTATTGCAACGACTGTGTTGATAGAAGCGATGATCGTCGACATAAAGTCTCGGGTTCGATTCTTTAAGCTGACGTCAAAACGTTTTTTTATGCAAGTTACTTAATCTTTTTTTTTTTTTAATTTTTTAATTTAATTTAAAATTATATATAAGCTTTGAAGTGCATTTAAAGCCGCCGATAGGCGGGGTTCAGGGTATTTCCTAGTCGGGCACCTCCGACTAGAGTTTCCTTACTTGTTTTTTACTAAAATATATTTTTTTTACATAATTTAATATTTAACAACTCAATTAATGGTAAAAGTCCAAAAAGCCAATAAATTTTGTGTTTATAGCTCAAAAATAGTGTTTTTTTTTTTTATTTGCCACACCCCCAGTGGGCGTAGACATATAATTTTGGCCTGTACATGACAGGGGTCTAGAGTAAGATAACTGTGAATTTTGGACGCTTACACTCAAAAAATGCGAAAATTACAGGGTATTTTTGAATAGTTTACGTTTACGCCCAAAAGGGTCGTAAAAATAATTTTTGTCCGTTTGATAGAGGGGGTCATTAGCAACCTACCAATCCAATTTTGCTTCTAGCACTAAAACTGTAGAAGCTATAGCTTATTGAGCTTGTGACGTTAATACAAGTATATATAACAAGTCTCAAGTTTCTAGTATCAATAGTGTTCAAAACATAAAACAAGCTGCAAAATTGATATATATTCAGATTGTTCAAGTTGGGATGTCAACGCGAGTATACATTTTAAGTCTCAACTCTCTAGGACTGATACAAGTAGTATTTCTGACATACAGGAAAATAAATTTTCCAATTTTCCAAGCCTCTAGCGGACGTATCGGGAAAATTTTGACACTTTATCTGATGAGAGTATACACGAGTATATGCAAAATTTCAAGTCTCTAGCTTCAATAGCATTGAAATGGTTTACGTTCATACGGACAGAGGGACAGTAAGACGCCTGGTCCGTCTTTGCACAAAACCAATATACTCATTTCACTTTGTGAATGAGTACAAATATGAAAGATGTATATATTCATGTAAATCTAAATCAAATGATTTTACTTACCATACGTCCCGTAAATTTCCAAATGAAAAACTTCTTTGTTTTGTATTTTCATTTAATTTTAATAAGTTCCAAAATCGCAAACGGCTGTGATTGTCTTCTTCGTTAAATGGATTCAAATGTTCTGGATAGTTATATATTGAAATTCTACTAAAGGATCTTTCCCAGTTTGGTCTAAGCCCATTGTTTGAATACATCATCCTTAAATATTAAAATAAAATAATCAATTTTAAAATGAAACAAGAGGTCTACTGCTACCCTAAGAGATCCCCTGAACCCTGCGAATGCCCGATATTTTAAATATTTATACAGGTAAAAGGAGGCGTGGCAGACCCTATAAAGTATATATATTCTTCATCAAGACGACAAGCCGAATCGATTGACGCCTGTCTGTCTGTCCGTCCGTCCGTCTGTCCGTATGTTAATATAATAACTTGATTTTTTTTTATACCCTGAACCCATTGAAAATGGGAAATCAGGGTATAATGTTTTTGTTGCGGTCGAAATGTATGTAACAGGCAGAAGGAGACATCGCAGACCCCATAAAGTATATATATTCTTGATCAGCTCGACGAGCTGAGTCGAACTAGCCCTGCCCGTCTGTCCGTCCGTTTGAACGCGCTGATCTCGTAAACTACAGAAACTAGAGATCTGAAACTAGAGATCTGAAATTTGACATGTTTACTCGTGAATACGATACGCAGTACAAGTTTTTTTTTTCGATAACTCATCCCGTTTCCGAATTATCGATCAATTTCGATAAATTTGCTTTCATTTATGTGACCCATTAAAGCTAGACTTCAACTTTGTTGTGCTGGTAGGTGTAGTAAATGCATTTTGTAATTTTTTAGATTTTGGATGCTACGCCCCTACGCCCCCAATTTGCAAAACCCGTTTATCAAATACTAGATACTTGTGTTTTAGCAAATAGACACATATGAATGCCACACTGTGAAAATTTGAAAGTCCATCTAGAAAAAAATTCTCAAATCTGAAGTTAAAACTTTTCTATATGCAAGTTTTTTTATATACTCATTCACAAAGTGAAATGAGTATATTGGGTTTGTGCAATGTCCGTCTGGCTGTCCGTCCGTCTGTATGAAAGCAACACACTTCTATGCTATTGAAGCTAGAGACTTAAAATTTGGAATATATACTCGTGTATACTCTCGTCAGATAAAGTGTCAAGATTTTCCCGATACGCCCGCTAGGGCGTGACAAATTGGAAAGTTATTTTTTCCTGTATGTCAGGCTTGTAGAAGTCCTAGAGAGTTGAGATTTGGAATGTATTCTCGCGTTGACATCCCAAGTTGAATAAGCTAAGGTATAATTATATACGTTCATTGGGGGCGAAAATCGGGTGAAACTGTATCTTTTACAGTTTTAGATCTAAAACGACCAAATTTGATACGTGAGTAAGTTATGATCCTATAAAGATCGACCAAAAAATTATATGTCCACGCCTACTGGGGGCGTGGCAATCGGATCTGAATATATATCAATTTTGCATATTCTGTTATATTTTGAGCACCATTGATGCTAGAAACTTGAGACTTGGTATATATACTTCTATTAACGTCGCAAGTTCAATAAGTTATGGAGGATATAGCTACGCCCACAGGGGCGTGCCAAACCGCACGAGTTTACAGCTCCTACAGTTTTAGTGCTAGAAGCCTCAAAAAATGATTGGTAGGTTGCTGGTGAGCCTTTTGACCCCTTTTGGGGCGTGATTTATTAAAAAATATCCTGTAATTTTCGCATTTTTTTAAGTGTAAGCGTCCAAAATTCATAGTTACGTTGTCCTACACGCCTGTCATGGACTGTCAAAAAATGATATATCTACGCCCACTGGGGGTGTGGCAAATAGAATTAAACCACTATTTTTGAGCTATAAACACGCAATTTATTGACTTTTTGCCCTTTTACCATCTTAATTGAGTTTCTAAATAATATAAATGTAAAAAAAAGTATATTTTCGAACAAAAAAATTAAGAAATAATAGAAAAGCCGACATAGAAAATCCGCGATACTTGCACGAGTCAAAATTCGTCATCTCTACCACGGCGCCACCACTATGCTTGTCAAACCAATAATAATTATAAATAAAAAGTGTAAAAAATACCAACTGCACGCCAGGCTTGAACCACGGGTGCGATAATCGGCGCGCGTCACTTCTATCACCAACGTCACTTAACGCTGAACTCTATTGTATTTGTTATTTCTTAGAACAATTGCAATTGCCTAAATGTTTTGTTGAATAACTTCAGTGTTACTTAACGGATTTTAATGAAATTTTTAGAATATTAATTATATTTTCAACTGAATTATAAGAAATTGGTGTATAGCAAAAATCAAAATTGTATTAAATACACATGACACTAAATTCAAAATTTAGGGATAATTATGGGTGTGGCAAATTGATAAATTGGTTTATTGGTATGTTATGGAACTAGAATCTTGCGATGTGAATGAGTATTTCGCAGTCGGTAGCGCCCGAGTGCAACGTTTTTAAAAATTTTGCCGGCAGCTTAGAGAATCGGGTCTCCATGTCGGCGATTGCCGGTTCTACCAACACCGCCGTTGCAATACATAAGAGTGAGATAGCGAATTCCTAAGTAAAGTTCTTGAGCTACTGAGCTACTGCTACTGAGCTGCGGAAAATTCATCTCCAATTTATCTTTGTTGTTAGAATTTTCTAGATGCTTCTGCTGCTGCTACGAATGTTTGGTAATAAACGTTTTGTTTAATAACAATAGATTTCATCTATATATTATATTGACTTTATTTAAGTTATATTAATGTTACTCTTATTTTATATATAATTTTGTATATTTTTAAATTAAATTTGTATATAATTTTAAATTAAATTAAAAAATTAAAAGAAAAAAAAGATTAAGTAACTTGCATAAAAAAAGTTTTGACGTCAGCTTAGAGAATCGAACCCGAGACTTTATGTCGGCGATCATCGCTTCTACCATCATCGCCGTTGCACTACATGAGAGTGAGATAGCGAATTCCTAAGTAAAGTTATTAAGCTACTGAGCTACTGCTACTGAGCGGCTGAACTTCTGTTTAAAATTCATCCCCAATTTGTCTTTGTTGTTGTTGTTATGAATTCTTAGAATTTTCTAGATGCTTCTGCTGTTACCACGTGCGTGTGTACG
The DNA here is from genome assembly GCA_035045555.1 of Drosophila fulvimacula. Lineage (NCBI taxonomy): Eukaryota > Metazoa > Arthropoda > Insecta > Diptera > Drosophilidae > Drosophila > Drosophila fulvimacula. The sequence goes on along the minus strand of JAWNOX010000160.1, from coordinate 59,769 downwards.
TAAACGTTTGGTAAACGTTTCGTTTAATAACATAATGCATTTCATCTATTCATATGTACATATGTATGTACATATATTATATTGGCTTTATTTAAGTTACATCAATGTTACTCTTATTTTATATATATATAAATATATACAGTATGTACATACATACATACATGTATGTATGTATATTGCAAGGAACGCATACATACACACGCACACGCATATGCTCTGCTAACTGCGCAGTTTGCTCAGCGACTGCGCTGGGCCAATATGTGCATGTTATGGGAAATTAATGCTTAATAACTTTTTTTGTAGACCGACTTTCTTAATCAAACTTTCGCAGCGTAATTATATCATTCATATGCGTGTATGTGCAAAAGCACAAGTCTGTAGTATTTGAAATAAGTGGTTTGAAAATTTGGGCGAAGGAGGCGTGGCATCCAAAATTTAACAAAAATCAAAATTGTATATAAGTCACAATAAACTGAATACAAGATTTGGAGTCTCTACTCTAACAATAAAGATGTAGATATAATTTTAATTTATTTTTTCATTTTTAATCGATACACAAAAAAAGAAGGGTTATCGAAATAAAAAAATCCAGAAGATCCACACGTTGAAATATACGGACAGACGGACAGGGCTCAATCGGCTTCTGCCTCGGGTCTGCCTTGCCTCCATCTGCCTGTTACTTACATTTCGGCCGCAAAAAAACATTATACCCATTACCCATCTTTAATGGTTTTAGGGTATCAAAACAAATTCATATAAAAAACTTGTATTTTCGCATCTAAAATCTAAAAGTGTATCTTTTTGTGTGGAAAATTGTCATGATTACACATAGTATGTATGTACATACATATGTACACACAGTTGTATTTGTGTTTGTTCTCATGAAAATGAGAATTTATCTCGATAAAAGTGCCTATCGCACTCATCCATATACATATGTATGTACATACACAGCTTTGCATGTATGTATATATGTATGTATACGGACCTATATACATATGTATGTATGTATATATTTTAGTATATGTATTTGTATGTGACCAATTCAAATTATTAGGTATTCTTTTTTTTTACAATTCCATTATTTCAGAAAACAGACGTACACGTCCGTTTTATGTGTGTCCATACATATATATATGTATGTACATATGTATATGTATGGATGTATGTATATAGTACACATTCATATAACATTCACAATTTCAACCAATTTTTAATTGATATTCATGTACATATGTATGTATGTACATACATATATTATGTAAAAACTTTCAGACGTATTTACATACATACATGTATGTACATAAGTACATATTTAAACTTTTGCATTCACGTGTGTATATGTATGTACATATGTATGTGTATTCATACAGACATAACATTTTATAAAAAAGTGTAGATAAGATCGTACATTATCAATTTTTGTAAATGATTAAATTGTAATAGGTACAATTAAAATAATTTTTTGTAAATATGATTTGAATGTTCAAAATTACCTTTATGTGTATATAATCACCTTAGATTCTGTTTATAATAAAAGGTATCGATGATCTCAACACTGAAATAAAGCTCGTTCTTTTGTTAAAGCACCGAGCTAAAGTCGAAGACTAAATAAACTTTTTCTTTGCTGAAGTCATAAGCAGGAAAGCTTTATAATTATAAACAATGAGCGAGGGTACATCGTAAAGTATATCAAGAACGCTGTCAAATATATAGAACATACATTCATGTACATACAATGTATGTAATTACAAATTTTTAATTCGCGGGAAGTAATTTTAAGTGATATGTATATTCTGAAACCATTACCCCAAGAATCGACTTAAAATCGATAATCAGGGTATAATGTTTTTGTTGATAAAATGTAGGTAACAGGCACAAGGAGGCGTGGCAGACCCCATGAATTATATACATATGTATGTACGTACATATACCAACAACAAATAAGACAAAAACAAGTAAGGAAACTCTAATCGGAGGTGCCCGACTAGGAAATACCCTGAACCCCGCCTATCGGTGTCTTTAAATGCACTTCAATGTTTGTATATAATTTTAAATTAAATTAAAAAAAAAAAAGATTAAGTAACTTGCATAAAAAAAGTTTTTGACGTCAGCTTAGAGAATCGAACCCGAGACTTTATGTCGGCGATCATCGCTTCTACCAACACAGCCGTTGCAATACATAAGAGTTGGATAGCGAATTCCTAAGTAAAGTTATTGAGCTACTGAGCTACTGCTACTGAGCTGCTGAACTTCTGCTTAAAATTCATCCCCAATTTGTCTTTGTTGTTGTTGTTATGAATTCTTCGAATTTTCTAGATGCTTCTGCTGCTGTTGCCACGCGCGTGTGTACGTAAACGTTTGGTAAACGTTTCGTTTAATAACATAATGCATTTCATCTATTCATATGTATATTATATTGACTTTATTTAAGTTATATCAATGTTACTCTTCTTTTATACATATGTAAATATATACAGTATGTACATACATACATATGTATATATATTGCAAGGAACGCATACATACACACGCACACGCAAACGCTCTGCTAACTGCGCAGTTTACTCAGCGACTGCGCTGCGCCAATATGTGCGTGTTATGGGAAACTAAATGCTTAATAACTTTTTTTGTAGACTGACTTTCTTAATCAAACTTGCGCAGCGTAATTATATCATTCATATGTGTGCATGTGCAAAAGCACAAGTCTCTAGTATTTGAAATAAGTGATTTGAAAATTTGGGCGAAGGGCAAAATATAACAAAAATCAAAATTGTATAAAAGTTCCATTAAGCTAAATACAATACAATTTGGAGTCTCTAACTATCAAGATATAGAAGATATAATTTTAAAACTAAAAATCGATTTCGTTTTTAATCGATAAAAAAAACGAAAAGAGTTATCGAATTTCTAAAACAAACTCGACCTGCGCGTGGTATACACGAATCTATAAAAAAAAAAATTCAAGTCTCTAGCTATTATAGATTCTGAGATCCACGCGTTCAAACATACGGACAGACGGACAGGGCTCAATCGATCTCGGCTTGTCGTCCTGATCAAGAATATATATACTTTATGGGGTCTGCCACGCCTCCTTCTGCCTGTTACATACATTTGGGCTTCAACAAAACCATTATACCCTGATTATCCATTTTTAATGGGTTCAGGGTATAATAAGAACAGATAAAAGAAACGGTTATCACGAATTCTCTTATTGTACACAGACTTTGTGTAATGTACGTAGACTATTGCGGCCCCGCCTTTATACCCTGAACTCATTGAAAGTGGGAAATCAGGGTCTTATGTTTTTGTTGCGGCCGAAATGTATGTAACAGGTAGAATGAGACGTCGCAGTCCTATAAAGTATATATATTCTTGATCAGCTCAAGGAGCTGAGTCGATATAGCCCTGTCCGCCTGTCCGTCCATCTGTCTGTATGAACGCAAGGATCTCGTAAACCACAAAAGCTAGAGTTCTGAAATTTAACATGTATACTCGTGTATGCCATACGCAGTACAAGTTTGTTTTTTTTTTCGATAACTCCCGTTTCAAAATTATCAATGAAATTCGATAAATTGACTTTCATTTATGTGTACCATTATAGCTAGAGACTTCAAATTTACTGCAGATTGGTGTAGTGAATGCGGACATTTTGTAGTTTTTGGATTTTGAATGCTTCGCTCCCTTCGCCCACAATTTGCAAAACACGCATTTCAAATACTAGATACTTGTGCTTTGGCAAATACACTCATATGAATGCCCTAATCACACTGTGAAAATTTGATGAAGAAAGTCCATCTACAACAAAAGCTATTAAACATTTAAATTCCCATATCATAGGCATATTGCAGCCCAAGCGTACTCGCTGCTCAGATAGCAGGGCGCGTGCTTATGTGGACAAGTATATATTTACATATAGTATAGTATACAGTGGTTCAGGCTTATTTCAACCAGCACCTTAAAATATTGTTGGGCTATAAAATCTAAACTATTGGGATATCAAACAAATTTAAAAGCAGGCTGTTAGTGTGATATTTAAACTAATACAAAATTAATTCATTTATTTTTAAAATATTTTTTTGTAATATTTAATAATGCTTAAAAACTAAAAAATGAGACCAAAACAGTTCCAATGCTTATTTCAACCACAAACTTTGCAGCTGGTCAAAGATCCATTATTTTGGAATGCAACGGTAGATTTTTGTTCTAAGCTTTATTCACTGTTTTCACTATGTGATGAAATAAACATGTGCTTTATTTTGAGAGCTCAACTTGCAGAAAAGTGAATTTAGTAAAATGGGACCACGCACAACTATTGAGCAGCGAGAACTTGTACTCAAATATTTAAAAAATGGCCATTCACGTAGAAAAATTGCGGAGATGGTTGGATTAAGTAATTCTACAGTTCAAAGTATCATATACCGGATTCGTGTGGGAAAATAGAACCCACGATAAAGGGAGAAATGCTCCAAACAACATTTTTAATTCCACGGACGAGCGCTATATTTTATTGTATGTATTTGTGTGGGCACGATGAGACTAAAGTATATACATACATATGTATGTATGTATCTTTAAGTCGTCAAGAGAAGCCCTAGCGCGGTCCAAGCACAGGATATCGCATCCCAAACGCAGCCCTGCGCTGTCTAAGAACGGTCTAAGTGCAGTCGCTGGGCGTACCTGCGTCAACACAATATTCAAATAATGCTCAATTTCTTATGACCTGCTGAAGGTCGTCTATAGGCGGAAATACTTCACATTCACGCACTTTTTATACCCTGTACCCAATAAAAATGTATAATCATGGTATAATGGGTTTGTTGCAGCCCAAATGTATGTAACAAGCCGAAGGAGGCGAAAATCGAAAATCGATTTTCAGTTTTAAAATTATATCTTCTATATCTTTATAGTTAGAGACTCCAAATCTTGTATATATTGTGTTTAATACAATACAATACAGTTTAATACAATTGTGGTTTTTGTTAAATGTTGGATGCCACGCCCCTTCGCCCTAATTTGCAAAACATGTATTTCAAACACTAGAGACTTGTGCTTTTGCACATACACACATATGAATGATATAATTGTTGATTAAGAAAGTCGATCTACAAAAAAAGTTATTAAGAATTTAATTTCCCGTAACATGCACATATTGGCTTAGCGCAGTCGCTAAGTAAACTACGCAGTTAGCAGAGCGTATGTGTGTCCGTTGCCTGCAACATACATATGTACATACATACATATATATAAAATAAGAATAGTATTGATATAATTTAAATAAAGTCAATATAATATACATATGTACATTTGTATGTATGTATAGATGAAATCTATTATGCTATTAAGCAAAACGTTTACCAAACGTTTACGGCCCCATAACAATATATATATATTCTTGATCTGGACGACAAGCCGAGTCGATAGAATCCTGTCCGTATGTTTGAACGCGTCAATCTCAAACTTATAATAGATAGAAACTTGCCTATTTTTGTAGGTTCGTGTACATCACGCGCAGATCAAGTTTGTTTTTTCTTTCAGAGAAATTGGCGAAATTTTTGGGAGAACGAATTCTTCTATCCAGAGGTCATCAACAATTATAATTTGATTGTCTCTGTTAAGTGAAAACCACGTTTTTGGGTCCCTCAACACTGATCGATCCATTTTTGGACAGTGTCTTCTGGAACTCTTTCTAATCAATTTCAAAGTCAATGTACCAATTGAATTTTTCGAAACTTTATGTGATCCCAACTTTTGGCCACCCCATGTAGTTGTGCATGAATTCAAACCTAAGATTCGGAATAGAATTTTCCCAGTGTCTTTAAATCCCGTTTTGGTACAACCTTCATCTGAGGCTGTATCAAAAAACTAAGTTTTTTTTCATCTATTGCGCAGCTATCTATTATGTATCAAAATGTTAGAGGCCTTAATTCTAAATTTAAAAATCTATTTCTGCATAGCTTTAGTGTCCAATCTGAACTTATAGCCCTCACTGAAACATGGTTAACCCAAAATGTTTATAACAGTGAGGTTCTTTCAAATAATGTCACTATTTATAGACTTGATCGCTTGTCTCGTAGAGGGGGTGGTGTTTTAATAGTTGTTAAATCCCATTTTCTCTCGGAATCTTTTACCTGCTCATCAATTCACAATGTTGAGATTATTGGAGTTAAAATAACTTTTCAGTCTTGTTGTTGGGTGATTTAATATACCTAACACTTTTGGGCCTCATGTTCCAATTCGAATTGTCTTCTTTCAACAATTGATCATTATCTTTTTGATGAATTGTTTAACCCTTCTATGTATCAGATGAACTCAATTTCTAATCATTTGAATCGTTCTCTTGATCTTGTTTTTACTAATGATGACGCCAGCATTAATGTTTTAAGATCATCCCTTTTTTGTTTACCTGAGGATATGTATCATACAACACTGGAGGTTTTAATACCTATTTACTGTCCACCAATTTTTACGCCCTCATCATCTAAAAAGCGTCGTTGTTTTAATAAATGTAATTTTGTTTTGCCTTATGATCTCATTAATGCAACAGATTGGTCTCCTTTATATGAGGCAGTTGATGTAAACTTATTAGTCTCAACATTCTACAGTACTTTAAATGCTATTTTAGACAAGTGTGTTCTTATGTGTCTTCCTAAATCTCTTTGTAATAAAACTCCCTGGTTCAGTTCGACTCTCTCAACTCTAAAAAATTTTAAATCTAAATGTTTTAAAAAGTTCCAAAAGGTGGGTTCGGTCGTTGACTGGTCTAAATACTCCTTAGCTAAGGCCAATTTCAATATTTTAAATTCTCGTTGTTATGAGAATTACCTCATACGCTGTAAAAGGCAGTGTGTTCGTGATCCCAAAAGATTTTATTCATTTGTAAATTTGAAGCGTAAATCTTCTGGGTGTTCATCCTCGTTTTTCCTAGGTTGTGACAAAACTTGTACTGATCAAGATACCTCAGATCTATTTACAAATTTCTCCCAATCCACTTACTCAGCTGCGATTCCGGAAACCAATTCATTTTCAACTTTTAATTCTATAATGAATGTAAATGCCATTCTTGTTTCTAATATTTCCCTTATTTCTCTTTTATCCGCTATTCGTACGTTGAAATCGTCGTTCTCTCCGGGGGCGGATGGTATTCCTAGTTGTGTGATTAAAGAGTGCAGTGCTTCTTTGTGGGGTCACCTTTATTAAAACTGTTTAATTTATCTCTTGATACCTCGGTATTCCCTTCAAGTTAGAAAAGAATCATTTATTATTCCTCTGTATAAAAAAGGAGGAAGATCTGATATTTCAAATTATAGAGGCAATGCCAAGCTTTCTGCTATTTCGAAGTTGTTTGAAAAAAATATAACTTCTAATTTGCAACACTTTTATAAAACTATTATTTCTCCATCGCAGCGTGGTTTTGTTGAGAATCGATCAACATCTACGAACTTATTAGAATTTCCATCCCTAGTCATTGAAAGCTTTTTAAAGAAAATGCAAACAGATGTTATATACACTGATTTCAGTAAGGCATTTGACTCTGTTCAGCATGACATCTTGCTTCAAAAGCTTGACCAATTGGGATTTTCTCCTAAACTTCTGTTTTGGATTGCTTCCTATTTAAAGGGTAGAACCCAAAGAGTTCTGTTGAGAACATCTATTTCGAAGGTCATATTTGTCTCTTCGGGTGTTCCTCAGGGTAGTCACTTGGGCCCTCTACTTTTCTCTCTTTTTTTAAATGACCTTCCCAGTTGTATTTCTTACTGTCGAATATTCATGTATGCAGATGACGTAAAACTCTGTCTCTTACACAAGAACTCAATAGATCATCTACGCCTACAGGATGGTCTAATTTCCTTTCAATATTGGTGTAAAGCTAATCGGCTGCATCTAAATTGTTTTAAGTGTATGACAATGACTTTCAGTCGTACCACTCCATTTTTTTTTGATTATACAACCAACAATGTGTCCTTTCAACGTTTTTCTACAATCAAAGATCTCGGTGTGCTCTTTGACTGTAAAGTTAGTTTCAATACCCATATTCTAACTATCATTAATGAAGCCAAAAGTGTACTTGGTTATATTAAACGATGGTCTAAAGAGTTTAATGATCCGTTTGTCACTAAACTTCTTTTTGTCTCGCTGGTACGCCCTATTTTAGAATATTGTTCAATTATATGGTCGCCTCAGCATAAATTGTATCAGGACCGTATTGAATCGGTTCAGAAGCAATTTCTTCTTTTTGCCTTGCGCAATCTTAACTGGGATCCTAACCTTCGGTTACCGTCCTATCATAGTAGGCTCCTTTTTTTGGATCTTCCATCGTTAATCAATCGTAGAATAGTCTTGGGTATTACTAATCTCGGATTTTCTATGTCGGCTTTTCTATTATTTGTTTTCTTTTTTTTTTGTGATCTAAAATGTATTTTTTATTTAAATTTATAATATTTAGCAACTCAATTAGGGTGATAAAAGCACAGAAAGTCAATAAATTGGGTTTATAGTTCAAAAATAGTGATTTAATTCTATTTGACACGCCCCCAGTAGGCGTAGACATATAATTTTGCCAGTCTATGACAGGCGGGTAGGACAACGTAATTGTGCATTTTGGAAGCTTACATTCAAAAAATGCGAAAATTACGGGGTATTTTTGAATAAGTCACGCCCCAAATGGGGCGCAAAAAATTTTTTGGCTGATCGATAGAGGAGGTCACCAACAACGTACCAATCTAATTTTGAAGCTTCTAGCACTAGAACTGTAGGAGCTATAAACTCGTGCGGTTGCAATGCCCCCTGTAGGCGTAGGTGTATGACCCATGTCTCAAGTTTCTAGTATCACTAGTGTTCAAAATATAAAAGATAATGCAAAATTGATATATATTCAGATCCGATTTGCCACGCTCCCAGTGGGCGCCCTCAATGCGCGTAGATATATCCGCTATAGCTTATTCAACTACTACAAGTAGTATTTCTGACATACAAGAAAATTCATTTTTCAATTTGACACGCCCCTAGCGGGCGTATCTCGCAAATCTTGACACTATATCTGACGAGAGTATACACGAGTATATAGTATCTAGCTTCAATAGCATAGAAATGCTTTGCGTTCATACTGACAGACGGACGGACAGCAAGACCGACATTGCACACACCCAATATACTCATTTCACTTTGTGAATGAGTATAAAAAAGGGTTGGTGATTGATTTTCGAAAACTCTACTCAGTCACCATCGATGATAAATATCCGATCCCAAATGTCACGATGATTCTGTCTAATATGGGCAAAACAAAATTCTTCACGAAATTGGATTTAAAATCAGGTTTTGATCAGGTAAATCTCGCAGAACACGGTCGCGAAAAAAACGCATTTTCCGTATACATCGGGAAATACGAATTCTGTCGGCGCTTTTCGGACCAAAAATCGCGCCAATCGCATTTCAAAGGGCAATCGATGACGTATTAAATTGGTACATTTTGTCACGTTCATGTTGATGATATTATTATCTTTTCCGAAACAAGAGTCTCAGAGGAAAACTCCCATTTTTTTAAAAACTAACGTAGAATACCTAGGGAAACGGAATACACCAGAAACCTTATTCGGTGTACGCTCATTCCTTGGACTATCAAGTTATTATAGATGTTTTGTTAATTTTTTACTTCCATCGCGAAACCGTTAACAGATAACAGAAAAACACAAAATAAAAAATGGTTTAAGAACTATTATTCTATTTACTTTAGGATCATTTACATGCTACTAATAGGTCATGTGACGGCAAAATTAAAGGAGTTTACCAACTCCCACTACATACTGGTAGTGGATGGTAGTGTTTGGCTTCGGGACAAATATGGGTACCTGCAGCATACAAAAAGTTTTTCGGCTTATATATAAATTTAAAAAGAAACCTTGGGGCTTCTGAGATTATTTCCACAAAAGATTATTTTGCAAAACATTCTAAAGGCTGAGATAAAAGAGATAGGTAATTTACTGGCCGAATTGACGGCTCACCACAGACGTGACAGGAGCCTCAATATCATAGGCACTGCCTTAAAAGTAGTTGCAGGAACCCCAGATTTTGACGACTGGCAATAACTTACAAAAAGAACCTCAGCGAGCAAATATTAATTTTTCTGCTCGGTTACTGGTGAGTTGATAGATATACATATAAGTTAACAACTAACTCTCGCACCAGTACAATATATCCCAAGGAGCCCTCGAGAGCATAGCGCTGACTTAGCAAATAGTTCAAGTCAACGCCCGGGCTACTGCAATCAGCGGCGGTAACCTGATCCTCGCAAAATGTTGCAAAAGTAGCGTTATCGCTGACGCTTGATCGGCTTGCCGACTACGACTTTGTATCTGTATGCGCCGAATGGTTTATGTTAAGCTTATTCAGAATATTCCATGTTCACTAGCTTTAATTCTGATTTGAATTAAGACAGCACAAGACTGTTCGTCATTACTCCGGCTTGGCCGTCTATGTTTCATATATTATCACTGAGCCAAAAGGTCGGCGATTGGAATTCATTTCCCGACCTAATCTTCTTTGAAGTCCACCATCCACTGGAGGAAACCCAAGGGACTCAGGACGTCTGGAAGAACCTATTAATTTATATATTTGAGTGAGAGGAGAGCGGAGAATAAAAAAAACCTATAGAGTTGCATAGAGTGTCTTCATATATAAATGGACAATTGCCGAAAGAGCGCTCGCAGCACACTGATTTTGCAGTCACATATTTTCGGTGCCACAACTTAAAAGTGAACCGAATTTGGCGGATTATATGACGGGGAGCCCTAGCTCAAATTTGATGGGCTGAAAAACGGTGTTCCAGTTGGCCTATCTATGTGTTGTTAGTGGTCGTCCCCAAATAATTTTTGCACTGCATGCCAATTCTTTCCCCAATTCTAAATAAACAAGTAAGAAGGTTCTAATCACTCTAATACACTTGTAAACATGCTATGATTATTTTACATATTTTAAATTTAAATAAGTTAAACTGTTAAAGATAAATGTTTTTGAAGTAAATGTACCTAAATTAATTCTACTCTAGCTGTGCGGAGTTTTGTCTATTGTCGGTTGCGGCATCCGGTGTCAGTTAGTTTTTATACCAATGTAGCAGCGAAAATCGTATGTAACAGGCAGTCCGTTTGTTCATCTGTCCGTATTTTTAAATTTCATTTAACTTTATATAATTCTATGCAAACTAAGAAGTGCATTTAAAATCGCCGATAGACGGGGTTTAGGGTATTTCCTAGTCGGGCACCTCCGAGTAAAGTTTCCTTACTTGTTGTAGTAAAACCTTTGGGTTTTCTTTTAATTCTGGATGATGTTTGTTTGTTTCGCTTTGGCTTTGTATTTTTTTATTGAAAACTTTTATTTCTAAGTTTTGTTAATATTATTGTTTAATTAATAATTTTATTTTCTTTGTGTGTGTGTTTTTATTTATTTATTTTTTTTTTAAACTTTAATTTCCAAGTCTTTTTATTTCACAACCACTGTTGGACCGCAATTACGATTTTATATATTTCTTTATTTAAATTGTCAATTAACACGAGCCACGTTGGTGTACTCGTTGTTGTATTTTAAAACTCAAATTAAAAGCCAAAAATATAAATTCAAGAGCCTAGCCCATAGTGTTCTAGATTGCGGCATGTGCAAGATATCATATTCCGCCCGTCTCGCTCGTTTCCTGTGTTATGCAGCACATAACGTGGAAAGTCCGAGACTGGCAGCTTGATCCAAAGTGTTTGCGTTAACTTACACAAGTATAAATGTAAAATTTCAAATCTGTAGCTTCTGTGATTTACGAGATTAAAGTTTTCACGCGGACGAACAGATGGACGGACGAACGGACAGACGGATATATACATACTATACACGAGTTTCTAGCTCCTACAGTTTTAGTGCTTAAAGCTTCAAAATTGGATTGGTGGGTTGCTGGTGACATTCTCTATCGATCGGCCAAAAATTCTATTTAAAAATACCCTATAATTTTGTATTTTTTGAGTGTAAGCGTCCAAAATTCACAGTTACCTCGCTCTAGACCCCTGTCATGTACTGGCCAAAAATTATATGTCTAACCCCACTGCTTTTCAAACCAATAATTATAAATAAAATATGTATAAAATACCGACTTCACCCGAGGCTCATGCCATGGGTGCCATGATCAGCGCGTCACTTCTATTAGCAACGCCACTGAACCTCATAGTAACTAAGTAATTTAATTAGCATATGATTCACGCTGAATTCTATTGTATTTTTTATTTCTTAGCAAATAAGAAAATGTTTGCTGTTCAGCACATTTGTCAATTGCCTAAACGTTTTGTTGAATAACTTCTGTGTTACTTAACGGATTTTAATGAAAACATATCATTGCTTTATTAAAGAATCAAGTACCTTGCAATATCAATAACTTATCAAATTAATTATAATTTTTCTTTCTCAATTTCTCTCATATAACATTTTCTTACTATTAAATTTCATATTTCAACAAAAGATTGTTCGTATTTCATTTAACAATTCAATATTGTCAACAACTTAATAAACATTTTCATTCTTGTCAGTTGACATTATTTTTTTTTCTCATTCTCGTTTCAAGAATGAATGGTGCCAAGGCACCAACACGTAGCATCGACAACAACTTTTCCAACTCATCATACCCCCTTAGTTTCTATTACTAGGTCACACAGTCTTTTTCACCCGTCTCATCACAGTCTATTTCAACTGTATCACTGCGGTCTTTTTCACTCGTATCCTAAAATGAATGAAACTCATCTCCGTCGATATCCAGCTTGCTTGGTACCTGCCCATCTGGCATTCTCCTTAAGCTCTCATGGAGATACTTATATTGTCAGCATGTATCTATCTAAAACCTCTGCTACTAAAAACGGCCCTCGAAACTGTGGTTCTATTGTCTATTTTTGAGTAAAATATAGTCCCCATCGCAGAACCTGTCTACTTTGATTTTGCCTTTTGTTTATTACAATTTGACAAATTTTCCATTTATCTTATAGCCTGAGATCTTTGTTCATTAAAATCTACTACTGTTACTTCATCGTCAATGGAACTAAACCTAATGGTCTTGATCACTTACCAATTAAAAATCCCAAATGGACTTAGTAACTCGATTTACTGTACAGTTTAATGATAATTGTACAAGTCCTAAAGCATCTTGCATTGAACGCTCACTAGACTCAACGATAGTTAACAAATTTTTCAATATGCTCAATACTTTCAATTTGCCCATTTGCGCGACTGGCACCTGTAGCTATCAAATGATTTTTCTGAGAAGCACATAATTCGAAAAATTTTGAATCCGTGAAACTTCTACCTTGATCAGCCACGACCACTACCACTACTCGAGTTGATACTCCAAAAAGAACAATAGATGATTTTAAGGCAACTGTTAGCGTCAAGCTTAAAGTGTGGTGCAGATAGACATACACATAAAAATCTATTTACAAAATGAAATATTTCTTGCGGTCATTTTTTCCACTTAACTTTCCGGAGATGTCTATATGCAACGTGTGCCACGGTATGCTAACCTTGCGAATCACCTTACAAGTGATACAATTCTTTATGAATTTACGACCGTACTTTGGCATGCCATAAAACCAATAATGATCATACACTTTATCAAGGGTCTTATCCCAACCCATATGTAAGATTGATTCATGGCCTTGATTTATTATAGACCACCTGGCAAGCATCGAGTTCTGCAATTTTTTTGGATTTTTCTGTAAAGCACATTAGCTCTAATTTCATAAGTAGCAGCAGTAGCAGCAGTAGCAGCTATGTCTTCGGAAAGTTCATCATCACTCAATTTGCAGAATATCCTGGTCACGTTGTTGCTCAAATTGAATTCACTTTATAGTCTTTTAATTTTTGAACTTTTGATCTAAGTATTTCTCTTTCACTTGGACTAAATCTGTAAGGTCATAGGTCATAGTCTTAGTCGGATCCAATAAATGCATTTGTCATTTCTCCCGTTCTAACACGAGATAAAAGAGTTCCCTCAATAAATTATTTCGAGTACTTTTGCAACAACTTAAACAATTGATATTTATTTTCTCCTTGTAATTCCGTTTTTAAATTATTAAAATTATATTCGTAATTTTCTACACCGCAAACGTTAACTGTTTTGTCTTTTATTAATTCAACACCTTCAATTGGTACTATTGCCAAATATCCTTGTGCACATTACCAATTCCACTTAGCGAAACAACATTATTTGTTCTTTTTCCGAACTTGTGTGATACCACTAACCATAGAACACATAGATAGGCCAACTAGAACACCGTTTTTAAGCCCATCAGATGTTAGCTATGGCACCCCGTCGCATAATTCGCCGAATTCGATTCAATTTTAAGTTGGAGCAACGAAAATATGTGACTGCATGTTATGCCATTTCGTTATTAGTGACTTCATTTTCCGACTCGCAACAACAGCAAGCCACTCACAAGTATTTGGGCTACTGTTAAGCAATTTTAAAATTATAGCCGCTGGTGTCTCAACATTCTCATATCGCTGCTCAAACAGTTGTCTGAATTGTTGCCACGTCATGCCAAGATAGTAGATCATTGCAATGAACATTTTTCTAAAGATTTCGACAACGCCAAAATGAATGCACTGTCTTGTAGAGGCTGTTCGTTGAGGATTATTTCCACTGTATTACACCATTGCAAAGCGTCGGCGCCAGCCGTTTCAGAATTAAATTTTGGCAGGCAGGTAGACTCCACCATTTTGTGATGGCTCACGTGGTGACGCTTGTAAAGTTTTTGTCTACTCCATAGAATACGAACTTGCTCCTGGTCGAGAGTTTGATCCCACTTCTGATATCGGCGAGTTAATGGGGTTTGGTGCTTGCGACTGCTCTTCTTCATTTCTATCTCCAATTTTCCCACTAAATGGTAAAGCGATTCTCAACGTGTTGTTCGTTCAATGTTGTTCTAAGCCACGCCTATCGGCGGTTTAAAATTCACTTTACAGTTTGCATAGAATTATATAATTTTAAATTAAATTAAAACAAGTAAGGAAACTCTAGTCGGAGGTGCCCGACTAGGAAATACCCTGAACCCCGCCTATCGGCGGCTTTAAATGCACTTCAAAGTTTGTACATAATTATTTTAAATTAAATTAAAAAATTAAAAAAAAAAACAAAAAAGATTAAGTAACTTGCATAAAAAAAGTTTTGACGTCAGCTTAGAGAATCGAACCCGAGACTTTATGTCGGCGATCATCGCTTCTATCAACACAGCCGTTGCAATACATAAGAGTGAGATAGCGAATTCCTAAGTACAGTTATTGAGCTACTGAGCTGCTGCTAGTGAGCTGCTGAACTTCTGTTTAAAATTCATCCCCAATTTGTCTTTGTTGTTGTTGTTATGAATTCTTCGAATTTTCTAGATGCTTCTGCTGCTGTTGCCACGCGCGTGTGTACGTAAACGTTTGGTAAACGTTTCGTTTAATAACATAATGCATTTCATCTATTCATATGTACATATGTATGTATGTATATTATATTGACTTTATTTAAGTTATATCAATGTTACTCTTATTTTATATATATGTAAATATATACAGTATGCACATGTGTACATACATACATATGTATGTATATTGCAAGCAACGCATACATACACACGCACACGCATACGCTCTGCTAACTGCGCAGTTTACTCAGCGACTTCGCTGCGCCAATATGTGCGTGTTATGGGAAACTAAATGCTTAATAACTTTTTATACCCTGAACCCATTAAAAATGGGTAATCAGGGTATAATGGTTTTGTTGCAGCCCAAATGTATGTAACAGGCAGAAGGAGGCGTGGCAGACCCCATAAAGTATATATATTCTTGATCAGGACGACAAGCCGAGTCGATTGAGCCCTGTCCGTCTGTCTGTCTGTCCGTCTGTCCGTCTGTCCGTATGTTTGAACGCGTGGATCTCAGAACCTATAATAGCTAGAGACTTGAACTTTTTTTTATAGATTCGTGTATATCACGCGCAGGTCGAGTTTGTTTTGGAAATTCGATAACTCTTCTCGTTCTTTTTTTATCGATTAAAAACGAAATCGATTTTCAATTTTAAAATTATATCTTCTACATCTTTATAGTTAGAGACTCCAAATCTTGTATTTATTGGGACTTTTATACAATTTTGATTTTTGTTAAATTTTGGATGCCACGCCCCCTTCGCCCAAATTTTCAAACCACTTATTTCAAATACTACAGACTTGTGCTTTTGCACATACACGCATATGAATGATATAATTACGCTGCGCAAGTTTGATTAAGAAAGTCGATCTACAAAAAAAGTTATTAAGCATTTAGTTTCCCATAACACGCACATATTGGCGCAGCGAAGTCGCTGAGTAAACTGCGCAGTTAGCAGAGCGTATGCGTGTGCGTGTGTATGTATGCGTTGCTTGCAATATACATACATATGTATGTATGTACACATGTACATACTGTATATATTTACATATATATAAAATAAGAGTAACATTGATATAACTTAAATAAAGTCAATATAATATACATATGTACATACATACATATGAATAGATGAAATGCATTATGTTATTAAACGAAACGTTTACCAAACGTTTACGTACACACGCGCATGGCAACAGCAGCAGAAGCTCTAGAAAATTCGAAGAATTCATAACAACAACAACAAAGACAAATTGGGGATGAATTTTAAGCAGAAGTTCAGCAGCTCAGTAGCTCAATAACTGTACTTAGGAATTCGCTATCTCACTCTTATGTATTGCAACGACTGTGTTGATAGAAACGATGATCGCCGACATAAAGTCTCGGGTTCGATTCTCTAAGCTGATGTCAAAACTTTTTTTATGCAAGTTACTTAATCTTTTTTGTTTTTTTTTTAATTTTTTAATTTAATTTAAAATTATATATAAACTTTGAAGTGCATTTAAAGCCGCCGATAGGCGGGGTTCAGGGTATTTCCTAGTCGGGCACCTCCGACTAGAGTTTCCTTACTTGTTTTGTAGATCGAATTTCTTAATCAATGTGATTACCCATTTTTAATGGGTTCAGGGTATAAAAAAAAAAACACGCACTTAGGAGAACGTATGTGTGTGCGTGTGTATGTATATATGCATTGCATGCAATATATATACATTCATATATATTTACATGTATATAAAATAAGAATAACAGATATAATTTAACTAAAGTCAATATAATATATAAATGTAAACAATACGTTTACCAGAATCGTCTAGAAGATTCTAAGAATTCTTAACAACAACAAAGGTAAATTGGGGATGAATTTTCAGCAGAAATTCAGCAGCTTCTAGTTCATGAATGCTAAGTATTGACCCTTATATGCGGAAAACAATTAAATTTGCTCCCTTTTGCCAAAATGTGAGTTTTCCTTGCTGACCCTTACCACGGAATTTTTCCGCTTCAAACTACAAGAAACTCTGAACAATAGTTAATCAGAGTCAAACTTTGTATTCGGTTCTGAATGCACTTTTGAGGCTGTAAACTCCGCCTTTCGAGTGGCAAAAGTGGCAGTCCAGCAACTCCTCACAAAGATCAACTCATTGGGCTGGAGTTACCGAGGTGGACAAACGTGTGATGCTTGACTCTATAGACCGAGCCAGCTTTTTTAACTTTATTCAATTGACAAATGTTGAACATCACATATTGTTGATAGAATGCTCAGGCACAGTCATGTGCACCATTTTTCAAGCTAGGACGGTAAAGAAGGATGTGCGTCCTAGATGTTCAACACAGTCATCTAATATGAAAATGGTCACGGACAGTAATTTTGATTAATACATTTTCTTAAAGTATTATCCTTTTGTCAAACGGGTACGATAGCGGAATCGTAACGTGAAATACTATTGTACATAACACCAGTGGTAAATAAATCATCATGTATTTCGGGCTCTTCGTTGTGCTCATGACCTAGACCACGGCAATTTTTTGGTCCCAATTGAAGAATAAAATGCGTACGACATTTGTAATTAAGAAGAGACGATATTGTTATAAATTCACTGCTACGTATTCGATTTGCTAAAGATGCAACATTTACTTAATTGTAGAGCCTCTATACAATCATCTAAGGTGTCCGTAGCGGTAGATGGGATGGTCGATTCAGGTAAACATATCCCCACAAGGCCACATGCTTTCAAGACCGCATAATTTGGCACCGTGAATTTGCGCAAGAGGACAGCGGTAGTACCTTTCAACGGCAAGCGACTAACTGTTGCCGATCAAGTTAAAGTATTGTAAAAGTATCCTTCAAGTCGTTAATCCATTTGTTGATAACATCAAGAGGGAGTCTTAGTTTGTGAGAGTAAGACGTGTTTTTGTTTGCGCTCCGTACTTTTGATTATTTCTGTTCTTGAATTTGTTGTATATTTACACATTATTTGTATATTGGTTATTATTGCATTTTTAGTTTAATACTGCCGTGATTTGTGTTTCTAAACATTGTGCTTTTTATACCCTGAACCCATTAAAAATGGGTAATCAGGGTATAATGGTTTTGTTGCAGCCCAAATGTATGTAACAGGCAGAAGGAGGCGTGGCAGACCCCATAAAGTATATATATTCTTGATCAGGACGACAAGCCGAGTCGATTGAGCCCTGTCCGTCTGTCTGTCTGTCCGTCTGTCCGTATGTTTGAACGCGTGGATCTCAGAACCTATAATAGCTAGAGACTTGAACTTTTTTTTATAGATTCGTGTATATCACGCGCAGGTCGAGTTTGTTTTGGAAATTCGATAACTCTTCTCGTTCTTTTTTTATCGATTAAAAACGAAATCGATTTTCAGTTTCTACATCTTTATAGTTAGAGACTCCAAATCTTGTATTTAACTTAATGGGACTTTTATACAATTTTGATTTTTGTTAAATTTGGGATGCCACGCCCCCTTCGCCCAAATTTTCAAACCACTTATTTCAAATACTACAGACTTGTGCTTTTGCACATACACGCATATGAATGATATAATTACGCTGCGCAAGTTTGATTAAGAAAGTCGATCTACAAAAAAAGTTATTAAGCATTTAGTTTCCCATAACACGCACATATTGGCGCAGCGAAGTCGCTGAGTAAACTGCGCAGTTAGCAGAGCGTATGCGTGTGCGTGTGTATGTATGCGTTGCTTGCAATATACATATGTACATACTGTATATATTTACATATATATAAAATAAGAGTAACATTGATATAACTTAAATAAAGTCAATATAATATATGTACATACATATGTACATATGAATAGATGAAATGCATTATGTTATTAAACGAAACGTTTACCAAACGTTTACGTACACACGCGAATTAAGTTTTTATAAAGCATGAATATTTTTATTAAAACACGTGGACTGTACTTAGACAATATGTGTATGTATATGCATATATTCTTCAGCTTGCATGCGGTCACTTCAATCGTTACAAATATAATGACTCAAAGAATTTAAATAAAAAGAGCGATAATAGGTAAAAGCTTAAGTCGCTCTCTTTTGTAAATACACAGTTATGCTGACTCTCTTGTAAAAACTTCTTGCACAGTTATGCTGACTCTTTATCAGCATTATCTTATGTGAGCATGTTCGATTGTGTTGACTTTGTCGTTGTCGGCATTATCGTATATATGTAAGTGTATTTGGTTTTATAACTCCTCCCCCTTTTGATGAGGGATTCTCCTGGATTCCTCTTTTACATTCTTTATAGGTATATATTCCCATGAAGAGGAGTACAAGAGCTATTGAAATTATGCCCACACTGTTGGAGATAACTGTTTGTGTTCTGATTTCTTTGATAGCTTTTGTGTTTTTGATTTCTTCTAATACAATTTCTTTAAATGTAAGTTTTTCAGTGAAATTAAATGTATTTTCTTCCTCTTCTATATTAACAAATGATTTTTGGTCTATTTTGGTCTATTAAAATTGTACAATTTGTGAATTCTATGAGGAAGTTTCCTTTTAGTGTTTCGATATCAACGGTCTCATTACAATTATATTGGATTATGTTATTGTCTGTATTACTTATTAATAGTGTACCCTCATTTATTAATTTTGTCTTAAATTCTATGTCTTCTATCATTTTACAATTTCTCTTAATAATACAATTCGAACTTAGTTTTAATTCATTAATGGTTTTATGTTCTTCATATGTATATGTTTTGTTATCGACTTTTACAATTCTTTCAGGATTCATATCTATTCTTTTGTTTTTCAGGTTTGTTAGTGGGGTTAATAAAAATATAGTGGTTGTTATGACTTTAGTTGGTATTCTGATTCGTGGGTCATAACTCCCATGCGGATTAGTTTAATTTTATAAAAATCTATGTTGTAGAGCGTGAACTCTTCGTTTGTTAATATTGATGGACGAAAAAGGTTATACTTGGCTGATGCTATGGCATCTAAAATAGTGTTTACCTTGTCGTGCAAAAATTTCAATTTTATTAATTGATCATGATACATTATGTCAGTTTGAAGCTTGTTGTTAAATGTTTCTATGCTGTTAAGTGTTTGGGTTATTTTGTCTCTATCGTCTAGTATTGTTTCTTTTAGTATGTTAATTGATTTTTGTAAGTCGTTATTTATCTTTACTTGTTCGTTAATGTTGCTTATTATGTTATGTTCGTTTTCTTGGTTATTAAGAAGATGGTTCATGATTGTTTCTCTGTCATCGTCGTCCATAACGCCTGTGAGCCATTTCTGAACTTTTCCTACCGCGTTAACGAAACCACGTTTCTGTCTTACTATTGGGCTTGGTGTGATTGATCTTATTTTGATTTTAATGGTTTCTATCTCTACATCTAGTCTGTGTCTATTTTGCTTAACCAACATTCTCGTATTATTTTGAATTATATTAGTTAATTCTAATAGTTCTTTTGGGTTTATTATGTGTAGAATCATCTTAGACTCGCTCACCAGTTCTACCGTGCTTTCTGCTAGTGATACGAATCCTGCTTCAGTCCGGATTGGGGTCAAATTGGTCATTGCTGTTGCTAGCGTTGGCAGGAGGCACATGATGAAGATTATTGGTATTATCTGAAAATTTGGTGGGTCTTTTAATGTTTGCTGTATGTATATTTTTTAGATCTGCCTTTCTGAACTTTGGTGTTTCTTTATGTCTTAAATTTTTGTAGTTTTTTATAAATCCTACTGGTCTATTTTCTGTGTAGGCCTCTCTATTTTCATTTATTTTTGCTATTCTTTTGGTTTTTTGTGCTAGCATTTGGTTGTATA
Source organism: Drosophila fulvimacula (assembly GCA_035045555.1). NCBI lineage: Eukaryota > Metazoa > Arthropoda > Insecta > Diptera > Drosophilidae > Drosophila > Drosophila fulvimacula. Next base: position 38,538 of record JAWNOX010000160.1, on the reverse strand, counting down.
ATTCCTGATGATCTACTTTGTGGTTTTGTACATCAAATGGTGTAGTTTTTATAGTGCTATGGTATGTGTTGTTGTAAAAGTACACTGCTTTGGCCATTTGCTCTATAATGGGTCTTTTCTCTTCTAAATTGAGTGTACGGATTTTCTCTGTTAGTGTATTGTTGAGTTTTTCGACATCGCTATTACCAGTGTGACTATTTGGTTTTGTTGAATGGTATTCTATGGCTTCTTTCTGTAAAAATTCCCTAATGTTTAGATTATTGAATTCGTTGTCAAAGACAATCCTTCGAATTTTCCCTTTTATTGATAAGAATTGTTGGATGTGTTCGACTATTGTTGTGCTGTTTCTGTCGGTCAGTGATAAGCATGTGGCATGTTTTGAAAATTTGTCGATAAATACTGTAAAAGACTGTTTGGAATTTACATAAGTATTCTACATGGACTATTTCGTTGCATGTTTTTGGAGTTTCTGTTAGGTAAAATTTATTTTTTAAGGGTTTTCTGTCATATTTCTCACCGCTACAAACTTCACAATTGTTTATTATTTTGTTGATATGGATTTTGAGATTAGGGTGGAAGATTTCGAGCTTGAGCTTCTGGTAGGCCGCGACGATCCCACAATAGCCACTCTCATTTTTATGAAACAGAGCTATTTGGGTGTGCAACTCGTCTTCGGACTCAATATCTCTAGCAAACCTGGTGCATTTAACAAATTTCACTTAGGGGTTGGAAGTGTATTCTTTCGCTATTATTTTCTGTAATTGGTAAAATGCATGGTTGCTTAAGTATGAGAAGACTCCTATCTTTCCTGTTGTTATTTCCCTTCTGAGAATGTTTATTGCTTGGTTATCTTTTAGGTCTTTTTCGGTAATGTAAATTCGCTTTTTGTCAAACACTTGTACGAGGGTTTCGGCTTTTCTTTCTGCAAAGATTAATTGTACTTTGAATCTGTTGACTACTGTATCTAAAATGGGTATGTCGAAGCCCTGGTCCTCCTCTTGAGAGTGGACTGTTTGAACGACTAAAGACTCGTTGTCGTCCTCATCGGTCGATTCGGTCTCCATGAGGTTTATTTCATCCTCTCTGATTCTACTTAGGAAGTCTGCAATGTTATTATTTTTTCCTTTTATGTATTCTATGTGGAAGTTATATTCTCCTAAGTTAACGAGCCATCTCAGAAGTCTTGGGCTTATGTCTTTACCCGTATATTTGGCCATCAGCCATTTTAATGGTTGGTGATCGCTTTCGAGGTCGAATTCTCTACCATAGATGTACGGTCGGAAGTATTTCACGGCCCATACTATGGCTAAGAGTTCTTTTTCTATAGTTGAATAGTTGCATTCGTGCTGATTTAGCGTTCGAGATGCATAAGCGATTGGGTGGCCTTCTTGGGAGAGTACTGCCCCTACTGCGAAATTGCTGGCATCGGTAGTAACCGTGAATTTTTTTGAGAAATTAGGGTATCGTAAGACTGGACTATTTGTTACTAATGTTTTTAGTTTTTCGAATGCTGATATGTAACTTGGGTCGTTTGTGTTGAACGTTAGATTCTTTTTAAGGTATTTTGACATAGGGTATGCTATTTTTGCGTAATCCCTGACGAATTTTCTGTAAAATCCTGTCATCCCTAGAAAAGATTTTATTTGCTTTAAAGTTCTGGGCAATTTTAGAGCCTGAATGATTTTCACCTTGTCTGGGTTTGGCTTTATGCCGTGAGTAGTTAGGATGTGACCTAGAAATTGCGTTTCTTTCTTAAGAAAGTCGCACTTATTTACTTGAATTTTCAGATTTGCTTCTTTTAGAGTTCTGAAAATCTTTCTCAAGATGGTCATGTGTTCTTGGAGAGACGTGCTGAAAACTAGTATGTCGTCCATATAGACGACACAGTTGTTGCCAATGAAGTCCTTCAGGACTTCATTCATCAATCTTTGGAATGTCGATGGAGCATTTTTTAGTCCAAACGGCATTCTGATGAATTCATAATGGCCTGACGGTGTTGAAAATGCCGTCTTTGGTCTGTCTTCCTCCTTGACCAAAATTTGGTGAAACCCCTTTGCTAAATCAAGGGTTGTAAAATATTGGGATCTGCCTAACTTATCTAAAAGAGAGTTCAAATTGGGAATTGGGTATCTGTCGTCGACCGTGAATCGATAACGATTCTGTACTTTTTTATCCCTGAATTGTCAAGTTTTTTCTCGACGACCCATAAGGGACTGTTATAAGGTGAATTGTTTTCCTTCACTATATTCTGTTCGAGCATTTCCTTTATCTGCCTATTTATTTCCTCTTCGTGAATTTGGGGATATCTATATATTTTGGAATATAAGGGTCTATCCACTGTGGTAATAATTTCGTGGTGAATCTGGTTTGTTGCTGACAAAACGTCTCCCTCTCGAAAAAACAAATCGTTTGACTCTATAAGCAACGCCTCGACAGCCTGGCGCTCCTCGTCATTCAAATGTGTCAGGTTAAAGCCGTTTCGTAAATAGTCTGTGTTTACTGGTTGGAGGGCACAAGCGTTGTGCATCAACTCCGGGTATTTATAATCTAAAAAGTGAAATTTTCTGTCGAGCAGTTCTATGTATCGTTCTGTTTCATTAATTTGCGCTTTAAAGGCTTCTAAGAAGTTTTGGCCTATTATTGCCGAGTAGTTTTTATTTGAAAAATCTATAAGTTTCCACTGCAGAGTTCCTGAGTGTGGTATTTCTTTTGGGAATGGTGTGGTTATTGTATGTTTTATTCTATTAGTGCCATTAAGGGTTTTATAGTAGCATGGATTGGTAAGTTCGGCTTTAGGGTATTGGTGTTCTAAGGTTTTTGATTTAAGGATGCTTGTCGTTGCACCTGTGTCGACCAAGCACCTTATTCTTTCTTTCCCTATTGTCCACATTATTACGGGTAGTGTTGCCCTAGGCATGGTGTTAAAAAATTTATCTCCTCTTCTCCCTCTGATTGGTTTTCTTCTAGGGTTCCTATCTCCATGGGTATGGGATCGTTTTTCTGTGTATCTACACTCATGTGAGACATTCTAGTCTGTTTTGAATTATTACCCCTGTTGTTATAGTTTGGTCTGAAATTTTGGCTTTGGTCGGGTTGTGATCTATTGGCTGTATAACCTATATGCGGGTGTTGGTTTGTTTGACTGTTCTGAGGTGGTCCTGCGTTATAGTTGTAGTTCGTTCGGTTTACCGGGTTCGGTTTGGTGTTAGCATTATTATTGTTATTGTTTGCTTGATTGTTTTGGTTTGCGTTATTATTGGTATAAGTGTTGGTGTGAGTTTTGGTGTTAGTGTTTCTTTGTTTGTTATTAGTGTTAGTAACGATTTTCCTATATCTAAGTGTTATTGCTCTGGGATCGTCGAGTGCTTTAATATAAGAATATTTTGCTTGTAAAGCATGCATGGAAATACCCTGATCGATATGAATTCTAAATGGTGTATCAATTTTATTTATTAATATGTGTGTTAGATCCCTATCAACTTTATTATTTTCGTACATTTCTGGTTTATTTTCGTCAAACATGTAAATTTTATTTATCTCACACTTAGCTCTTTCGAATTCATCGAATAATTCTCTTAGATTACTTACTCTAATGAATCTGCATCTGTCGAATACGGCTTCATATGTCGTCCTGGGTCGCATCTGTTCCATTAGTTTGGTTTTAATTTCTTTCCAGCTTGGATCTGTTCCTAGCTGTCTGACGAAGTTTGCTGCTGCTCCCGACACTTTCTCGTTGGCGACGATGCTGGTGCCGAACTGGATTAGTAGCTCGTTCCCTTGGCATAGCATCATTATAAAATCGACGGATTTTATGAAAGCCAACACGTCATGTTGGTCATCCAATTGTCGTAATTGACGGAACTGTTGGATGACGTCTTTGTTTGTTAGCCATTGGATTGGTTGTTGTTGTTGTTGTTCTTGTTGTTGTTGTTCTTGTTGTTGTTGTTGTTCTTGGTTTTGTAGTAGTTCTTGTCTCAGTAAGTTCAGGTTCGCCTCCTGTTGGAGTACGACCGATCTTAGTTGGTTGAGCTCTTCCTCCATTGTGTCGACCTCGATTCTCCGGTTTTCGTCGAACTTATGTTTCCTTGAGTGCATGAATTGTCACTCTGTTTAATACAAATTGTTTATTTTTGATTGTAATTTTGTGTTTGCGTATTGACTTTAGTTAATATGCTTCTTTATCACTTTGTGTTCACTCCGTTTGATTCGAATTGTTTATTTTTGGTTGTAACTTTGTGTTTGCGTATTAACTTTAGTTAATATGCTACTTTGTTTGGCACGAATTAACTTTGGTTAATTTGGAACGTGATTGTTCGATAGCGGCTGCGCCAATTAAGTTTTTATAAAGCATGAATATTTTTATTAAAACACGTGGACTGTACTTAGACAATATGTGTATGTATATGCATATATTCTTCAGCTTGCATGCGGTCACTTCAATCGTTACAAATATAATGACTCAAAGAATTTAAATAAAAAGAGCGATAATAGGTAAAAGCTTAAGTCGCTCTCTTTTGTAAATACACAGTTATGCTGACTCTCTTGTAAAAACTTCTTGCACAGTTATGCTGACTCTTTATCAGCATTATCTTATGTGAGCATGTTCGATTGTGTTGACTTTGTCGTTGTCGGCATTATCGTATATATGTAAGTGTATTTGGTTTTATAACTCGCGCGTGGCAACAGCAGCAGAAGCATCTAGAAAATTCAAAGAATTCATAACAACAAGAACAACAAAGACAAATTGGGGATGAATTTTAAGCAGAAGTTCAGCAGCTCAGTAGCAGTAGCTCAGTAGCTCAATAACTTTACTTAGGAATTCGCTATCTCACTCCTATGTATTGCAACGGCTGCGTTGGTAGAACCGATGATCGCCGACGTAAAGTCTCGGGTTCGATTCTCTAAGCTGATGTCAACTTTTTTTATGCAAGTTACTTAATCTATTTTTTTTAAATTTTTAAATTTAATTTAAAATTATATATAAACTTTGAAGTGCATTTAAAGCCGCCGATAGGCGGGGTTCAGGGTATTTCCTAGTCGGGCACACGCTTAGCTTATTGTTTGTTTTTATTTTTCTTACGAAATTTCGTTTGTAGTGTAGCTCTCTCCCGCTCTATTTTCTGTTTCTTCGTCAACTGTTTATTCCTTTGATCTCTGTATTAGCTGAGTGTTGTTGTTTGGGTTTTTTGTTTTTCCCAACACAGTTAATCCTATCTTTTGTTTTTTATTTTTTCTATCTTAATCTGTTTGTATTTTTGTTTTGATTATCTCTCCTACTTGCCAATATGATATGCTGTAAGAAATCATGTACATTTCGGCATGTCACTGATTCTGCACAAATGCAATTTGTTGGTTGCTGGTTGCACATTAAATGTGCATGTGCTGGCGTCTCGGGGCGTGACTGTGATAGAGTCATGCCTCCTCCCAAAAGTGGGTGTGGTGGATTACGCTGGTCTTGCCTGGATTGTTCGGAAAAACAATTAGGTTTTTCTAAGATATATAATTCAGTGCGGGTTCAGTACTCATATCTAAGTAAATTTTCAAAACAGCTTGAAGAGGAACTGAAAGCTGGAGAAGAAATATTAAATCAGTATAATTTTTATTCTCCGCTAAATACAGTGATTGGTCCATCACGGCTAGGTAACCCCTCCATTCAATTATCGTCTCCTACCTTATCAACCCCTTCTTCACCTTGTCAAGAATTATCAATTCCCATATCAGATGATTCAGTTGAAATATTTGTGTCTGGTGTCATAAGAGACACTAAAAAGGCCACTACTAAAAAAGTTAAAGTTTCTCCGAGTGTTTCTCAATCTAAAAACAACATTCAGACACCGTGTCCGGCGGTGTCGTCTCCTACTCCTATATTATTTATATGTTGTGTCTCCTCGAAAACAAGTTTTCTTATCTAGGCTTTCATCAGATACGACATGTGAGGCTGTGTCTGATTTTATTGAAAGTAAAATTTTATCTAAAGTTTTTATCTCGAAGTTTAATTTTGCGACTCTTCGTGAAATTGTTTCATTTAAAATCAATGTACCAATTGAATTTTTCGATACTATATGCGATCCAAACTTTTGGCAGCCTCATGTTGTTGTACATGAATTCAACCCTAAGATTCGGAATAGAATTTCTCCAGTGTCTTTAAATCCCGTTTCGGTACAACCTTCATCTGAGGCTGTATCAAAAAACTAAGTTACTTTCCATCTTTTCCGCAGCTATCTATTATTTATCAAAATGTTCGGGGCCTTAATTCTAAATTTAAAAATCTATTTCTTCATAGCTGTAGTGTTCAATCTGAACTTATAGCCCTCACTGAAACATGGTTAAGCCAAAATGTTTATAATGGTGAGGTTATTTCAAATAATTTCACTATTTATAGACTTGATCGCTTGTCTCGTAGAGGGGGTGGTGTGTTAATCGCTGTTAAAAACTCGGAATCTTTTACCTTCTTATCAATTCACAATGTTGAGATTATTAGAGTTAAAATAACTTTTCAACTTGTGTTGGGTGATTTTAATACTTCTTGGGCCTCATCTCCCAATTCGAATTATCTTCTTCCAACAATTGATTATTATTATACCCTGAACCCATTAAAAATGGGTAATCAGGGTATAATGGTTTTGTTGCAGCCCAAATGTATGTAACAGGCAGAAGGAAGCGTGGCAGACCCCATAAAGTATATATATTCTTGATCAGGACGACAAGCCGAGTCGATTGAGCCCTGTCCGTCTGTCTGTCTGTCTGTCTATCCGTCTGTCCGTATGTTTGAACGCGTGGATCTCAGAACCTATAATAGCTAGAGACTTGAACTTTTATTTTATACATTCGTGTATATTACGCGCAGGTCGAGTTTGTTTTAGAAATTTGATAACTCTTCTCGTTCTTTTTTATCGATTAAAAACGAAATCGATTTTCAGTTTTAAAATTATATCTTCTACATCTTTATAGTTAGAGACTCCAAATCTTGTATTTAGCTTAATGGGACTTTTATACAATTTTGATTTTTGTTAAATTTGGGATGCCACGCCCCCTTCGCCCAAATTTTCAAAACACTTATTTCAAATACCAGAGACTTCTGCTTTTGCACACACACGCTGCGCAAGTTTGATTAAGAAAGTCGATCTACAAAAAAAGTTATTATACATTTAATTTTCCATAACACGCACATTTTGGCGCAGCGAAGTCGCTGAGTAAACTGCGCAGTTAGCAGAGCGTATGCGTGTGCGTGTGTATGTTTGTATATATTTACATATATATAAAACAAGTAAGGAAACTCTAGTCGGAGGTGCCCGACTAGGAAATACCCTGAACCCCGCCTATCGGCGGCTTTAAATGCACTTCAAAGTTTATATATAATTTTAAATTAAATTAAAAAATTAAAAAAAAACAAAAAAGATTAAGTAACTTGCATAAAAAAAGTTTTGACGTCAGCTTAGAGAATCGAACCCGAGACTTTATGTCGGCGATCATCGCTTCTATCAACACAGCCGTTGCAATACATAAGAGTGAGATAGCGAATTCCTAAGTACAGTTATTGAGCTACTGAGCTGCTGCTACTGAGCTGCTGAACTTCTGCTTAAAATTCATCCCCAATTTGTCTTTGTTGTTGTTGTTATGAATTCTTCGAATTTTCTAGAGCTTCTGCTGCTGTTGCCACGCGCGTGTGTATGTACGTAAACGTTTGGTAAACGTTTCGTTTAATAACATAATGCATTTCATCTATTCATATGTATGTATGTACATATGTATATTATATTGACTTTATTTAAGTTATATCAATGTTACTCTTATTTTATATATATGTAAATATATACAGTATGTACATGTGTACATACATATGTATGTATATTGCAAGCAACGCATACATACACACGCACACGCATACGCTCTGCTAACTGCGCAGTTTACTCAGCGACTTCGCTGCGCCAATATGTGCGTGTTATGGAAAATTAAATGTTTAATAACTTTTTTTGTAGATCGAATTTCTTAATCAAACTTGCGCAGCGTAATTATATCATTCATATGCGTGTATATGCAAAAGCACAAGTCTGTAGTATTTGAAATAAGTGGTTTGAAAATTTGGGCGAAGGGGGCGTGGCATCCAAAATTTAACAAAAATCAAAATTGTATAAAAGTCCCATTAAGCTAAATACAAGATTTGGAGTTTCTAACTATAAAGATGTAGAAGATATAATTTTAAAACTGAAAATCGATTTCGTTTTTAATCGATAAAAAAAGAACGAGAAGAGTTATCGAATTTCTAAAACAAACTCGACCTGCGCGTGATATACACGAATCTATAAAAAAAAAGTTCAAGTCTCTAGCTATTATAGGTTCTGAGATCCACGCGTTCAAACATACGGACAGACGGACAGACGGACAGACGGACAGACAGACAGACGGACAGGGCTCAATCGACTCGGCTTGTCGTCCTGATCAAGAATATATATACTTTATGGGGTCTGTCACGCCTCCTTCTGCCTGTTACATACATTTGGGCTGCAACAAAACCATTATACCCTGATTACCCATTTTTAATGGGTTCAGGGTATAATAAGAGTAACATTGATATAACTTAAATAAAGTCAATATAATATACATATGTACATATATATGAATAGATGAAATGCATTATGTTATTAAACGAAACGTTTACCAAACGTTTACGTACACACGCGCGTGGCAACAGCAGCAGAAGCTATAGAAAATTCGAAGAATTCATAACAACAACAACAAAGACAAATTGGGGATGAATTTTAAGCAGAAGTTCAGCAGCTCAGTAGCAGTAGCTCAGTAGCTCAATAACTTTACTTAGGAATTCGCTATCTCACTCCTATGTACTGCAACGGCTGTGTTGGTAGAAGGGATGATCGCAGACATAAAGTCTCGGGTTCGATTCTCTAATCTGACGTCAACATTTTTTTTATGCAAGTTACTTAATCTTTTTTTTTAATTTTTTTTTAATTTTTTAATTTAATTTAAAATGATATATAAACTTTGAAGTGCATTTAAAGCCGCCGATAGTTCAGGGTATTTCCTAGTCGGGCACCTCCGACTAGAGTTTCCTTACTTGTTTTTTTAATGAATTGTTTAACCCTTCTATGTATCAGGTGAACTCAATTTCTAATTATTTGAATCGTTCACTTGATCTTGTTTTTACTAATGATGACGCCAGCATCATCAGATCATCCCTCTTTTGTATACCTGAGGATATATATCATACAGCACTGGAGGTTTTAATACCTATTTGCTGTCCACCAATTGTTACGCCCTCATCATCTAAAAAGCGTCGTTGTTTTAATAAATGTAATTTTGTTTTGCCTTATGATCTCATTAATGCAACAGATTGGTCTCCTTTATATGAGGCAGTTGATGTAAACTTATTAGTCTCAACATTCTACAGTACTTTAAATGCTATTTTAGACAAGTGTGTTCTTATGTGTCTTCCTAAATCTCTTTGTAATAAAACTCCCTGGTTCAGTTCGACTCTCTCAACTCTAAAAAATTTTAAATCTAAATGTTTTAAAAAGTTCCAAAAGGTGGGTTCGGTCGTTGACTGGTCTAAATACTCCTTAGCTAAGGCCAATTTCAATATTTTAAATTCTCGTTGTTATGAGAATTACCTCATACGCTGTAAAAGGCAGTGTGTTCGTGATCCCAAAAGATTTTATTCATTTGTAAATTTGAAGCGTAAATCTTCTGGGTGTTCATCCTCGTTTTTCCTAGGTTGTGACAAAACTTGTACTGATCAAGATACCTCAGATCTATTTACAAATTTCTCCCAATCCACTTACTCAGCTGCCATTCTAGAATCCAATTTCATTTCCAACTTTTAATTCTATAATGAATGTAAATGCCATTCTTTTTTCTAATATTTCCCTTGTTTCTCTTTTATCCGCTATTCCTACGTTGAAATTATCGTTCTCTCCGGGATCAAGATTGCTCAGATTTGATTGAAAAAAGCTTTTCAATCACTTACTCACTCACTTATTTCAAAAACCAATTCATTTCCAATTTTAAATTCTAAAATTAATGGAAATGCCATTATCGTTTCTAATATTTCTCCTGTTTCTCTTTTATCCGCTATGCGTACGTTGAAATCATCCAGGAGCTGAAAGTATTCCTAGCTGTGTGATTAAAGAATGCAGTGTTTCTTTGCGGACACCTTTATTAAAACTGTTTAATTTGTCTCTTGATAATTCGGTATTCCCTTCAATTTGGAAAGAATCATTTATATTCCTCTGTATAAAAAAGGAGGAAGATCTGATTTTCCAAATTATATAAGCTTTCTCTATTCCGAAGTTATTTGAAAAAATTATTACTTCTAATTTGCAACACTTCTGTAAATCTATTATTTCACCATCACAGCATGGTTTTGTTCAGAATCGATCAACCTCTACGAACTTATTAGAATTTTCATCCCTAGTCAATGAAAGCTTTTTAAAGAAAATGCAAACAGATGTTATATATACTGATTTCAGTAAGGCATTTGACTCTGTTCAGCATGACATCTTGCTTCAATTGACCAATTGGGATTTTCTCCTAAACTTCTGTTTTGGATTGCTTCCTATTTAAAGGGTAGAACCCAAAGAGTTCTGTTGAGAACATCTATTTCGAAGGTCATATTTGTCTCTTCGGGTGTTCCTCAGGGTAGTCACTTGGGCACTCTACTTTTCTCTCTTTTTATAAATGACCTTCCCAGCTGTATTTCTTGCTGTCGAATATTCATGTATGCAGATGACGTAAAACTCTGTCTCTTACACAAGAACTCAATAGATCATCTACGCCTACAGGATGGTCTAATTTCCTTTCAATATTGGTGTAAAGCTAATCGGCTGCATCTAAATTGTTTTAAGTGTATGACAATGACTTTCTGTCGTACCACTCCATTTTTTTTTGATTATACAATCAACAATGTGTCCTTTCAACGTATTTCTACAATTAAAGATATCGGGGTGCTCTTTGACTGTAAACTTAGATTTAATACCCATATCCTAACCATCGTTAATGAAGCCAAAAGTGTGCTTGGTTTTATTAAACGTTGGTCTAAAGAGTTTAATGATCCGTTTGTCACTAAACTTTTTTTTGTCTCGCTGGTCGCCACAGCAGAAATTGTATCAGGACCGTATTGAATCGGTTCAGAAGCAATTTCTTCTTTTTGCCTTGCGCCATCTAAACTGGGATCGTAACCTTCGTCTACCGTCTTATCATAGTAGGCTTCTTCTTTTGGATCTTCCATCGTTAATCAATCGTAGAATAGTCTTGAGTATTGCTTTTCTACATAAGTTGATTCCCCTTCTCTTCTATTTCAAATCAATTTCCTAGTTCCTTCCCGTGCTTCTCATCAGTTTTGTCCTCTTTATTTACCTATATGTTACTGTAACTATTCTGTGCACAGTGCGTCTCGTGTTCTATGTACTAAGTACAATACTTATTTTCATGTATTTAGTTCTGAACTCTCTCTTTCCTTAATAAAATCTTATCTTTGAGCATATTTTAGAGAAATCACACACACACCCCAGTAGTGAGAATGCACCTGGCAATTGTCCCTACTTGTGTAGTGATTTCTCTTATTGTATTTTACTTTTTTTTTATTTTATTTTTCTTATATTTTTCTTACATTTTTTTTTTTAATATCTTGCTTAGTTTAAATGATATCACTAATCATACCTGGCTGTGGTTTGGGGCATAAGTCGCCGGTCCGGCAAATAAAACACCCCCATCGGGTTGGTGATATCATTGTTATATATTGTTAGTATTAGGCTTTTTCTTTTCCCTATTCTTTTATAATTTTTAATTTTGTAATTTTGAAATTTGACTTACGATTTTAGTCAATTTCTTTTATAATTTAAATAATAAATAAATAAATAAATAAATAAATGAATAAGAGTTAGGATTTGGTGTTCCAGCTCCATTGCCTTTTTTTACGGAAGCAGAGCCCCAGAATTTGAGGCACATCAGTAAATGGCAGCTTTGGGCGGAGCAGAAGACGCAACAGCAATGTCGGTATGCGTAGCAACATCAGTGGAAGCAGGCGTAGCAACAATAGGGACGACAGGAGAAGGAAGTGACAGAAATAGTATTCATAGAAGGACCACAAGCGTCAGAGGCTTTAGGAACATTAGCAGCAGTGGCAACAACATCGATGGCGACCGGGATGGCGGCAGTAGAAAGAGCGGCTATATAGGTCTCTAGGCAGTCGACCACATCATCATCGCGGGCGCAATTAGAACGACGGCACTTGAAGTACCAGCAGTTGGTTGTGAGAAGTCCTTGAAAACCTGCGTATCTGTCCCAGAGTGGCCGACAACGGCACTTCCATTTAGCTAGCTTGTAGTATTTTTACCAGTATCGGTGTCACGGCGGAAAGAATGATTCTGGGAATTGTCGAAATTCATCTGTTAATTAGGAATTCTGAGACGTAAACGACGATTAATTTCTAGTAATCAAATTTTTGTTGATTCTCTTATTATCAGCATGTCTGACTTCTTTCATCATCACTGGAAGAAGAATGGAGAACGATCAGTGTGGCCATCAAAATTAGGTTTGATTCTCTTAAACTAAACAATCGATACTTAAAATATTCATGAAACTATTTAGGCTTATTCTCCGATCTCTTCTCTGTTATATATTTACATAAATTTTTTCAAAAAGCATCATACTCTAATATCCCATTTTTAATGGGTTCAGGGATATACCCTGAACCCATTAAAAATAGGATGTTAGAGTATGATGCTTTTTGCAAAAATTTATGTAACATGCAGAAGGAGGCGTGGCAGACGCCATAAAGTATATGTCGAAGCATAAGTAGTTTGAATGTGTTGGCGCCCGCCGTGACGGCGCGTGCTGTAGGCGCCGACCTCGTGTAAAGAAAGAAAGACTCTTTGAATGTGTATTTGTACGTCTTTGGGTATTTCACAAGAAATAGCAATTGTAGTATGAGGCTCATGTTTTGTAGATTGAAAAGTCCTGCTTTAGCGGGGCGAGAGCGTCTTTAGCTGTTGCTGAGATTGGTTCGGTAAGCACAAGATGATTAGAGGAACGGACAGTTAGTGTGTGATGTTCGGGAAAGTTCGCTAAAGCAATGTCAAATGAGAATAATATGAGTGATGCTTCAATATCAGAAGTGGGATATGGCTCGCTGTCTAATACGGCATACGGATCTATGGCGAGTGTTAATGGAAATGCAAAACATTGAATATTGAACTTGTAAAAGCATTAAAATTAGCGACATCTGAAACAACAAACAATAAGACAGTAGTGTTGCCGAAACTTAATGCACATTTTGTCGGTGCCGACGCGTCCGCGTGTTGCGCTACAGTGAATATAATTTTGGCTGAAAATAACATACAAGGCAGTGCGTTGGTGATGGCTTTGGGTGCAGCATTAGAACAAATATGTTATCCCGAAATAAATTGGGCTGAGTTCAAGGAACTTTTCGTTCAGCGCTTTACCAGTATAGAAAGACCAGCAGATATGTTTTTGACAATGTTATCAACTAACCCGTCCGACGGAGATTGTTTCTCCAATTATGCTAGTCGCATGGTGACGTCCCTCATCACTAAATGGCGTGATATGGATGTGGAGGATTGCTGTTTCTGTGACGCTTGCTCAGTTGGCTCATATTGATACTAGACTGCAACGTCTAACCTTTACTTCAAACGTGCGCACCAGGAGTGAGTAATGTAACCTGTTTCAAGTGTGGCGAAGTTGAACACAATTCAACCCATTGCAGTAAGCCCAAAATGGACAAGGTCAAGGATATGCATCATGTAGAGAGAGTGCAGATTTGTGAAGTTGTTGAGCCCAAAGGAGAAATGATTCATCATGGCAACATTTGATTCTGGAGCGCAAAGTTCTCTAATTAAACAAAAGATAAGTGCTAAGTTAGTTGGTAAAAGAATTAACAATGTAGTACTATTGAAGGGTATTGGCAATGACAGCATTTGGAAATACTTAGCAATGTAGAAAGTGACAATCATGGTATTGAAATTCTATTCCATGTTTTGAGCGATGAATATTCGAAGAACGATTTTGTTTGGAAGGCAGAACATGAACAAATAAGACAGAAAGTTATTTCTATCCTTACACAGAAACCTGTTTTAGTTATTTTTTGACCCGCAATATAAAATCGAATTGCATACTGTTCTCGTGGGTACGGTGCTATCTTATTGCATAAAATCAATAATAAGCCTAATGCCGTTGAGTTTTTCAGTAAGGCTGCTTCATATCATTCTTACGAATTGGAGACTCGTGCGGTTGTCATGGCTATAAAGCATTTCCGTCATTATTTCACATGCAGAGATTTTGTTGTTTTTACCGATTGTAATTCACTTAAAGCATCAACAACCAAACGTGACCTATCTTCCAGGGCTCAAAGTGGGGGGCTTATTTACAGTCGTTCTCATTTGATTTAGAATATAGGGAGGGTAAACGAATGGCTTATGCTGACTTCTTTTCCAGAAATCTCCCATCTGCGGATGCGATTGATACTTGTAAAATTTCTGAGAAACGAGTCAATCTGGCAGAGATATCTAGTGAATGGTTTATGGCTGAACAGCGCAAAGATTCCGATATTATTAATATTGTGAATAAACTAAAAGACAATTCTCTTGCCGAAGACATTACAAAGACTTACAAGCTAAGAGTAATAATTTATCGGAAAGTTCTGAGGAATGGTAGAATTCGATCTTTACCAATTGTTCCAAGAGCATTTAGATGGTCTGTAATAAATCAAATACACGAGTCAATCGTGCACTTTGGTTGAGAGAAGACTTTAGATAAGGCCTGTAACTATTACTAATTTGATCACATGTCTAAGAACATATGAAAGTTTGTTGAAAACTGTATTACTTGCAAGATGTCAAAGTCCTCATCAGGTAAAATTCAGGTTATACTTCATCCAATACCAAAGATTGACACACCCTTGCACACGATACACATAGACATAACTGGAAAGTTGAGTGGCAAGTCTGATAAAAAAGAGTATGTCATTGTCCAAGTGGACGCTTTTACTAATTAATGTTTATTTAACACAGACACTCAAGATTGATGCTGACAATTGTATAGGTGAAATCGACTATATCTTTGTTTGGAGTACCAAACCAAATAATAGCAGACCAGGGTAGGTGTTTTGTCAGCTCTAAATTTAGCGAGTTTTGTTCTCACCAAAAAATAAATTTGCATTTAATTGTACAAGTAGGGCGAACGGACAGGTGGAACGCATAATAAACCCATAGAAAAACTTACTAACGGCAGTTGAGATTAGCTGTAGATCTTTTGCAGGACGCTTTGGGTACAGTTAGCCTTGAATTGTCGAGTGACAAAGGCAAGTTCTTTGGAATTGTTTATTGGAAAGGTTGCTCGTCCGTTGGGGTTGTGTTCACTATGTGAAATAGCACAAGAGGTTGATTTGGCAGAATCAACAGCTCCAGCTGTATAAAATATAGCGGCAGCTGCAGCATATAGCAAAGCGAACTTTCATAGAACCAAGACTAAGGTTGTTGGATACAAAGTAGGAGATTTTGTGTTGTTAAAGAATGAAGAAAGGCATCAATCATAGTTAAGTCCAAAGTTTAGAGGACCGTTACAAATAGCTGAATTGTTAGATGGAGATAGATATATAGATATATGCTTAGATCATTGACAAATAATAGAAAGTACAAGTATGCTCACGAATATATAAGAAAATTGCCAGATGAGTATGTACCAGTTGAACTAGAAAGTAGTGAAAAGGTTTTGAATGATTGAAAAGGAAACTGTTGAAACAGACAGTATGGAAATGATTAAAAGTGAAAGTGTTTAAACAGACAGTAATGAAATGATTGAAAGTGAAACTGTTAAAACAGACAGTAATGAAATGATTGAAAAGGAAACTGTTGAAACAGACAGTAATGAAATTATTGAAAAGGAAACTCTTGAAGCAGGCAGTATGGAAATGATTGAAAGTGAAACTGTTGAAACAGATAGTAATGAAATGAATGAAAAGGAAACTGTTGAAACAGACAGTATGGAAATGATTGAGAGTGAAACTTTGAAACAGACAGTATGGCTGCCTGAAAAGCTGATTATAAAACTTGAAAGAATTTGTCATAATGCAAGCACAAGCACATAAAAGTGAGCTCTGACGCCCCATCGCCTAATTCGCTTCACTTTTAAGTTCGGGCAACGAACATATTTGAAAGCGAAATCATTGCGCTGCGAGCGCTCGTTCGGCAATTGTCCATTTATGCAAGAAGCTCTTTTTGTACAACTATGTATGCTTATTCTCTGATCTCTTCTCTCTTATATATTTTTATTCTCCGCTCTCTTCTCCCTCAAATATATCCATCACCAGCAGGCGAGCACAAAAATTGATATTTGCTGGCTAAGCTTCTTTTTGTTCTCTTGCGAGAGTAGAGTATACGAAACTGTTCAAACGATTTGTCATGCTCATGCAAAATGTTCACACTGTCGTTATTAATATACGCGAAAAGGGTATGTAAATGTGAGGCACATAAATAATATTATTTCACGACGAGCATGCACACACACTTTCAGTACTTACCGTTACACTTGCTCACATGTATGAGGATTTGTGTTCCTGTATAAGAAACTGGCCGTTACAGTTCCTCACATATCCACAAAAGCTTGAGATGTGAAATTTGACATGTATACTCTTGAATAGAATAGTACGAGCTGTTTTTTTTTTCACAATTTATCTCGTTTCCGAATTATCGGTAAATTTCGATAAATGTGTACCGTTAAAGCTATAGACTTTAAATTCACTGTGCAGATATGTATAGTAAATACAAACATTAGTTGGTGGAATTTGAATGCCACGCCCCTTTCGCCCCAAATTTGCAAAACTTGCTATTATTTGCTATGGCAAATACATACATACATATAATTGCGATAGACGGATTTTATAATTCAAACTTTCACAGTGATTATGGCATTCATATGTGCACACGTCTCTAGTATTTGATAGTCTTACGACTAGTCTTACGACTAGTCTTACGACTAGTCTTACGACTAGTGTTACGACTAGTCTTACGACTAGTCTTACCTTGTTGACTAACAAGACTCACAAAAGCTACGAGGACAATCTAGCCAAGTGTCTTGTTGTTGATTGATACGGGATCATTCGTTGAAACAAGTCGATGCTGTCATATGCATTAAGGAAAGCACGTTGTTGATTGATTACCCCAACTGCTTGCATGTAAACCACACAAAGGTACTCGACATCGATGTGCCTTCCGTGGTAAAGACTGAAATTCTTCAAATGCTTAAGGAAATAATAAGGCATGGATATTTTTACAGACCTCGAATTTTGTCACAGACGTTCTTGATAGCGGGGAGAGACGGGAAATTCTAAGCACTGAGCATAATCGTGCACATAGATCTGCACAGAAAAACATAAAACAGGTTATGACCGACTATTATTTCCCGAAAATGACAATACTAGCGAATGGGGCAGTTCTCAACTGCAGGGTTTGCTCAAAAGAAAAAAATACAACAGACACGCTAGGAAGCAGAAACACGGACAAACGCAGATTCCCGGAGAAATGCTTCACATCGACATATTCTCGACAGATCGAAAATATGTTCTTACTTGTAGTTCAAAATGTATTATCGCGCACCATAGAATATCTGATACCGTCGTTATTAACAATAATGAAGAATTTCCCTAAGACCAAACAGATTTACTATGAAAATGAGCCATTGGAGTAGGAAACATAACGACTGCTAAACAGCTTTGGAGTCAATGTAGCGAATACTTCCCCTTTGCACAGTACGTCGAACGGACAAGTTGACCGATTTCATAGCACACTCCTGGTGATTGCAAGATTCCTTAAGTTGCAAAAGGAAATAAACCACACAGTCGAGCTCATGCTGCATGCTGGGGTAAAGTACAACAGGGCAATACATTCGGTTAACCGGAAAATGCCCATAGACAACTTGTACAATAGTGCACAGGAACCCTGTTAGGGAAAGAGAAATGGCCCAATTGGTGCAGAATTCCAGGGTAAACCAGAGCAGTACAGGGTATTTGCTGATAAATTGTGCTCGTCAAGAGAACCCGGACACAAGCTCACTCCTCTTTGTAACGAAAAAAGAGTTGAAGCGGATTTTGGGACAACTGTCTTCATGAAGGGGAGGGTGGACAACGACAACCTTCTCTGATCCTTTTCACGATCCCGAGGACACTAAAATGTCGGAGGCGCGGCTGGTTAGTTCAAACAAGAGACAAGTAGAGATAAAGGTAAACTCGTTGACCGATGCGGCTAAGAAAATACTTAAAATTGCCAAAAGCATACAAACGGATACTGAACACGTGAACGAAACCTTGCTTGCAAGAAATAAAATTCTCTTTAATGGAATTGGATATCTCAGGTTAACTAGCAGTCTTGCAAAATCTAGCATTATTAATCCAAATATGTTAGACCACGCTGATCTTATGTCGGTTTTCATGAACGAACTCACAGGGACTACAGTTACTGACATGTCTCTAGTATGATATTTCAATCCTCCAGCATTATCAAAATTGTTATTAAATACCCCAAGTCAGTGACTTTTGTCGACAGATTTCCAGTTGCTCACGATAACACGGTCCTTGAACTTTCGAATAACCTAGTAGCGAAGTGCGGTGGACAGTTGGTCTTGCAAACTAACAGCCACGGGCACGTTTCGTGAACGAGCGCCGAGCGAGATCTGTGCCCAGGGATCTGGAAAAGTTGAGCACTGTGCAACGCAACCTTGCCAGTTGGAGACCGTTACCATAGTCGACGATCGGCTGACTATTGTAGTGTTAAACGATAACCCAGAAATCATCTCAGATGGAACTCAGCTAGTTATGTTCGACAGTTATGCGCCCATCAACGGTAATAAACACGTAAATCGCATTCCGGTTACCGCAATAACATTAAAGAGCAGTTCCCAACTGTGAGCACCCAGCGATCCGAGCCGTTGAAGAGTATTCTATCGGCGGTCGTGTCGTAGCGGCTAAGTCAGACGTATGAGTTACAAAGATCAGTGCCAAAACAGATCGCTGAAAGCCAGGTGGTGGTGAACGACGCTATCGGCAGTCTATCCGCCCTAAATAATGGATTGATTACTTCTCGCTTAGTTCCCGCGACTTATAATTTGTCAGCCGCGTACTACTCTAAGTAATTTATAAATACCATCGTCTATACCTTTTTACATGATAATACTATTAAAGGGTTTTCTAGATAACCTAACGTTAGTCTTTTCTGTAAATATGTCAGCTTTCTGCTCCGGAGTCGAAACAAATTGGGGAGATTTTACATATTTATGCATATATTGCGAGCAACACACAAAACAAAAGAACGCTCGCAGAACACATAATAGCTAAAGACATCAAATTTTTTTTAATTCGATGACTACTATCGCTTATTTTTTATCGATAAATGGAATATCGATATTTATTTTTTAAATTTTTACTGTACGAGTTTTAAGTTTTCAGGGACCTGTATATAAATTGATTTTTATACCTTGAACCCATTAAAAATGGGTAATCAGGGTATAATGGTTTTGTTGCAGCCCAAATGTATGTAACAGGCAGTAGGAGGTGTGGCAGACCGATAAAGTATATATGTTCTTGATCAGGACGACAAGCCGAGTCGATTGAGCCCTGTCCGTCTGTCTGTCCGTATGTGTGAACGCGTCGATCTCAGAACATATAAGAGACAGAGAGTTCAACCTTTTTTTGTATGTTCGTGTATATCACGCGCAGACCGGGTTTGCTTTAAAAATTCGATAACTATTCTCGTTTTTTTTTATCGATTAAAAACGAAAATCGATTTTTCGTTTTCAAATTATATCTTTTACATCTTTAAAGTTAGAGACTCCAAATCTTGTATTTAGTGTAATGAGACGTTTATACAGTTTCGGTTTTTGTTAAATTTTGGATGCAACGCCCCTCGCCCATAATTTCTAAGTCATGTATTTCAAATACTAGAGACTTGTGCTTTTGCACATACACACATATGAATGATATAATTACGCTGCGCAAGTTTGATTAAGAAAGTCGATCTACAAAAAAGTTATTAAGCATTTAATTTCCCATAACATGCATATATTTGGCCCATCGCTGTCGCTGAGTAAACTGCGCAGTTATCAGAGCGTGTGCGTGTGTATGTATGCGTTGATTGCAATACACATACATATGTATGTATATATAAAATAAGTATAACATAGATATAATTTAAATAAATTCAATATAATATATAGATGAAATCTTTTATGTAAAACGTTTACCAAACTTTTACTTACACACGCACGTGACACGAGAAGTAGAAGTATCTAGAAAATTCAAAGAATTCATAAGAACAATGACAAATTGGGGATGAATTTTCAGCAGAAGTTCAGCAGCTCAGTAGCAGTAGCTCAATAACCTTACGAATTTAGGAATTCGCTATCTTACACTCATGAAATGCAACGGCGGTAATGGTAGAAGCGGCACTCGGCGGCGTGGAAACAGGTTCGATTCTCAAATCTACCGTTAAAACTTTTTTTATGCAAGGATCTTATTTTTTTTAATTTAATTTAAAATTATATAATTTAATGAAACTGTGAAGTGCATTTAAAATCGCCGATAGGCGGGGTTTAGGGTATTTCCTAGTCGGGTACCTCCGACTAGTGTTTCCTTACTTGTTGTTTTTGTGGTTTGGCAAATACACTCATATGAATGCCATAAGCACACTGTGATTATTTTGATTAAAAAAGTCCATCTACAATAAAAGTTATTAAACGGTTAATTTCCCATATCATAGCCATATTGCAACCCAAGGGCAGTCGCTGCTCAGATAGCAGAGCGCGTGCTTATTATTGTGTCCGTGTGCGTGCGTATATGTGTATGTGTATGTGTTGCTTGCAATATATATGTTAAATAATCATGCTTCCAATATCGGCTATTCGAAGGGTACAGAATATACCCTAGTCGAGCGGTTTCGACTAGAACTTCCTTACTTGTTTTACTATTATAAGTCAGTTCAAATTTTATAGCGTTTTGTTCATGTAGGCAGAGGTTCGAATCATGGTGAATCGATGTCAATGTTCTTGTATCTCTTTATTTTTTTTATTGCTGAAATTTTTTTTTGCATTTGTAATATTGTGCAACTCAATAAAGGTGAGCTCAGTAACCATGTTTTAAAGCTTCTAGCACTACAACGGTAGGAGGTACAAAATCGTGCCGTTTGCGTTTTTTGACTTGAAATTTTGAATATATACTCGTGTATACTCTCGTCAGATAAAGCGTCAAGATTTTTCCAAAACGCCCACTAGGGGCGTGGCAAATTGGAAAATGAATATTCCTGTATGTATGAAATACTACTTGTGGCAGTCCTAGAGAGTTGACATTTCGAATGTATACTCAAATTGACATCCCAAGTTTAATAAGCTATAGCGGATATAAATACGCCCATTGGGGATGGGCGGATGAGACTGTATCTTCTAAAGCTTTAGTGGTAGAAGCTTCAAAATGGTAGGTTGTTTGTGACCTCCTCTATCGATCATTTTTGCCCTGTAATTTTCCCATTTTTTGAGTGTAAGCGTCACAAATTCACAGTTAAGCTTCCCAACACCCCTGTCATTGACTGGCCAAAGATTGTATGTCTACGCTCACTGTCTATACCTTTTTACATGATAATACTATTAAAGGGTTTTCTAGATAACCTAACGTTAGTCTTTTCTGTAAATATGTCAACTTTCTGCTCCGGAGTCGAAACAAATTGGGGAGATTTTACATATTTATGCATATATTGCGAGCAACACACAAAACAAAAGAACGCTCGCAGAACACATAATAGCTAAAGACATCAAATTTTTTTTAATTCGATGACTACTATCGCTTATTTTTTATCGATAAATGGAATATCGATATTTATTTTTTAAATTTTTACTGTACGAGTTTTAAGTTTTCAGGGACCTGTATATAAATTGATTTTTATACCTTGAACCCATTAAAAATGGGTAATCAGGGTATAATGGTTTTGTTGCAGCCCAAATGTATGTAACAGGCAGTAGGAGGTGTGGCAGACCGATAAAGTATATATGTTCTTGATCAGGACGACAAGCCGAGTCGATTGAGCCCTGTCCGTCTGTCTGTCCGTATGTGTGAACGCGTCGATCTCAGAACATATAAGAGACAGAGACTTCAACCTTTTTTTGTATGTTCGTGTATATCACGCGCAGACCGGGTTTGCTTTAAAAATTCGATAACTATTCTCGTTTTTTTTTTATCGATTAAAAACGAAAATCGATTTTTCGTTTTCAAATTATATCTTTTACATCTTTAAAGTTAGAGACTCCAAATCTTGTATTTAGTGTAATGAGACGTTTATACAGTTTCGGTTTTTGTTAAATTTTGGATGCAACGCCCCTCGCCCATAATTTCTAAGTCATGTATTTCAAATACTAGAGACTTGTGCTTTTGCACATACACACATATGAATGATATAATTACGCTGCGCAAGTTTGATTAAGAAAGTCGATCTACAAAAAAGTTATTAAGCATTTAATTTCCCATAACATGCATATATTTGGCCCATCGCTGTCGCTGAGTAAACTGCGCAGTTATCAGAGCGTGTGCGTGTGTATGTATGCGTTGATTGCAATACACATACATATGTATGTATATATAAAATAAGTATAACATAGATATAATTTAAATAAATTCAATATAATATATAGATGAAATCTTTTATGTAAAACGTTTACCAAACTTTTACTTACACACGCACGTGACACGAGAAGTAGAAGTATCTAGAAAATTCAAAGAATTCATAAGAACAATGACAAATTGGGGATGAATTTTCAGCAGAAGTTCAGCAGCTCAGTAGCAGTAGCTCAATAGCCTTACGAATTTAGGAATTCGCTATCTTACACTCATGAAATGCAACGGCGGTAATGGTAGAAGCGGCACTCGGCGGCGTGGAAACAGGTTCGATTCTCAAATCTACCGTTAAAACTTTTTTTATGCAAGGATCTTATTTTTTTAAATTTAATTTAAAATTATATAATTTAATGAAACTGTGAAGTGCATTTAAAATCGCCGATAGGCGGGGTTTAGGGTATTTCCTAGTCGGGTACCTCCGACTAGTGTTTCCTTACTTGTTGTTTTTGTGGTTTGGCAAATACACTCATATGAATGCCATAAGCACACTGTGATTATTTTGATTAAAAAAGTCCATCTACAATAAAAGTTATTAAACGTTTAATTTCCCATATCATAGCCATATTGCAACCCAAGGGCAGTCGCTGCTCAGATAGCAGAGCGCGTGCTTATTATTGTGTCCGTGTGCGTGCGTATATGTGTATGTGTATGTGTTGCTTGCAATATATATGTTAAATAATCATGCTTCCAATATCGGCTATTCGAAGGGTACAGAATATACCCTAGTCGAGCGGTTTCGACTAGAACTTCCTTACTTGTTTTACTATTATAAGTCAGTTCAAATTTTATAGCGTTTTGTTCATGTAGGCAGAGGTTCGAATCATGGTGAATCGATGTCAATGTTCTTGTATCTCTTTATTTTTTTTATTGCTGAAATTTTTTTTTGCATTTGTAATATTGTGCAACTCAATAAAGGTGAGCTCAGTAACCATGTTTTAAAGCTTCTAGCACTACAACGGTAGGAGGTACAAAATCGTGCCGTTTGCGTTTTTTGACTTGAAATTTTGAATATATACTCGTGTATACTCTCGTCAGATAAAGCGTCAAGATTTTTCCAAAACGCCCACTAGGGGCGTGGCAAATTGGAAAATGAATATTCCTGTATGTATGAAATACTACTTGTGGCAGTCCTAGAGAGTTGACATTTCGAATGTATACTCAAATTGACATCCCAAGTTTAATAAGCTATAGCGGATATAAATACGCCCATTGGGGATGGGCGGATGAGACTGTATCTTCTAAAGCTTTAGTGGTAGAAGCTTCAAAATGGTAGGTTGTTTGTGACCTCCTCTATCGATCATTTTTACCCTGTAATTTTCCCATTTTTTGAGTGTAAGCGTCACAAATTCACAGTTAAGCTTCCCAACACCCCTGTCATTGACTGGCCAAAGATTGTATGTCTACGCTCACTGGGGGCATGGGAAATAGAACAAAACCACTATTTTTGAGCTATAAACACAATTTATTGACTTTTAGGCTTTTACCACCTTAATTGAGATACAAATTTTCATTTGAGTGCTAAATATTTTCATTTTTTTTTTTTTTTGTGGCTAGGTAGGTAAAAATGCTTTATGCACCGTCAGTCATGTTGTCACTATGACTGGTGTGTCGGACTGGCTAAATGCTTACCGACTTCCTCATTCTACCTCGGAACCAGGATATATCCCGCATTAACCTTCAAGGTGGAGCCCTTGTATATGCTCTGAGCATTTCCATCCGTGCTGCTGCGTCCAGGTCCCACTTTTTCCGCCGTAGAATCTTTTTGGCGAAGTCACAAACTCTTTTTCAAGCATCTATACTATTGCACATCTGCTGTACAACAGTCTCTACTTCACCGACAGTTTCTGCCAGGTCAATACGTTCTTCTGATCACCTTTCGCAGTCCAAAAACGTTTGCTCTGAGTCATCCATTGTATTTTCACAATAAATACAGCTGGATTCGGCAGTTTTCCCCATCTTATTTAGGTACTTTCCGAAGTAACCATGCCCAGAGAGCATTTGTGTCAGCTAAAAGGACGTTTCACCGTGCTTTCTATTAATCCACTGCTCTAGGTCGGGGATAATTCTTGCTGTCCATCTCCCATACCTCTCGCTTGCCCATTTAGTCTTCCAAGAAGCTATTGTCTGCCGTCGAACCGTTTTTACCGCCTGCACCGAGAATTGTCCGCTTTTGCGGAGATCTCATATCGTCCTGCGCTCTTGCGCAAGCAGGTCTATAGGTATGACAGCTGCTATTAGCCGGTCCGGAAACTGTATGGTACGCTGAAGCTATCCTTAAGGCTGCTCTTCTCTGCACCGATAGTATCGGTTTCCGCCTGACTTCTGCTTTTAGGGTGTCGGCCCACACTTCACTACCATACAGTAGTATCGCGTTTGTGGTTTCCATTAAAAGCTTTCGTTTCCCTGCCGTCGGTCCGTTAACGTTTGCCATTAGCCTACTCAGAAGCCCCGTTGCAACCGCTGTTTTTCGCGTGGCATGCTGAAGCTGCCCCCAGAAAGTTAATTTACTATCTTATCTAACGCCTAGATAATTCACTATCCTCTGGGTCTTTAGTAAGTTACCGCTTACTCGCATCTCAATTTCGTTTGGAATCTGCTTCCCCGTAAACAAAAGTAACTCTATTTTACGGGTAGCAACTTCTAAGCCTCTCGAACTGAACCATGTCTGCGTGCGGATCATGACTTGGGTAAGCCTTTTTTGGGCCTCTACGGTATTTCTCGCGGTTATGACCGCCGCAATATCGTCAGAATATCCAATAAGGAAAATTTCTTCAGGTATTTCTAGTCTTAGAATGTCGTCGTAGCTGATATTCCACAGATCTAGTCCAAGGACCGGATCCTGTGCAGCTCCGCCGGTCACTCTGTACCGTTTAATACCAGTCTGCGTAGTGTATAGGAGTACTCGGTCATGCAAGTAGCTCCTGACCATATTCATCAATTATTCCGGTATGTGGAAACGCTGCTCCATTGAGGCAAGCATGTCAGCCCACCTAACGCTATTAAATGCGTTTTTAACATTAAGCGTTACTAGTAGAACCACTGGTCGTGAGTATGCGTTTCCTCTTTGCGTCGCTCTGGCAGCTTGAACCACTTCGTCAATAGCTCCCATTGTGGATTTACCAGCTCTAAAACCATGCTTTAAAAGCTTCTCTAATAGCTTCCCAGCTGTGTTTAACATACACAATGGCCGGTATGCCGATGGTGCATTGGGGTCGCCTTTGCCTTTGCTAATGAGCACCAGGTTCTGCTCCTTCCATGCTTCTGGAAATAATCTTTCTTCTTGGCATGCGTTATACATTCTAAGAAGAAATGAAGGCCTCCCTGTTGCTATCCCCTTTACTATTTCCGCTGGTATGTTGTCTGGTCCCGGGGTCTTGTTATTCTTCATGGAGAGAGCTGCAATCTTAAGCTTCAGAGAATAGCGGGGCTGAGCAGTGATGAACTACAGGAGCCCGCTCATGCGTTTCGTGGATGTTTGCTGGAAATAGGTCCTCACTATATTATCCATTGTTTCGTCTTCCACGATTGGTGCTGCTCCGTAGTTCCTCAGCTTCTTCATTACAATTTTGTAGCCGAGCCCCCAAGGATCCCTGTTAATGTCTTTGAAAGCTCTTTCCACTTTTCGTGTTTACTTCGTGTGATAGCAACCGATAGCTCCTTCCCCGCATTCTTAGCTGATATCACTTCTGCCGTGTAATTTCCAGAGCGTCGTGCTCTTGTTAGTCTTCCTCTACACTGAATGCATTCTTTTCTTTTTTCCGCCTCCATATTTTTTGTGCGTTTTTGGCATCGAAGCACTACATGCCGTGTCAATGCTTTTAAACTATATTCGACTACTTCTTTTGTACTTAAGGTACCGTCGAATTGTCGCTCCCGTCTGTCTATTTCTAAGAGTAATTTCTCCTAGTCAAGTTTGCTTATATCCCATCTATGGGAAGTCTTTAGAGGGGGGGTTTACCTACTCTTATTTTGGAAGCTGTATGAGATGTACTCATGATCACTGCCAGTAAAGTCGTCAAGTATTTTCCAGTCCTTGATCCGATCTACGATATGTTCGGATTCAAGGATTATATCTGGAATTGTACCTTCGCATCCAGTCCTATTGAAGGTAGGTCTGGTTCGAGCGGGCAGGTCAATAATTTTCCGTCCTCTGAAGTTGGTTGATGGCATCCCTGTCTACTGCTCTTGCATTTAAGTCGCCTGCCACTATGAAGGGTTGCAGTCGATTAATGAGCGACTAGCTTTCTTTGAAAGGTATGTCGTCACTGGGTGTCAAGTAGCAGCTGATCACTGCTACGTCTTTGAAACGTGCGTAGAAGTAGCAGTTTCCCCGTTTACTTTCTTGTAGAGGCAGACTAGAGCCCTTAGGTATCCACAATGCCGCAGTTTTCTTTTCATTTTTTAGCCAAACTCCGTTGTCTTTTTGTATATATTGCTCACTTATGACCACTACATCGATAGCGTACTCCGTTACGATCTGGGTCAAGAGCGCGTCTGCAGTTTTGTTGCGGTGTAGATTTGCTTGGAGAATCTTCATCATTTGTGTTAAGCAAAGTTTCTGTTAGCTGGCTTTCGAGAGTCACAAAAGTTCTAACTTGCTCTCGGGTGTTCGGAGCCGTAAATTTAATGCATAACTCCAGTGCTGGGTTTGCAAGGGCTTTACACACAGCCTCAGCGATCTCCGTCTCTACTGTGAGTGAATCGAGATCGCGGATTTCGATTGTCGCCGTAGATTTAGCTCCGCTACCGTGGCTGTTTCCTTGACGGTAGCCCTTAGTTTTTCAACAAGCTCCGGTTATAGTTTTTCTTCCTTGTTGAGTTCTACAAGGAGTGCTCCGGTTCGGGTTTTCCTATTCCTCTTATATTTGTCTTCTCGTCCTGCTGGATTGTGCTGCGGATGGGGCATCCTGTTTACCTCTTTTGGGTTTTTATTTGTTTCTTCTCAGACTCCGACTCCAGTGGGCTGTTTCCACACTCTTCCTCGCTGCTTTTTGCTTGTCAGCTTCAGCTTAAAGCTTCTTCCACGAGTTCCTGCAGTGTCCTAACACGTCCAGCAGTTCGTTTAAGTCGGAGACGGCGCTTCTTACATCGAGGCTGATGTTCCTCTGCTTCGCCACAGCCGCTTTAATGCGCCGCAACGCCTAGCGGCATTTTAGGATGGCATCTTCTCCTCGGCACGAAGCTTCAGAATGTATTCTTGTTTTGGTAATATTGCCATTACTGCTTGCGTGGTCGGTGCATCACTTTCCGTCATTGTTGTTTTCGACAGTCTCCTCTGCATTTCTTGGTGTCACTTTGACTACTGGGCTTCATTTTCTTCTTGTAGTTGTGGTGTGCTGCTATTATTATGCTAAATATATAAATATTACATATTATATTTTAGAACAAAAAAATAAAGAAATAAAAGAAAAGCCGAAATTCGATCCTCCGCCTACTTGCACGAGTCAAAATTCGTAATCTCTAGCACGACGCCACCACTTTGTTTGTCAAACCAATAATAATTATAAATAGAATGTGTATAAAAATACCGACTTCACTCGAACCACGAGTGCCATGATCGGCACGCGTCACTTCTATTAGCAACGCCACTGAGCCCCATAGCACCCAAGTAACTTAATTATCATATGACTAACACTGAATTCTTTTGTATTTGTTATTTCTAAGAACATAAGAAAATGTTCGCTGTGCAGCTAAGCACATTTATCACTTGCTTAAACGTTTTGTTGAATAACTTCTATGTTACTTAACGGATTTTAATGAAATTTTCAGCATATTAATTATATTATCAACTGAATTGTAAGAAATTGGTGTATATCAAAAACCAATATTGTATTAAATACACATGAGACTAAATACAAAATTTAGGGATAATTAGGGGTGTGGCAAATTGGTAAATTGGTTTCTTGGTGTGAATGAGTATTTCGCAGTCGGTAGTGCCCGACTGCAACGTTTTTACTTGTTTTTTTTTTTTTTTTTTTTTTTTTTTAATTTAATTTAACAATATATAATTCTATGCAAACTGTGAATTTAAAATCGAATGTTGTGAGGGGGGACTGGCATGTCAGCGCTGTACAGGGTGTACACAGTCGGGCCAAGTGCGTTGCCCTGAGGTACACCTGCTCTGACTCGTGGAAGCGATGAGGTTGCCTGTCCTTTTGTCACTCCGAACGTTCTACCGAAGACGTAGCTAGAGAAGATCCTGAAGAATGAAGGAAGACTAGTCCTAATCTTCTCAAGGAGTCCAGGATGCCAGTTCAGAGAATATTGTAGTTACAATCGCTCCAGTCGCCTCCAATCACAGCTTTCGTCGCTCTTTTTTCAAGCAGTCGAGTTTTGTCTTGCCCACATAGATCAGCATTTGGCGGGCAGTAGATCGCCGCAACCTCTAACTCACCGATGGATGTTGTAAGACTGATGGCAGATGACTGGACTGCTGGGTTGGAGATGGGAGTTAGTGGTCTGTGTGAGATAGAGGAGCGTATTAGCACTGATGAGTCACCAAATCTGTTGGCTCCATCACCGTGTGTGTTGTAGTGCTCGTATCTGTAGATTTTTAATGTTGGGCAATCATGCGTTTCATATATTAGCATAATATTTATATTTTTACATGCGAGGAACGCTGCCAATTCCTGAGCTTTGTTGCTTAAGCCATTGGCGTTCCAGATGCCCACACGAAGAGCTATTACTTGCTGTTTATTTTCGTGATGGCTAGTCAGGATGGTCTGCTGCTGCGCTTGCCTTTCACGGATTAGCCTTAATTCGGCATTGATTGTATCAAATTGCCGCTGTTGTTGCTGTATAAGGTACATTATGCTGTCAGGTTGTGTGGGAGTTGCAGTTGGTTTTTCTCCACTGACTGCTTGTGCGTATGACACCGCTGGGAGTGTCCAAATTCCTGGCACCGATAACATTGCGTAAGATCGTTGAATTTACGCGGGAGTTCTACCGTGCATTTTTGGTTGCAGATAATGTGCAAATTTGCTATTATTTGTCGCTTTGGCCACGTCAAGGAAGGATATGTTGAGCGGGGTTTCGTCTGTCCGGCTTAGAGGGTTAAAAATATTTTTAACCTTGTGGCCTTTCGCTTCTAGCTCTTCTTTGAGGTTTTCAGCGTGCTCTGATGCACAGCAGTGGAATTGTAGACCTTTTTTGGGGAACGTGTCTACAATAGCGCGTTAGTCGTCGCTAAAGCTAGTGAAAATTCCGGTGGGTTGTTACCCTTAACCCTACATGAGTAAGATGTTCATTGATGTTGTTCGGGTTGATGGCCGTTTTAATTAGTGCTTGTAGCTGCACAATCAATTTGGTGTTTGGGCACCAGATGGGGGGTGGTCGGGGCTTCGATTTTTCCGCTTGCTGAATCGAGATGGATGCCTCCAGCTCGGAAACTTCATCCTCTATATGTAGCAACGAGTAGCGATTATGTGTTTCCTTTTCGGCTGCTGTTTTGCTGGTGCTGGATTGATCGCTAAAAACTGCAATTTTTTCTGGTGACCTCAGGCGATCTCTGCAGCTTCCTCTTATGCATGGGGGCTTTGGCGTGTTGGATTGAGTCCAGATGCAGGTCAATTGCCGTGTTAGCAAACATTTCGTTTCTTTTTGTTTCATCCCTGATGTATTCAATATTTATTGAGCTTTTTACTACGCTACGCTTAACGGGAACTTTTGCTCTGGTTTTGTGTGGCATCTTTTTCAGATCAGCTGATTAGCTCGTGGCCTCAGGTTTAGCCCGGAGCCCTCTTGGCAAATTAATTATTTGTTTTTATACCCTGAACCCATTAAAAATGGGTAATCAGGCTATAATGGTTTTGTTGCAGCCCAAATGTATGTAACAGGCAGAAGGAGGCGTGGCAGACTCCTGTCCGTCTGTCTGTCTGTCCGTCCGCCCGTCTGTCCGTCTGTCCGTATGTTTGAACGCGTGGATCTCAGAACCTATAATAGCTAGAGACTTGAACTTTTTTTTATAGATTCGTGTATATCACGCGCTGGTTGAGTTTGTTTTAGAAATTCGATAACTCTTCTCGTTCTTTTTTTATCGACTAAAAACGAAATCGATTTTCAGTTTTAAAATTATATCTTCTATATTTTTTGATAGTTAGAGACTCCAAATCTTGTATTTAGCTTAATGGGACTTTGATACAATTTTGATTTTTGTTAAATTTTGGATGCCACGCCCCCTTCGCCCAAATTTTCAAAACACTTATTTTTGAAATACTAAAGACTTGTGCTTTTGCACACGTACACATATGAATGATATAATTACGCTGCGCAAGTTTGATTAAGAAAGTCGATCTACAAAAAAAGTTATTAAGCATTTAGTTTCCCATAACACGCTCATATTGGCGCAGCGCAGTCGCTGAGTAAACTGCGCAGTTAGCAGAGCGTATGCGTGTGCGTGTGTATGTATGCGTTCCTTGCAATATATATACATATGTATGTATGTACATACTGTATATATTTACATATATATAAAATAAGAGTAACATTGATATAACTTAAATAAAGTCAATATAATATACATACATATGTACATATGAATAGATGAAATGCATTATGTTATTTAACGAAACGTTTACCAAACGTTTACGTACACACGCGCGTGGCAACAGCAGCAGAAGCTCTAGAAAATTCGAAGAATTCATAACAACAACAAAGACAAATTGGGGATGAATTTTCAGCAGAAGTTCAGCAGCTCAGTAGCAGTAGCTCAATGACTTTACTTAGTAATTCGCTATCCAACTCTTATGTTTTGCAACGGCTGTGTTGGTAGAAGCGATGATCGCCGACATAAAGTCTCGGGTTCGATTCTCTAAGCTGACATCAAAACTTTTTTATGCAAGTTACTTAATCTTTTTTTTTTTTTAATTTTTAAATTTAATTTAAAATTATATACAAACTTTGAAGTGCATTTAAAGCCGCCGATAGGCGGGGTTCAGGGTATTTCCTAGTCGGGCACCTCCGACTAGAGTTTCCTTACTTGTTTTTTATAGATTCGTGTATATCACACGCAGGTCGAGTTTGTTTTAGAAATTCGATAACTCTTCTCGTTCTTTTTTTATCGATTAAAAACGAAATCGATTTTCAGTTTTAAAATTATATCTTCTATATTTTTTGATAGTTAGAGACTCCAAATCTTGTATTTAGCTTAATGGGACTTTTATACAATTTTGATTTTTGTTAAATTTTGGATGCCACGCCCCCTTCGCCCAAATTTTTAAAACACTTATTTTTGAAATACTAAAGACTTGTGCTTTTGCACACGTACACATATGAATGATATAATTACGCTGCGCAAGTTTGATTAAGAAAGTCGATCTACAAAAAAAGTTATTAAACACGCACATATTGGCGCAGCGCAGTCGCTGAGTAAACTGTGCAGTTAGCAGAGCGTGTGCGTGTGCGTGTGTATGTATGCGTTCCTTGCAATTTACATACATATGTATGTATGTACATACTGTATATGTTTACATATATATAAAATAAGAGTAACATTGATATAACTTAAATAGTCAATATAATGTACATATGAATAGATGAAATGCATTATGTTATTAAACGAAACGTTTACCAAACGCTTACACACGCGCGTGGCAACAGCAGCAGAAGCATCTAGAAAATTCTAAAAATTCATAACAACAACAACAAAGACAAATTGGGGATGAATTTTAAGCAGAAGTTCAGCAGCTCAGTAGCAGTAGCTCAGTAGCTCAATAACTTTACTTAGGAATTCGCTATCTCACTCTTATGTACTGCAACGGCTGTATTAGCGATGATCGCCGATATAAAGTCTCGGGTTCGATTCTCTAAGCTGACGTCAAAATTTTTTTTATGCAAGTTAATTAATCTTTTTTTTTCATTTTTTTTAAATTTTTTAATTTAATTTAAAATTATATACAAACTTTGAAGTGCATTTAAAGCCGCCGATAGTCGGGGTTCAGGGTATTTCCTAGTCGGGCACTTCCGACTAGAGTTTCCTTACTTGTTATATTTATTTATTATTTATTATTATTATTTATTATTATTTATTTATTTGTGCTTTGTTTTGTCTCAGATTGCTGACACTGCGCGACACAGCGTCCGAATTCACTGTTTGTGCTATTCTTATCACTAGGCTGTACAGCGAGATCAGTGGATCACAACGTTCTTCGACTATGCGCAAAACAACCGATCTCGAGCTTATCTTGAGCTTATCTTTGCGAGTGACGTGCTGAATTTGATTGAACTAGCTCTAAAAGTATAGAAGATTGTGTTTCGTCCGATTCGCCACGCCATTAATAGGCGTAGATATATCCGCCATAGCTTATTCAACTTGGGATGTCAACGCGAGTATAAATTTCTCAAGTCGCTAAGACTTCTAAAAGTAGTGTTTTTGAGATACAGGAAAATGCATTTGCCCCTTGTGAACATACCTGGAAAATCTTGACACCTTATCTGACGAGAGTACATACCAAATTTCTCTATCTGCAGTAGAGTTCCTATGGACAGAAATCCTAGTTTTGTTTTACGTGGCTTGTACCCCAGAGAGGGGTTTACTACCACGGTACTCACTTGTGCCACAAGTGACACATAGTACAGCGGGTGAATATAATGCCTCCACCAACGCCCCTGAAAGGACTCTTTCAACTCAACGTTGAATCATGACTGTATAAACACCACAGCCATCACGATACTCCCACTAAAGGGGGCCAACCTCAATAGGGCTGGCCTTGGCCACCAGCCCATCCCGTGGTTCAAATTAACAGCTTTGATCGGCTGATCGCAGTCAACACTGCTTCCCAATTTCGGCTTCCGATGACCTGGAGCTGGGTAAGCACCATGCGGCCATCAGTATGATGACCTCCCAAATTGAGGCTTTGGTGGGCCTTTCGACGCATCACAAAGGATGTGTCTCCCAAACTTAAGGAGAGTTCCTATGGACAGATGGACCATTTCGGACAGGGGCACCTGTCATTATATATTGTATAACTTTGTGTGAGAAACATTTAAAAGCGACAATTAGTCGCCGCTCGATTATTTCCTTGTTAGGCACCCCCGACTAGAGTTTGAAAATTGAAAAATATTTGGCATCGCCGAAGAGAGTTTTCTTACTTTTTATAGTATTTATGTATTTATGTATTTATGTATTTATGTATTTATGTATTTATGTATTTATGTATTTATGTATTTATGTATTTATGTATTTATGTATTTATGTATTTATGTATTTATGTATTTATGTATTTATGTATTTATGTATTTATGTATTTATGTAATTATGTATTTATGTATTTATGTATTTATGTATTTATGTATTTATGTATTTATGTATTTATGTATTTATGTATTTATGTATTTATGTATTTATGTATTTATGTATTTATGTATTTATGTATTTATGTATTTATGTATTTATGTATTTATGTATTTATGTATTTATGTATTTATATATTTTTATGTATTTATGTATTTATGTATTTATGTATTTATGTATTTATGTATTTATGTATTTATGTATTTATGTATTTATGTATTTATGTATTTATGTATTTATGTATTTATGTATTTATGTATTTATGTATTTATGTATTTATGTATTTATGTATTTATGTATTTATGTATTTATGTATTTATGTATTTATGTATTTATGTATTTATGTATTTATGTATTTATGTATTTATGTATTTATGTATTTATGTATTTATGTATTTATGTATTTATGTATTTATGTATTTATGTATTTATGTATTTATGTATTTATGTATTTATGTATTTATGTATTTATGTATTTATGTATTTATGTATTTATGTATTTATGTATTTATGTATTTATGTATTTATGTATTTATGTATTTATGTATTTATGTATTTATGTATTTATGTATTTATGTATTTATGTATTTATGTATTTATGTATTTATGTATTTATGTATTTATGTATTTATGTATTTATGTATTTATGTATTTATGTATTTATGTATTTATGTATTTATGTATTTATGTATTTATGTATTTATGTATTTATGTATTTATGTATTTATGTATTTATGTATTTATGTATTTATGTATTTATGTATTTATGTATTTATGTATTTATGTATTTATGTATTTATGTATTTATGTATTTATGTATTTATGTATTTATGTATTTATGTATTTATGTATTTATGTATTTATGTATTTATGTATTTATGTATTTATGTATTTATGTATTTATGTATTTAAGTATTTATGTATTTATGTATTTATGTATTTATGTATTTATGTATTTATGTATTTATGTATTTATGTATTTATGTATTTATGTATTTATGTATTTATGTATTTATGTATTTATGTATTTATGTATTTATGTATTTATGTATTTATGTATTTATGTATTTATGTATTTATGTATTTATGTATTTATGTATTTATGTATTTATGTATTTATGTATTTATGTATTTATGTATTTATGTATTTATGTATTTATGTATTTATGTATTTATGTATTTATGTATTTATGTATTTATGTATTTATGTATTTATGTATTTATGTATTTATGTATTTATGTATTTATGTATTTATGTATTTATGTATTTATGTATTTATGTATTTATGTATTTATGTATTTATGTATTTATGTATTTATGTATTTATGTATTTATGTATTTATGTATTTATGTATTTATGTATTTATGTATTTATGTATTTATGTATTTATGTATTTATGTATTTATGTATTTATGTATTTATGTATTTATGTATTTATGTATTTATGTATTTATGTATTTATGTATTTATGTATTTATGTATTTATGTATTTATGTATTTATGTATTTATGTATTTATGTATTTATGTATTTATGTATTTATGTATTTATGTATTTATGTATTTATGTATTTATGTATTTATGTATTTATGTATTTATGTATTTATGTATTTATGTATTTATGTATTTATGTATTTATGTATTTATGTATTTATGTATTTATGTATTTATGTATTTATGTATTTATGTATTTATGTATTTATGTATTTATGTATTTATGTATTTATGTATTTATGTATTTATGTATTTATGTATTTATGTATTTATGTATTTATGTATTTATGTATTTATGTATTTATGTATTTATGTATTTATGTATTTATGTATTTATGTATTTATGTATTTATGTATTTATGTATTTATGTATTTATGTATTTATGTATTTATGTATTTATGTATTTATGTATTTATGTATTTATGTATTTATGTATTTATGTATTTATGTATTTATGTATTTATGTATTTATGTATTTATGTATTTATGTATTTATGTATTTATGTATTTATGTATTTATGTATTTATGTATTTATGTATTTATGTATTTATGTATTTATGTATTTATGTATTTATGTATTTATGTATTTATGTATTTATGTATTTATGTATTTATGTATTTATGTATTTATGTATTTATGTATTTATGTATTTATGTATTTATGTATTTATGTATTTATGTATTTATGTATTTATGTATTTATGTATTTATGTATTTATGTATTTATGTATTTATGTATTTATGTATTTATGTATTTATGTATTTATGTATTTATGTATTTATGTATTTATGTATTTATGTATTTATGTATTTATGTATTTATGTATTTATGTATTTATGTATTTATGTATTTATGTATTTATGTATTTATGTATTTATGTATTTATGTATTTATGTATTTATGTATTTATGTATTTATGTATTTATGTATTTATGTATTTATGTATTTATGTATTTATGTATTTATGTATTTATGTATTTATGTATTTATGTATTTATGTATTTATGTATTTATGTATTTATGTATTTATGTATTTATGTATTTATGTATTTATGTATTTATGTATTTATGTATTTATGTATTTATGTATTTATGTATTTATGTATTTATGTATTTATGTATTTATGTATTTATGTATTTATGTATTTATGTATTTATGTATTTATGTATTTATGTATTTATGTATTTATGTATTTATGTATTTATGTATTTATGTATTTATGTATTTATGTATTTATGTATTTATGTATTTATGTATTTATGTATTTATGTATTTATGTATTTATGTATTTATGTATTTATGTATTTATGTATTTATGTATTTATGTATTTATGTATTTATGTATTTATGTATTTATGTATTTATGTATTTATGTATTTATGTATTTATGTATTTATGTATTTATGTATTTATGTATTTATGTATTTATGTATTTATGTATTTATGTATTTATGTATTTATGTATTTATGTATTTATGTATTTATGTATTTATGTATTTATGTATTTATGTATTTATGTATTTATGTATTTATGTATTTATGTATTTATGTATTTATGTATTTATGTATTTATGTATTTATGTATTTATGTATTTATGTATTTATGTATTTATGTATTTATGTATTTATGTATTTATGTATTTATGTATTTATGTATTTATGTATTTATGTATTTATGTATTTATGTATTTATGTATTTATGTATTTATGTATTTATGTATTTATGTATTTATGTATTTATGTATTTATGTATTTATGTATTTATGTATTTATGTATTTATGTATTTATGTATTTATGTATTTATGTATTTATGTATTTATGTATTTATGTATTTATGTATTTATGTATTTATGTATTTATGTATTTATGTATTTATGTATTTATGTATTTATGTATTTATGTATTTATGTATTTATGTATTTATGTATTTATGTATTTATGTATTTATGTATTTATGTATTTATGTATTTATGTATTTATGTATTTATGTATTTATGTATTTATGTATTTATGTATTTATGTATTTATGTATTTATGTATTTATGTATTTATGTATTTATGTATTTATGTATTTATGTATTTATGTATTTATGTATTTATGTATTTATGTATTTATGTATTTATGTATTTATGTATTTATGTATTTATGTATTTATGTATTTATGTATTTATGTATTTATGTATTTATGTATTTATGTATTTATGTATTTATGTATTTATGTATTTATGTATTTATGTATTTATGTATTTATGTATTTATGTATTTATGTATTTATGTATTTATGTATTTATGTATTTATGTATTTATGTATTTATGTATTTATGTATTTATGTATTTATGTATTTATGTATTTATGTATTTATGTATTTATGTATTTATGTATTTATGTATTTATGTATTTATGTATTTATGTATTTATGTATTTATGTATTTATGTATTTATGTATTTATGTATTTATGTATTTATGTATTTATGTATTTATGTATTTATGTATTTATGTATTTATGTATTTATGTATTTATGTATTTATGTATTTATGTATTTATGTATTTATGTATTTATGTATTTATGTATTTATGTATTTATGTATTTATGTATTTATGTATTTATGTATTTATGTATTTATGTATTTATGTATTTATGTATTTATGTATTTATGTATTTATGTATTTATGTATTTATGTATTTATGTATTTATGTATTTATGTATTTATGTATTTATGTATTTATGTATTTATGTATTTATGTATTTATGTATTTATGTATTTATGTATTTATGTATTTATGTATTTATGTATTTATGTATTTATGTATTTATGTATTTATGTATTTATGTATTTATGTATTTATGTATTTATGTATTTATGTATTTATGTATTTATGTATTTATGTATTTATGTATTTATGTATTTATGTATTTATGTATTTATGTATTTATGTATTTATGTATTTATGTATTTATGTATTTATGTATTTATGTATTTATGTATTTATGTATTTATGTATTTATGTATTTATGTATTTATGTATTTATGTATTTATGTATTTATGTATTTATGTATTTATGT